>OZ029917.1:24866504-26066504 GCA_964023275.1 Norana najaformis
GTATAGTAAACTCGAGACAAGACCGACGAGGATTAGAATATGAAGAGGATGATAGATGGCGATATACATTAAATATAGCCAGATTTGTGTGAGGAAGTCTAAGTGTAACTGATGCACATTCAAACGAGTGGAAACAGTAACCTGGAGAGTCTAGAAGCGTGGCAGGTTCCCGGGTCAGAAAGGCAATACCGCCACCAGTTGGGCCTCCGTCGGTTGGAAGAGGTAGATGATTTGCAAGGATGAAGTGTACTGTAAAGATGGTAGCCAGGAGGAATACAGTCTTCATATTGAGCAAGAGTTGTGTTTAAATTGAACCAGGTTTCAAACAAGGCAAATATTAATTTCTTGGGAATTTGAAGGATGTAGTAATGATCGAATTAAAAGCCGTTGTTGTCTGTATTTAGAGTATTGTCAAGGATGCTGGAGGATGACATTCTGGAAGGAGGAGGAGGTGGATAGGTAGAAGGAGGTGAGGGAAGATGACACGAATGAAGATCCAGTGGGCCAGGATTTAGGTGTATGTTGAAAATGGCGGGTAAGGTACCGCGGTGGTCGTCTGAGAGATGAAGTTAGAAAGAGCGATAAAGGAATAAAAGACATAGGCCTATGCCCATTTTGCATAGTCGCAGTGACAAATTTGGGGCAGAAAAATGTTTGGCTGATGGAATTAAGTAGGGCAAGCCGGTGTGGGAGGGTCGGCAACTGACATGAAAGGCAATCATGTAGCGCAGGCCGAAATTAAGACGAGTGATTGATAGATACATTATGTGAGAAATTTAAGATCTAAGATGGCGTGAGCGTTAGATGAAGCTAAAATGGCGGAAGGTAGTGACGCGAGGAGAACAATGGGTGAGTGAAGAGGAAAAAAGTTAGGCGAATCTTAAATTGATTAAAGGTTAAAATAAATTGGAACTCACTCACCAGAGAAAGAACATATATTCGGTAAGAAAGGAAAATTAACAAATTCAGAAAAAACGCCGAAAAGTTAGAAAATATAGGTTATAAAAGAAAGCGCAGACGCCGCGTTTTAAAACGCCTTGTTTAAAGCGCGGGAAACTCACCTACCAATCACAAACAAGTCAACAGCCTTATGACTCATCGATGTGACGACTTAAAAATTTCCGATACCAACGCGTTTTACACAATAGTCGAAAAATTACGTTCGCAGTAAGTATGTATATATGCTCATGCATGTGTGTGCGTTTTCTATTGAGTAGAGAATACCTTTTAGCGCATATCTTCGACCGTGATCATTTTTTTGCACTGAAATGATCGAGTAAAATTCTTCATCGTTGTCCGTTGAAATAGGCGCCACAGTATTTTATGTCTCCACATACGAACTGTGCAAGCCTGAAAAACAAATCTCTGATATAACAAGACGGCAAACAGGCTTACAAAAATCGATACCCACAATCATCTATAATATAAAACACAACAATCGTCCAGTTTTCGAAGTTATTCTCTGAATCAATTAATAGGTGAATAATGCACCTTAGGTTGAATACAAAAATAACCAATTGCGTTCCACATTTGTTTTTAAGTTACAATATTTTACGCTAACCTAAATTAACGCAAATCCATTTTGTCTTTGATCATGCACTGAGCGGTCTTCGTTGGAGATTTGAGCCCCTCTGGGTCATCCGTCCTCATCTCATCCTGGAGCCACGGGCAACAGGGTTCGTCATCATCATCGTTTATCAAACTCTGCTTGTCCTGTTTTTTACGTAAATTCAGCAGGAAAAGTGTAATATTATTTTGATTGCTCGATGACCATTGTGAAGCAGAGTGAGAAAGAACATGTAGGCCTACGGCCACCTGGTGAAAAATAGTTAAATACAGTCAAATTGAATGCCCACGACGCCTCACACAGCTGATGGATATATGACGTGTTAGCAAATGCGTTACTTATTTATTTACTTACCTTTAAATGAACAAATCATGGATCAAATAGGTTATCCCTTCAATGGTCATCTACGGCTAGGGCACCTAAAAATGGACCTGTGCATATGTCTACAGATATGTATATGGAAATAAATAACACTGGACAACAAATTTTTACAAAAGCCATGTTACTGAAATGAAATTAGTCAGTTCTTATCAATTTGTATGTGCTGAACACGAATATGACAGTGAAAATGCCGAATTGGCTCTAGTTTTTTTGTAATCTGAAATGAAGTAATTTTATATCGCACAATGCATGCCAATAGTGATACACTTACAGTTAATATTTGTAAAAACCAGGTCATAGACTAGTTCTTAGATTTTTTTGCCTGTCTCTTGTACAGCTGTTCGGGAGCATCTCTGCGGAGTGTCCAGCAGTAGTCAGCCAACATTGTAGTGGACCATTTTCCCTGGTACCTTTGCTCCATTGTTGCGATATCTTGATGAAAACGTTCGCCATGTTCGTCACTAACCATACCACAGTTGTCAGGGAAGAAATCCAGATGGGAATGAAGGAAATGCATCTTCAGAGACATATTGCAGCGAAATTTCTGGTACTGCTTGAGCATGTCTTCCACTAGTTCCTTGTAGTTTTCTGCCCTAACATTCCCCAGAAAGTCTGTAGACACTAGACGAAAAGCATTCCATGCTTGTTTCGCATCACCCTCCAGCAAGTTGTTGAAGCGGTCATCTTTGAAGAGTTGTCTAATCTGAGGACCCACAAAAACTCCCTCTTTAATCTTTGCTTCGCTGAGTCGAGGGAATTTTTCATGCAGGTATCGGAAAGCTGGCGAAGTGCGGTCCATGGCTTTCACGAAGTTCTTCACCAAACCTAGTTTGATGTGAAGGGGTGGTAGTAGGATTTTGTGAGCCTCGACCAGAGCTGGGTGCTGGATATTCTTCTGTCCAACTGCCATGTTTTGTCTGGGAGTCCATTCCTTCCGCACGTAGTGCAACTCTCTTGCTCGGCTATCCCACTCACACAAGAAACACATATATTTTGTATATCCTTGCTGCAGTCCCATTAAAATGGCAACTACCTTCAAATCACCACACAGGTGCCATTTGTACCTGTTATAGTCAATGGAATGCAGTAGCTGTTTTAGGTTATCGTATGTCTCTTTCATGTGGACAGCATGCGCTAATGGAATAGATGGAAGACGGTTTCCATTGTGCAAAAGCACAGCCTTAAGACTCAGTGTTGAAGAGTCTACAAAGAGCCTCCATTCTTGTGGGTCATGAGTGATCTGTAAGGCATTCATGAGGTCGTCAATATTGGAACAGAATACCAGATTACCTTCCTTCATAAAGAAAGGTTCCAACTGCTGATGGCGCTTTCTATATGAAGTAATTGTGACATCTTCTTCTAGAAGATTCCATTGTTGGAGTCTTGATCCTAGCAATTCTGCCTTGTTTTTGGATAAGTCCAAATCACGAACAAGGTCATTTAGTTCTTCCTGTGTTATTCTGTGTGGGGTTGATGATGCACCACAGTGAAAATCGGGATCACTGCACGCTGACGGACCAGGAGAAGAACATGTCGGCTCACCCTTGTCCTCATCAGATGAATCAAGGAAAATATATTCTGCTGGAGGTTCTGGAATAGGAAGTCCATCACCATGTGGAACTGGTCTCAATGCTGACGGAATGTTTGGGTAGACTATTGTCGACTTCTTTTGCTTCGTTATTCCACCGGAAAGAGGAGGAACCAAGCAGAAGTAACAGTCATCTACGTGGTTGCTTTGCTCTCTCCACACCATGGGAACTGCAAACGGCATTGATGGTCTTTTGCCATTCAACCACTGTGAAAGCTGTGTTGTACATGTAGCACAGCATATATGCGGGGCCCATGGCTTGTCTTGGTCACCAACCTTGCATTCGAAGTAAGCATGATATGCCTTCTTGACTTGATAAGTGATATTTTTCTTCTGGTTGGCAAATGTCACTTCCCACAAATGTAACAAAAGTTGTCCACAGTATTTACGCACTTCCGAGGCATTACTGTTCTGTATTGTATCTAAATGGATAAAGTAATAATAGTTTTATAAAACAGTAACTTAAACTGTCTCGCACAAAGTCTGTAATATTGTAAATGCTCAACCGTTCCGACTCGCTTTATATAGTACACTGCTGACGTCATCTTACGTCAGCAGCCGACTGGCTGTAGTTTTACATTGCATCAGAAAATGACGTAATCAACTGTGCATGATGTGTCCATGATGGGATTATGCAATGAGGTGGAATATTACATCATTCTAGACTTATTTAGGATATTGTCGCAGTCCTACTGCATAAATTTACATGGTGAAACATAAAAAATGAACTATATGAAATATTTTCAAAACGAGAGCCAATAAAAAAATTTTAAGGTTATATTCGTGTTCAGCACACCAAGCTGCTACACATTAGGGCCTTTTCCAGTCAGTAACGATTTCTATGTTGACCAGTGTAATCAAATAGTTTTTGCAGCATTTGCCAGATGGCCCTGCAGAAATGTTTTACTGGTTGCGTCATCTGGCGAATGAATGGCGATGCAAAGCAACGAACAGAAAATTATGGTGAAGACCAGATCGACAGGTCGTCTTACGGTGTCTTGAACTGTCCTTCTGTTTGTCATCAGTCACGAGCCTCAACTGACCGTCTGAGAGTCTTTTGGGTGTTCATCAAGCTTTTACGCACTTGGATATTCTGTTGTTTTGTTTTGGTCTTTTGCAGAGCTTTGTAAAATTCTGGTCAAGGTAGGCTCAGATTTTGAAAGTGGAATGATAGTAACAATGCTGCGTGTAAACCGATATTTTCCGGCATTTATAAAGACTGGGATGTGGCTGACATGTCACCTAGTCGTATAGTTTCTGCCAAGGTCCAGAGAAAATACCCGGATGCCAACAATTTTAATGTGCGTCACTTGGAAATTCATTTTCAAAGTATGACTTTTAGAAAGTAATTTCTGCATAAATAACTGAGATTATGCCAGCCCTGTGGCTAAAACTGTCCTTCTAGCATAAACTTCACAACTGATATGGTTGACCTTGAAGAAGTCGCTAGGCTCTTCTTCTTACATACATGCATACGTACATACACACATGCATAGGCCTACGTATATACATGTAACTGTAATTGGAATTGGAAATTTGTATAGCGCCTCTTCAAGAGAATCTACTCACAGGCCCTCTCTGCGCTGGCCTTAACGATGTTAAATGTCATTAAGAACGGAACATCCATCCATTAGTAAACATTGCTCAGATGACTAGAACAGTCACAAGTGGCAAGCTCGGGCACGCATGCAAAGCACTACCAACAGATTCCCAGCTAGAGTTGAAAGATGACAGCATGTTCAGAGTTCCTGAAGCACCAAGCATCGAGTATGAGGAACGACGATGGGCGATATGATCCGCTGCCGATGGCTCATGGATGTCCCACCGTTCAGCAGTCCTTAGTAGATGGAAGACGACGAGGTGTCCGGATTTTCCTCAAACCGACAGATATGCGCAGGACAGGCAGTCGTCGCTCGCAGGCCGGTTGGTAGTTGAGTCATTCTGTGGTTGACGATCTTCGCCTTTCCTCCACCGAATCCAAGATTTCCCGGCGAAGACACCGTAAATAGGTCTCAATAATTACGAAAGTTAAGATGTCTCTCAAGAGATCAAACCTTTGTTCTAAATTTGTAATTGCTTTGAAATTAGCGACATAGAGACTTAGTGTTCTTGATTAGGTGACAAGTTGAAAGCCAAAATCTCAGGCAGGAGTCAACCCGATTGCGTGCATTTTCGCTGTGATAAAGCTGTGGACCTAAGTGCTTAGTCTTTTAGATGTTTTTTAATTATCTGTGCTGCTTCTGAGCAGAATTCTTGGCGCCCTAGTTAGCAGCTTACAAATGATGCAAATCTGTAGTCGGCTAGTTGTGTCAAGATCTCCGAGTACAGTTTATGGCATGTTTTTTAGCGTCGCATATGTAGGCCTACGCGTGTTTGCTTAGCGATTTAGGCCGTTTTCCAATTAGTACAGAAATGGCGAACTTTGCAGTAGCATCTAAGATGGCGTAAGGTTCCCTGTCTAAATTTTGTGTTCACGCTAGAGAAACTTACGACAGCTGATTAACAAGAAGCTTTAATCAAAGAAAAGGTAGGTTTGTTGCATGATAAAGCTGATTGGGAACGCATGAAACCAAGAAATATTTTAGTTTTTTGAATTCAGTAATTACTGTCGATAAAGCATCACGAGTTACGTCACATGCGGTCATAAGTCGGGGATATGCAGCATGACGAGTCCACTTGAACACGTTCTTTTATGCATGGTACACTGGGGAAGTAATATGTTGCCCGTTTCATGTTGCTAGGAAACTGAGCGAACGCGACACGTGCAGGCCCTATACTAGCACAAAGGATTTAAATTGACAAGCACACGGAATAAGTGTACACCTATTTCGAGCTTAACTTTTCATGTTCTGTTTTCAAAGAACGCTTCTATCAGAGATACTAAAAGTACATTTGCTGCTTCACATACACGGCCAAATGAACGCCAATCACTGGCATACGTTTGCACTATGTCTGCTGAGAGCAGACACTAATGTGACAAGAACGCTTCAATACATCGACTGTACATGTTGTTAGCGGAAACGACCTCTTTGGCTGTAGAAATATCTACCTGTTTAACGTGCAAGAACACCAAATACTCTCTTGTCGTAGAACGTATGTCTGCCTTGGCCTTTATGTCCTTTATGTCATTTGCTACTCCCACGGTCGCCATGCAAGTGTTGTAAATCTCGTCAGCATGCAGGAGGCTGAGAGAATTGCTTAGCCTTTGCCAAAGACTGCGAGTGCTGTGGAAAAAAGAGGATTCTTCAAAGCCATCTCCCGTTTGAAAACGGATAAGAGAGATTCCCTCGTCTAATGCTAATAAATGCACTGTCATTACCAAGTTGAAACGAGAAACAGTTCAGACTGAGAAGATGATAACGTGTGCACAGCACCTGCCTGAGCACAACCGAGTTTCGCCTGTGTTCTCTGTAAAGCTGGCCGGTGTGCCGCTTAGCCGTATTTCGCTTACCTCGGAATAGAAATGGTTATATAGGCTCCATACATCTAGCTGAACACCAGTCGGGATAGAAATGGTAGTAATTATCATTTTAAGTTTTTTGAATTCAGTAATTACTGGCGATAAAGCATCACGAGTTACATCACATGCGGTCATAAGGCGGGCATATGCACCTTCTCGATATTTCGTTCGTCTTCCATCCGTTGTTCTCTCCTTCGTTCCTCTTCTGCTTCTCAAATCCGTCTCTATTCTTTACATCTTTGCTGTATTCTCTCTTGGTCTTCAACCCCACGTTTCTTCTTGTTCAGTCTTTTTCTTTAACAACTTTATTTGTTTTCTTCGCTCTCCCCGTAACCATTTCTTTTAGTTGCGCTTCTTTAAATGCTACTTTCGCTTGTTCTGTTGCCAAACGTTCTTGCCTCTCCAACTCTGCTCGTTTCAAACTCTCTTCCTGAGTTCTCAGCACCTCTTGTATGTCCTGCTGCGCACGTTTAAATTCTGAAGTTTGTGCCTTTTCTTTCCTTCTCTTCCTCACGCTTTTCTTCTCTGTCATCTTTTGCCGTCGTATCTCTTTCGGTAGTTTTCTTCGCAAAATCAAATTCAATCGTTTGCTTAAGCCTTCTACATTCGGCCTCGGTTGTATTTCCTCAACTGTTTCAAGTGAATCACTGATTGCTGTTATTGCAACTTAGGCTCTTCTTTTCGGCCTTCTCCTCGTTCTCTTCCTCCTCTATTCCGCGTTTCTCCTCTTTCTATTTCATGTCTTGTCTGCGTTTCTCCTCTTTCTTTTTTCATCATCATCTACTATCTTAAGATTTCCATAGACACAGGCCCCGTCGGTTTCTCTATTGTGTTTTTCACCGTGCCTTCCATTGCACCTTCTTCTTCCTCTTCTTTGAACTAGACCTCTGCGAGAGCTTCCACCTTACCTCCCGAGGCATCGTTTAAATCTGTTTTTCTTTATGAGCGGCCTTCTTTTGCCCCCTGTTTAATTCTTTCAGATTACAGTTTCATTCTTTCTCTTTGTTTGTCAACGCTTGTATGCCCCATCTTACTTGTTTACTTCAGTGATTTCACTTCCAGAAATCGGCGTGGTTGTCTTTAAAATTTAAAATGAACTTTATTTTGTCGTTATTTTACAATCAACGAAACTGTAGTTATCGTGAGGCTCGCGTCCCGGTCGTGGCTTAATAAATATCTATTTAAATCTCGGACTAGCACGGTCCATGCACGGTGACCTTAAATGGCGTGGCGCCCATTCAAACGGGCAGAGGTGGTGAAGGATCTCACCAGATGAATTCATTGCAAAATAAGCAGGTTCGAGGCCATACGGTCGCTATATAAAACCTATACTTTTACATTTACATTTATCTCTTTCGTAGTCTGTTGATTATGTATTTGCCATGTTCTCTGACCGTTTATAGCTTCTTCTTTCGCCCGAATATGGCCTCCAAGTGCAAAGATTTCTTCGCATATATTTCAAACCAACTATCACGAACGTCAGTGACCTTTGGATTGTACTCCTTGGAGCTAATCCTTCTGAGTTAAACCTCCGGATTATCATAAGTAAATCCAACCTGCCTGCTTCGGCTTTGTAATCTTTCGTAGTGATTGGCGAGTAATCCAACATCAGTGTTTTGGAATCGAAAATCTCTCCGCCAACCCCACCATTAAATGTCAGTCTTTCCCAGCTCATATTCTTCGTGCTGTATTGCACTGCCTCAATCACTGCTAATAGTAAGCCTGCCTTATACGAAATAACGTGGCCTATTTCTATAAAATCACGAGTGTAGCTTTACTTTAGATTTATCCTGATTTTCATCTTTTCAAAAATGTCCTTTATCGCACAAATTCGTACAGTTTTCTCCAAATTATTATTGTCAACTCAATATGTCACAATCATCACTTCAAAGACCCAACGTGAAATCTATTAGCAGACAAAAATATTTAGGCCAACATGAATTTCACCCATGCCGATACATTTCTGCTTGCCCGAACATGTGTAATTACTCGTCTGAGGCAAAAGTATACTTCACTGCGCATGTCCGCGGGTTCATCTTTCCCCGAGTCATTTAATACTTATCTTTCCTTATCTAATTGTCACGTTCCTCGCCTCACGTGTCGTCGTCGTCAGCATGTGCGTCCGTTGGTGCCCTCTTGCGTTCACTGATGGTAGCTGGAGGTGCACCATCGGCGGGAAATTTGGACACTTACCTTATGTGAGGGAGTGCCAGACAGGCTTCTGGTGAAATACAGGACTCGATCGAGGGAGTGTCAGTCTAGTTAAGGGGGGGGGAATTGACTCTTTGAAAGAGGCCGAGAAGAGACCGAGAGAGAGAGATCGAAAAGAGACCGAGAAGAGACCGAGAGACCGAGAAGAGACCGAGAAGAGACCGAGAGAGAGAACGAAAAGAGACCGAAAAGAGACCGAGAAGAGACCGAGAGTTTCGTCCGAAAAGAGACCGACAGGGAGACCGATAGAGAGACCGAGCCGAACTCTTCAGACGAAGTTGAACTATTGAACAACTGTTGAACTTTATTTTCGGTCTACGTTACGTCTCAGTTAGTTAATAAGACTTTCTCTCGCTGTGATTCGGCATCGTGACACTAATTACTTTTACAGCGCCGTTATCATAATGCGTAAAGCATTTATGACAATGATTCTTTTCCAGTTCGCATCATCCTGTTTCATCGTTTATTTGATTATCACTATCGATGGTCATTGCACAAGTAAAACCGAAGTCAAAAATCGCATTCGATACAGCGATTTCCCAAAAAGGGCTAATCGATCTTGTTTCTGACTTTGAGCGCCCGTGATTAAGCTGATTCCCTCGACATACTTTTTGGGCACTGAAGAAATCCGGAGATTCTAATTCCAATCGACAGCATTAGGGATCCTTACATATTATACCAACTTGAACACAAGAGACTTGAATCTTGGGCTAGCGTGGTTCGTACACGGGGACCTTAAACGGCGTGGCACTCATTTAGACGGGCAGAATCTCACCCGATAAATTAAGTGAAAAATTAGTAGGTTCGAAGCCATATGGTGGCTACAGAAAGACATGTAAATTTACATGTAATTTACAGAATGACCGTATCATAACAGGACACACAGTGGGCGAACGTGTCGATGCCACTGGCTGGTTGGTGACCAGCTGCCGGCTGCTGATAGGCTGAGCGAATCTCATGAGTGCTGTTTGTAGAATTTCTGGTACACTATTAGAGTGAGCGATTATCTCAGGTAAACAGGGATGTAGCACAAATCAATCTCCGTCACTACTACTGCACAGCGTCGCAGCTTCGCCGTTGTTGGCCCTGCCTCATGGAACAACCTGCCTGGTGACCTTAGGTGGGAATTCCTCTCTCTTCCTCCCTCTCTTTTCCGCAAGCGTGTGAAGACCGTGTTATTCCCCATTAGTCAGGGGATATTGGGCCGGGAGCGCCTCTGATGAGTCTTATTTTGAAGTGGCGCTTTATAAGTTTTTGATTACGATTACGAGAACGGCTGTAGTTGTTTCTCGAGATAGTTGTTATCGTTACTGATTCATGCTTTGGGGCGAGTGATTCAGTGGTGGACTTGACTGATTACAGATTAATTGCTTCAGTGCAACTCATAGCAGTTTAATAAGCCCGACGGCTGATGCTTAATGCAATGTACCATAAATTACCGGAGTAACTGAGTACAGCATAAAACTGCTAGGAATATCAACATCTAATGCACACGAGCCGAATAGTTTGGTTGGGTAGAATATATCGCCATATAATTATTCGACAGTCATCGTGATATTTTAAGAAATAGAGTTTAGAAAATCCAACAGGACGCACTGTCCGAGAAAGACCCATGTTAACAGGTCCATGCCACACATGTTGTCTGAACATTAGGCCTACACCTCACACACACACCATCAAAGCTTAGAAAGAACTTATAACGCTTCTATCTTTCGTTTTGTATGCGCGGTTATGTTAAAAATTATGTCCTGTTGATGAATTGCCGTGTTCGTGTTTGCACTCCAGCGGAATGATATCCCTGTCAGAGAGTATGTTCATGATCGAGGGATTTCTATGGAATTTTACCTTTACCATATTGTCGATTTGATCTTCGATATGTCATGCGCTAATGACAGTACGTCACTGAGCCATACAACCCCATAAAAAGAGGGCTTCCGATGCATGGATCGCAATCGTAATCTCCGGTCGTGTAAACCAGCTTATTCACAGCTTATTCATTAAGATCAAAATCGTTGGGTCAGGTAAGGTTGAGATTCGGTTACATGTACATGCATGCAGTCACATTGGATTGTTTGCGCGTCATCCGGTGACGCCTTAGCATTTGCTTAAGGACGATTGCTACTGATACAGGCGAGTAATAATTGCCTCATCGCCTAACCTCTGAAAATTTCTTCACTAAAAGCGAGAAGGACCAATAACTGATGCGATATTTTACTAAAATCAGTCGTGATTGTCGTGTTTATTTCCAGCGAATAACTTGGAACTAAAGAGTGGACGTTTCCGACGTTTCAACCACAGATTTTAAAATCTGCTCAGCACAGACTGGAAATTAGAAGTCTGGGCACATGGAAGAACTCTCCTTTTCCGTTCTGTTGATCGTGACAGCTGCCTGGCGTCCAGCGAGTGTGACTTCCGACCGACCGGTCGTCTTCCTGCGTGGAACTGGAGCGACCTTTCCGAGCGATGTCTACCAGGCCTGGCTGGCTGGCTACCGTTCCCATCGGTATGACTTCGTCGACGTCCGAATGCAGTATGACGCCAGAGGAAGCGGGTATGGCGTAAAGGCCATCCGAAATCAGTCGTATGACGTGGGTTATGCCGGATCAGATTCCAGTCCAACGGAGGCAGAAAATGCAGCTTATCCGGATATTCGGTCGTTTCCCTCAATTGCGGGGTAGGTCAACATTAACTCATTCAAATTTATGTTTCCGATAGAACAATAACAGGCACTAGTGTAGCTAGAAGGCTTTCATACAAAAGCCAGACAGTGTTATAATCGTTTAGTATTGAGACAAAAGTGTCTGGGTCTGAACCAAACTAAATGTGTCATGTTAGGTAAACGCGTCTTAGAACGCATATGTAAAGGTAAAAGGTAACGGTAACACGCATGTTATGCACTCTGTAGAAACTTCTTAGAAGCGTGATCTCGAATTCTGAGGCTGAAACACGACCACAACAACCCAATGACAGGAAACGCGCCAACCTCCTCCAAATTCCGATTGTACTCGTTTACCAACTATGCATTAAAGGATAAAACGATGAGTGGACGTCATATTCCCTGGTATTCTAATGACGGTCCCATCTAAGTACTAACCCTGCTCTATTTTGCTTAACTTTATTGCCCCTGTTAAACTTAATATCAACAAAATCATGCGGCTTATCTGTATAAGACCAAGAGTGTAACATTTGTGGAAGTAGAAAAATTGCTAATCTTTGAGATAATTATCGCTCTTTCTGCAACGTTTCGACAGACTTTGTCCTTGAAAATACATTTCCTTCTGCTATTTTTTCCACTGTGGCATCAAAAAATAATTATTGGAGATTTCACTGCAGCCATATTTATCGGTTTGCTCGAGTACTCACTGTGTTTTGATTCATGTAGTATTCATCGGTAAAAGGACTCGTTAAACTAAAAATAATCAAAGGCAAATCTAAGAGTTGACGTTCTTTGTAAGTTCATGTGGCATAACTGAATTTCTGCAGACAACTTGGATGATCACTGAAAGAGCAAATGTGAATGTACATCTTCATGCTTTTTATAGCGACCGTTTGGCCTCAACTCTGTCCATTTTTTCAGTGAATTAATCAGGTGAGATCCTTCCTCACTGCCGCTCGTTTGAAGGGACGCCACGCCATTTAAGGTCCCCGTGTAAGGAACAATCTAGCCCTAGATTGACATATCTGAAATAAGCTACGACCATGGCGCGAACCGACTTCCTCACGCTCACGCTCTTAAGGCGCTTTGACGTACGCGTTAACCAATATATAACTATCCAGCAACAGTGGATATAAATGAATATATAGTAAAAGTTGTACAGCCAAAGGCGCTCGAAAAGAAAGAATACGATGAACAACGAGAGGGTAAATGAGGCAGTCAAATGCGACAGCGTTAGATCTCTTAACAAGTAGCACAAGCAAAGTAACTGGTTTCCTCTTTCCTATACATTAGAATGTTCTCGATGTCCTCTACATTACTTATCTGAAACGCACTCATTAAATCAACCTTCGTCGGTCACCGATTAGTGCAAATCACATCATACAGTTTCTTGTGACTTTTCCCAGTAAATGCTGTCACGATGCCGAGTCTCATCGAATTGAAGTCTTTTATTATTTAACTGAGACGTTAAGTAGACCGAAATATAACGTTCAACAGGAGTTCAGCAGTTCTGCAAAGTCAAACATCGCCTGACAGTTCGACTCAGTCTCTCTCTCTCTCTCTCTCTCTCTCTCTCTCTCTCTCTCTCTCTCTCTCTCTCTCTCTCTCTCTCTCTCTCTATCTCTCTCTCTCTCTCTCTCTCTCTCTCTCTCTCGGTCTAACTCAAAGAGTCACTTTCCTCCCTTTCTAACTAGGTTGACAATCCCTCGACAATCCTTGGTGAATCTGTCTGGCACTTTATCACATCAGGCGAGTGTCCAGATTTCCCGCCGATGGCGCACCTCCAGCTACCATCAGTGAACACCAGAGGGCACCAACGGACGCGCATGCTGACAACGACGACACGTGAGACGAGGAACGTGACAGATGCTTTTAACGTTGTTGATCATTTTCTTCATGTAGCTTCTTAGCTGTTCCGAACTGTTTTACATATTAAGTCTGTCTTGAACTAAGGCTACTTTTAATCGAAAGAGTTCTAGTCTTCATTATTCTTCAACTGAAATCTTTCTCAGTCATGTCGCACGCCTATGATAAAATATAAGCTACAATATACAGTCTCTCCGTTGAATCCACGTGTTGACAACGTCGTCGACCTGATCATTCAAGTCACGTATCGCTGTAAGTTTTCGCTTAAGAATTTATAACTGTGTCGTTCAGATTAAAATACTGTAACGTAATTTTGCCACTTTACATCTCCCGAGTCCAAAATAACGTCACTAAATTTGACTGTTTAAACAGCCTCCCTTTTAATGGACAGCATTTTAAAATTGGTCAGTCGTACCTCGCTCTTTGTGATCTTAATGTCTCAATTTCATTAGCTTGAGCTTTGAAAAGCGACTCATCCATCAACATATGCTGACATATACTGTAACGCATGCTAAGATTTTGAAGATATTCTGCACATCCCGACTTGACGCAATAGGCTGCCTCTCTGTCTTGTGGACTGACCTTCTGAATATTGACCTGATTGCGGCGTGGCTTTAGTGCGCCATCGGTTGATGCCTTGTGCATTTAGACACCGACGCGTTAGAATATACTAATTACAATTGCAATTATAGTCCGTTATAACACTTCCAAACCTTCCAGATTTCCTGTTTATCTTTCCTGCCTGTAATTTCTTCATTAATCTGTACGTGATGACCAGGATTTCGAAATACAGACACAGATAAGCGCTTCAACTTCGTCGTACGGCTGACTAAGCTTATCGTAATCGTCATCGTAATTCCGAGATTTCTACAGCACCCAACGAAAGCCGCGCCGCGGGACCAGCTTATTCACAGGCGCTCAGTCAAAACAAAATCGATAGGCAAAAGAGTTCGATTCCAGGTCAAGATCCAGTCAGACGGAGAGACAGCGTGGCAGCTACTAGGGGGTGATGGTGTTTGGGGTTAGAGAGGAGAGAGAGATAAGAGGAAGAAGGGGTGTTAGGGTACGATCTGTGAAAGAGGAATGTTTTGAGTTTTGAGTGAAAAGCCGAAGCAGAAATTGCAAGCGGTGGAGCATCGATGAGTTTGTATGATGGGTCAGAAAACTGTCGCAATTCTGGGGGAAGTTTATTCTAGAGTGGTGCGGTAGCTATGGCTATGGAGCGATTATCAAATTTTAAGGATGAGCTGACAGGAGGGCGGAAGTGTTAGGGCAGAAAAGTAGCGGGTTGAGCGGAGCGGTTGTATTGTAAATAACTGACGAAGATAGGAGGGTTGGAAAGATTGAAGTGTGTTGTAGGTAAGTGATAGGACTTTGTACTCGATTCGTTCAGGTATTTTAACCCTTTAACGGGCACATTTTTTATATCAATAGTGCAATTTGGGTTTTCATTGCTAAAATCATACAAAAATAAGACCATCCAAAAAGTAATTTGTATATATCAATATTCCGAATGAAAAATAAGTATGCACATACTGGGAAATATACTTCCCGGCGCCCATGAGGGTCATCACAATACCAACTACAGAATCCATAGACAGTGCACCCGAAATTCACCAAAAACATTTCATTCAGTTCAAATGAATAATAAAAGACCAATGAGATTATTCCTTTGATCCAACAGTGGCAAGGCACGTGATTTACAGTCAAATATATGGGGCAGTTTTTGACTGTTCAGTTCACTACTTTCCATGGAAGTTGATGAAAACGTTCAACTCCACCCATGATCTTGTCATATTCTGCAATAGCTAAGGGACACATCACAGCATTTTTTGTTCCATCTTTTGCTCGCCGATCTACGGAGCAAATTTCTCTCGGATTGCGAGCAGCTGACAGGACAGTTGCTTCTTTGTTATCCATCCGCTTCGCAGCAGAAACACGTCCTTTAGTGCGGAACATGAATTCACCTCTTCTCAGTCTTGGTTTCTTTTTCGTCATGTCTGGCAGGACCTTACAGTTTACTCTGACAGTACCTACTGAATACAGCTGTCAACTGTACAATGTCTGCATTAGCTTGATGGTAGTAGAGAAGTTATCAAAGGCAATGGTACTCCATGGTTTCAGGCTTGCCTTGGAATATAATCCCATAACCACTCTCTCACCAAAAGTGCAAGTATCGCTGTTCTTCTCTGCACTCTTTCCCGTGTTAACACGAATCTCGTCGCTGAATCTGCCAGACACCACACTTTGTATCTACGCTTTACTGCATGGCTTCATGGGCATATACTGTTTCAATGTCGATCGTCCTGTGATACGAATTTTGTCATTATTTGCAAGATTCATTAAACAGTCGAATTGCGTGAGAAGTCTGAACTAAAAGTTAATTAGTTTCTTAATCATGTTGTGACTGTCGTGAACACGGTAATTTTCGCAAATAAAAGGCTATTATCAGATCAATTAGAGTGTCTTCGTAAAATAACTAGTACAATTACAGCGATCTTGGCACTGGCCAACCCTGTTGACAAGACATCGAGAACTACGAGGTAGATGCGAGATAGCTTTATTCGAATCAACGGATTAAGCAATCATCAGGTGAAGCGATCACGCTGCAAACCCTATGGAAGCAGTAAATGTTGATCGAATGTTTAATATGCTACAATTTGAATCTCTTTAATATTGCTTTTGCACAACTTAGAAATATTTATATTTTATTTACTCCATAACTATTTTCTCCATCAGCTTTTGATTATTAATATCCCGTCAAGACACAAGCAAACGTTCAAGCAATTGAAGAAACATACAACGCACAAGTCTAGGCAGTGAGCACTACGAGATTCAGCCCGATGAACATTTCTCGACAAGACATCTTATTAATTCAGTCTACATAATCAAACAATTAAATTTCCAACTAACTCTTTCATCAACTTCTCAATGACGGTGGCAGCTGAAGGCAGATAATAATGTGTCAGACACGACATTCGCAAATGCAATCCATTCCTATGCAATGCCCTTTGAAGTTCGCGAACTTGTTATTTGTCATTTGGCAGCATATCAGCGGTAGCTGCGATTACTAGCCAAGCCAACTGCCGCTTCTTCTGGTGTCTATATCTGCTATCCAGCCAGAGACGAACGCAACTGTCAATAACCTGCCGATTAGTAAAAAATGTTTTTCGGTGTAACTTTATTATTTATATTATTATTAATATTGTTATTATTAATATTTTTCTACTATTATTATTATTATTATTATTATTATTACTACTACTACTACTACTACTACTACCACTACTACCACTACTACTACTACTACTACTACCACTACTACCACTACTACTACTACTACTACTACTACTACTACTACTACTACTACTACTACTACTACTACTACTACCACTACTACTACCATTATTATTATTATTATTATTATTAATATTCGGGGTGCAGGATAGTTTAAGGGTTAGTGTGCTGGGTTATCAACCGAGTGGTCGGAGGTTCAAATCCCAGCCAGGGCGGATTTTTCTGTTCCAGTCGCGCCCCAAGCGAACTCGGCTATAAACGAGTACACCGATTGTACACTGACAGTGGGAAGAACAGGCAGTGATGGAGAGGACTGGCCACCCAACTCATATGCCGAGGCTAAAAATGAAGTCGCTAACACTTCATACTTATGGGTGCCTCTAGGTGCTAGCTTAAGGGTCTGCCCTTCAATAAATATTATTAGTAATGAAATTTATTAATTCAGAATGTTCCATAACACCGCCTTACTTTAGGATAAATTAAAATTATAATTGTTTTAAGATGATTTAAAACCAATACTCATCCATGATATAAGACGAGTACTTATCTGTGATATCAAACCAGTACTGAACCATGATGTAAAACAGTTACTATATAATGCTCCGACTTGTAATGTGGAGCCTAATCTAATCTATCTGCTCATCACAAGCTCTGGAGCGGTCATCTACAATCAAAAACCTTAGAACTTTATTCTACATGAATGGTTTTGCCACAGTGGCATTACAATACCCAGTGTGACTCAAGATTACATCACTTCAGTATAGTTATATCGCTGCAAATTGTCAAGAGTAACATGATATCTTACAAAAGCGTCAAAAAGGGCTACATATGTGTCTAAGCATTTAACTCATTGGCAGCATTATATATCTGTTACCTGGCAGGGCCATAATTTTGGGCTACAACCTTCCTGGAGTCAATAACCTGACTCTGACCAGGAATGATTTGGTTGGCATTTATAACGGAACCTATCGCTTCTGGAACGACTCTGTGTTTGCCTTGCACAATCCGAAAGTGGTTTTTCCATCAGCTCCCATCATTCCGGTCGCCCGCTACGATTCATCTGGAACCACAGCGACCTTCACGAAGGCTCTGAGTGCCTTCTGTGACGCATGGAACAAGACATACGGTTCCTTCAGCAGTCGATCCCGCTGGAACCCTTCCGTTGTGAAGAAATTTGGTCAACGAACTTCGGGCCTCGCAGACATGCTGATCAACATCCCGTTTAGCATCGGTTACCTCACCCTGCACAGCGCCAACGAGGTCAATCTACCACACGCCTTGGTTGTTAATCGATTTTCGAGGGTGGTAGACGGAACACCTGCCGCTGTGCAAGCGGCTCTCGATGCCGTGACAACCCAGATGGACGATGGACTGCATGCAGACCTGGTTGACGTGGCCAGTCCCGATGCATACCCGATTGTAGGGTTCTCCTATTTTCTGATTCGCATGACCTATTCAGGGAGGTGTCGGCGAACGGTGGAGCTGGCCAGCTACATTCGGTGGTTCACGGAGACAGGACAGGCGCAAACCGAGGCACAAAATCTCCTCATGGTCTCGATGAGTGGTGGCATAGCAACGAGGATACGCGAACAGATACTTAAACGGATGACTTGCAGCGGAGAGAAAGTGCTCGACCTACTGGCGAGACAGACCTACGACGAGGAGGAATCGCGCAAGACGTGGAAGACGCCCGTGATAGTGGTCACACCTTTCATAATCGTCGTTATTCTCTGTCTGATCGCCTACGCTCTGCGCCAAAAGTTCAAGTACCTCCGAATGTTAGACAGAAACGACTGGAACATCAACTTCTTCGACATCGAGTTCCTTGCGCCCAAGTCTCGCCGCCAAGTGAAGCAAATAAACGGTCCTGATATCCGATTAGAACTATCTCAGACGGAAGCGTCGTCGCCTCAGAACTGGGAATTGACGGGTTACCCGGGAAAGGTGGATGGCCAGTGCGTCAACGTCAGGCCGACACGTATTTCAGTTGCCACGGCTGCTATGAATCGAAAGTTTCGCCAGACTTTGATGTACATGCGAGAGACACTGAATCACGTGAACATCTCACGTTTCTACGGTCTGACAAAGTCGGCGAATGGCGAGGTATTTCTAGTGGAGCAGTTCTGCGAACGGTCTCGGTTGGACGAGTTCCTGGGAGAACAGAAATATAAGATAGAGGAGAATACCTTGTTTGCGATTGCAGGTGACATAGCCAACGGCATGGAGTTTCTGCACCGTCAGGGTGTAATTCACGGATGCCTAAAGACAGCCTGTTGCTTCGTCGATTCGCACTGGACGGTTAAGGTAACCGATTGGGAATATAACTCTATGTACACAGTACTTCGGAAAATCAGACAAAACCGTAATTGTTTAGATTTTCAAAGGAGTTTCCTTTTTCAGTTGTCCAGACATTTGTCCAGTGCGAAAGAAGAAGACGTCGCCTATCACGAATTCTGGTCCCCGCCGGAGGTTCTTAAGCATGCCTATCTATCAGAACCTACAAAGGCCGGCGACGTTTACTCTTTCGGTCTTATCATGTATGAGATCTTTACAATCTACAACTTTGTGACAGATGAAAAGCAACAGGTGGTCCCTGATGCCAACAATATGAACGGATTAGAGAAACTGAGCAGGAAGGAAATGCTTCCGCCAAAAGTTCTTCATATTATCGAAAGCGCCTGTAACAAAGAATTCGCTAGAAGACCTACATTCAACCATCTGTTGATGATGATACGTTCTGCCAGTCCAAGCGTTAAATATAGCGTGCTTGACAGCATGATGGAAACAATAGAAACGTACATAAAACAACTGGAAGAGACAAATATAAACAACGCAGCGGAAGCCAGAGAGGCACAGAAGAACTACAACCAAATGCACCTTCAATTGGTACCAAAAGTGGAGTCGAGCAAAGAAATCGGCGGTTTACCTCGTCGATATGAGGTGGCTTTGTTGGGAGTCACAGTTCAAGTGCAGTCGATAAGTTCCACATCGAGAGTCTCTGAGGTACTTGCACTTTTAGAGTACTTTCTGAACTTAGTCGACGATCTAGTGAACCGAAACAACTGGATATCTCGAGTGGAAACAGCGTCCGACTGCGCAGTCCTTGCTGTCGGTCTATCGAGACCGTTTTCGTCGTCGGATGTCTCTGGCCTTGCAGCGAAGGCGCTTAAAGTGGAACGATGCGTGACGGCCAAATGGAGCCAGACGTTTAAAGCTGCGGCAGAGAGTGTTCCGTTTGGAAACAGCGCCGTTGTGTCGGCTGCTATCCACTGCGGTAATGTTTTCGGAGGTTTTGGAAAATGTGAAGGCATTCCAAGGCAGCTCATTTGCGGAGAGGCACTGGATACTTGCAGAAATATGAGCCACGTCACAGCGTCCAGTAAAAGAGTACTTGTCTCCGGTTCCACTGCGAAGATTCTCAAGGACTGCGGACAGTTTTCGATCTCACCTGTCGAGATTGCAGTTAAGGTAAGCACGCATCCTGCATCAATAAATTTAGAAAAGACCTAATTTAAAGCCAAGCAAATCAGAAATTCTATAGCGCCAATCCAGTGTGCCTCTCGAAGGCGATTTAAAAAAGTCCTGTGTGCTCGGCGAAGTATCGTAATAGGGCATTTCGTGCACGTGTGTCTTCATAAGTCGAAAAAGATAATAAGCCCGCGTGCTGTTAGGCCTCTGAATGAATAGAAATACTTTGTTACATAGGCCACCTAATGAGTAGCTAGGGTTTCGTTACCAACGAAGTTAATCATTAAACTCATTAATCATGGACCAAATCAAACTGGCGGCTTCGTTTTACCATAGGCCTATGTTGTAAACAAATCCGCAAATGATGGCTGATAAAATGTAATCAAGCCTTCTCATTTACGACTTCGTTATTCTTAATCGTCTATGGTTCACCTGACACTTCAGAAAGGCATTGTCTTGACTAATTATGCTTTTTGAAGCAATTACCAGGTACGCTAGCGTAAACCCGCTGTATTTGCTGCGTCGTATTCTGTCGTATCATATCGTTTCTTATTGTGTTGCAATGTTGAATGGCTGCACTACATTAAATTTAATTGTTACGTCTGTTGTAATGCAGCGTATTATACAGTACTGTATTGTAAAAATGTATATTTTCTTCTATAGCGACCGTTTGGCCTCGACCCTGCTCAGTTTTCAGTGGATAGATATGGTGAGATCCTCCGCCATCGCTGCCAGTTAGAATGGGTGCCACGCCATTTAGGTCTCCATACTATTTTGTAGGCCTACTGTTCCATATTTTTATTGCAATGTATCGTTTCGTAATTTGGAATTTTATTCCGAATTGTAGAATCGTTTCAACGTGGAGCTGTTTTGGCTGGACGACCTAATGGACAGCCAGGCAATGAAAGGAATGGCCCCCGTTGAGACTGACTAATGAAGTAGGCCTAATGAACTCTAATGAAGCAAACAGCTTCATCTTTCACGACATTTTCTCACCATCATTTGACGATGGTTATGATATGTACGGGGGGGGGGGGGCGGTAGCATATTGGTGGGGCAAGGTAGCATATTGGATAGAGCGCTCGGCTTGTAACACGGAGGTTACGAGTTCGAGCCTCCTCCGAGACGGTTACTGTGTAGGGACCTCGAGCAAGTCCTTCACTGACAACTGCTCGGCGCCATCGATTGATGCTAAGTCATTAGATAGTGGCGCCTAATAAATGCAGCAATAATAATAATATGTACCAACTGCAGAGAACACGGAAGCACTGTCTATACACGTATGCATGGCCGGATCCAGACGGACAGTCCGGCAATAGCCTTCAATCTGAGTAAGAGCACGCCATTGAATTCCCCTACTCGTTAGGGTGAGTTACCCGATAAACGTGTAAAATAAAGAATACAGAAAAATAAAGACTCTCATGACAAAACTCTAAACGAAAATAATAAAATCTGATAAACTGAAAATGCAATCAAAAACATAAAATTTTTCTGTTTATTAAACCTACCAT
This sequence comes from Norana najaformis, assembly GCA_964023275.1. Taxonomy (NCBI): domain Eukaryota; kingdom Metazoa; phylum Annelida; class Clitellata; order Crassiclitellata; family Hormogastridae; genus Norana; species Norana najaformis. Next base: position 24,888,510 of record OZ029917.1, read on the forward strand.
CAAATCAGCGAAGTTTACGGCCCTGGTCTAGTTACCTCCTCCTTGGTAAACTTCCGAATCCGCTACTGTATGTATGTATGTATGTATGTATGTATGTATATATGGCGTACGACATTGCATGTATGTATGTATGTATGCATGTTAGGGTGTCCCAAAACGTTTTCTCAAAAATTTAAAGTATCACCACCCAGAAAGTTTTCGTTGGCCCCAAAAATGCCATAAGAAAAATTTCAGAAAATTTGAAAATTATTTGGAGGTCCCTCAAGGTCCCCGGTTTAAAAAATTTCTTCCATTGGCACGAAATTTGGCCATTTTAGACAAAAGTTAATGAACTTAGGCCTACCGCTGAATTGATGAGGACAGCTTTGGTATTACTAGAAATTCTTTAGATTATATAGATACTCTCAATAAATACTAAATATCAACACTCATAATGTCTTGTTATACTTTATGTTTGGTATTAGAAAGTAGAAACGTTAAAAGTTTGAATTTTTAAAACAACAGTGAGGCAAAAGAAGAAAAAAAGCTTAAAAACAGAGATTGTTTAAAATAAACGTGGAGCGACGGACTCAAATGATGAAGCCAATAAAGAGGCACGTCTTGATCGATGGACGAGTCTACGTTGACGAACTGCGTCAGTTTATCATACAGGTGTGGGATGAATACGATCAACTTGAGATACATTTGCCATAAGCCAATGGCTTGCGGCATTGACTTACAGTGTTCAGCATCAACTTGAGGCCAATGCAGAGGCCGAAGGATCAATTTCGAACATGAATTAGGGGCCTATAGGTAAATTAAATATGTAATTATTTATCTTAAATACTTCTAGCTTGGATTAGCTTTACTAATTTTATTTAAATACTGGAAGAATGCTATAGGTTTCCCCCTCACGATTTAATTTGCCAGCACAAAATTTGTGCTATTTAATAACAATATGTACACTCGTTATATTGCGGTGAATCGTATTGGACGCCCAAGGCACACGCCTGGCCAGCTGACAACACCATATGCAACAATTCTCCCTCGAGAATTGTGACTTCAGCTCCTTTCTCTCCCCCTCTCAGTGTTCCGCAGGCGCCTGAAGACTGTACTGTTCAACAATTTTACTTTTTCGGGTCGGAAGCACCTCTGTTGAGTTTATCCTCTAATAAGAGGCGCTTTATAAATTTCAAATTAAAACTGAAACCTCAAATTACAACCCATATTTACTCACGCCCTCACGACAAGACTCGTGAAACTTTAGCAGAAGAGGAAACTATAATGATTTTTAATTACCAGCAGTAACTCTACCTAAGACCCGCCTCAGGTGACGTCAATAATAATTAAAGACTGTGTGTACATAGGCCTATCATTACGCAACAGTCATAATTATGTGTACACAGCAGCATGACTTGAAATCTTAAGCGCAAAATTATATTAGCTCATTAGCTCATCATTAATATGTAGATATATAAGTACATACATAGGAGAACATTGTCATAATGGATACTATATACTTATTATTATTAATTATTATTATAATAACAATAACAATAGTCATTTGCCGTCGAAGAATTATTATTATGAAACAAATCTATTATTATTATTATTATTATTATTATTATTATTATTATTATTATTATTATTATTATTATTAGTATTATTATTATTATTGTCGCCTCCGAAGCACTTTCTCTATGACAAAACTTGACGAGTTTTAGCCAACCCATATTTTTACAATAATAATAAATAATAATAATAAATAATAAGCAATAACAATAAGCAATAATAATAATAACAATAATAATAGCTGCACAAGTTAATGCGACGGTAGACGAGCGATAATGAGATATACGAGGTATAATCAAATACATTAGATAATATTATCCCCAGCACATTTTTTGTATTTGACATCGTAGTCCTACATCGCAATAACAGGAAGTTTTAAGTGCTTTAGAGGCGTGCAGGGGCCTAATTATCGCTCGTTCAAGTCGAATGCGGTGCTCTGTGCTTTCAGCTTTTGGTATCGTAGACCCAGTGTAGCTGCTTATAAGGTTTGCAAATGGAAGCTTCGACACGCAAACGAAAAAAGTAATTGTGTTAAGATAATGATGTCATAGTAATTAACTAATCAATCTGGAAATTTCAACAACCGAAAATCTAAATGCAAATTTAAATGAATCTAATGCAAATTTAGATTCATTTCAGCATGAAACAGTATCGTGCAATATTTATTAGCCTAATAAATGTAAATGCACACGGTTTTCTATAGCCTCAACCGTGTTCAGTTTTCAGTAATAAATTTTTCCAGTTAGATCCTTCACCACTGCTGCCTATTTGAATGGGCGCCACGCCATTTAAGGTGCCCGTGTACATTTATTAAGCGCCACCATATAGCCCGAGTTCAAAATCTCTGAAATATAGCCACGATCGATATGTGGACCGGCATCCTCAGGCACGTACATTTTAACCAATAGCCCTACATTTGATTATCATCCACGGCTAACTACCGTATTACTGCGTTGCTATCGTCAGTAACTTTGGTAAACATCAAATTACGAGACCAGAGCAATACGGCGAAAAGACGAAGATGCTACCTGTCGCTGTATTGGCGAAACAATTTCGTCGTTAGGCCTAATCGGCGAATTTAAAAACAACAGATAATAGGAGAGATGGTTGCAGTCTTCTGCGTGAAGCTATTGAAATAGACTTTACTTACAAACCTACACTTGATAGTATAGTGTAATCTGAACTTTCACAGACAAATCTTTCTTTTGGACAATCCGCAACAGTGGGCATCAGAATGCCCCGGGAGCATTGTTCATTGTTCCAGCTTTAGGTCATCCTGGTCGACAATCAAACGCTCTACCACCCTGGGTACCTCCCTGCCCACACTTCCGTACGGCGCCTTTCTCCTGGACCGTGCCTTCTGCAACAGTCTTCCACTATTTTATTATTTATTCTTATATTTATTCATCGATTTCCAAAGTGAGAATCAATACATTGTCCCTTCTCAGCTTCTATTCATATATACATTAGGCTATTACACTATTTCACAATAAAAATGACTTTATAATAATACTATAATTGCCACAGACAAGTATTGCCATCCAGTGCTTCAATGCAGTCACTGTTTGCAATTCCCTTTTCCATTAACTCAACCATCTGCAAAGACCAGCCATCCCGGAGCACTGCTTCCCTTATTTTTCTGTAATCCGGAGGGATCCTATAAACCACAGGTAAAACTAATAATATTATTATCATAATATACAACTCTTGTACAGTGGCGTGCGTGACTTCTTCAGCCAGAGGTTCCAGTTGTTGAAGAAAAATTGAGGGGGTCTGAGGTAAAAAGTCCCTAATGACTTTGGGGTTTGGAGGAGCGTCGTAAGCTTCCCTGCGGGGTCCGAGGCTCTGTCTCGGAAGCCAACGTATTTTGAAGCATTTAATATGAAATTGAGCACATTTGGGCTATATGTTTGTGTAACTTTTTCTATCCTGGGGTCCAGTAAATGGATGAAAACTGAGGGATCTTAGACAGCGAGCGCCGACAACGAGAAGCCTCTAAAGAACAGGGGGTATGAGAAGTGTCGAAAACTTCCCCATCGGGTCTGAGGCGGTAGGCTATTCCAGATACCGTAGATGGTCAAGCAACTGCGAAACTCCGAGAACTACATCGTCTAGTTCTTGTTACAAGAATGTGGAGGTCGCCACGAGTTGCTGAGCACAAGTGACGCGGACTGTGAAGGGAAGAGAGCAGCATGCATAATTCAGTGAGGAAGTCTGCGACCAGAAGGTGAAGGCATTTGTAGACGAGCAACCTCATTTTGTACTTGATTCAGTAGCTAATGTGGAGCCAGTGTAGTTCATCGAGCAGAGTTTCAGTGATGTGGTCGCACTTCCGGTTACGGGTGATTATGTGTGCAGCGGCATCAAGCACGGCTGTAGCTTTTTGAAGTCTAATGTGGCAACGTCAAACAGAAAACTAGTCAAGGCGACTCGAGTTTCGAAAGCATGGACTCGTGCTGTGCAGTACTTAGTATAAGTGTGCGCTGAACAGTAATGAGTACCTTTGACGTAGATGATGAAAGCAGGGTGCAGGGAGTTTATTGATGTGTGGTACAAATGTCAGTTCATGAGCAAGTAGAACTCAGAGGCAAGTGGCTTCATCTGACAACTTTGTGATCAAACTATCAAGTTCAGTTTCTGATAATCAGCCACAGCACATCAATTTAGTCTGGCAAAGTTCAGCCGTATTTGTGACCCGCTGTTGCCCTCTTCCAAGAGTTCCAACCATGCTCGCCGGCCAATGTGGAGAGTCATCAATAGTGCATCATCAAACTCCTGTGCCCAGACCTACTACCTACCACCATTCTCAAGAAATTCGTCCCAGACATTCTACCTTTTGTCACTGATATGTGCAATGCTTGCCTGTGCAGTGAACTGCTACCAGAAAGCCAGTGGCATGCCATCGTCATACTGAGACTAAAGAAGACAAGGCAGACCATCTGACACCGGAAGTTACGGGCCAATACCTTACCTTCATGTCAAACACAGTTGATAGGCTGGTTTGCCAGCAGTTGGTTGCATTCCTGGAGAGAAACACAGTCTTCTACCGAGCCACCAATCTGCCTATCGACAAGACCATTCATGGCTGCTATGCTTAAGATCCTCTCAGACATTCTGATGACCAGCAGATCAGGGTGAGGTTACACTGCTCTGCCTCCTCGATCTCTCAGCAGCAATGGACACTGTTGATTATGACATTTTTCATTGCAAATTTTCAGCATTTGGCGTCAGAGGTTCAGCCCTATCTTGGTTTGGAAGCTTCCTGCAGGACTGCATGCAGTCCGTCTTTTACAATGGCCAGTGGTCGCATCCTGTGCCTGGCATTTTTCCACAAGGATATGTGCTGGGACCAATTCTTTTCCTGCTCTACCCAGATGACGGGATCGCCATCGCCACCCTCCATGGTATGTGCATCCATTCCTATGCTGATGACACACGACTGTATCAGCATACAGATGCCACTTCTCTTCTAGTAGAGTCCACCTCCCTGCTAACTTACATACAGGGCGTGAGCAGCTGGACGACGTCAAATCGTCTAAAGCTGAACGCGGATAAGACCCAGTTTCTGCGTTTTGGTATGTGCCGACAGCTTCACAAACTCATGTAGCATCTTTCTGCTTTTAGTAGACCGAGTAATGACTTGTACAACATTTTAAAGATTTCTTGAAAAAGCAGAAAATAATTAAGACTTTTGACCTCATGACGTAAATTTAAAGCAGACTTCACAGGCAGGGCAATAAAATTAATTCAGATTCCAAATTCAAGGACATCCCAAGTTGATATCTACGCCAAAGACAAATCAATGAAGCCTCCATTCAGGCCCTGGTCAAATTAAGGTCTGCTCAACATCGTCAGTAGAATTTGGAGGACAGACACATGTTGAACATGAAATGAAATGAGTCTTTCATAAACTGGATCAAAACTTTAACTCTGCCTAATTAATGCAACTGGTCGTTGTATCACCATTTTAATTTCTTTATCCTCAAATGTAACAACAGACTAGCACCCACTACTTTGCCTTTGGTAATTTATTAATTTATAAACTACTATAATATATATATGTATATGTATATATATACAAATAATACAATACGTGTTAGTCCCTAAGATTTACACCTCGCACTTAAAATCAATACAAACTGAAACACAAAATGCCATCCAAGTGAAAAAGGAAATTCAAATGTTGCATGTTGTGCAATAGAAGTTTCATTCAACATGTTACCAAGTAATTGTTTTCCTAACAGTTTTTCAAAGGCACAGTTCAGGACAACTCTGGAATGATTAGCGAAATGACAGATGGGGAAACTCCAGTGAACACAGCCCCACTGAAGGTTGTTGCTCCCTTTCAACACAAATTTGTGGTAAAGCAAGGTGAATATCATTACAGAACATTTTGCCACATGACAAAAATCAAAATGTTCACAACAGAGGAAGTAAATCTTTCAGAACTGTTGGGAGAACAGCCTCCTGAAGTGCTGTAGTTCTAACAGCAGTAAATACCATGAATGCTATTTATTCTGCAATCAGTTTCTAATCAGATGCTTCTGGACTTGTATCACTAAATAACAGGATGGTCAAGTACTTTCCATGCCATTCAACCATCCAAAAACATCATTCAAAAGCAGTAGTAATGAATTCCTATGAAAGTTACTCACGTGTGAAAGTTATCCGCTAATCTCAGTTGTAAAAGTTCTGCATCAAGTACTGACAGCCTGTTGGCTTTTCAAACAAAATGGCTCTTAACTAGTAAGTCTATACAAAAACTTTAGATATTCTGATGATGCCAATGAAGTTATAGCAACATCAGATACAGGCTGCAGAATAACACTTCCCAAACTGCGCGAAATTAATTCAATCTAAAACACTTAATGTGCCACAGCAGTAACACTTGAATGATCATAGTTGCCAAGTAGACAGAAAGGGAGGGTCAGAGAGAGAGAGGAAGAGATAGAGGAAGAGAGCAAGAGAGAAAAAATTCACAGCTTCAATGGGCACAACTCCTTCTACACTCTAGCTTCCTCAGTCATGCATACAGTCATACATAGGTATCATGTTCTAAGTAAAGTACCAGCATTAGCATAATATACATATAGCCATAACAGCAAAGTGTAAGCAGACCAAACTTCAAAGGCTACAGAAACTAAGTGCACATCAATACCACCAACTAGACCACACATGTAAATTCAATGGCTTAGATGTGTTACCTTGAATATTGTACAGCACTCAAAATGTTCCTTTTCCCTTACAACTCCACTCTTTCTTATTTCCATACCATTTCCAGTATTAACTAGAAACAAGATCAGTTCATTAAGGCGTCTTGACCATCTGTCATCCATTAAACCTCTGTCACAAAACCACACGAAAAAATAAAAGAATTATTCACCAATATCTTCAGTGACAATCATCCAAACCACAAATACTCAGTATTTGATAATAAATAATGACAAATTTCTGATTTTGGTCCCGAAAGCCTATCCATAATGCAAAGTAACATGGCCAAATTAACCAACCGGCACAAGAAAAGATAAATCTTCAAAGGGATTCTGCACAAAGAAGCAAGAGATCAAAGAACAGGAAACCATTGTACACTGTCGATATGTAACATGTTCACCTTGACATATTTCAGAGTAAATACAATGCAGCTACAGGAAACACAAACTGCTGTGATGGTCTGTGCTTTTGCCAGTTATCAGGATTTCAGTTGCACAAGATATTAACATCCAAACTCAACTGCCCTTCTGTAGATTCTTCACACAGTCCTCTTCTTCATATAGGCCAGATTCAACCAGCCACAAAATCATTCTACACAAGTCCACCTACACTCACACAACTTCTGTTTATTGAATGTATCTATGTATGTATGTACATGTACATATGAAGACACTAGACACAGTGCATTTTAAGTACCTCACAACAGTACTTCTGAAACTTCTTCATTGTCTTGCTATACAAAACCAACTACTCTGTTTTATGCTAGCATGCCTCTCTGAATATGCAACAAACTATTATTTGTACAGCCTACTATACAACCTGACTTACCATGGTCAAACCCCAGCTCTGACTTTTCACCACATGGCCACTTAAAATTTAAGTTTTCAGCTTATTTTGACCGAAACATGGAGTAATATTGAAGAGCAAGGCAAAACCATTCAAAAACTATTTGAACACCTGTGACGTTGAAATGTCAGTGCAAGTTCAACAGAAACAGGTCATAAAGAACAAAATCTGAAAAATTTACAAACGCAGTTTCAAGTTAGTAACACAGCTACGAAATGAATTCTTACCGTTAGACATTTTGTAATAAATAATAAGTAAAAGGTCAACCATTAACTGATACTCTGCATGCTATAACACTGGTGTGCAGTTTTCAAGAAGTGATGCTAGCTAAATCTCCATGTGCATTAAATAACAGTTGTGCTTCATAAATTTAGATTAAATTAGCCACGTGTGCGAGGACCAGGAACAGGACTGAGGAGCTCAACAGTGTTAAGGTAACAGGCAACAGGTTGCAACTTCACCTAAAGCAGAGTTTAAATGCAGGTAATAAAAATCGCTTATGCTAATTCTCAGTTAAACGCCAGTAGCTGGTTGCTGCTAAGCAAAAAGTATTTTAACCAGTCCTAATGGAGTTTGACAAAAACAAAAATGCTGATGTTTAGATGGTGGTCAGTCAGGGTCAGTTATAACCACTGATTCATACTGACCTTTGCAATTTATAGGTAAATGCAGACACACCCTTCACATACAATTGTCTGGTCCCAGCCTATAAACATCATACAACTATGTGCAGAAAGACTCCTCAATGTTACCACACATTTACAGGAAAATGTACAAGCATAAGACAAAAAATTAATTACATTCATTCACTAAGAAGATGGGCTTGGCCAAGTTTGCTCAAAAACAATTTATCACAAAATTAAAGAACTTAGGAGCCTAGTTCAGACCAGATCACCCTATTCAGATAAATATACAATACAGATTTATTAAAATTATTTATATAGAATTATTGTCATTATATGAGCGCTTTAGGGCAGAAACTCAGGTACTGGTACTCAAAATCTATTAAAAATTAAATCGGCACTAGCTGAACTTCCTGGAATCCATAATAGCTGATACACATCAGCATGAAAAGAATAAAAGAATGCAATTACCATCACCATCCCAGCTATATCATTTCCAGTTCCCTGGACAGAATATACCAAAGATGTAGCAAACAGATCTGGAGATTAAGTATTATGCTACTATGCATCTGCCTGAGCATAATACTAGAATCTTAATCATTAAAATAACTTTAATAATAACATTATTAACCAAACTGATTCTAAGCTGCAAAGAACTTCCCAGCTTACAAACAGATAAGAAATATTGACTCAGAAGAAATATATTTTAACTTTTATATTAAAACAAATATTAGAAATAGCCATAACAGATAGGAACAAAATCGTTTTGAACTGAAGAACTTACTTGCAAATCAAAAGTCGAAAGAAAACTCTTAAACAAGAGGTTAAGAGCTGCAAAACATTGTCATTTCTTCAGTCTACCATACAAACTGACATACCACGGTCAAAACCCAGCTCTGACTCTTAACCAAATGGCCACTTAAAATTTTTGCTTTGAGCTTATTTTGACTGAAGTAATATTGAAGAATAAGGCATAAAGTAAAACCATTTGACAACCATGTCATTGGACACCAGTAACATTGAAATGTCAGAGCAAGTTCAACAGAAACTGGACAAAACAAAGTACAAAATCCAAAATAATTTACAAACGCAGTTTTAAGTTATTACCACAGCTATGAAAAGGAGTTCTTATCATTGGAGGTTTGGTTTAATCTCAGATAGTTTTTTTATATTACACCTTCACAATGCAAGCCTCTTATCTGTGATCAGAGAAATATCACAGCAAAAAACCATTAGCAGGCATCATGAGCTGAAATAACCCAAAACACAACATCTAGTTATTTGGACTGATAAAAAAACACTGCTGATGGTGAGTGAAATTTTACCATTTATCACTTTCCGACATTTAGCCCAGATCACCCATTAAAGTATATATCATTTTCCAACTAGACATTTAGCACATGTAATAGAGGTGACTGATTCACATACTTATATACCATCACTTTTAAATTTGTAGCTTGGTGGCTGCATAAAAACAAGTTAGCTTTTCAACACTTTGATGTTAGAAATGTTAATTCATTTTGGAAATGTTCATTTTTTCAATGTTCAACTAAAAGCCATTGAACAATACTATTTGGCTGATGCTGGACAGAAGCTCAGCACCAAACTTCAAAGGACTAAGATGCATGCAATAAATGTTTGATAATCTTACCTTACACTCTTATTACAAGGCAGACGGTACTCTATACTGTGCAAAATTAGATGAAATTCAGCCCAGAATGGTTACCAAACAGATCTTGGCTGCTAAATTAAGACACCAATTGTTCTTTATCCTGTAGTTGTCACACCACCACAAAATCAGAATCTGGCAAAAATAAGAAAACATATCATACTTGATACCATTAAACCAGAAACCGTTATAATGAACTAGAGTTTGGCTCAGGTGAATTGGCCGATTGCCCACTTCCAGTTGCATTCTCAAGCATGTAAATCTATAGGAAACAAGTCTACAAGAGATGCAGCGAGCTCATAACATAATGAGTCGACCAAGGCATCGGTTGCAGTGGAGAAAATGCCGTTCATCGTAAGTCAACCTTTCAACAAGGTTTGACGTTCCTATTTCGTTCAGGAGATGCATGATTCGCTGGGCCGTCAAATCCTCAGTAGGAATGAGCGATTCTGAGGTACTTTGGGGCTGTGCTAAAGTTTCATTAGACTTGTGTTGCATGTCGATAGTTGGCGGCTGATCAGCTGCGGAAATCCCACTGATGGACTGATCTGTAGCCTCTGGGATACGTTCTTCATCTGATTGACTACCGGAACTGGAGTAATCCGGCCAGTCTAGAAAAAGTTTAATAAAGCAATGACATTCAAAGAAATTCTTGTTCCATTTTGTGCAGCTGCACAATCATTAACACCAACTACACAATGCAGCTATTCCAAGTGTTTGTTTAAATGCGTTTAGGATTACGAACAGATGTTGTAGAGAAACATATTATCACATCTCAGGCAGAGACAATTCCATTTGTTAACTAACTGACTTCATAAACCAAATATCACATTCAAAACTGAGATGCTATCGGGTGAATTCTCTTTCAGTTGCTGCAGTAGTATGAAAGGTAAGAGTGGAGCCATTGCTTCCCCATCACCCCAGCTTTCTCTGCCAAAGTTCTAATACTGGCTAAAATTTCTTCAGTTTTTGATGGTGGCATAGCACCATCAGGTCATGATGTTGCCACTTGAATCCTTTACTCGCATAATCAGCCTTACAGTTCCACCCGAATCCATGCCAAAAAAGATCAAGTACCTTCCTGTTGTGTGCCATCAGCTTCGTCACTACGGTTGTGCCTTGGCCTCTTGGCATGGTTATGCTTAAGCGGTGTGGCATAGTTTGAAGATGCTGTCGAGTCGTTATGCAAGGTCTGATTCGTGCTGTGATAGCTGTGTAGCATTCGTCGCTCGCCGAGCAGCTGCATAACGAGTGCCTGCAGCTCACCAAGCTTGTGCTGCATCTCAATGCGCTCATGAGCAAGCTGGTAGATGTACGAATCCTTCTCAGCTGTTCGCTGGCGAAGTATGGAACGCTGCATCTGATAGAGTGTCACATACTCTCCTGTTCACAAATAAGTAAAAAGTAGTTTTACTTTACATCTGTCTGTGTAGCAAAACAATGTAATCTTACACTGGCTGTGCATATATAGACAATATTATAAATTATCTGTTGATTGCAAAATATGCTATATGTGTGCTTCACAAAATAACACAAACACAGAAAGGAATGGCAGCCAATACTAACAAGCTGTGATTTCCATCACAACACATGAAAATGACGACTTGTTAATGAACTACTTAACCTTTTCCATGCTGCCCAGTATGCGCTGTGGATAGCCACAACTGAAGAGAGTGTGCAGAACAGAACAGATACCAGGAAGAGACGAGGAAGAGACGCAGGAGACTCGCCACGTCTAGCTAAAGACTGCATACCATTTTCTTCGGTTCCAAAGGCTAGCGTGGCCCAAACATGAACATTTGGCACATCTGGCCTGATGCTTTGCCCCAGAGCTCCACACCTGAACTGCTGTTTGAAAATTTTTTGAACCAACTATGTACATGTTTGCGACACCTGACTATGTCAACCTACTGTCAGCGCATTCACAGTGAATTTAGCTACATTATGATGCAAACATTAGTCTGATGCAAGACCATAAGCACAGAACTAGTTGCAGAAGTAATGAAACAGACCAAACAAACAGTGCCTACCAATTGTGTCACTTTCTCCTTGCAACTGCATGATTATGTGCTCCAAGTTTTCTGTCTTATCCACCAAGTCAGCTTTCTCACGCATGACACGAGTATATTTCTCCTAACGAAAACAAAATAACAGCTGAGTTTATTATCAGAGGCCATGATGTGTAACTAGCATCCAGAGTTAACAGCAACATGTCTTGAGCAGAGGAAATGGATTTTATTGCTCTAGTTCTGTATATCCAAACCCTCAACTCATGCATACCCTTTTAAGCATTATGGTGCATTTGAAAGAGAAATTTAGCTCTACAAGGCAGACTTTTTAAATTTTAAAATTGTAAACACTGAAAATGCTTTAAAACTTAGGTAGAAACAATACCTAACACAATTCTTAGACTCTAAAAGCTTAAAAGTGGTGAATTGATCTTTATGTCTTTTGTCTTGAGGGAGTCTTCAGGGTGAATTGATTGTTATGTCTTTTTTAATTTTTAAAAATCGTTGTTCATTTTAACCAACAGCTAAAAATTAGCAAATAAAGCAGAAGCAGCTAAAAATTAGCAAATAAAGCAGAAGCAACTCAAAATTTCATGATCAATTTTAAAGTTTTATGCCCTAAATATTGGGGAAAAAAATGGATGTTGTCACTTGAAACTTAAGGATTAATAAAAATCATTCTTAATTGTAAAAAACATGCCTTGGCTGATTTTTAGTTTATAGTAAAAGTGACAGAGAAAACTGGGCATATTCTATTGTACAAACTATGACCCTCCAGAGTTTGAAAGGGCCTAAATTAAAACAGTAGTGAATATGAGCAAAATAAATGGGTGTTTTGAATTTGCATGTTTAAAGGGGTCTCCAGAACACACCTCAAGCATCACCATGGCATGGTGAAGAGCATCAAAGTGAACTTTTGTGACGACATCACCATTGACTGTTGCAGGGACTTGTGTCACAAGATCCTGCTGGATTGAGCTGAGTTTGTCATCCAACATCTTGCGCATTTGCTGCGATTCACGAAGCTGATCACGGATTTTATCGCGTTCCATTTCTAGTTGCCTAACTGATGCCAAAAGGTGCTCAACCTATCAAGAAAACAAACAAAAAACTTCTATCCTGTCAAACAATGACAACCATTTTTACATAAATCTGTCTATTGAAATAATTCTCAACTGTCAAACAAATTTCCCAAATAAAACAAAGATTTCCTAAGTTCTGCACCTACCTTTCTGAGAATATCAGTCAATCCAATCATTTGCTGCAACATTCATCTTCACAAGCAATAAAGAATAAAAAATTTAAAACTGAATGAATAAAAGAATGAATGGATGAATCATTAGATGACTTTAATGAATGAAATAATCATAGTCAGTCAATCAACAAAACAAACTTCTAGTGAAATCAAACTGATAAATGAATAAAATATAAACAAGGAACCATTGATAGCACGACCAGTAAATCTATTAATCAATACTATTGTAAAAGCAGACAACTCCTAAAGCTAATTTCTGCATGCCATTTGATGACCTAATGAATCTTAGTGCAAATAAAACAGGTATTACTGCTTAACTATCACTGTAATGGTCTACCTGGTCACTTCTCGATTCACTCTTCTCATCCGGATTCTTCGACTGCAACTGAATCAATTCACTAAGTAGGCTGCTGTTCTTATTCGTCAGTGCATTTATTGTGTCCTGAAGAAAACAGTTAGTCAAACTGTGACATGTTCCAAATTTATTTAATAAATTTGTGTTCAACAGAAATAATAGTAGTTCAGATGTCTTTGCCTGTTTTAATAATTACAGATTGTTTAGCTGATCAACACTTCCACAACATGGCTAATGCTCACTCAAAAAAATGGATCATTACAACAAAGTGCTCTGTAAGAAAAAGTGTATACCACTTTGTCCAAATCTACTGATGAGCTGATTTTACTACACTAATGTGGATGTTTTTGCAACAAATTGTGGGCGTTTGACTGCAACATTAATTAAATATATACGCAACACTGAGCGTAGATTTTTAATGCAACACTATTTAGATTTATATATACCGTTTGTGCTCCATCTTCTCTCAGCTGTGTATACCAGTGTCATCCATACCTGGCTGCAGATCTCCTCATTCCGCACTGTGATCTAGTTGTACCCGGTGTACCTGGTCCTGTCCTTCTACAGTACAGCCTGGTAGCTTTGCTGTGGTTTACTCACATTCTGGAATAGGGTGTCATTTAACTTGCTATCCTCTATTTTGCCAGCAGTTGATGACCCTTCTGTTTGGTCATGGTCTTGTATTTTCAGGTCTGGAGCACCTTCAAGAGTTTTCTTGAAGAGGTGTTTACATAAATGTGCACTTAATGTTGTGTTTGTGACTACATGATTATTGTGAACTTTTCTGATGTTTGTGTGAAGTTCCCACAACCATATGCATGAAGATGATGACGCTGAAAGGATCCTTCAAAAAGTTAACGTACTCCAAGCTATAAAACCACGTGCTGCAGGGAAAGGAGACCACTACAGATGGCAGGCATTAATGGATAACTTACAAACATTCCACATTTGTTTTGGGTCTTCAGCATTGGATATTCCTGACAAATTCTGACTAGTTTATGCATTTGTATAAAGGCTGCTAGGCATATCAAAATCAGAGTTTTTGCTGGCCTTGTGAAAATTGTAATATGCAGTAAATTCCATTAAGCACTAGACATCATCTCCAAGTGACAGTAATTAGTTTTCATATTGTCATGGATAGCTTACTAATTTAGAGTTAATAACAAAAGCTGCAGTGCACCACTAGTCAAGTCACTGTAAAAAAATACCAAAGCATCTTTTAAAACCATTTCTGAAATTAGTAATTGTTTCAAAGTTTGTTCTTAAAGTTGATTTCCTTTACAAGGGCTTTTGAGAAATGTGTTACATACAGTTTTGAGGCATTTACATTCATCATTTTTGATTTACTGTTTACCTATTTAAATTTCTATCATTATATCATTTCTTTAAGCTGCTGTTGGTTACATCTGTTGCTCTTTGGATTCCTTATGTCTAACTGACTGCTTACCAGGTTTGAACTGACACTATTTTGTTTCTTTAAACTGGTTTAGGCCAACTTTAAAGGCATGTGCATTTTTTATATTTGATTGACAGTTTACCTATCTGAAATTGTTTGCTACTATTTCATTTCTATAAACTGATTTTGGCTAAATTTAATTAAGGTATCTACATCTCTAATATTTTTACTGAATGTTTACCTGGTTGAAACTGTACTTAATTTCTTTAAACTGGTTTAGACTAACTTTCAAGTTATGTGCATTTCTTATCGACTGCTTACCCCCTTGAAATTTTTTGTCACTATAATTTGTTAATGTGAACTGTTTCTCATATGATATCTCTGCAGTTGTGATTACAAGTGTACGATTTACACTGCAATGAGTAGCCAAATGTAGCCAAAACACTACATACCTCTCTCTCTACAAAGCTGTTGCAATGTGTATATACACTAGTCACTGTTTCTTACACAGTGGTGTACCAAAATACTACTAATTCCAGTCCTTGAACACATCATCAATCAGTCAGTCAATCAATAAAAAAATCAGTTTAATTGATGAACCAAGCTACAAAAGACAAAAAATTGTTTTCAACATACCTGAGCAGAAGCTAGCTCTTTCTGGAGGGATTCCACTAAAGGCATCTGATGCTGGAATTCCTGTATCCGCTCTTCCATTTCCTCACTCGAAAGTTCACTTCGATGTGATGCAGCTCTCTCTGCATCTCTTCTTCGCAAGTCATTCAACTGGTGTTCCTTCTCAAGCAACTAAACAACAAACTTGAAAAATAATCAACAACCAAACACAAAACTCTTGGCATCAATTAATGAAATACCTTGACAGAAATGCTTAACATGAAACTGCCACAGCGTCAAAGGACGGATTACTACATCTTTAACAATCTGCAAGATGACAGTCATGCCACAAAGACAAAAGGCTAACTCGAGGAATTACAAACCATAAAAACTGGACAGTATCATAAAATTGGACTGAAAGGTCATCTGTTCTTTCAATCAGAACAAACATCTTGAAAGTATTACATAACACTGAGCATAAACAGCCAGCTGCAAAGCGCTGGTATTAGAAAAAACAATAACAGAATAGGGCTCCGCCACATGTGATGTGTGGCAATGTGTGATAAGCAGCAAGATTTGAGAAATATTATGTCACTATAAAAGTGTCCAAACAAAAACATTAATCTTGAGTAAATATTGCGAGTTGCAAGAAGGTGTAAATAATAGATAACAGAAGACGACAACAACACAGATAATACCTAAAATATTCTCTACCTAGACCTCTAGTACAGTAGGCCTAGTTACCATCACTTTGTTTCATTTAATAAAATTTACCGTATTACCCTGGGTATAGTGCACACTTTTTTCCCCAATAAAATCTGCTCAAAGTCTGGGTGCACATTACATGTAGGAATAAAGCTCTAAGATGTTTTTGGCAAACCCCAATCAATCGCAAAGACTGCTTTTGCACTACCCAAAGGCAACAGAAGAAGTCTGAGTTACATCGGCTGAGTTACCTTATAGTTTATTAGAGTTAATGGGACAATGCTTTTTTATCACAGGCATGCGATGACATCGAAACGTGTCCAATGTTAACAAAGACCGTTTTTTGATAAGCCTGCCAAACCACTTTCCCCAGACTGTTTTCAACCAGTCTATCATCAGTTGCTCATATATCCATCCCTTTGGATGGACTCGGATATGAATTCCTCTGGGTAATTCCACCCCTTTTGGAAAAGTTTTACTCTTAAAAATTACGTACGGGGCCAATTTCGTACCATCTGTCATGCAAGAAAGCATGACTGTAAACCTGGACTTTTCATGGCCAATTGTAGCCATCGAAAAGTTTTTGCCCCTTTAATATTTAAAGTTCGATCATATGGATTGTCAAACGTTAGTGGCGTTTGATCAACGTTTCCAATTAGGGACTCGTGAAGTTTTCTCATTTTTATAATAAATTTCTTGAATTCAAGCAATTTATTGTCCAGATCATCTGGTAGCTTCAGTGCTACAGTTGTCCAGCATCTAATGGACAGATGGTGGCGTCCCATAAACCTACGGGCCCATCCGTATGAGGCCTTAAATTGCTTCATATCGCCAAGAACTTTTGCAGTGCTAAGGGCCTTTAAGCGCAATTCTGTGATATCAACAGTGCTGCCCAGTTGCCGGCGCTCTTGAAGAGCCACTTTAGTAGCGGCTCTTCTAGCGCAGGGTCACCGTCACACATATGCGCTTCCAGCCATTGCCTTATGCTGCCATCAGAACTAATGCCACAGTTTGTTTCACCATCCTTCTAAAGCCTATTTCTTATATCTACATGCTTTTTACTGGTTCAATATGTTCCTTTAGCATATTCCCATTTCTCCAAATCCATATGTAATGTAATGTAACAAGCATAACCTTATTGGAATTACTGGTTGCTAGTGTACCTTCTGTTGCTTCTTCCTGATGACAATAAGCTAAACACTGGTCCTATCCACCTTGAAATTAGTTAACTTATGCCACCTTACAGTGCATGGTCATGCAATTTAATTAAACCTACTTCTTCGGTTTAGATAATTAGTTCTTTGTATAGCATGTTAACTAACATAGCAAGTTAAAACATTTGGGGACCATGACATCACCTTGCATTATGCAGAATCACAAGTAAAATGGTAGCACATAAGCAAGTCCACACTGTAGTTTGAAAATGTTTCTTAACATCCCCTTCTTTGTCCAATACTGGATCAGCAAGCCAAACTAGTCGTGGAAATGCTTACCAGTTCTCGTATCTCTTTGAGCTCTTCTTCCTGATGACCCAATCTGGCTGCTAGCTCCTTGGAAATGTGCTGCTCTGATTGTAGTTGAGTCAACATTTCCATGTTCTCTGTACTCTGCAACCATTCACATTATACAATGTAGCAATTCTTGTGCTTCTCTTATTGCATGGTGACCAGCATAAGAATTTCAAACACAAGTATTCCTCAGCATCCAGCATGTTTGGCCAACCACTAAAAGGTTTTGCTGAGGTATTTCAAGTTAAAGCAATGAAAATTAAGTTCTAATCCATTTACGCAATTTTGCCTGTAATAATAATAAATACAAGCGGAGTGATCATCTAGCAGCAAGCATGCTGAAGTCTGTCTTAGGCTACAAGGTTTATTTACCACTATCATCATTACCAACAAGTTTGATCATTTTATAAAATGCATTAAAACAGGTTCAAATGAACCAATGTTGCAACAAATAGTCTAAAACTTGATCTAAAATTTCTTATGGATTTACAGTTTGCAACAAAATACGAATTGTCATTCAGTGTGAGTGGCTGCTCATAAAAGTAAAACATAGTGCATGTCAGTCCAACTTGGGCTTGAAATTTCCTATCGCCCATGCATAAGTAAAACTCATTTTTAAGACAAATCTTTAGCAAATACAACTGGAAGACAAAAAGCTGTTCACTCACCCTGTTCAGCTTTTAAGTTACTAAAATTTGCTTCTAAATTCAATATCTCGGCTTAGTTACAGGGTGCTAAAATTAAAATAATCATACCATTTTGACAAAACCATTTTGTAGCTCTGCCAACTGATTTTTCAATTCTTTGTTCTGTGCAACGGCTCGACTGAGTGCTGTCTTGTCACTCTGAATCGTCTCCAGAAGTTTGTCTTTGTCAGCTGTAGAGTTGCCAAGCCTCTCCATCTCCATCTCAAGCTCTACAATTCGCTCCTCTTTCTCTATCACCAGCCTAAAATTTTAGTCAAACAACAAGGCCAGGTCAGGTAAGCAATCACTCAGTTCTTCTGTGACTCTTTCAACAGTAGTCCTCAGACAATTTCCTAAGGCTTAAGTACAAACATGACAATAACAAACTCTTGCTGAATAAAGGGTTACAGGGTTCTTTATGCTTCTTTTATTTGGGTTAAATCTATATATTCTTGTAAACTTACTTTCCTAAACATTTTAAAAATTGCCATAGGGTTCTTAATACTTGCTTACCAGGATTCATTTGCAGTCGACTGTTGTTTTTTTTATTCAGAGTAAAAAGTTTCTTCTTTGTTTATTTTCTGGATTTCCTTAGGGCTTTATGAGCTGCTTGTTTGCTTATTTGCAGTAGCAGTTTGTAACTAAACACTAGTTCACTCATGCTTATCAGGTTTTCTAGTAACTAAACCATGTACAGTAAAAGTCAAATAAAACATGAATGATGGAAGTCAAAGCCATCAGAACTGTGTGATAACAGAATGTGCACTATTGAAATATCTGAAAAATCTCAGAATTTGCATATTACATGTTCCTATATGGGTCTATTTTTTCATTATATGCATTTACAGCATTCTTTGTGTAGATCTATTACTTCACTTAAAAAATACAAACAGAAATGAGCATATATTAAAATGCTAAATACACAGTAACTTACTAAAACAATTTTAAAAGTATAAATTTATAGCATAAGAGATATTAAAATTACTGTTTAAAAAGAATATTTAAAATATTTAAAGGATGCATATATTTCAGATTAAAACAACCAGTCCGTGTGGTTTATTAGCAAAGACTAAATACTGTGTACCAAGAGTCTGAAATGATATAAAGTTTCAGGATGGAATAATGACCTGCTTAGCTGGGAGTTGTCTGCAATCTGTACTTCGAGGTTTTTGTTCACAGCCGCCAAATGTGCTGACAGTTTTTCAATGGTTTCACTCATCTGTATTTTCTCCTGTGACTCCTCCAATTGGTTCTTGCTAACTTCACCTAAACCAATGAATGATAAAACATAATCCAAATCAAAATTACGATCATTACAAGAAAAGTTCATACTCCATAGGCTACCCACCATTAAAATAACTTTCTTGAAGCAAATTCATTTACAAATTAAGTATCTTAAAAAGTTCATCATATTCTGGTGACATATTAGTGCTAATTTCCAGTTTGCAGTAAAATGAAGAAATACAAGAGGCAAACAAAAAGCCATTTACACACCCTCTTCGGCTTTTAAGTTACTGACAGTTGCTTCTAAATCCTGACACAACCTCCGTTGTTCATCTCTTTCAGTAGTCAAACTCGTCACCTATCAAACACAAAAACCACAAGAAATATGTAATCATACTTGCCCAATATTTTTTAGAAGAAAAAAATTATTCCAGGACAACCAAGGCTCCGGATGATTTATGGTGGTTCCCAGCCTAAGGATGCAGTAGCATGATAACAGTTGATAAATAAAACAAGTCTTTACTACATAATTAGGTAAAATCAGAAGCATCAACTTGCCTGCGTTTGGAAGCTGTGCAACTGTTGCTGGAGCTGCTCTGTGTATTGTTTGTACTGAAGTGTTGTGGCATCTCGTTCAGCAACAAGTCTTGAAACAACATCCTCTTGCTAAGAACAAACAACAGATGAGCTGATGAGCCTAACCCATCCTCAGCAACATCAAGATAAACCTTAGCTGTATATCAATGGCCTTCAGTTTAACCAGCCTTCTCCCAGTGTAGTCACTGAGAGAAGACCACACAAATGTAACATTTGCCAGTTAGTTAAAGCTTCATGTTCAACCCAGCAGAATGATCTTGATAGTAGAAAAAAATTGTTTTCAGAAGCTCTTAAAAGGTGCTATATAAGTGTACAGTTACATGCATAACAAATACACACATGCATAAATATAACCTGCTACAATATATAACATAAAACACAGTGCTTAAGCGCCTGCCAAAGGCTGGAAAACCTATTGCACATCTCCTAATTCAGGTGGCATCTTCAGTGCAAATCGTGGGGAGGGAACTTTAATGACACTTAGTGGCTAGAACCTCCTTTCAACAGCTACTAAAAGCAAAGCCAGAATGATATCAGCCACAATGGAATGCTACAAACTATATGCAACTTTCCAAATATAGCTGCTACTAAAAATCAATCTCTCAGAACCTGGTGTAGTTTTGTTTGTAGCTCTGTCTTTTCCGTTACCAGCTTATCCACCTGATGCATGGTATTCTGATCCGGAAGGTCTTTGCCACTCTGCAATTGGAAAAATGGAGCAATATATTATTTTTGTGCACTGAATTCAGAACTCAAATGCTTTTTGTGAATAAAAAATTGGTACACCGGCAACAGACATAACCATCAGTGTAACTGTGATGCAGGCAGATATGAAAAGGGCAAAAACAAAAAGAGTGGAAAGCCGAAGATGGCAGAATTTGCCTACGATTCCTCACCCAGCCAATGGACACATGGCGTGTCAACAAATGTCTTACTTACTAGAATTTACAGCAGAAGAGCAGATTCTTGAGCCAATCCTGAGAGGCAGCCATGTGAGGAGCAGGTGGCCAGCCCTATCTCTTGCTGCCTGATTTTCCCACCAGCACTGTATCATTTGTAGCCCCGTTATCCAGCAGATAGATGCTAATGCAACAGATCTCTTGAAAATCTTGCTGTCTTTGCTGATGATCTTTCATAGTGTCAAATGATCAGGCTTCAAACAGCTGACTTGTCAGATTCGAACCATAGCATTAACTCGAGTAAAGACAGTCTCTGATTTTCAACATAATAATTTTTAAAATGGTTCAATCACAACAGCATTTGAATCATCAGTTTCTAAATGCACGAATCTACCAACAACATTTGTCACTCAAACTATCAACTGAGCACACAACAGACTACAGCTACAAAATCTTTAAGCTCTCTCAACAACGCATTTGCATCCGCTTACATATGGTCTTTCCCACCAAGAAAGCAGACCCCATACAAACTGGTTTAGACTGGCCTTGCGATATTGAGCAATCTAGGGTCAAAAACCCACTGACTTATCACAATGTAACCTTGTTGTTTTTTCCATGCGAGTACCTACATGATAAAATCACGGCTAACATCAGCCCATCTGCCCACTGGGCAGTCAGCCAATCATGCCACTCTTACCATTTACCTGATGCATGCCAGCACATGATCCCTGATTGCATAAACAAATCAATAATCTGATGTCTCGTGGAAATCTCCTACAAAAGTTCACTTAAAACTTGCTGACTATGCAGAGCAATGTTTCACGTTACCGGTGGAGTTTTTTTTTAATATCTAACTTTAGGGTTCACAGTCCAGCACTCTAACCAATAGCCTATTGTGCACAAAAATAAGAGAGAAAAGGATTCATGTGTACAAAGACAGACACTAAAACTGTAGGGTAAGAAAGAAAGGAAATAGAACTAGGACAGGAAAGATAGGACAGTAAGTATTTAAGCAGATATGCAGAAACGGGTTGTAAATGCAGCCAAAAGGCACCAGAAATACATAAGAAAAAAGGACAGGTAACAAGGAATTATATTATTTGTAGTAGAAACTTCATGAAAAAAAGAGCAAAGTTGAAGCATGCAAGCTGATAGACGCAGACAGAGAATCTGCAAGTTCTGTAAGACAGTTCCAGTATGGCATTTAGGACCTTTGCAGAAACAGAGTTTACCTGCTGAACAAATAGCTCTGTAATTTCTAATTTTCCCCTCAGCTCAATCAATTCGTCTTCTGCCCGAGCAGCCTCACTGATCTGCAACGAGACAGAAGATTCAATGAACGTTATGTGATAGAACTGACCTTCATTTTTCTAGAACCGCTCAAAGGTATAGGTAAAGAAATAACATCTTATCGTTTAGGCTGCATCTCTTACACGATAGGTTCACACTTCTAAGCTCAGGTATCCTTGTTAGCATAGCTAGATCAGGTATTACAGAATTTTGCTACTTCTATGGGTTCTTAATAATCAGAAATTTACCAAATGCCAATTTATGAATGAATATAAAAGTTGTGTAACTATATTTTTCACTGAATTTGGCTCATCCGCTTGATGATGAATGACAATGTCAAAACAAATTTTTATAAAATTTTACAAAGTAATATTTAATTGGCCACTCAACCAACTAAATAAAGAATGAAGCAGTAAATCAGCCTGCAAGCCAAGCAGTGATCACAAATCAACCTAGAATAAAAAGAAATTAAAAGGAAGAAACAACAAATGACCAAAAGAATGAATAAGCAAATGAATGAAGACATCGATCATATTGTAAAATCACACACAAATGGAGCTCTTAGTACCTTTTGTTGTAGCTTTCCCTGAAGTTCTGCATTGTGTTGTTGAAATTCTTCATTTGATTTACTGAAAAAATGTATCAACTCAATTACAATGTGATGTGCCCTAGAATTATATTAACAGTATCCAAACAAAACATTTTTTCCCTGAACTGTCTTTATAAAACATTCCTCCTTTGGGGTTGTCCAAAAAGGACATCTGGAAAGACTGACATGGCACAGAGGGAAGGTATGCCATACCCAATGCACACATCTGCACCTAAATTTGGTACAATCTGTGCCATGTCAGTTATTTCAGTACAGTCTGTGCCTTAAGCACCAATTCAGTCAAACAATACACTGCACTGTGTTGGATCATATAAGAGAACCTTTGTAGAATGCAGTAGTGTCAAAGTATACCACTCCATATCAAAGTCAGCCCTGCAAGATCAACAGAGTAGCCTAATCTAGGCCTTAGAACTCTGCTAGAATGCAGACATTTGCAAACGGAGACTGGAAGGGTAATGCAAAGGGTCCAAAGTAGCTCATATTTTGCAGACTTCCTTTACAGATGACCTTTTGATAAATCACAAGTTCCATTAATTTTGAACCATGCGTGAATAACAGACACGTTTTCTTCATTCATGTCACTCTTCATGAAATATTCCTCATCTGACAATTTTTGCAGTTCAATTAACTTTGCATCATGGCACCAAGATTACCGGACATGTTTCATTATTCGTGTCATGTAATAAAGCCATGTACATTATTCTATAGAATAAAGACACATCACAGAAGTTTCACAGAAGTGCCACCACACTTTGAGAAATTTCCGAAGAGGTACGTACATCCACAAGTAAGTCAACAACTATGCTATTTTGTTGCTTATAATTTTTTCATCCGACTGACAGATATACGTAGAATGCTTCTCAGAGACCCTAAACAGGTGCTACAATTCAGTCATGTCATACTCCATTCTGTCTTGACAACTTAGACAACTGTAAGAAGCACTGTTCTATTACTACTCCTAGAGATCTCTAAACACAACCATTAAAACTCTAACAGGCATAAAAGTTAGCCTAGCAAACCATTTTGCTCAGTGTAAGAAAGAGATGAATGACATACTTGACTTTGTATAAGTCAAGTTTTAGCTTCTCCAACTCCTTTGAAAGCTCTTTGTTTGACTGCAATCAACAAAAGTGTAATCAAATCAAGAAAAATAACAGAGAAAGGTTTTATATATGTATCTAGAGCTTTCTACAGTAAAAGACTTTAAATAAAGACAACAGTGATATCCTCAAAAATATAACCCACATAATAAAATGGACAGATCAAAAATAGCAAA
The DNA here is from genome assembly GCA_964023275.1 of Norana najaformis. Classification (NCBI taxonomy): domain Eukaryota; kingdom Metazoa; phylum Annelida; class Clitellata; order Crassiclitellata; family Hormogastridae; genus Norana; species Norana najaformis. The sequence continues at coordinate 24,912,832 of OZ029917.1, forward strand.
ATGAAGGAATATAACACCAGCCACTTCATCAATACAGTCACCTTCATGTTCTTCATCATCATTCAACCTCCCACCAGTAATTATCTTCACACTCATAGCAACCACCCTCAGATTCAATTCTAGAACAACATACAGTGAACAGCAACAGAACAGAAGAAAATCAACTGATCGTGAAAAACCAAAAGCAAAAACTATGGAACCTTTTCATTTTTTTGACTGGAATTATTTGCCGAGCTGAAGTTCCGCTCAAGGTCCGTTACACGTTGTCGAGAGGCTTTCAGTCGTCCGGAAAGTTCTTCAATCTCAGCTGCAAGCCACAAATGTATGAAACAGTTTAGGACAATCCACAAACACACACAGAGCTGCACTTAAGCCATCTTCACAGAAATTTCATAAGCAGATGAACATCATTATTTTGCATTTATTACACGTCAGTGCAAGGTCAGTAAAACTGAATCTAAGGTGCGAAGCAATTTTGAGTGAAGGACTTGCTCAAGGTCACTACACAGTAACCATCTAAAGGGAGGCTTTAAACCATACTCTCCGCGTTACAAGCCAACCGCTCTATCCAACCTAGTTTTATACAGCGCTTTGTGAGGATCTTAAAAGATATTAAAATAAATAGCCAAATTCATGCATACATAAATACATTGTTACACTGATACAAAGGTCATCTTTTCCTGCCTAAGTGACCACAACACCTGTGTCTAATCCAGGCCAGCAATCCAAAAAGTGGACACCCCATCGTTAAAGGGTGCGCAGCTTGACAAGTTGACATCTATTTCACACCACACTGAGATTCAAGGTGAAAGGTACACGGAATTCATAATCTGTGCCATGTCAGCATGGGAAGGGATGCTAAAGCAACAACAGAGGTAGCTGAGAAGGTGATCACCAGCCTAAATGTTAGAGCTGGTGCTTTGCACATTAAATTTAAGAATTTATGGTACACTGCAGCGAGAGATATCCTATACGGAAACTACAATCATCAGGATTAGGAGCCACCATGTTAAATCTTGTGACCTGCTACTTTTGCAAAAACTTTCACAGTAATATTTCAATCTAATAACTACTTGAATTTAATTACAACGTTGTGCTGCTGATGAAGTTTTAGTCGCTGATAGTGATTATGTTGATAATGAGGACGATGATAGTTGAAATGACAAGGATAACAAATAAAAACTACAAAACTAAAACACAACACAATGATGCCGGCAAGGTGATAACAGTGACAATCCTTATCAGCTACAGTTATCAACTACAGTATATAGTGATAAAATCATTTGTATCTCAAAATTGCACCATCAGTTCCTTACAATGTCTTGCTTCAGCCAGTTTCTGGTTCTGGTTGAGAGAAGACTGGAGCTCTGTTTTCTCAGCCACAAGTATTCCTATGGTCTGAATGTGTACCTGGACGCACACAAAAAAACAACTCATGTGCACTTTAAATTCCAGGTAAACTTCACATCAACTTCTATGACACATATCACTTAAAAATCCAGGTGCACAGTCATCCTGTGAACTCAAATGACACTGAGGAAAGGACCATTTAATTCCATTATATGCCTGGAATTATGATGGCCACTTCAGATTAACTTACACACAGTATCATCACAGTGATGATGATGATGATGATTATGGCTATATATGGAAAGCATCTTACCTGCAGTTGTTCTTTTAAGGCTCCAAGTTCACGTTTCATCTTTTCCTCATAGGACTTTCGCTCTGTCTCCAAAGTCTGCTGCAATCGGCCATTCTGATGTTTCTACATGTAAACGTTGTTTCAATTTCACTGACTTTAATATCCAGTACGATACAACACTGTGTTTACATGCAATGCTATGTATAACAGTAGCCGACTGAACAAAACCCTGTAACCTGCACTTTCAAGACATTCTTTCAATGTAATGTAATGTAATGTAACAATATAGGGCTCTTCAAGTACCTCTCAAAAGCGCTGATGACACGGCTATCCTACCTATCTAAACAAGTGCGTTTTCAAGTTAAAGAGAATGAACGTTGAGTTAAACTGAGTGGAAAAGTACGAATGTTTAAAGGGAGACTGTTCCAGAACAAGGGACCAAAGCAGGAGAAGGCACGATGAGCACGCAACGATGTGCGGTAACGCAGAATCAGCATATCTCCACGAGCAGCAGAACGCAGCAACCGGCCACCAGGTCGATTGGAAACAGGAACACACAGCTCCCGAATGTAAGCCGGCGCAGTGCCAAACGTAGCAGAACGGACAAGTAGAAGAACCTTGAACCGAATCCATTCCAGAATAGGAAGCCAGTGTAGCGTCTCCCTGATGTAATTCGAAATATGAGACCATTTTGGGAGATTTGCAACCACCCGAGCAGCACAGTTCAAGACAGACTGGAGCTGGCCAAGTCTGAACTTCAGGAGACCTGCCAGAATAGAATTACAGCAGAATTCTAGCAGTTATAAAATGGAGATTTTGCCTCAGCCTGGCCAGGAGAGAGGAGGAGAGAATGGTGAGAGACAGAGAAAGGGAGTCAGAACAGCAGATAGACAGAGAGTGGCAGACAGAACACGTGAAGTTTGTATGTTGCCTCATTGTTAAGCAAATGAATCCGTCTTTGTTCTATCAGTGCACCTTCAGTTTGTCAGCTCTAGAAAACTTTGTCGAATTAGCTGAAAACTGACAGTTTTTCATTATAGAATGTTCCACTGTGCTGTCTATGAAAACCGTTGGCCGTTTTCACAGGCAATTTTTTGTGTATGAATACACTGACATAGATGATAGAGCTTACAGCAGCAGCGGCATACTCATATGTTTGGCAACGTAAGAACAAAGCAGGCATGATGGCATGTTTTGAGGGGTCCAGGAGCATCATTGGGGGCACAAGTTGAGGCTGGAAGATGCTCAGGTTGTTGGTAACAACTACAGCTCTAAGTTTACATTATTGTCAATTTGAACTGCACAGACTGCTAGAAACAGGAACAATAATACTACAGTTATATTATTACCAGTTCATCGAGCTGAATTGTCAGTTGGCTGTTGAGCTGGGAATGCTGTTCTAGAAGTGTTGCCAGTTGATGGTTTCTCTTCTGTAATGTAAAATTACACAGAATTTATATAGCACCTCCAAGAAATATAAAATTTAGAATTTCCAGCCCAGTATGCATGAAAAAAAACACTCACAATATTTAAATAAACACAGATGCCTATATTATAACACTAAGCTCTAGCTGTATGGTGTGGGCCACTGCCGTTCAGATATCCTCTTTCAGTACATTGTGGGGAAGCATAAAGTGGCCAAGGACCTGCTTCTCTGACAGTAGTTTACTTCCTTCTATCCCTCCTAGGTAGTCTTGCAAACGTGTTGCCATCTTCTTCGGCTCAAACCGTCTCCTTTTTCCACTGCTGCAACCATTCTCGGTCAGCAAGTGTCGGCTCCATTCACCTTCTTCTGCTCCATTCACCTTCTTCTGCTCCGATCGTCTTCTCATCTGCTGCTCCAACATTCTTGGTGGGTGTGTCAGCTTAGACCGTCTTCTTCGGCTCTGCTCGTCTTTGGCTCTGATTGTTTCTTGGTGAATGGATGTTTGTCTCATCTGTTGTGGGTCGTTAACTGTCATAACTAGGAAGTTGGTTGCATGTGCAAAAGACCTGTGTGCAAAAGGACATGTTTGCAAAAGAGCCGTGTGCAACTGTGCATTGTGCAAAGGACTCGTGTGTAAAGAACCAGGTGTAAAAGAGCATGTGCACTGTGAATACGAGTTCATGAAAGTTCATACCATGCTAATTACATAGTAAACTTTCAACAATCAGAAAATTAGGGCCACCCTACTGGATATGCCTAAGGTTCTTGCTTTCTGAACATGCTTGTGTATACAAGAGACATTATCATTGTCTATGAAGACAGTGTTGATATAAGCTTTGGTGGATATAGGTTACTGTTGATAACTTAATTTCAGTAGATTATAAACAAATTTGAGAAACTATACAAAGAAGTCTTGAGAACTGGTGTATATCGAACAAAAAGGTTTTGTGCTCATATATAGAATAGGTCAAGTATTACTATATCACAAAAAAGTTACAGACAGCGGTTATAGGACTGTGTCGCCAAGAGAGAACACATTTGAAAACAACAAAGAACACACTAACACACAAGTGACAATTCAGAAATGCACCCATCTTGTGCCATTGCTTGATTACAGTGTGTCACGTAAAATTTGCACTTCAATGACAAGTCTAAAGAAATCCCTGTTTAAATCTGCAACTGAAGGTTTTGCAGTCTTTCTCTGTCTGTCTGTCTGTGTCTGTCTGTCTGTCTCTTTCTGTCTCTGTCTGTCTGTCTCTGTCTGTCTCTGTATGTCTGTCTCTCCAGAGGAAAATTCAATTCAGTATATCTGTAAGCACGATGCATTGCCACCACCCTTCTGTCTTGGGCCTTTCTCCATGCAGTATGCCACCCAAAACCATGTCGTTCCAGATCCTTTTCAACTGTTCTGGTCCACATAGCTCTGTGTTTGCCACGTGGCCTCTTCCGGTCCCCAGGGACTTTATTCATTGCTGCCTGTAGAGCTCTCACACGGTCCTCCTCAGGTGGGGCTCGTGCAACACGCCCGAAAAAAGCAGTCAAAGTTTCACAGACGACAGCAGAGACTGATACAGTAGCTGTCCTCGCTCTGATCTCAGCATTTGTGATGTGGTTTGTATAGGAGATCTTGAAAATCATTTTGAGGCACCACATGTCAAAGGCATCCAACCTTTTGTTCAGGTCCTCGATGGTTGCATGTTTTACAGTTTTTTGATTTCTTGAATTGGACTTCTGTTGTCAATACTGCTCTAAATCAAAAGCACTGCCAATATACTAACATATCTCTGAAGAATAAAGTTGACACGCGTGCTTATATGTATCTGTGATTATTTTACCTTGCCTTGCACAACGCGACTGAGTGTTAATAATCATGTACTTACTTCTAAATTGTCTAATTCATTGTTGGACTCTCCTTGTCCATTTATATAACTGGATGACTGAAAAAAAACAATTTCACCAGTTCTTGAGAATATAAAACAAGGACAATAAAAACCTTGCTGAAACCGGGTGCTTTAACTGCTTTAGTTGTGAATAGCCAAACTGAATTCAAGCTTAAAAGGAAATGATAAACTAAAGCATTTACTAAGGGACATGAAATTGGGCATAATGTTCTACCCAACTATCATCAAACATTTTACCTAGTATTATTCACCGGTAAAGAAACAAGAAAAATAAAAACAACAGTAGCTTATCAGCAGTGGCTTCAAATGCTGTCACCATTTAACTGGTTTACTTATCAATACAGTAAGAACTATTTCAAAACGTGAAATCTCAATTTGTTAAAAAATAACAGTCATTATAACATTCAATACAATTATGAAGTCCAGATATTTTGAAGCAATTTCAATAACCTCATTGATAAGTCCAGTAACCTGTCTTGATAGCTGATGCAACCTTTCTGTTGAAGATGTCAGTGGTCTGAAACAAATTGCAATATCTTACTAATACCATATATTTCTATACGTATGCATACATACATACATACATATATACATACATACATATATACATACAGCGCTTTTGAGAGGTTCTTAAAATGCGCTATATAAAAGATTAGATACATACATACATACATACATATATATCCTGTCTAAGCTGCCTTCATGCATAAGTTGTCACCTTGGAAAAAGCAAAAAGATCAAGACCTGAATGCACTTTATTTAACATAAATAGGGTTTTCAGAGGTTCAGAAGACATTCAATCTGTGTTAGAACCACTGCAAATTGCTGGGGAGTGTTTAATAGCCAATCCTTCCTAGCTTCTTCTTAAAGGCTACGATAGTGTCAACTGAAACAGTAATATTCAAACTGTTCCACACGTCTACAACTGTTGCACTAAAAATCTGTGCCATACTATTCCTTTTGGTGTCTTAACTAATTGTACCCATGTCCTCCAGTAGCCCTATTTGGTGCTAATTCAAGAACCTCTCCCACTCTTTTCCAGTTATTATTTTATAAGCTTCATTTAGGTCTCCTCTGCTTCTCTTTCTCTCTAATGTTGCTAGCTCACACCTTTTCAACCTTTCCTCATAGCTCAGATCCTTATAACCCCACATTATTTTGGTAGCTCTCCTTTGCACTTTATCGGGTTGTTCTGTGTCTGGTTTCTGGTAGGGATTCCATACCTGGATGCAGTATTCTAACTGTGGCCTCATAAGTGATTGCACAACCTCATTACTATATCCTTGTTTCCACTGACTATAGTTCTTTTGATCATACCTATGGTTGAGTTAGCCTTTTTTGCTGCTTTAGCACATTGCCTTAAAGGTTATGAACTCACATGCATAATCACTCACAAGTCCCTTTCTTCCTCACTCACTTTCAGTAACTTACTTTCCATTTCATATTGAAAATCCTTGTTTCTCTTCCCTATATGCATCATGGAGCACTTGTCCAAATTAAATAATATCTGCCATTACTGTGACCATTTGAAATTCTTCATAATCCTAATCATAATCGTAATCGTAAACAAAAACTTATAAAGCGCCACTTCAAGATAAAACTCATCAGAGGCGCTCCCGGCCCAATTTCCCATGACTAATGGGGAATAACACGGTCTTCAAACGCTTGCGGAAAAGAGGGAGGAAGAGAGAGGAATTCCCACCTAAGGTCACCAGGGAGGTTGTTCCATGAGACAGGGCCAACAACGACAAAGCTGCGACGCTGTGCAGTAGTAGTGTGAGCCATAGGAACTACCAGGTCTCCCTGGACTGCTGATTGCAGCAGTCGGCAGCCAGGGACAGAAGAAACAGGAACACAGAGTTCCCTTAGATAAATAGGTGCCCTGCCAACAAGGCAGCTGCGCACAAGGGCCAGAATTTTAAACTGGATGCGTTGTCGGATTGGAAGCCAGTGGATTTTTTCCAGCATGAATAAGGAGATATGGCCAAACTTTGGAATGCCGCCAATCAAGCGAGCTGCAGCATTTAGGACAGACTGAAGTTGGGAGAGGGAGGAGGATCCAAGACCGGCAAAAACCATGTTTCCAAAGTCAATTCTGGAGCAGATAAATGGGCGGACTAGTGATGGAGGCCTGGGTTGAAAGGGAGCGTCGGATAGTGCGTATTTGGTGAAGGTGGTAAAAACAGGTACGGCAGACATTTTTGTGCTCCTGCAACGTGAGCTCCCGATCCAGGGTCACTCCCAGGTTATGCACCGAGGAATGAAAAGAGACATGAGGAAAGAGCAGGGATAAATTTGCCATGTCAATCTTTGAGAGTTGGATGGAGCCACCGAGCCAGATGAACTTGGTTTTGCTGGGGTTCAAGCGAAGATGGTTGGATTTTAGCTTGGATTTTTTCTGTGTATATCCTCCTGCAATATCTTCACTTCTCCTTCTTCTTCATCCACTGCTCTACACAGTTTGGTATCATCTGCAAACTTAGAAATTCTAGATAAAATCCCATCACCTATGTCATTAATAAGAAATTATGAACAGCAGTGGTCCAAGCATTGATCCTTGTGGCACTTTGCTTAGTGCATTTGTCCATCTAAAATTTTTCTCTCTTATGTCCACATTCACCTTCTGCCTGACAACCAGCTCTGAATCCATGTTAGTACCTGTCCTCTAATCCCACACACTTGTAACTTTCTGTCCAGACTCATATGAGGTACTTTGTCAAAATTTTGCCTCTGAAAAATCTAGGTAAACTACATCTAAAGGTTTATCCTCATCTACCCTTTCATAAACCTTCTCAAAGAACTCTAACAGATTTGTCAAACATGAAGGGCCTCTTGTAAATCCATGTTGACTGCCCTTCACTATGTCATACTCACTCAAATGCTCCACTATATTATCCTTAATAATTCTTTCCACGACCTCGCACACAACTCTAGCTAAACTGACTGGTTCACAGTTACATGTTTCACCTCTATTCTCCTTTAAAACAATATCACTATGAGTGCATCTCTCTATTCCCGTGGTACCTTTCCAGTCTGCCCTGATGCACTGAAGATCTGTGCTAATGCCTCTCCAATTTCATCTTTCACTTCTTGCAAAAATTTGGAATGTAATTCATCTATTCCTCAACTGTTGTCAAACTTTTAACTTATTCAGGTGTTCCGCCATGTTTTCCTTAGTAAACAGCAGAAATGAAAAATAAAACTAACAAATTAACTATAAAGACAGAAAGTGGTAAGGGGAACAGAAGGCACTTCAAAAATTCACTAATTTATTTAAACTAGTTTGGCAATACAACTACAGAAGTTTCATGATGAAATACATATGACTTTAGTAATTCAATTACTCACCAAACCTGAGTCACTTCACAATACAGTCACAGCCACAATCAGATTTCACTGCCATATGCAGTATATTTTTGTGCACAAAAATTCACAAACCTGCCAGAAATACTGTTGCTAGTAACCCCAGAACTTTGAATCACTGATGGCAATGATTGGACATCATTAGAATGCGAATTTTCAACTGCTTCCACCTACAGAAAAAATTTAAGTTTTACCTTTGTCACCATGATGAATAAGATAGTTTCCTATCCTTCTGGAAGCAGAAATGAAAAATAAAACTAACAAGGGTTTATTAAACTATAAAATCATCTCATACCCTCCTTTTGTAAAAAAAAGTCTCATTTATTAAACTTATTAAGTGAAATTATTTTGCTGTAGTAGCTGTGTCTTAGATCAACATTTTAGAAAACGAAAATTTTACCTGTGGAGACTCTCCTCTGGAGGCAATTGGTGTGACAACGCCATCTATCAAGTTACCAGTAGCACCAGTTTTTTTAAACTGCTTCAGCTGAAATCACAGATGTCTCTTTTAAAAACAGTCTCAGTCGAAATAAACTAGAAAATTCAGAGGAACATGTAATGGCTATAAATGGGAGACTAGGAAGCCATGGCACCATCAACTGAACCAAGTCACTCCCAACATGTCCCAAAAACGTATAGGCCATTTCAATACACTTTATTATACTAGCATAAACCGTATCACTTAAGCACTAGTTACAGCAGGCGGAATCAAGTGTGAGGCCTGCAGAAAAAATGTTGGATCTTGCTTCCTTTCTTGAGGCAGGTAAACTACCTTAGCAGAAAATATGTAGATTGCTAAACGTAGTGCTTGCTTTCCCAGTAACTTTGGCTTTGTGTGAGCAAAGCCTTTCTAAAATGAAGTCAATAATATCACATTTGCAAAGCACAGTGTCTGACAACTGGTTAAGCAACATACCAGTTTTATCAATCAAGTAACTTTGTTCAGAATCAGTCATGATACAACCAGGAAACTTGTCCAACTAAAATTTTTAAGCTTCCTATCATGAGTTATCCAATGAGGCAATCACCAGAAAATATCATGCTGCTTCCAGTTATTGCACACAGGGTGCCCAAAATATGTACATAACAGGGAAATGTTATTTTCACACATTTTCTAACAATAAATGTCAGGTAACTTGTCCAATTAAGGTTTTTATGCCTCCTATCAAGAGTTACCCACCTAGGCAATCATCAAAAAATCACCTAAGAGGTGAGGGTAGGGAAGAGGAATGGATAGAAATGGATTTTCCTCAGACGAGACATTGTGATGAACTAGGGTGCAGATTCTCTGCACAAGATATGGCTAGTTGTGTAATAATAATAAAATAAGAAATATAAATATATAATAATATAAACATAAGAATTTGTTTCTTTGCAGAGCACCTGTGCACTAATATTCTCTCTGTTTAACACCCTCCTTCCCTTCAGCAAATGAGAACAAAGTAATCAGAGGCACACAAAGACCCATGTTTAGTCTATCTGGCTGATGAGGACAATCAGGTTGCAACAGGAGTTTTCCCCAAAGAAATGTTAAATAATCTGACCCAATGTAATTGGGCTGTTAAAACAGAGACAGAGAAGGAGGAGGAGAAGCGGGAGGTGTATTGGAGGAACTGGAGAGCAGAAAATAAAAGGGAGTGGCAAAGGTGCAGCAGGAAGAAAGGGAGAAGCAGGCAAATGGGAGAGAGGCAGAGGGGAATGAGAGGGAGAAGGAAGTGACAGAGGGAGAGGAGACAAGATGGGAATGAGAAGGGAGATGCAGGATAAGGAGAGGGAGCCATATAGTCATGCATGCACAGAGATGCTTCACAGACATGTTGACATCTTTCCTAACTAGAGCCCAGAAGGGGACAGTAGGGTAAGAGAAGGGTGGGAAAGGGAGGCATGGAGGGTGGAGCCAGAGAGAGAGAGGGAGGGAGACAAAGGGAGGCAGAGGATGAGGAATGGAGGGAAGCAGGAAGGGAGAGTGCAAGATAACCTTGGGCACAGACGCTACGGATAAGATCTCGAAAAGCAAAGCCAAAAAGCTGGAGCTTTTTGAAAACATGTGTTTTCAGTAATATATTATATGGATATGAGACTTGGGTAATAACAAGACGCTGAAAGAAGGATTCAGGCCTTCGAGAGAAAATGCTACAGGAAGATTATGAAAATAGAATAGACACAAAAGGGGAGCAATGCAGAACTATACAGATGGATACAACTCAAAGAGAACTTGATGCAGAAGGTAGTTCAGAGGAAACTGGGATATTTGGTCACATATGTAGAATGAGCAATGATAGGAAGATCAAGACATTAGCGTTCAGATGGATGGACCAAACAAGACAGGACGACCCCATAAAGAATGGGTAGACGACATAATCCAATGGTGTCTGTGTGTGTGTGAAATTACTTAGTTGAGCCAAGCCACACTGGAAAAACAACAGTGCAGGAACATAGTGAGAATGGCATTGGACACCTACCGGTGTTCAGCCCATGGTTTATGATGATGACAGATGCTTTGCAAGGGAAAGAATAATTGTGATTTATTATTAGACAACTAGCCTATCACTCTAAAAGCATGTGTGCTAGGTCAGCAAACTGTTCTGAAGAAAATCCTGTTTCTTTCCAACCCTCTCCAATCCCTCCCTCCTTGGTGAGTGGCTTTTAAAATAGTATTTCCTTGTGTTTGGTCCCTTTTGGTCCCCCTCAAAGTCCGACTCACACCTCAACGTGGTGAGGGGGTGAAAACAGCCAAGTAAGGGAATGCCTGCTGAGGCTATGCCATCAGTGGTGAAGGTCTTGGCCGAGGAACCACCTAGGGCGCTTTGGGTCCCTTTTGGGCGGCAACGGGGGACTATTACATTAAATTACATTAAATGGAAGCAGTTTGAGATTTTCTAGTGATTGCCTAGGTGGATAACTCACAGTAGGAAGCATAAGTACCTTAGTTGGACAAGTTACCAGACATGTAATGTGAGAACATGTGTGAAAATAGGATATGCCCATCTTTGGCCCCATCTGAGGCCCCTTTACACAATAGCTAGAAGGACTGTAGATTTGCTAGTGATTGACTGAGGAGTAACACTCGGTGACTAGCGTTTTTATGAGAAAATGTTGATAAATATGACAATACGAATATTTTAAAAGAATTATTTGACCCATGGCTTTCCATATCCAATATCTGATATTCCAATGTGAATATCAAACCCACATGACAGTGGTCACTTTGACTGCCGAGTCGATATGTAATGTAGGTAATTAGTAAAAAAACGAAGTCCACGCTGCAAATTATGAGCGTACGTTCTGTTTTAAAGTTGCTGTTTACGGACCGTTGTCACAGAAGGCGGTAAAGTTTTGGAATACAGCCGATGGGCTACCCCACCAAGACATTTAAAAGTAAAACTAGACGATCAGTTAAAAATGTTTACGCGTAAACATTGAACAGACGGCCGACACTCGGATCACATAGTCACATGATGCTGTTGATAAAACTACAGAAAAGTTTAGCTTCAACATGTGTCCAAAACCAGACGGTTCGTTTCTGTGTTTAAATAATGTCAATTTTTGAAACAACTCGCCTTTTTCCTCGCAGCCGCAATCTTATCTTTTTTACTCGTCGCGTCCGCCATGACAGTCATTTACAAGATGCGCTCACTTGCGTGACACCCCAGAGGACACATTTCTAGAATCGCAGCGAACGAAAACGTAACTAAACATGTTGCTTGTCAACTAACATTGACTGAAACTATTTTGCCATAATAAACTAGATTACAATAGAGAAAGCTAATAAGTATTTTTGAAAATTGTATGATTACAATATTTGTGTAGATATGTTATGATTTACAGTTATAAGTTGTAGCAATGCTTTCAACAATATTTAGTGAATCGTATGATAGCGCCAAAGCTGCTAATTTATTTACATCATGAAGCGTAGAACCTACATAAAATATGTGTTCTGTTGTGACACGCAATCGACTTCATCCCGCACTAATGACATTTATAAATAATAATTTTGACATAATAATTATATGCATTATTTGTCAACTTTTTTAATAATTTTAAAATATAGCAAACATGTTTTACTTGTAAAATTATATATTATACCTTATTTTCACACCAAAGACCAAATATTTGGAGCAGAGCGTGTCAGCCATAGCTGTGACGCCTTGGTAATCGTAAACTCAAGATTTCTACAGCGCCCAACGAAGCCAAGTCGCGGGAACCATTTTTTAAAATCAAAACAAAATCTATAAGCGGGACGGATTCAGTTCCATGTCAAGATTCAAGAGCCAGGCAAGTAGACATTCAGACGGCTACGGTGGATGGTGTTTAGGATTGGAGCAGAGACAGACATACATACATACAGACAGACAGACAGGCAGGCAGGCAGAGATATGGGGAAGAGGAAGAATCATGATAGGATTTGTGGAAGAGGAGTATTTTCATTTTGAGTGAAAGGCCTGCGCAGAGACTGCAAGGGGTGAAGTGTTGGTGAGTCCGTGTCATGGGTTAGATAATTGTCGCAATGCTGACGGAAGTTTATTCCAAAGGGGTGGGCAGCTATGCCTATTAAGCGTGTTTCATTACGTGACGGCGTGGGAGCGAAATACGTAGGCCTATGCAACTGAATAATGTCCATGTATAAGGTATTCAGGTACCTCGCTACGACGCTTATCGCTAGGCCGAATGATGTTGGAGTTTAGTCAGAAAAACAAGTCCATCAATATGCAAATAACGCTCATATTACTATAAAAGTCACAATTTCAGCATTTCGGCCGCAGAAAAGCGCCCTCTGGGTTATTCCCTTGCAGCCTCCATAAGCGTAGAAGATTGTAATCGTAATCTCGATATTTCTAAAGCGCCCAACGAAAGTTAAGTCGCGGGAACCAGCTTATTCACAGGCGCTCAGTCAAAACAAAATCGACAGGCAAAAGGGTTCGGTTCCAGGTCAAGATCCAGGAGTCAGGCAGTCAGACAGTCGGACGGCTCACCGCCTTCTAAATAGGAACCTATTTAGATGGCCGTGGACGGCTACGGTGGATGATGTTTGAAATTGAAGCGAGAAGAGAGATAAGGGGAAGAGGAAGAATCAGGATAAGATTTTGGAAAAGAAGTTTTTTCAGTCTTGAGTGAAAGACCTGCGCAGAAACTGAAAGAGGTGAAGTGTTGGTGAGTTCGTATGATTGACCAGACAACTGTCGCAATTCTGGCTGGAGTTTATTTCAAAGGGGTGGGGCAGCTATGGCTATGGAGCGATTTCCAAATTTTAAGGATAAGGTGACGGGATGGTTCCGACAGAGGTATTACGTCTCCAATTCTCCATTGAAGTGCCCAATTTTTTACGGATAGGGCCCTGGAGGTAAGAAGCCCCTGGCGATTATTTCTAATCTGTGGTTATATCTAGACTAACCAAAGATTTAAAGAAGGGTCTTTGGGACCAGCCCCAAAGGAATCGTGAAGTTTATCACCAAGCGAATGGATCTGAGTTATATCGTAACAAAATATTCGGTTCGGCAGATTTAGAATCAAGAGTAAGTTTTTGATAGTTTCGCTGTAAAATATGCTGTGTATTCTTAACAGGTTTTGAGACGATGAGAGTTGTTTTTATAAATTATGTTAATTATTTATTAATAGTAAAAATACTTAGCTTTCCATTTAATATAAAGGCGACTGAACGATGTTACCGTGTTTTATGAATATTCATATACATATTACTGCAAAAGGCCTGCTGTGTGACGGAGCGGAAAGCCTCCCAACAGGCTTTCTGCCGAAATGTTGTTGCCTCGCAAACTACCAGTGAACTATGCATGTCTTGAAGCGTTTGTTGTTTGTGTTGTAGTAAAGATTAGTCATTATAAACGATAAACAGCGAGAGGGAAATATGCTGGCATGGCATTGAGAGAAGCTTTAGAGGCTTTGTGAAACGGCATTGCAGTGAACGACATAGCATGTCATTTTTGAATGTCGGCAAAAACTTTGCGTCGACTTCGCGATTGCAAAATCTCCTGGTTTTTCTGACGTATCGGAATCCGACCCGGCTTCTCCAATGATTTCTGATTTTGGACTGCAATTTTGACTTGAAGCGATCATCGATTGATGCCTTGAGCATTATGATAACGGCGCTATAGAAGTCATTAAATTAGATTAGAGTTAAGTTAGGCCGTTTATTCAAAGTTTTCACAGTTCAGCAGGAACGTGAGCTGATGCAGTGCATCCAGATGATGGAAAGGGCTTTCTTTGGACTGACCAGGCAAAACGTCAGGAGTTTACCTTACGCATTAGCTGTGCGACTGAAAATCAACCATCCATTTCCACATGATGCCAAACTTGCAGGAGTAGATTGGTTGAATGATTTTATGAACAGACACACCAAACTAAGATTAAAGAAAACCAAGAAAGAAAAGAACAGATTGGTGGATGTGCATGCTGATGTACCAATCTACAGCAGTTACAGTAAGAAAAAGGTATTGCTGAGAAAGTGGAAACAGCAGACAGAAAAAAGGTACAAAGAAGGCAAAGAAAAACAAAAGAAAGACTTATGAGGAACCAGATCTGATTAAGAAGAATGTTACTGCTTAGTGTATGTTGAACCATTTACAAACAGTCACAGTGAGGAAGAATGGAGTGAATGCACATCCTTTCATCAACGGGTTCACGAGGAGTGCCCTGATGACAACCAATACTGTATGAGAACACTGTATGTCAGAGTCTGACTAATACTTTGATGCAAAGTAGGCCTTGTCTGTAGCAATAGTCACTTATAGTTGACTAAGTTATATTAAACTAATTAGTCTGTCATTTTCGGTAGTACTGTGTAAGAATTTTTTTTTATTTCTACACATTTTAGTTAATTTTAAGACTTATGTTATAGGCC
The DNA here is from genome assembly GCA_964023275.1 of Norana najaformis. Taxonomy (NCBI): domain Eukaryota; kingdom Metazoa; phylum Annelida; class Clitellata; order Crassiclitellata; family Hormogastridae; genus Norana; species Norana najaformis. The sequence continues at coordinate 24,928,020 of OZ029917.1, forward strand.
TAATTTGTAGGTAGGATTCTACATTGTTGAATGTCAACACAATTTTTAGACTGCGGGTATCGGGTAATGTTTCATTTGGGTAACAGCATAGTACTAGCTGTGCTGAACTACCTAGTACCTATTATGCAGAATTGTAATTGTAATTGTAAACGAACATTTACAAAGCGCCACTTAGGAAACAGTGGCGCTCCCGACTTGAACAAACAAAAAGGATTTCAGGCGTTTGGGAGACTGGGTAGGAGAGAGACTAAGTAACTGAAGCCGCAGGTCAAGAGGAAGGGAGTTCCAGCTGGAAGGGCCAACAAAGGCAAAGCTCCTGGACTGAGCAGTCTTAGTGCAGACGCGAGGGACTACCAAGAGACCACGGGTAGCTGAGCGAAGGGAGGCATGGGCAGGCAACGAGGAAACCGGAATACAAAAAGAAGTTAAGTAGGATGGAGCAGAGCCTAGAAGGCAGTTGCGCTTAAGGATAAGAAACTTAAACTGGATGCGTTGACTGACAGGAAGCCAATTAAATGAATCACGAATAAAAGTAGATATATGGGCAGACTTTGGAAGACCACCAATAAGGCGTGCAGCAGCATTAAGTATAGACTGAAGCTTGGAGGTGTTAATTGCAGAAAGTCCAATATAGGCAGCAGTGCCAAAAAGTCAATCCTAGTGCAAATCAGGGCATGGACCAAGGTAGTGATCGCATGAAGAGGAAGCGAGTGACGAATAGAGCGGAGTTGTCATAGGTAGTAAAGACAAGAGCAGGATATATTATTTACATGGTCAGTCAGAGAAATAGTTTGATCCAGGATGATTCCGAGGTCACGGACTGAGGAAGAGAAGTGGATATGAGGGAAATTAGAGGAAATGGAACTAAAGTCAGTTTTGGCAAGCTGGACACGGCCACCTAGCCAGATATATTGAGTCTTATGAGGATTAAGACAGAGGCGGTTAGAAGACATCTAGAGATCTAGAACAGAGGTGGCCTCAAGGATCCGCTCAACAACAGAGTGGCTGAGGCAGCCGGGCCATGAGTAAAGGATTGAGTGTCATCAGCACATTGGTGAGACGAAACACCCAAGGGAAGAAGTATACTGGCCAGGTCAGTAGTATATAGGATATATAGAAGCGGTGCAAGTACCGAACCCTGTGGAAGACCATAGGGAATGTGAGTCCAGGCAGAGCGAGTGGGCCCAAGAATAACAGAAAGGGAGCGATCAGAAAGAAATGAGCGAAACCAAAGAAGAGCAGAGTCAGTAAGGCCAAAGGATTTAGACAGTCGTTCTAGGAGAATGGAATGATCAACAGTGTCGAAGGCAGCACTAACGTCGTACAGAGCAAGAAGAGTGACATGGCCATGGTCAAAGGCATGAAAGATGTCAGTTCGTTAAGTGTTAAATAATAAGTGTCTGCTGATGCTATGAAATGTTAGTGTTATGCAATTCTGCTCATGCTGTATTAGTTTCAATATTTTAATACTTATGGGGTAAAAGGCCCCATGAAGGCCTTTTGCCCATGCCTGGGGCAAAGACCTCCCTAAGTATAATTTAGAAAATGTTAAATATTTCCAAAAAAACTTTTATGTTTCCAAACAAATACAACATTTAGTACAATTAAGGAAGTACCTGTAGAAAAAATTTAGCTCAACACTAAACCATGTGCAGAAGAGCCACTTTTTCCTTAAAGGGGATTTTGCCCCATCTCACCCATACAGCAACGGTATCGGATGCCTGTCATCCGGCCATGAGAGGGAGAGTGTATCTGCTTTGCTAATTTGTAATAAAGGTTTTTTTCTGAAGTGACCCTTATGGTGGGGTGTTCCAGAAGTGACCATTACTTTAGGAGTGCTCCAGGTCCATTGTTCGCTTTAGGGATATTCTAGACCCATTGCTTACTCTGGGGAATTCCAGGTTCATAACTATATACGTTACTGTAGTGTATGCAGGGTCTAGCAGAATGCTTAACATTCATTGGCCAGCCAGGGTTGGCCCGCCAGAGGGCACAACTGACACACACATAAAACGATAGCCAACGCCTTAGGCCGGGAGTCAGAAATAAGCTAGCGAATTCATTGTATATGTACGGTTGATAAATAAGGGGAAAATACACAATAACTGGCGACGAGGATTAACATGGCGGCATCCATCGGTAGGATCGACCCCTTTAACGACAAGGTGGAAGATTAGGCGATTTATGTGGAACGCGTCGAACAGTACTTTATCACGAATAACATCAAGAAAGAGAAGCGGGTGCCAGCACTGCTCAGTCTCATTGGCGGGAAGACGTATGGCCTCCTTCGTAGTCTCACAGCCCCAGCCAAGCTGGCTACCAAAACATTCGACGAAATCGTGCAGGTCTTACAACGACATCTATCACCCAAACCACTGGTTATCGCCGAAAGGTTCCGTTTCCACAAACGTGATCAACGAGAGGGTGAATCGATTAACGCCTTCATCGTTCAGATTCGTAAACTGGCCGAGCACTGCGAGTTCGGCGACACCCTGAATGCGACGTTCCGGGACCGCTTGGTTTGCGGCCTTCGACAAGAAGCCATCCAAAAACGCCTCCTGACCGAAGATGACCTAACGTTTAAACGGGCCGTCGACATGCTATGGAAACGGCGGCTCGAGACGCAACAGAGGGTTACAGAGCTACAGAGTCTACGTCAACCGACAGATATGGAGGTACACAAAGTTACCTCAGGTAAGCCATCATATTCCACACCAAAGTCTTCCCATTGCTACCGGTGTGCTGCTTCGGACCATGAATCTTCGAATTGCAGATTCAAAAAATGCGGTCTGCCACAAATGCAACCGAATCGGACACATACGCATGGCTTGCAAGTCAGCACAAAAGCCAACCCCGAATCGCATGGCGACAGACACTGGCATGAGAAAATCAGAACGACCGAGGTACGTTCATGCAGTAAACAGCGATGACGCCGAATCAGTTAGTTCGATGGACATAGTAGACAACTTCCACGTCAAAACAAAAGGACGAGACAAAATATGGGTTTCAGTACAGGTGAATGGCAAGCCGTTGCGAATGGAACTAGACACAGGATCGGTGGTTTCTATTATCACAAGAGAGGACCACCAAAGGTTGTTTCACAATGTTCCCTTAAGATGGACAGACATTTTATTCCGTACGTATACGGGAGAGCGCATAAACCAGAAGGATAAATGGAAATTGCAGTCGACTACAATGGACAACAACATAAACTACCGCTCTACGTGGTCAAAAAGGGCGGTCCAGCGCTTTTTGGACGGGATTGGCTCCAAAGCATCAAACTCGACTGGCAGAATATCAATTACTTTTCATCGACTGGGACAGACATCGACACGGAATCTAGGCTAAAGAGTTTACTCGGGAAGTATAAGTCTGTTTTTACGCCTGGCTTGGGAACATTAAAAGAAATGGAAGCACGGTTGACCATCGCGGATGACGTCGAACGAAGATTTCTGAAAGCCCGACAACTGCCATATGCTCTGAAACCGAAGGTTTAAGCTGAATTAGACCAACTCGAGCGAGAAGGCGTTCTGTCAAAGGTCGACCAAAGCGACCGGGCTACACCCGTAGTCCCAATGGCCAAAAGCGACAACACGGTAAGGATTTGTGGTGATTTTAAGACAACGCTGAACCCGGTCTTGAGGGTTGACTCGTACCCCCTGCCCCGCATTGAGGACATTTTTGCGTCGCTAGCGGGAGGCCAGAAATTTAGTAAAATTGACCTCCGACAAGCATACCTACAGATGATAGTCCAAGAATATTGCAGGAAATACCTGACAATAAACACACACCGTGGCTTGTACCGCTATAACAGGCTAGTATTCGGCGTAGCCTCAGCCCCTGCAATCTGGCAACGTTCGATAGAGCAAGTCCTCCAAGGAATTCCCAATGTACAGTGTATCTTGGACGACATGATTGTAACGGGGAAGAATGACGAAGAACACCTTGACACATTACAGAGAGTACTGGAACGCTTACAGAAATACGGACTACGAGCAAATCTAAAGAAATGTGCCTTCTTCCAGGAAAGAATCGTGTTTTGCGGGCATGAGATCGACCATAACGGGCAGTAGTAAGGTAGGGGCGGGTTCTGGATCACCTCAAAACAAGGGCGGGTTCTGGATCACTTCAAAAACAAGGGCGGGTTTAAACTCAGCTCCAAACGACCACAGGTTTAAACTCAGCTCCAAACGACCACAGTTATAAACTCACCTCCAAACGACCACAGGTTTAAACTCAGCTCCAAACGACCACAGGTTTCAACCCATCTCCAAAAGTTTAATTTATAATATTAAATATTATTTAATAAAATATTTTATTAAAAGATCTGCTGACATCGCTTAAATATACTAAGGGTTATTATAAGTGGAATAGAACGCGATAAACGTGATAACTATAAATGTCATATAATTGTAATTAGATGGAAGAATGGATTTCCTTTAGTATGTTATTGCTTTGAAACGATTGTGTCTTCAATAGCTGGGACTCTGCCTAAACATGTCTTACAATGACACACTTAGACACACAGACATACGGACAGACGGACGGGTTTACGCATAACACAGACACCAACGCAAAGGGACATTCATCGAGAGGATGAAGAGGAAGAAGAAGAAGAAGATGAAGAGGTGGAATAGGATGAAGAGGATAAACGCGTCTTACAAAGACACGTGGACAGGCACGGATAGACGAATACCAACACACAAACACACACGCGAGCAAACGGAAAAAATCGACGAGAGATGCAGACGGGCGAGTACGCACACAAACACGAAGACGCACGCACTTAGACCTACACGTATACAGACACCAGCACTTAGTCATATACATATAAATACAAAGACACACGCCCGCAGATATATCCACAGACATGTCCAAATACACAGACAGACATACACACATAGACATATATAGATGTATACACAGCCACAGATATAGAGGGAGAAAATGAGATAGACAGACAGATGCAAATTCTAAAGATGCATCCATTATCTTGCGAGGAACTGCGGCCCACAATTTTACGATTCTGATGGACCGTGTATTAAATATGGTCGTAAAACCTGCATTAATCTCGAATATACGCTTACCATGAAGCGCGTACGTAGACAAAGACTCGCACACAGCTCTACACATATGTGACTTCCTCTCCTTCTATCTCTCTCTCTCTCTCTCTCTATACCTCCGTATATCTAGTATTATTCGTTTTAAATCTAGTATTATTCATTTTAAGTTCTTAATTGTAAGGCAAGACATTATGAATCATTTCATAGGCACGATTTTCCGTCGTTCTGTAGCTCTCCATTGTTCTATCTCTCTACGCATTATTAATATTTCGTATTAGTATTAAATAAAAGAGAAACGTGGAAGTCAAAGAAGGAAGGGATGGACGATTTTCTACACATATTTCTCTCGCTTGAATGCTTTCGGTCTGTCTTATTAATCTTAGTAATTGTTTATTGTATGCGAAGAATGCGAAGGAGAAGGACAAACCATTATTTTCGATCCGTCTTTCACTATCTATCTCCGTCTTGGTCTCTGTCTCGCTCTCTATATTATTTTACACAGTATTTGATCAAAAGCATACACATAAGCATGCATATATATATACACAGGTTTGCATACATATATATAGATACGCATACACAGTCCTACGTAAACATAAACACGTCGGCATTTACACACCCACATACGCATACGCACAGACGCACGCAATCCGACACGCGTACGCACAGAATCGTGCACATACAAACGTACATTCAAATAGCCAAAGACGCGTTTATACTGTATGGAGCAATATCGAAGCGTATGAGTAAACTGAGAAATAGACATATAACAAATTGCCTACCCGTGCAAGGAGAAGAAACGAATTCATCGCAAAGGCACGTTTAATCGTTGTGGTTCAATACCATTGCATACAAGCAAACTGAGAAGCAGACTTACAAGCGTATACATACCCAAGCGTTCGTAGTTCACATAACTTCACGAGGTCCATAAATAATTAACAACTTCTAATGCGCCAGTGTCTAATACACAAGGCTTCAACCGACGACGCACCAAAGACAAAACTACAATCGGGTCGATATCCAGAAGGACAGTCCGCACGACAGACAGGCAACATACTGTGGATAAGCAACTCGAAACGGATAAGTTTTAAATTGAGAACGAACTGACGGGAGCGACAGCGGAACGAACAGACCCGGATATATTTGGGTCTTAGACAAATATTGATCTATCGTGTTCAGACTCGAAATGTATAGCGTAAAAGAAACGACACTATATAATCAAACATCGCGCGTTTAGCTTGGCCTACAAGTTTATATCTTTAACGAGGTGTAGTATATATATATTTATCTAAGAATGGCATTAATTAATATCGACAAGCGTTCGTTTCTAATCAATCGTACCTGTCAAACGCGATATTCATCCGTAGAATTTAAAGATGTAATAGCGTTCCGAAATTTGCAATTATAATTGGCGTTCGAATGAACGTCTTCTTAAGGTATCCCCACCCCTTGCCGTCGTCGACGTTTGCGCATGTTGACGGCTTTGATCCACCCCTCCCTTCCACCAGTGTAGATTGCCAAGATTGAGGCCTTTGATTCCCAGTCAGCACCCCATAGCGTCGACAATTATAATTGTTAGATTCGTAACGCACCTTCTAACAAGTTTGTACCTGTAATTGTACGCTGGTATACTCCCCACCCATCCATTAGCGGGAGACCGTCATCGTTCACGCGCAAGTCTAAACGTGTCGACTTTGTTTACAATATCGGGTGTCAGTCGGTTTAAGCGCCCAATCGTCTACCAACGGGTACAGAATGCACGTGTTTAATCGCCATCGGCTTCACAGGCATTGGATTAGTACGCGTCCAATCAGAGTCGAGTAAGAACGGCGTGTACATACCAAAGTATCACAGGCGTTGGTCCTTATTCATTCGACGAGATATTCTTAACGTATCGGCCGCGACGCTCTTGTAACAAACCTGGGGTGCCGAATTCCCTGTCAAGGTGCTGGAGTTCTACCACTCTACCCGAAGGCTCTCTCTCCCAGCGCCTATTTACTGCCAGTCCGCGAGATAAGCCCTTGGGGTCTTCAAGGAACCGAACGCCAAGTCGATTGATCAGCTATAGCCCTTTTATTACTCGCAAAAGACTCGAATCTACAGCATCTAGTTAAAACAGTTCTTACTCTAAACTTCTGTGCCCTTACAACGACAATTCAACCGCAACAACTCTCACAGCAACAGCACCCGCAGCAAGAGTGTGTGTCTGTCCGTATCTTCTCTGCAGCGCAAGAGTGTCCGAGTGTGTGTGTTCGCTGCAGCCCTTTATATAGGCGGCAAGTTCGCATAGGGTTCCCGTGCGGGGGAAGGCGAACTCGTAGAGTTCCATGGGTTCTCTGGCGAACCGGCCGAGCTCCATGGGTTCCCGTGCGGGGGGAAGGCGAGCTCGTAGAGTTCCATGGGTTCCCGTGCGGGGGAAGGCGAACACAGAGTTCCATGGGTTCTCTCGCGAACCCGTGGAGTTCCCGTGCGGGAGGAGGCGAACTCATAGAGTTCCATGGGCTCCCTGGCGAGGGAAATCCGCTACAACACTCCTCCCACCAAAGAGACCGAACGTCCCCTGTTCGGAACCCACCTCGCACAAACCCAAGCAACAAAACATATAGTCTCTAAGGCACACAAATTAAACAAAAATGGCCGACACTTCGGCTCCAAAAACAGTCACCGATTAAAGCGGTAGTACATACATGGCATACACAATTACTAACAGCAGCGAACAAGCAATTTATGTAAGCCACATGGCTTTACGAGAACTAAACAGCCGCACACGCGATTTGTTTTACTCAACCAAAACCAAAATAGCCACACTTGGCAGTAAACGACATGTAAATTCTCTCTCACCAAGTCAGTCCACCACGAGCACATCGTCGTCGTCCGCAGCCGGATTCCATGGGCGGACTCGCCTAAAGCCGCGGGTCCAACAAACGACGTCCACGGTTGCACAACGTCCCTTTATTGGAAGCGCTCAGGCCTCCGGGTGGCGCGTAATGGCCGCCCCTCGGTCGGTTCCGGCATGGTCTCCACAGGATCTTTTGGCGAAGATCTTTCTTGGCTCCAAACTCCCGGCTCCCGATCGTAACATGGCCGCAACTTGTCAACGTGAGTTACGAACGGCTTGGCCCTTTGAGATCGTTGAAGTTGATAGTTCACCGTCCCACACCGTCGCATGATCATGAAGGGCCCCGTGTACAACCGCTGCCACTTGGGACTGCGACCTGGATATTTCCGAGGGGTATAGTACCACACCCAATCACCCACCGTGAATTCAACCGGGAGAACCCTTAGGTCGTAGGTATGCTTCCGCCGCTCCGCCGCCTTCCGCAAGCGTTCCCTTACCACCCTGTAAGCGGTTTCCATACACTCACCCAGGTTCTCTACATAGGAGGCATAGGTCCCCCCTTTCTCCGCTGGGCCTGGCGCTCTTCCATACACCAAATCCAGGGGAGCCCTATTCTCCCTGCCAAAAATCAACAGGTTAGGCGAATAACCGGTGGCCTCATGGACGGAAGCCCGATAGGCCGCCAGGACATGCGGCAGCAACTCGTCCCAGTTCCTCTGATCCGTATGCACTATTTTCCCAATCATGGAATTCAGCGTCCTATGGAATCGTTCGATCAGGCCATTCCCACTAGGGTGGTAGCTAGTGGTCCTCACCTTGTCGATCCTCAGGAGCGTGCACACCTCCCTAAACAGAATCCCATCGAAGTTTGTACCGCGGTCTGTTAATATCTGCAACGGGGTCCCGTACCGGACGATCACCGTATCCACCAAGGCCCGAGCCACCGTTGCGGCCTCCTGGTTTGCCACCGGAATTGCCTCTACAAACTTCGAGAAATAATCCATCACCGTTAAGATGTAGACATGGCCCTTCCTGCTCTTTGGATGGGGCCCAGTGATGTCCACACCCACTCGTTCCCACGGCTCTCCGCAGGGTAATGGCTGCAGCGGACCCTGCCTGGGAGGCTGGCCGCGGCGGTATTGACAGCACTGCGAACAACGGCTGCAAAACCGCCGAACTTCCCTTGACCAACCAACCCAATAGCCTCGGCGCCTAACTTGCCAACGGGTACGGCGGACTCCCAAGTGTCCCCCTGTCACGCCGGTGTGGGCAAGTTTCATAAAATCCTCCCTCAAGGCTCTGGGTAGCAGCAATTGTTCTGTACCATCCGCTGCTTTCCTGTAGACCACATCGTTCCTCACATACAAGCTGTCCCTTTGGTGCCAATAAGTCTTCACAGCTTCACTCTCCCACATGATTGTCTGGAAATCGGGCCTTCTCGCATCTGGGCTCAGCCATTCCCTTACCACTGCGAGGTCAGGGTCGGCCTTCCGCGCTTCCGCAATTCGTCCCTTCTCATTGGGCTCAACTCCTCCATCTGCTAACATCTGGTCCAGTTGCTTATCAATGGCTACCCGATACGGAAGCGGCTGTCGCCTCAAAGGCTGACGAACGGGGGCCGAGTTCCCGGTGTCAATCCGATGCTTACACAGGGTCGTCCTCCCTAGGTCCCCTTCTCCCTCGGAGAAAACATCCCGGAACTCTATTAACAGACTCGCCAATTGCCTCCTGGTTGCCTGGTTCACTTCTTCGGGGAGTTCTTCCATCAAACCCGTGATAAAGGGTGCTTCTCCTTCTACCCTGGGTCCCTCTCCTTTCCCAGCACATGTCTCTACCTCTACAGGATGCAATCTTCCCAGAAGCTGGTTCTTAGGGAGTGTGGCGGGATCTCCATTGAGATTCACAACCCGAATCCGGGCAGCGCTAGCTTCATTCCCTATTAACACCCGTGCTACGTGAACTCCCGGCAGGACTTCCTTTGGCTCTGTCATCCATGCAGGGGCCACACTTGACAGATCCCCGAATTGCATTTTGGCGGGGATGTCGCACTGAGTCCTAGGAGGCAGCGTCATTTCCTCCGCGACCATCACCCGTCTACACCAGGCGGAACCATCCCCTTTTTCTAGCGGGATACGCCGGCGGCCTACAAACAGGGCTCCAGTGCCAAACCCCAAACGACAGCGATGCTGCCGCAACCAGTCCATACCCAGCATGGGCTCTATAATTTGATCGGACACCAAGAAAGTAGTATCTATAAGGAAACCCGGCCTGATCTTAATCGGGACACACAGCTCCCCAACCACATGGATCGCAGTCCCATTGGCAGCTAGCAGTACCCGGGTGCTGGGACGCAGCGTCAAACCCTCCACAACAGAAGACGGCACGAGGCTCACCTCTGACCCGGTGTCGACCAGGCACATTTCAGTCCGTCCATTGATGACGCCTCGGATGTAGATTACGTTGCCGTTGGTACCGGTCGATGCCCTCTGGCGAGTGTTGTGGTTGACCGCCGCCACCTCCGGTGTCGTCTGCGCCTCCGGACCATCGGGTGTCACTTCATCGGTACGAGCACGGGGCCGTCGGGGCTGACGGCACCGACGGGCGATGTGACCTCTCAGTCCGCAGTTGTAGCAGACCACATCCCGTCCCTGGTTTCCAGGCTGCTCCCTTGCCGTCTCGTCGCGTCGGTTGGCTTCCGTGTCGATCGCCAGATGGTTGCGAAAAGCCTCTAGCTGCCGCTCTATCTTCTTCTCCATGTCCCTTTGCCAACGCTGCTGTTCCCCACGCTGTGCTTTGAGGAATTGGTCCAATTGATTCTGGAGTGGCACGTTTTGGTCGGACTCCTGGGTTCCTCGAACACGGTTCGGTGGCCTCCGTCGTTCCTCGGAATCCGCCATCCTTTGGTACGCTTCCATCCGCAGCGCCATCCGGTACGCCTCGTCCAGCGTCTTGGGTTCGCGCTCCCGGACCTTCAGCGACAACTCGCGATCCCGAATGGCCTCAAGGAAAGCGTCACGGGCAAGGATTTCGGTCGTCTCGTTGGAGGGCACCGGATAAGCAAGTACCACCAACCGTCGGACATCGTGCAGGAGGTCGCTCAGGTTCTCATCGGCCCGTTGACGGCGATAGTAGAGTTGCGCCCGGAAGGTCTCTGCTTGTCCTTCGGTCCCATATCGTTGTCGTAACCTCTGCGTCAACTCCTCATACGTCACGTCCTGCCGAGCTCCGAAGTCCCAGAGTAACTGCGTGGCGGCCTTGTCGAGGGCACATCGAAGGAAGTCCACTTTGTCGGAATCGGTCCACTGATTGTGTTTGGCACATACCTCGAATTGTGTCAAAAACGACTCCAGGGATCCTGTCCCGTCAAACTTCCCAGGCTTCATCGGAGTCTTGCGGTAGACGACGTTTCCCCATGACGGCAGGTTCGAAGCCGTTTCACGTTCTCTCTGCATCGGTCTTCGTTCACTGCCGTTCACCACCGCCTGTCGTGAGCTGTCGAAGTCGATGCTCTCCAGAAACTGGCTACGGTCGAATCTGGAGGCCTCCATTGTCGCTCTTCGCACACCAGGCGTCGAACTACTAAGTTGATCGCCTGAAACGTCCGCAACGTCCAACAAAGTGTAGATGATGGTGTCGTCCTCGTCTCCCATGCGAGAGTTGATCAGTTTCGACTTGCAGTTGACAGGTACCCCACTTCTGGTACCACTTGTAACAAACCTGGGGTGCCGAATTCCCTGTCAAGGTGCTGGAGTTCTACCACTCTACCCGAAGGCTCTCTCTCCCAGCGCCTATTTACTGCCAGTCCGCGAGATAAGCCCTTGGGGTCTTCAAGGAACCGAACGCCAAGTCGATTGATCAGCTATAGCCCTTTTATTACTCGCAAAAGACTCGAATCTACAGCATCTAGTTAAAACAGTTCTTACTCTAAACTTCTGTGCCCTTACAACGACAATTCAACCGCAACAACTCTCACAGCAACAGCACCCGCAGCAAGAGTGTGTGTCTGTCCGTATCTTCTCTGCAGCGCAAGAGTGTCCGAGTGTGTGTGTTCGCTGCAGCCCTTTATATAGGCGGCAAGTTCGCATAGGGTTCCCGTGCGGGGGAAGGCGAACTCGTAGAGTTCCATGGGTTCTCTGGCGAACCGGCCGAGCTCCATGGGTTCCCGTGCGGGGGGAAGGCGAGCTCGTAGAGTTCCATGGGTTCCCGTGCGGGGGAAGGCGAACACAGAGTTCCATGGGTTCTCTCGCGAACCCGTGGAGTTCCCGTGCGGGAGGAGGCGAACTCATAGAGTTCCATGGGCTCCCTGGCGAGGGAAATCCGCTACACTCTGCTCAGAAATCGCACAGGACTTTAAGAAGATGTCTCCAAGATCGAAATGTACAATAGAGACTCCCGTGAGTATTTCATTTTACATCTTTTAAGAACCAAAATTCGTCGCGTGTTTTCATTTAACGTCTGTACCAGTCACGATGAACATCTCCTTCCATCGCTTCGACAATATTAGCATCGTTACCAACGATGCATGTATGCAAGAACCGATCTATCAGTATAACCGCATTACGAAAATACTAATTTATGCAGCTTTTGTACTCATATTTAGTATTGCGATAGCGTTTTCGTTACCGAAAAGGAATTGGAAAATGGTAAGTAATATAATCGTTATACGCGTCAAATTAACGGAGAAACGAATAACGAAGATTAAACAGTCGATATTATAGCAATGAAATTTTGTATTTGTAGGTAATTTTCAAAATCGGGAAACAAGAGCTGTATAAGGACGCTATCGGCAACAATCGGTTTTTGACCGCCAACATTTACAAAGAGATTCTTTTGGTACACATAAGAGAATACGCTGAGTCCAACGGAGCGTTGCATCCTACGAGAGAGGGCGTGTGTTTTACCAAGACCAGGTGGGCAACCTTTGTCAATCGACTCGACGACGTAGGCAGATCCGTCGAGCAGCTCAAAGCGGATCAACCCGTCGATTACTTCCAACACATCGGAGGAAGATATTACGTCTCCGTTTCAAATGGAGTAAAATGCATCAACATTCGTCGTTACTTCCTACCGTTGGACGGTAAGAAAGAACGTCCAACCCGCAGCGGTATTGCGTTGCGCTTGGACGAATGGGAGACGTCGACTTCCAAGATCCGCGAGTTACACGATAAAGTATCCGAACTTTAAACGCCCGTCCTTGCTACGCTAGCGAGGATCACGCGAATCAGATGGGATATTTTAGTTGTCGCGAATGCAATCCTTTCGGACTGGATCTCGCTAACGGACTAACCGATTCGATTAATCGGTTGGACATTATATTTTCTTAAAATGCTGCTAATGAAGGCCTGCTGATGATTTAATATAGTTTATTAAACCGAAACAAGTCTTTTTATTTTTGATATTGCATACATATTTATGAATCAGGTAATCGTTTAGTCCAGTGTCCATGGTTAACATATTGGCTATAGCGTTGACATTTCTATTTCTAGCCCTGTGTAAGCAGTAGAATATGCAGTAATGTCCACAGAAACGGCTGATAGCGCTTTGTAGCTGTCTCTCGTTAAAAATCCAGTTTAAGCAATGTCTGTTCAGGAAGGATGTAAACTCTTTCTGCGGGGGTCTTCCAAAAGAGTCAAAATATCGCCTTAGGAGGAATCTTCAACGTATAAGACTATCCAATGCTGGCCGGGTCTGTCGTGTGGATCCGTATTGCATACAAATAGCAGAGGTCTCTTTACGCTTAACGCGTCGGGTAGACGATCGCAGGCAAATACTCCAACAAATATAGGTGTACACTTTGAATCTCTCCGTAGAATTCGTTCAATATGTAATCCGTTCATCTTCAATTCTTATAGTCGAAAATGACGTTTCTCGAACGATCAGTTTCCAAAATATTTTCAAACTCGGCAAAGGCTATGACGTTAATGGTATTAGGAAGCGCTTGAGCAAATTTCATATCCAAACGAATGTTACCGTGTTTCACAAGATTAAAATGATCACCTTCGGCTAGGTCTGCTGTCAAGTCGAATGCGTACAGTGCGTATCCTCCTGCAAAGTCTTCTCTGGTTATATAGTTTCCTTCGTCTCTCATCCATTTTCCCGTTCCCATAGATAACGAAGCATATGCATTGATAAATTGGTTATTGGCAAAATTGATTTCCAAAGGTTTCATCGACTGCTGCTGTCGATCCAAATATATCTTTACTTGAGAGAGATGCATGTGTTTAAAGTTGAAAGGATTCTTTGTATAGCTTCCATTAAACGCGTCGTTGTCTACGCATCCTATTACGATTCTCGTAGGTATCTGTCCAGAGAAAAGACTTTCTTGCGTGGCATCTAGATTGCCTTTCGGTATCGTAAAGGTTTTACAGATGGCTCTTCGAATCGGAAATTTTGCGTTTCCCAACTCGAGTGCCTTCGCGTGTGCAAGAAACACAGATGGACTGAGCTTAACTTTTCTCACGTATAACTTGCATTCGAAAATTCGAACTTTGTATGCAGCGCCTTGTACGGAGGACATCATACAAAAGGCGTCTTTATTTCTAATGAAACGCACCCTGATATTAATATCGTTAGGAAGAAATCGATCTTGAAAAAATAGATCGCTGTGGACACAGCCCAGCATGTCGACAATACGCCCTTCGCGAGCCAGAGCGCAGCATTTCTTAAAGTCTTCGTTTTTGACATTGTCGCCGTGAGGATTAGCGTCTTCGAATTGATTTGCTATATCTTTGTAATACAAAGCCGACGTCAACTGCGACGTTTTGGCTGCATTGCCATAACTGAGAACGGTTTCCACGTAACTGCGATACGCGTACGTGTTGTTTGACGCTGTGACGAGGGTATCGTTTAACGTGATGTCGACTTCTGAGAACAGACTGTGCAAAAATAAGTTTATCGGGCCAACGTGATCATCATCGTCTGTTGGTTCGTTATTCGCTCTTATAATTTGCGCCCTAACGTACAGCTGCGTGTTTGCTAAATCGAGATAGTCTTGTCCGGCTCCGGTAATGCTAAATTCTATAGGCGTTCCTAGCGAAATTGTGGTTATAGGATTATATTCTACATATGTACCAGTCTCTATGCTGGTCTGCGTAGGGGGCACGATAAACAGATCCAATTCGCTCTTTGTACATTCGCGAGACTGAGGATGAACGAGTGCCATCGTTAAAATGTGCCGAATATGTCGGATTTGGTTCTTTTCTTGAATTTCTTTATCGTCTTTTGCTTCCTTTTCTTGCCGCTGCCGCTTTGCGTATTGAAACCGTTTGACGAAGCAAAAGCTTTTATACCTTCGGGTATACATCTTTTGCTCGACTCTTTAAATTGCTGTCCTTTTGCCACATCGTTGGCGATCTGCAATCCGGTTCTCAACACCTGTCTTCCAAAAGCTTTAGGACCCGTTTGAATCAGCGGCCAAGCACCTCTGAAAAAAACGCTCAGAATACTTCCAAATCCGTGTCCCGTTGCATACGCGCTCCATGGAACACGGGCATGCCGTTGCCACTCTGCTGCAGATAATAATCTTCGTACGCGAGTCGACTGGCATCGCAACAAAATTGTCTTTTCATTGTAAAAAGTATGGGCTTTTGCAGAGTCTAAAATGAAGCGTCACTATTACCTTCCTGTATTCGAATGGTACTGGATTTCCAGTGTCGCTCCTTATATCTATTTCTATGGAGTTGAAGCTTTTCTGTTGTATCGGTAAGTATAGCGACTTTTCGTATATCTTGTGCACGATATCGCCGCTTTTGCCTGCCACGTGAACGATGCGAAGTAAGGGCGCCTCTATCGCCTACAGGGATGTGCTCTAAAACGTTACAATACACGAATATGGATGAAAAGCCTCTGTTTAGATCGCTCACACTGCCAGCTGACCAATGCAACGGTGTCTCATCGTTATTTACGAGGACCTTCTGTCCACCGTTGAAACCCAGCATCGCGCACAAGGCCGATGAAATGTGTACGGATGCACCTTTGTTGACGATTGCGTTGACTCGCTTCGTGCTCGGATCGTATTTAAACTTTGTGTAAGTATTCGCTTTAAAGTATTCGGCAGTCTCTTCGATACGATCGTTTACCGTCTGTACGAGATCTGCTGGCGAATCGTAATAGCCGGGATGCAAGCGCATCGTGTATTCCTTGCGAAACGGCTTGTCGTTTATATTTACCTTTGCGAATATACAACGGTTCCTTCGCCCTTCTCCAGATTGAACCAGGTATGTTGATACTGTATTTCCACCAAACTGACTTCCCACTCGCTAGACAACGAGATAGCGTTTTCGAGTCTTGTCGTTTAGCGAGCGACAGTGTTGTCGGGGTAGTAATGCATGGAACTTGCTTGGCAGCGTAAGGTAAAAGTGCGCCATGACCTTAACCGTGCAAGAAATTTTGTGCGACTGATCCGTTAAGCTGCTATATTTTGAATATATCGGTGGTCCACGAGTTAAAACTGTTGTCGTATCCTTTCCATTTAACGAAATATTGCACTTTTCCACCACTCTTGCGAGTCTTTAGAACTTTTTAGATTCTGTAAACGTCGTCTTCTTTCAGAATTTGTTGCAATTCCTCTTCGTAGAATTTGCCCTTTAATTTCTCGCCGTTTAAATCCGCAATTTCGTACGTTGCAGGATCTGACGGTATTCGTGCAACAATCGTGAAAATTTCTTCTGTCCAAGAAGGTAGGTAGCCCTTTTTGAAAACAAATCTGGCTTTACTTATTCTAACATTGTCGCCAACGCCGTATTTCCACTTTGCGGGTCTTTTCTTTCTGCCGTACAAACGCTTTCTGATAACGTCTTCGTTTTCGATGGACACTTGGACAGGGGCCATGCCTATGCTTCGATGAAACGTGTTATTATACAAGTGTACCAGATCTTGGAGAACGTCTACATAACGGTAGGTATTTTATTCAATGTAGTAACTACAGAGGAATTAAGTTGTTGGAAATTGTACTGAAAGCGTATGAAAGCGTGATCGAAGGGTGCATTAGGAAACGGGTTAAGCTACATGATAACCAGTTTGGCTTTAGACCAGGTAGAGGCACAGGGGATGCAATATTCATATTGAGACAGGTGCAGGAGAAAATACTAGAAGGAAACAACAAGAGATATTGGACTGTAGTAGATCTGGAGAATGCTTTTGATAGAGTACCAAAAGAGGTCGTATATTGGAGTCTGAGGGAAAAGGGAATATCAGAGAAAATAGTGCGACTGGTGAAATCAGTGTACGAGATGCACAGACTTCAGTGAGGCGCAATATAGGAAACACAGTAAAATTTGAGATTCAAGTGGGTGTACATCAGGGATCCTGCCTGAGTCCTCTACTGTTCATCATAGTAATGGATGCGTATCGAAAAATGTGAGACGTACCATGGGATATGTTGTATGCTGATGACCTGATAGTGGCAGACGACACAGCAACAAAGATACAAGGACGTTTCACTGATTGGCAGAGAGCACTGGAGAGCAAGGATCTTAAAATAAATATCAATAAAACAGAGACCATGGTATGCTCCAAAATAGATGAGACTTGTGGTCAAGGACATTGCAGGAAATGCACTGAAACAATTCTTCTTCTTCTTCTTTTATTCTCCTCCGTCAGGCCAACGGGCCAACGATGAGGCCTCAACTTGTCGTCTCCAGGCACTTCTGTCTCTGGTTTTGTCCACCGCTTCTCTCATATCCATGTTCCACGCCTTCAGATCTTCCCTTATGTTATCCATCCAAGTTTTTGGTTGTCTTCCACGACTTCTTGTACCTTCCACATAACTATACATCGCCATAGCCGGAAGTCTCCTTTCGTCCATTCTTGATACATGCCCGAACCAGGAGAGCCTTTTTTCCTGACCCTGTCTACTATTGTAGCCGTCATCCCGAGCTCCCTGCGTATTGCCTCGTTTCGGATCCTATTCATTTTGAGGTTTCTTGGTCCTATGCCAGGTGGTGACCACTCCTCTCCTGGCAGGGTAAGGAGGCCGGTGGGTCATTTTGCAGACTTCTTTCTCCCTCAGGTGTCCTTCCAGCACCTGCCTCCTGCGTTAGCCAGCCGTTTTCGGGGTTCTCGGTGAGCCTGTCCACCTCGCGTATCGCCCTAGATGATCCTTCAGCCAAAGCCTTCACCACTGATGGCATAGATTCACCAAGCATTTCCTTACTTAGCTGTTTCACTTCCCACCACGGTGAGGTGCAGGTAGGTCTTTGGGGGGACTGAAACAATTAAAAACCTTTAAATACCTTGGATCGATAACACTGGCCAACAGAAAATTTTTTTTTTCTTGTTGCCTTCGGTTTTAGACCTGTTCTTGGGGTAATTTTGGGCGCTGATTCAGAAAATGTCATTGGATTGAGTGCATCAGGCCTAGTTTCTCAGATATCGTCGATTTTGTAAAGAAAACCCAGTCCACTCTTTAAACGATGTCTTTGACAAAACTAAAATGTCATAATAAGCTTTATTTATGGCTAATTATAATTCTTGCTGATTCATATAATGCCTACATCCTTATAATGTAAAATCAGCATATCTTGCCGCGTGCTGAGATATTGCTGATTCAACGAAATAACTTCCGTAGCCTACAGCTTACTCAGCACTAAATTCATGGCCTCATTTAGAATTTATTTGTGCTTATACAGCGTTTCATGGTTTCGAACTATGTAAATAGATTATGCTGAAGTCAGCATTTAAAGCCTATATAAACCGCCTCCTGAAAGCTAGAGCAGCCGCAGTCGTCTTAGGGCATATTAAGAGTTGGTCGCAAGAACAATCTGTGAATGTGAACATTAAATAACTACATGTTCTTACTATTTTTTAGGTTAGTCACTTAATCCCTCAGATGCGAACATCCTTAAGGTTATGGCTACTTCCAGACGTAGCTGCATTAACCATCCAGACATATTCTGCTACATTTGTGGGGAATACACACTAAAAGCAAACAGGAAACCGATTTCTGAGTTTGTAAAAAGAGCATATGTAGGTTATTTTGGTGTCAAACTTGGAGATCAAGATAAGCAATGGGCTCCTCATACAGTATGCAAAACTTGTATTGAACAATTGCGCCACTGGACAACTGGAAAGAGAAGCTGCCTGAAATTTGGTGTACCGATGGTTTGGAGGGAACAGATAAACCACTTCGACGACTGTTACTTTTGTATGGTTAATATCATAGGCATCAATCGAAATAATCGTCACAAGTTGTCTTACCCTGATATACCTTCAGCCAGGAGACCTGTTCCGCATTCGGATATTGTACCAGTTCCACCTTTTCGCGAACTACCTCAGCTCTCAGACGATGACACTTGCATGTCCAATATCGGACAAGATGACGACAGTGAAGAAAGTGGGGGCAGTGACAGTGATTTCCAATCAACTTCACACAGTGAACGTTTTGACCAAAAAGAGTTGAGTGATCTGATCAGGGACTTAAATCTTTCCAAAGAGTCCTCTGAATTGCTTGCGTCCAGACTAAAGGAAAAGAATGCACTTCAGCCTGGAACGAAAATTACAATTTATAGAAACAGAGAAAAGGATTTGCTGCCATTCTTTACCGAAGACAACAACCTAGTATTCTGTAATGACATCAGCAACTTATTGAAGAAAATTGGTCTGTCGGATTACAGCCCAGATGAGTGGCGTCTTTTTATCGACAGTTCAAAACGTAGTCTGAAATGTGTGCTTTTAAATAACGGCAACAAATTTGGTTCTATTCCAATCGGTCACTCCACCAGGATGAAAGAAGAGTACACTGCCATCTCTTTAGTACTGGAAAAGATAAAATACAAAGAACATCAATGGGTAATTTGTGTAGACTTGATATCAAGGAAGATGGGATGCACACATGATGGCAGACTATTGCTGGAATATTATGCGCGATTGTTCCAGCAGATGCCACACTCGGAAATCGTACAAAAGAAGCTTCTTCGGTGTAGAATGACTTGAAATTTTTATAACAAACTTGTTCTGTTTGGTATCATATAAGTACAGTTTCAGGTTCTACCATTTTCTTTTAAGTATTTGTATTATTATGTTTATTTAGTGTATCACATAATAAATTGAGCACTACATAATTATAGCTATAGCCTTATGTCTTATGGGCGAGCAGAGGCAAGTACTGGTATATGGCATAATGTTCTATATCTCGAAAACTAGACCTGCTGGGAGAAAACTGGTGCCTTTTCTAGAATCAGCAGGTCAAATATACCCAGAAACAGTTCTAACATTTGAGGCAACAAATTATGTGTTGGCCAGTGTAATGCATGCTAAAGGGGAATGCAAACATGATGTTAAGAACAGGATCAAGGCAGCGTGGCAAAAATGGAAAGACTTATCGAGCATATTATGCGATGTCAAAATGCCCGGTTCAACTCAAAGGAAAGGCGTACAAAACAATGGTAAGACCATTGATGATATATGGATCAGAAGCATGGACATTGACGAAAGAGGAGAAGATGCTGGAGAGAACGGAAATGGGAATGCTGCGATGGATGCTTGGATTCTCACTGAAAGACAAGAAAAGGAATGAGTTTATCAGACAGAAATTGGGATTGGCATATATACCTGATAAGGTACGAGAAGCCAGGTTGAGATGGTATGGTCATGTGATGAGGAGAGGAGGAAAACTGCATTAAAAGAATTATGACAGCAGAGGTTTACGGACGCCGCAGTCGGGGAAGACAAAAGAAGAGATGGAGAGACATGATTCAACAGGACCTAAAGCTTCTCAGACTGAAGAAAGAAGATACTGGAGATAGAAACAAATGGAAAGGAAGGATTCATATGGCTGACCCTTCCCTAGGGGGGGGGGTTAATTCCAGCCAGAAGGAAGAAGTGGCTGCATATGCAGTTAACTGGGAAGGCGCAAAAAGTTCTTGTGACGTATCTCGAAGATTGTCAAATTATGATACATTAAAGCAGACCTTGCTGAATGTTTATGCACGAGTGCCGGAATTTTATCGGAAATGATTTCGCTCTTTAACAAAACGACCCGTTGAAACATTCTGCGTTTGCGTTTCGCCTAAATTTTCCTTTTCAAAGATGGTTAGAGGGGGGAAATTGAAAGGGCGTTGGAAGTCTTTAAACTGGAACAACTCGTTAGCTGTTTGGATTTGGAATTGCATAGATGGATAGTAGATAAGAAACCGAAGTCTTTATCCGAAGCTGCGAAATTGGCTGATGAATATGCAATATTATATCAACCGTCACGTGTGGATACAAATGGGGTTCTAATAGGGCTGTTAACGATTAATTTAAATTTAATAGTTAACTTTTGAAAAATTAACGATTAATTAATAGTTAATTTCGATTAAAGCCAAAAATTAAAATTTATGGTGTCATAAGTAACATTTATTAAACGTACTTGTCGAAAATCGAAATAACACTGGAATGTCTCCTTTATATGTCATCTTTTAACCAACTACGCAAACAGACAAGTGTGTTGACATTATTTGGTTCAAGTGATGAGCGGGTCTTATTGACAATATAACCAGCCGAGCTGAACAATCGTTCACATGGAATTGAGGTAGCTGGTATGCACAAAACGGTCTTGGCAAGGAATGACAATTTCGGATATCGGTGTTCATTAAGTTTCCACCATTGTAGAGGGTCAACGGATTCAGGAACTTTCATCTCCATTTTGTAACGCAGTAATTCATCAGAAGAGCTGTCGACATTTTCTGTATCTGAGTCAGACTCCATTAGCTTAATACGCTTTTCATTTGGTTCACATAGAGTTTCATTGTCAATGTCACCACCATCCGTTGCAACTGTCTCCATGTGCTCATCGTGAACATCAACTTCTATTTGTTGTTCAATACGTGACCAGGTTCGTTCTTTTGCATCTTCTGACAAACACTTCAGGAATTTGTAGCGTGGATCAAGTGCTGTTGCAACCTGTAGTATTTCAATACTTGTCATAGCAGTTACACGTTCATTGAAGTCATTAATAGATGCTGCCTTGAATCTAGCTATGTAGCCCGGATCATCATCACGTACAGTCATGTGTTTTGTCAGTGATGATAGCAGCGGCAATACGCAGCTACATGAAACATAATCTTGACCACCAAGCAGAACCGTGGCCTGACAGAATAAGTCCAAAACTTTGACATATTTCGAAATCTTCTCCCATTCCAAATCTGTCAATTTTGGTCCTTTGTATTGCTTCTTTTCATCTGACATGTAAACAGTTAGTGCTTCTCTGGCCTGCAGAAGACTCTGCAGCATTGTAAAAATACTGTTCCATCTTGTTGGTACATCTTGCTGCAGCTTACACAATGAGGATTCAGTACAATTTTGCAATTCAGTTGTGTTTGCAGCACTGTGTTTAAAATGACCGACAATTTTTCGACATTTTCCAAACAATGGTTCGGTATCGGCGGCTTTAAATCCATGCAAGATGCTCAGCTGTACGCTATGAGCCAAACACGGAATATGAGCAAAATCAGTTTTATTAACAGCAGAAACCATATTTCTCGCATTGTCAGTAACTAGAGCCTGAATCCTGTTTGTTATATCCCAGTCTGTTGCAAACTGTTTATATAACCCAGCAATATTATCAGAATAGTGACGTTCGACAACGTTCACGCACTCAAGAACAACACTTCTCAATTTCCAGTCGTCGGTAATCCAATGGCCAGTGACTCCACAATAACTTTCGTTGCCTAGAGATGTCCAAAAATCAGATGTCAGCGCAATTCCCTTTGCGTTTTTCACCGATTCTTTAACAATGTGAATCTTGCTGTTATACATGTCATTCAACAGTTTGTCAATAGTGCCGCGGGAAGGTAGCTTATATTCGGCATTTTGCAATGCTGTTCGTAATACTTCCTGAAGGCCGTCGTCACCTACTATTGATATTGGCCTGCCACTGCTAGCAATCCAATTTGCAAGTGCCACTTTAATATCACGCTGTAAAGTAACGCTGACTGGACGATCTGATGAACGACAAAAGTGACTCAAAGTACCCTGCTTCGAAGTAGATGAAGTAGATGATGCTGGTGTAGACTGTCTCAGCGGAAGTTTCTGATACTGTAGTGGATGTTTGGTTTGCAGGTGATAAGTAGAACCATGGTAGGCAAACGATATCTCACAATGGATACAATAAACTTTATCAACATTTTCAACATTCCCGTCAGTCAATAGTTTAAAACCAAAATGTTCGTGTAATCGTCCGGAAATTTGTTTATATTTCTCGGCCGCCATTTTTATACTTTTTGACCCGGTACATTTGTAAGTGATGGGTCGATTATTCGTTAAAAAAAATTTAATCGTTAAAAAATTTTAACGATTAATCGATTAATTAATCGTTAAATTTTGCAGCCCTAGGTTCTAAGGTTGAGGAAAGTCGTGGATTTGTCGGTGGAAAGGATTCGTGGAGGCATGATTCAATTTCGGGCCATAGTAGTGTGGGGAAGAAAAATGATTTTCAAAAAAGGGTTCAGTTCGCCAGTCAAGTGCGTATATTGTCGAAGGAATGGTCATAAGGTGTCTAATTGCTTTTGGTTGAAAGGAATGGGAAGGGCTGATAAATAAACTACTGTCCCTAAATCCGTTGGTTTGGTGCACACGATGTCAACAAGGTCGGATGAGACTTTGGTTGATAGTTGTAAGAACATGATAGATGAACGTTATTTATCTTTTTGTTCTGGCTTAGTCTTGGTGGATGGTAATAACTCTAGGCGCAGTATCGTGTGTTTGCGTGATACTGGGTCACTTCAAAGTCTTGCTAGTTAAGAATTACTTAGACTACGGAATGCTAGTTAAGAATTACTTAGACTACGGAATTTAAAGATACGTGTGACATTAAACTCATTCAGGGGGTCAGTGGTGCGGTAATACAGGTGCCTTTGGTTAAAATACAGGTAGAAGGTGATAGGCTGCATGGGACAATCCTTTGTGGTTTAATTCATAAATTACCATCAGGTATTCATGTCCTCATTGGAAATGATTTGGGTGCGCAGGATAATTTCGGGGTTACTCAAATTGTGGTGCCTTCTGTCTTAAGAACTAAATTACTTCCGGTGGCCCATGGCTTCAGGTCACTTACTGTAGGAACTAAGAAAACTTTGGATCGTTTATTACGGCACTTCTACTGGCCTTGTGTTTAGCAAGCAATTAAAACACATTGTCGATCTTTGCCAACGCTTGGGGTAAGGATATCGCCAAATTCGGGCGCCCTTAGTAAACTTACCAGTTATTACGGATCCATTTTCTCGTCTGGCCATTGATATTGTTTGTCCGTTGCATACAAGTGAGAAATCTCGAAATAGATTTTTTCTAACTGTTGCTGATATGGTCGCACACTTTCCTTTAGCGTTTCAGTTAAAGACGCATATAGCTGCTGAAGTTGCTAAGGCACTTATTTTTGTGTTCACTATGTTTGGTTTTCCAAAGGAAATTCTATCTGACTATGGTTCAGATTTTCAATCCGAACTTATGCAAATTTTCTTGCATGAATGTTTTTCAGTTAAAAACAAGTCCGTATCATCCGCCGACCAACGGCTGTTGTGAAAGGTTTCATAGGACTTTTTGAAGGATATGTTGAAGGCTGTTCGAGAAGATTTCCCTGGTAACTGAGATGAAATCCTACAATGTGTTTTGTTTGCATATAGGGAGGGACCCGTTCAAGGTTTGGGTTTTTCTAGTTTCGATTTGGTCTTTGGTAAATGTGTAAAAGGTCTTTCGCAACTGATTAAGCAGAATTGGTTGAAAGATGATTTTGTTAACATTTAACTAAATTTCAATCTCATTGATTTTGTGTTGAACTTACGGGAAAGGATTCGTTACTCAATTCAATTGACAAATGAAAACGAGTTCGTGGCTAAATCCAAGTCTAAAGCATGGTATGATAAGTCTGCCAAAAGTTTCTTTTAAAAAAGGTGACATGGTTCTGCTCGTGTTGCCATTAGTTAGAAACCATTACAGGCGAAGTATTGTGGATCACACGTGGTTCTGGAGAGGTTAGGTAAGGTTGACTATTTAATTAGTACACCGGATAGGCAGAAGAATCAGAGCATTGTTCTTGTCAATTTGGTTAGCCTTTAATGCTGAAATCGACTTTCTGGGTCATCACATAGGTTTAAATGAGATTCGGCCAAGAACGCAGAAGGTGCAGGTGTTATTGAACTTTCGCAGGCCCAGGAATAAGAGACAAGTACAGTCTTTATTAGGACTTGCGGGTTACTATCGTTGATATTTACCTCATTATTCTGAAAATAATAACTTTGCCACTGACTGCTTTATTGAAGAAGAACAGAATTTTTGAATGATCGAAGGAAGCAGAAAGAGCTTTTGTGAAACTTAAATCAAGATTTCATTAAACCGTTTTTATGTCTGTTGACGCTTCTCATTTTTGTGTGGGAGCCTGTCTGCTTCAGATTACTGATGAGATGGAACATCCGGTGCGTTACCTCAGCAGAAACCTCAAGGTCCATGAACTCAACTACTCTACGGTGGTGGCCGTCAGAGCGTTCAGTATTTACTTCGTTTTGGCGCCTGTCAGTTTTCACGGACCATAGTCCCTTACAGTTCATTAATACCAGAGACCCCGGAAGTGTTTAAAAGTTGTGTGAGCCAACCTCAGCCAAGTACAGACCTAAGGTGGATAAAATTATACATTATATCCGATATAATCTACAAGAATATTATTGTAATTTTTTGTCAATTTTTACAACCACTGGAAAAGTTTATTATACTAAATACACTCGAATAGGAAACTTTCAGTCTTCCCGAGCCGTGACGCAATGTCAGTATAGAGTGGCGGATCCAGAAGGTTTATAAGAGGGAGGTTTATAATGCGCGTCTGGGGCCAAGCTGCAGTGGGATCCATAGGAAAGCCGATGGTCAGGAGTTAGAGGGGTAAAGCCCCTTTGAGGCTTAGACCATTTACTTAGCTATTAATTTTAATATGTATTATATATATATATATATTAAAATTAATAGCTATATACATATATAGAGTTAAATCTGGTTGTGGTATTTGTACTTTGTTCCATATACTTGCATTGTTTGATAAATCCGCTTATCCAGATTTCCTTCTTTCATTATAGCTCCACTTCTTAAACATTTCTAGCTTTTCCATCTCATTGAAGTCTTTTGATTTCGACATAGAGCTGAGAATTATGCAACAACCTGACCTCTGCGGATTTGATTTGAATGCATGACATAGCTTTTGTGTTGGAAGTAAAGTTACATTTCTGCGAAGTACATTACACTACATTATTGTTTACTATTTCAAATGTAATATAATATGGACTTTTATTGCGCCACTATCACTAACACAAGTCATCAATCAATGGTCGCTTGAATGTGAATAATAATTAGTTGGACAGGCCGGGTCGAAAACCGAGAACTCAAGTATCTGTGCCGGACTAAGCTGTAGGCTACGCCAGGACTGCCTAATACAACATATAATTCAAATTTATTTCTTAAACGTTAAGTTTAGCGAATTCACTGATAAGTTATTGAAAGACAACAATTCTGTTTGGACGGAAACAAATCAGTTTGGACGGAGAATAGATGGCCAAATTACAATTTCTAGCTTGAAACAATTTCTGATATATATAATACATATATACATATATTTATATATATATATATGGGGCCTAAAGAAAAAGGTGTTGAAAATGAAATTATGCCAGATCTACCTGCTCCCTCTGTCTCCATCTTCGTAAATGAGTGTCGTCTGTTTCAAACTCTTGGGACGTGGTCCTCCAAATATTTTCACTGATTTTTTTAATAAAATATATTTGGCTAAATGACAGCTAAACGAATGCTGTCAGACACCCGATGACGTTGATGAAAGATAGTTGCAGAGTCGAGCCATTTATACAGTGTTACGATTTTTATTTCGCGGGTGTGTACATTAGTGTATAAAAATTGCTTGTGGTGTACAACTGTATGCACGGGATCCTTTTTGTAACCCTAACCTATACGGCAGAAGCGTCCCCTTTCCCCAAGCGACACCGTGCGGGCTTACACGGTGGAATGCTCCCCTCGCTCCTAGCGTGCCCGGGGGGGGGGGGTGAGGTCAGCGACACAGGATGACTTCCCCCAAGCGACACTGAGCGGACTACACAGCGAGAGGAATGTTCCCCTCGCGCCTAGCGATGTCTGGGGTGAAGTCAGCGACCCACGGGATGAAGTAGCCTGTGAATGACACGGAGAATGGAGATATAAGCGGCGGATTGCACATGATTTATTTTCTTCATACTTCGGGATGGGGGCAACGTCCTATGTAAATATCAAATGGGGAAATGGCCGGATTGCATCCTTGGATCCGCCACCGAGAGTATATAATACTGTATTATTTTTATATTATTAATGTTTGTTCAGTGGCATAGGTAGATATCTCCGTTGCCCAAAAAAGTTGTGAGCATGTTCCTATCTCGGCATCATAGAGCCAAAACTTGTGTGAGCATCGGCGCCTTTTGCGCCATGGCTCCCGGGCCTCTGATTACTACTATCGCCAATTCCAATCAGAAGTCACTTCGCTAGATTTTGGAGTTGCAGCAACATTCCCTGAAAATTGTCCATCGACCAGGACGTTTTAACTTGTTGCCCGATCTTTTGAGTCGGCCTCCTGTGGAGTGACTGTGCGAGTAACTATTATACAGTGGAGTTATATTTTTCTGTTGCTCTGATTTTGTTTGCACAGATCTATACTGGGTGTAGTTAAGTGACTGTTGCTTTGAGTTTTTGTTTTAAGTTTGGTGTTGCATTGTTTTGTCGGAAATCCACGGATTTCCTCTCTTCGTGGTGTGGGGGGTATGTTAGAGTCTGTCCACGTGGAAGGCCGGATGTAAGGAGTGGTTGAAGGATGAGCCGTATCTTTGGGGGACGTAACCCCAGTAATCCTATGAAAGGGAGTTTCCTTCAGTTTGCTGAGTTGGCTAGTTAAGTATAGACCGAGTCCTACGTGGCTCTGTTTGCTGTTAGTATTGCCAAGATTCCGTTTATCAAGCTTAAGTAAAGGTCCTCAGTGTGTTGGAGGAACCTGAGAGGTTTCTGTTCAAGTTCTTCTCTGATGAAAAAGACTTGACTCTGGCTTCGAAACATCCGTCGTCGTTCTTGCTAATGTCAGGTATTTTGTTGCATGATTTATAACATCTTGCAAGTGTGAATAGAGATTTTATTTAAACCCAAATGAGTATTTTTCTCCACTAGACCAACTTCCAACAACACAAAAACAACATAAATATTTAGCCTTGTAGCTGATTTATGACTAGTTTCTCATATAAATGGATGCTAGCCAGTCAACATTAACTACAAAATAACCCAAAATGTCACAAAATCTGCATCAAAGCATGTTAAATGCATAAACTTGCAGAACTATTCTGAAAGGGTTTTTATTCAAAAGAATTTGTAAAATTCAAATTAACCATTTAGAGCAAAGAGGTCGGTCCTGATGTCCAAAAAATGGTCCTCCCTCTCTATGTCCACAACTGGTGTTTTACACCACCAATCTACATATCTGAGCTGAATTTACTGAGAAAAGTACTTTTCTATCAGCTGAAATGCGGCTCTGTATACTTGATCATCATTATGATTTTGAAGCTCCTCAATTTTGTCAACTCCACCACATTCTTCAATCCTAATCGCTACTGAAACATGCTGGTCGCATTTCTCTGCTGCCTGTAATAAAAATTATTTAGCAATACAGTCAACAGATTTTTATACAATAACTACTACTAACCGCCTTATACACTCATATTACCCTGAATACTTGTGCATTTAATAAACTTTGAAAGCACAGCACAAATAATCTCATACAGTTGCATACATACTTTCACAAATGGTTAGTGTTTATAAAACTAGTTTCAAAATCTAAGACCATATGTACTTTTTTCCAACATCATCAATCAATTCTGCAAACAGGTATAGCAGACAGAATATATAGTTAATATACAGTTAATTAACTAAACCAGCACATGTTCCCGGACCCAGGCAATTAAGGTTACTGTTATAACAGCTCAACACATGAATTAAGCATTATTTTCCATTGTGCCTCAGCAAATTCATAGCATCATTTACTCATTTGCAAACTACCACATTTTAGAATCACATGAACCAAAATTTTTGTCCTGGTATGTGTGCAGTTTACAAGTAAATTTTAACAACAGTTTTTAAAATGATGACTAGAAAAGCAGGCTTAGTCTACAACTAGCAAGACAGGTGCAGATTATATCCACTTAAAATTTGCCAGCAGTGCATGCTATAACTGCTCTGTATTGCAGTACCTATTCTATTTGCCACGAATTAAATCATACTTAATACCTCTAAAATGAGAAGTAGTGCATCCAAGATCACAAGGATGATTTTGGCCTCCATAATTAGCAACAAGTCACATAACGGCTGTAACACGCCAACCTCGACACAGTAAGCAATCTGATCCAGGGAGCCACCATATATGAGGTTCTTTATCGTCCAAACGGCCTCATTCTGCGTTCCCATCTCACCCTATAAAGGCAAACGTATAATGAAACTAAATTTCAGTTCTAACAGTAAACAACAAAAATGCAACTCATATAATGTCAGAGGAAGTGTGCACACTCCTCCTTTCCCCCTCTCAGTGTTCCGCAGGCGCCTGAAGACAACTGTTCAACAGTGATTTTACTTTTTCGGGTCGGAAGCACCTCTGTTGAGTTTATCCTCTAAGAGGCGCTTTATAAATCTCAAATTACAATTACAATTACACTATTAGTATCCATGACATATAAATTCACAGATGTGAAAAAGTAGACAAGACTGAGATTGATCACTGTGATCAATTTATAATAGCTTCTAAGAGATAGCAATATGCATCAACTTTTCAAGTTAAAAAAGTTTCTAAAAGATTTGTAAATGCATTTTTAAAGTTCTGGATAAGTAAGCTGGAGTCCATCCTGAACTTTGATGCCTTGTTGGTGCCCAATTTGCCTAAATCTTCAGCAACTTTCGGAGCTTTTAAAATGACATTACTCACCTATGACTATACAATAAACATACTTTATTGATTCATACTCGTAACAGTAAGCTGAAGATTTCTACAATGCCCAACGAAAGCTAAGTCGCAGAACCAGCTTATTCACAGGCATTCAGTCAAAAACAAAATCAATGGGCAGGAGGGGTTCAGCTTCAGGTCTAGATCCAAGAGCCAGGCAAGGAGACTGTCAGACGGCTATCATGGATGGTGTTTGGAATTATAAGTGGAATGTGAGAAAAAGAGAAGAGGAAATCAGGATAGGATTTGTGGAATTGGTGCGATTTTTGAGTTTAAGAGCTGTGCAAAAATTAAAAAAGGTGAAGTTTCGGTGAGTTCGTATCATAGATGGAGTTGAGACAAACCTTCATTCAAGATTCACTCAGAATGAAAATTCAATCAGAAAATTTAAGAACAAGCAAAGAGTATAACAGCAAGATGTAACAAAATTTGACAATGCTCTTTTCGCAGGGAAAAATTGATGATGAAAGGTTCAGCTGATGGAATCCCATCGTTTTCAGCAATAAATCATCTACATTGAATGGCCTCCTCTGCCTCATCATTTCACCGATTTTTTGCTGACAACTAAAACTGTCCTCTACCAAGGGCTCCATCTGATGGATGTCTTAAACAGGAGCTATATACCGTCACTGTTACATTATGGAACATGTATTAAGTGGTAAAGGCCATCAGACAGAAACTGAACAGCAGAAAAACAGGATGAAACCATACAACAAATCAGAAAAATGCTTACATATGCAAGAATATCGATGACCACAGGCACAACATTCCCATCAACTAAGGCCTGCTTCTGCAATTGGTTGCCAGCAGCTATATTCGACAACAACCATGCCGCATTTCTTTGAACTGTGCCCTCCTTATGTGTCAGAAGGTTGTGAAAGTGAGACATTATATTCTGGACAAGAACATGCTGAAAAGACAAATCAGATGAAATCTCAGAAACTGTTTAAATTTACAAAATAACTTCAAATTTAATTTTCTTCATATGTCCACTTTATTTCTCAGGTACTGCTGTGAAATTTACTAAACTAGCTTCATATTGCATCTCTAATTCATACTCCACAATATGATGTGAAGCATTTACACACTTCTGTCAAGCACTGGTCTGGAACTCGGTAAGCATTGGCTGAGCCAGCATACTCAGCTTGCACTGGGAAATTTTCACCTGGCTTTAATGTAACATAAATGAAAGGAAATTTCCTTAAGTTCAGGCTAGTCAAAACTCACCTACAGGAATCCTGACTAAAACAACTGAATTATCACACATACAAATATTACATACTTAAATTCAACAACAAAACCCTCTGTTCAGAGTTCTAATCCATCAAGACCAACTCAAGAGTCTGTGTTTCTCTGCTTCTATTCTGTCAGTGGCTGAAAACCTATCTGTTCAGCTGCAGTTTTGTGAGATCCTGCCATGAACAATTTCCAACAAATGTGCCACGTAAGTCTTTGAATATAATTCGCTCAAATAATTCAAATACGAAACACAACACCACCTGACAAAACACCTTGATTAATAAAACCTAACTAAATGTAGTTAAACTGCCTACCTCAGCCTGCTTTTCATCACCATTCACAATGTTGCCAAGTGCTCTTAACGCAGACACAACTACATTTACATTCTGATGTGCCAGATGGTTGATCAACAATGGAACTGCACCTACACATGAAAACCAACACCGAACATACACATTTTATAATCAACCGAATTTCACCGCACAAGCAAAGTAAAGAAAGCGTGGTGCCTAAAATACCCCAGATGTTATCAAGTGACATTTACAGAGAAAAGCTTCCAGCTGTCACCCTTATAAATAATTTCTTTGCACTCAAGTTCACCAGACAAATTAATCAGTCAGAGAAAACAGTTTAGATTATGTGGCCCAAAAATAAACCTTTAAAATATATGCAGCATTCTGCACCTTTACAAGACTGCATCACTAGATCACATTGCACTTTTTTAACAGAAGCTAAACCAAGAATGCATCTCAATTTAAGCAATAATGGTCAAATTAACAAAAATCATCTGGCAAAACTGCAATGCTTTTTCTTGTGGCAATTTATTGGTCTGCTACTATGTCAGCCAAGTACAAGATTATTTCAAGTAAAACTACAACTTTAAGTTAAGACCACATAACTTTTTATTCATGTCTAGTAAGCATGTACAAATCAAAGCTAACGATGGAACTCCATCGCTCATTGAGTGTGTAATTGAAAGACCGAAATTTCATACCAGTCAAGCACAGCCCTTGTAACGATGCTAAAGTTGTTTGCACACACATGCTGCACCCATCAGGCAGAATAATTAGCATTGCCATGAGATGAGAAGTAAAAGGCAAGTCCTGTGATGCACTGACCATGTGTCCAGGACTTTGAAATTCATTTACTACAGGCTCAAGGCCTAAAGAACAGGAAACGAGCACATCCCCTTCGTTCCACTAGGGACATAGGATTTTAACTTTTTTACTGTATTGTTCAATAGGCCCAAATGCAGTCACTCGACAACTTACCAGAACTGATTATATCATCAATTTTTTCTCCTGGACCTTCCCCAAGATATGAAAAAGCCCAGCAACAGGTTCCTAGAATCTCATAGTCTGTCTGATTCAGCAGCATGGCTAAGGCAGGGATGCACCTCTTCACAACTTCCTGGGGGCAGTGTTCTTTGACTCGGCATAGATAATAGAGCAAATTTACGATTGTACGTAAAACTGCAATAGGGGTGGCAGGCATTATCAAAGTTAGAAGAGGAGTGACACATTCGTCAATGAAGATCATCTTGGCATATTCTTCCTTATCACCTATAACAACAAGTAACCTGAAGATAAATCACTCCTACTGAAACAAAAGAAAAAGAAAAAGTAGAAGAAAAAACGACAGCAACTTCAGATAAGCAATCTGTGTTTTTCAGTCATTCAAGCAGCAACAAATTTCCAAAAGTACTTGTCACAAAACCAAATGAACAACAAGTTCTTTAAACATTCTATTCAAAAAGTCTTAAAACATTATTTTAGACATGTTACCAACATATAATGTACATGTAATCTCTCATCTAACTCTGTCTCGCTCTACCTGTAAATTTCTTTTTAGGCTCCTCCTTTCACTCTAACAATTTCTTTTAAGGCTCCTCCTTTCACTCTAACACCCTTCTCTTCGTCGCCAGCTTGTGCCATAACCATACCTTCCTTCCATTCCTTCCTTCCTTCTAGAATCTGCTCACTCAAGCCCTGTTGACAACAAATGCAACATGGACACCCGTTTGTGACAATCATTGACCAAATATTAAAAATGCAAAACCTCCATGTAAAGCTTTCAGAAATACACATTTTACTACAATCTTACAAAAAACGTGAGAAAACAATCTACGAATGTAATATGAGTGTCATCGGTGCATCTTTAAAAATTTCACTACACTGAAGAAAAACCAGACACCACTGCTGTTGCCACTGTAACAGCAAGCACAAGTGTACTTATTAGAAGGTGTAATAAGCCAGTAAAACAGCCAAATCTAAACAAGACTGCAGCTGGTAGTTAGGTACAAATTTCAAAAATAATATGCAACTCATCGTAAAAAAGATATCAGTTAAAGGTTGTAATTAAAGAAATGATGATTCACGTTTAGTAGCACTTACCAGCAATATTGCCTAATGCCCACACAGCCTGTTCAGCAACTTGTGACTGGTCCGAGGAAACG
This sequence comes from Norana najaformis, assembly GCA_964023275.1. Lineage (NCBI taxonomy): Eukaryota > Metazoa > Annelida > Clitellata > Crassiclitellata > Hormogastridae > Norana > Norana najaformis. The sequence continues at coordinate 24,961,583 of OZ029917.1, forward strand.
AGGCGTATGATTGCTGGTAAAGCACCAGCTTCTACAACAGCCTGGGTTTGAAGTCCATTTCCAGACGCTATGTTTGTAAGGGCCCACAAAGATTCATACTGAATCTCCACCCTAGCAAAAGTACAATTGCACAATGCAAATTAGCAAATATATACATCCATCTCACTTTGCACTTTCACTGATAACTGCACGGTTATATCTCAGTATACCATACCTTGTCTGGCGCCCATTTCATTTCTTTCAGGTTCATACAAACGATCCACCTTAAAAGCTACAGCCTTCTTGATTCACTTAAAACATCAAAATGAAATTAAAAAACATTATATTTTCATTTCATTACTCAGTGATTTCCCTTCACTACTCCTACAGACATATTTGCAATCTCAATGTAAGTCTGACTCAAATAATCCATCTTTGTTGCCTTATAGGCAATGCACAATAAATTGGAAGGTTAAAGCAAGTCAGGTTGACCTGATTTGTTTTTACCTTCAAGGTTAGAATAGGAATAGTCTGGTCTACTTATGGCCACTTCCAGCCATAACAGAATACTTCTAATTGCCTTTAGCCATTCAACTTTTTAATATCTGTGGTTTGCTCAGAAAACAAATGTTCCAACATCTTTTCACCTAATTATCTAAGTTCAGGCATAGCCAACGAAAGAAAAAATCCTAGGTTACCAGGAATTATCTTGTTACTGATATGTTAACTTATTGTTGGCTTCTTAAAAAAACTCAGTGCCAAAGGCACTAACAATTATAGTGTCAAAAAAGGAGAAATTTATGGAAATATATTTCATTACCTATCAGCGCAGTTCAGCAGCTCCACCAGCTTAGGAAGAAATCCAGAGTCAATTATCATTTGAATTGGGGGCTTCTTCTCTTGTGATATCACCCTTCTAATTTGCTGGACAATGCAGAATTCCAGATCATGAGAAACTGACTTTTTTAGTAATAAATCAGCCATCTCGAACAAAATCCGCTTTGATGCCTGAAAAAAATACAAAACTATTACTGGAAATAGTTTTTTAACATACATACGAAAAAGATGTATATATTAAAAACTGGAAACAAAGATATGCAGTTTAATCCTTTGCATGACTGATATTTTAGGCCCCTTCCAGGCTTCTGCAAGAATTGCACTGGAGATTTGATAGAATTTCACACCTCAAAGGCAAAAGGCATGGTATCTCATCAACCAGAGAAAATAGAACTCAACCAGATCTGAACAACCTCTGTTGCAATAGATTTACATTTTGCATTTAGGTGGTAGACATCCCCAGATACCAATCATTAACAATATTTCCCTTGCATATGAGAATCCTTCTGCATCTTCTTCTGGACAATTGAGATGCACTGCCAAACAGAACGGCAAAATTCAGGAATTGAGAGTGGGTACTTATCAAGTACAGGGAAGGATGGTGAACAGCAGAGCTACTTCATCACTGAAACACTCAGGTACCTTCAACTTCCAAAATGGCAGTAAATCACTGGATCAGTCAGTCTTTACCAGCGACTAACCAGACTTGTGGCCAGGCAAACAATAGGCCAAGTCCAGAGTAAATACAGCCCTTGGATGCCACAGATGACAGTTTGTAGTCCAACAACAAATAAATTCTCAAATTCTGTCACTGGTTTAACTGGAATTGGAAGTTTCTGCATTAACAAACTACAACATATCCAAAGTTGCATACTGCTAAAATGGGGCACAGTAACCGAATGGTAAGAGTGCTCGGCCCATCATAGCATGCAGAGTATGGGTTTGAGCCTCCCCGACACAATCATTGTGTGGGAAATTTGAGCAAGTCCTTCACTCACAATAGCTCAGCGCCATCTGTTGATGCTTAGCCATTAGATAGCGGCCCTTAACATGCAGAAATAATAATACTGCAAAATGACGGCAATTGTGTTAACATAAATGTGTACAGAAATAACCTGTAACTACCTTACCGGTCACTTCCGTAGATGCACATCATAAATTTGCATGGCAGGGCCTTCCTATTGCAAATATATTGAAATAACTTATCAGAAGAAAACTTAGAAACTGTTGAAACTTACAAAATGACTTCCAATTTAATTTTCATCATATGTCCACTTTATTTCTCAGGTACTGCTGTGAAATTTACTAAACTAGCTTCATATTGCATCTCTAATTCATACTCCACAATATGATGTGAAGCATTTACACACTTCTGTCAAGCACTGAACAGGATCTGAGAAGGAATTACAGACACTGGTTGAGAGATTAGACAGGGCAGGAAGGAAATATGGAATGCGGATTAACACGGATAAAACAAAGGTCATGACAACAACAGAGACCAGGTGTCAGATTAGCATAGGTCAGGAAACAGTGGAGCAGGTGGATACTTTTATGTACTTGGGCTCGAGGATCGACCGGGACAGCGATTGTGGAGCAGAGATAAGGGTACGACTTGCAAAGGGGTATGCAATGGCTGCAAATCTTAGAACAATATGGAAAAGTCATGGCATATCACTGGTAACAAAGATGAGGCTCTTGATGACGTTGGTATGGCCGGTGGCACTATACGGATGTGAGAGCTGGACTTTGAGGAAGGAGGAAGAGAGGAGGATAGAAGCGTTCGAGATGAAATGTATAAGAATGATCATGCAAATATCGTGGGTGGAAAAGCGGTCCAATGAATGGGTACTGGAAGCGGCTGGAGTAGAGAGGAATCTATTGAAGACAGTAAGGAAAAGGAAAATGATCTATTTTGGCCACATCATGAGGAAGGAGGGAACATGCATCGAGAAGGAGATAATACAGGGCACAATACCGGGAGGACGGAAAAGAGGAAGACCGAGAATAAACTGGTTGGGCAACATCAGGGCATGGACTGGGCTAACAATGGAGGAGATGCTCAGGCTGGTGGAGGACAGAGGACACTGGAGGAACATCGTTCATGATGCGGCCGAATCTCGGAACGAGGAGGGCTGAGAATGGAGAATGAAATGGTATGGATGTCAAGCACGGGTCTGGAACTCGGTAAGCATTGGCTGAGCCAGCATACTCAGCTTGCACTGGGAAATTTTCACCTGGCTTTAATGTAACATAAATGAAAGGAAATTTCCTTAAGTTCAGGCTAGTCAAAACTCACCTACAGGAATCCTGACTAAAACAACTGAATTATCACACATACAAATATTACATACTTAAATTCAACAACAAAACCCTCTGTTCAGAGTTCTAATCCATCAAGACCAACTCAAGTGCCTGTGTTTCTCTGCTTCTATTCTGTTAGTGGCTGAAAACCTATCTGTTCAGCTGCAGTTTTGTGAGATCCTGCCATGAACAATTTCCAACAAATGTGCCACGTAAGTCTTTGAATACAATTCGCTCAAATAATTCAAATACGAAACACAACACCACCTGACAAAACACCTTGATTAATAAAACCTAACTAAATGTAGTTAAACTGCCTACCTCAGCCTGCTTTTCATCACCATTCACAATGTTGCCAAGTGCTCTTAACGCAGATACAACTACATTTACATTCTGATGTGCCAGATGGTTGATCAACAATGGAACTGCACCTACACATGAAAACCAACACCGAACATACACATTTTATAACACTGGCCAACACATAATTTGTTGCCTCAAATGTTAGAACTGTTTCTGGGTATATTTGACCTGCTGATTCCAGAAAAGGCACCAGTTTTCTCCCAGCAGGTCTAGTTTTCGAGATTTAGAACATTATGCCATATACCAGTCCTTGCCTCTGCTCGCCCATAAAACATCAGGCTATAGCTATAATTATGTAGTGCTCAATTTATTATGTGATACACTAAATAAACATAATAATACAAATACTTAAAAGAAAATGGTAGTACCTGAAACTGTACTTATATGATACCAAACAGAACAAGTTTGTTATAAAAATTTCAAGTCATTCGACACCGAAGCTCCTTTTGTACGATTTCCGAGTGTGGCATCTGCTGGAACAATCGCGCATAATATTCCAGCAATAGTCTGCCATCATGTGTGCATCCCATCTTCCTTGATATCGATTTTCCATTGTTTTGATGTCTTGGTGAAATCTTTCACCTTGCTCTTCGCTGAAGTCACCAAGATTCTCTGGAAAGCGATCTAAGTGACTGTGGAGATAATGGACTTTAATGCTCATGTTGCAGCCAAGCTTGTTGAAATGAAGAAGCATATCCTCTACTAGTTGTGCATAATTGTCTGCCTTCTTGTTGCCAAGAAAATTTTTAGTTACAAGAACAAAGGAAGACCAGGCACAAGATTCGATTTCATTCATTGATGGTATGAAAAGTGGGTCATTCATAAGTTGCCTGATCTGTGGACCATCGAAGATTCCAGCCTTCAATTTTTCCATTGTAATTCCTGGTAACTTGTGTACTATGTATTCGAAGCATGAACCTTCTTTATTCAAAGCCCTGACAAATTGTTTCATCAGGCCTAGCTTTATATGTAGTGGTGGCAGTATGATCCTATCTCGTGCCACCAAAGATTCCTTGATTACATTTTGAGCTCCAACCACCATGTCTTTCCTCGAAGGCCAATCTTTTCTTGTCCAATGTTCATGCTTGGCTCTACTGTCCCAAAGACACAAAAAGCAGGAATACTTTGTGTAGCCACTTTGTTGACCAAGGAGGAAATTTACCATCTTCAAGTCTACACAAATTACCCATTGATGTTCTTTGTATTTTATCTTTTCCAGTACTAAAGAGATGGCATTGTACTCTTCTTTCATCCTGGTGGAGTGACCGATTGGAATAGAACCAAATTTGTTGCCGTTATTTAAAAGCACACATTTCAGACTACGTTTTGAACTGTCGATAAAAAGACGCCACTCATCTGGGCTGTAATCCGACAGACCAATTTTCTTCAATAAGTTGCTGATGTCATTACAGAATACTAGGTTGTTGTCTTCGGTAAAGAATGACAGCAAATCCTTTTCTCTGTTTCTATAAATTGTAATTTTCGTTCCAGGCTGAAGTGCATTCTTTTCCTTTAGTCTGGACGCAAGCAATTCAGAGGACTCTTTGGAAAGATTTAAGTCCCTGATCAGATCACTCAACTCTTTTTGGTCAAAACGTTCACTGTGTGAAGTTGATTGGAAATCACTGTCACTGCCCCCACTTTCTTCACTGTCGTCATCTTGTCCGATATTGGACATGCAAGTGTCATCGTCTGAGAGCTGAGGTAGTTCGCGAAAAGGTGGAACTGGTACAATATCCGAATGCGGAACAGGTCTCCTGGCTGAAGGTATATCAGGGTAAGACAACTTGTGACGATTATTTCGATTGATGCCTATGATATTAACCATACAAAAGTAACAGTCGTCGAAGTGGTTTATCTGTTCCCTCCAAACCATCGGTACACCAAATTTCAGGCAGCTTCTCTTTCCAGTTGTCCAGTGGCGCAATTGTTCAATACAAGTTTTGCATACTGTATGAGGAGCCCATTGCTTATCTTGATCTCCAAGTTTGACACCAAAATAACCTACATATGCTCTTTTTACAAACTCAGAAATCGGTTTCCTGTTTGCTTTTAGTGTGTATTCCCCACAAATGTAGCAGAATATGTCTGGATGGTTAATGCAGCTACGTCTGGAAGTAGCCATAACCTTAAGGATGTTCGCATCTGAGGGATTAAGTGACTAACCTAAAAAATAGTAAGAACATGTAGTTATTTAATGTTCACATTCACAGATTGTTCTTGCGACCAACTCTTAATATGCCCTAAGACGACTGCGGCTGCTCTAGCTTTCAGGAGGCGGTTTATATAGGCTTTAAATGCTGACTTCAGCATAATCTATTTACATAGTTCGAAACCATGAAACGCTGTATAAGCACAAATAAATTCTAAATGAGGCCATGAATTTAGTGCTGAGTAAGCTGTAGGCTACGGAAGTTATTTCGTTGAATCAGCAATATCTCAGCACGCGGCAAGATATGCTGATTTTACATTATAAGGATGTAGGCATTATATGAATCAGCAAGAATTATAATTAGCCATAAATAAAGCTTATTATGACATTTTAGTTTTGTCAAAGACATTGTTTAAAGAGTGGACTGGGTTTTCTTTACAAAATCGACGATATCTGAGAAACTAGACCTGATGCACTCAATCCAATGACATTTTCTGAATCAGCGCCCAAAATTACCCCAAGAACAGGTCTAAAACCGAAGGCAACAAGAAAATTTTTTTTTTCTGTTGGCCATTGTAATCAACCGAATTTCACCGCACAAGCAAAGTAAAGAAAGCGTGGTGCCTAAAATACCCCAGATGTTATCAAGTGACATTTACAGAGAAAAGCTTCCAGCTGTCACCCTTATAAATAATTTCTTTGCACTCAAGTTCACCAGACAAATTAATCAGTCAGAGAAAACAGTTTAGATTATGTGGCCCAAAAATAAACCTTTAAAATATATGCAGCATTCTGCACCTTTACAAGACTGCATCACTAGATCACATTGCACTTTTTTAACAGAAGCTAAACCAAGAATGCATCTCAATTTAAGCAATAATGGTCAAATTAACAAAAATCATCTGGCAAAACTGCAATGCTTTTTTTTTGTGGCAATTTATTGGTCTGCTACTATGTCAGCCAAGTACAAGATTATTTCAAGTAAAACTACAACTTTAAGTTAAGACCACATAACTTTTTATTCATGTCTAGTAAGCATGTACAAATCAAAGCTAACGATGGAACTCCATCGCTCATTGAGCGACACTGTGCTCCATTCGGTAACCATGCTGGGTGTGTAATTGAAAGACCGAAATTTCATACCAGTCAAGCACAGCCCTTGTAACGATGCTAAAGTTGTTTGCACACACATGCTGCACCCACCATGCAGAATAATTAGCATTGCCATGAGACGAGAAGTAAAAGGCAAGTCCTGCGATGCACTGACCATGTGTCCAGGACTTTGAAATTCATTTACTACAGGCTCAAGGCCTAAAGAACAGGAAACGAGCACATCCCCTTCGTTCCACTAGGGACATAGTATTTTAACTTTTTTACTGTACTGTTCAATAGGCCCAAATGCAGTAACTAGACAACTTACCACAGTTGATTAATTTGTTAGTGATGTCACTGGATCTGTCTGCGAGGCATGCGACTGCTCTGCAAGACGCCTGTAATACCTCAGAGTCTGTTTGGTTCAACAGAATGTCGAAGGTAGGAATAAATTCCTTCAGATCCCTCTGTGATGTGGAGAGGTTTTGGCAGAGCATGGACAAAGTCCAAGAGATAGTTCGCATAAATGGAACAGGTGTTCTAGGCAAAATCAAGCCAACAAGAGGTCCAACGCAGCCCCCATCGAAAATCATTTCTGAAAAGTCTTTGCCATCAGCTATAACAACAAGTAACCTGGAGATAAATCCCTCCCACTGAAACAAAATAAAAAGCAGAATAAAAAAATGACAGCAGCTTCAGATAAGCAATGTGTTTTTCAGTCGTTCAAGCAGCAACAAATTTCCAAAGATAATTGTCACAAAACTAAATGAACAATACAAGTTCTTTTCAACATTCTATTCAACAAGTCTTAAAACTTCATTTTATATAAGTTATCTACACATAATATACATGGAATCTCTCATCTCACTCTGTCTCGCTCCACCTATAATTTCTTTTTAGGCTCCTCCTTTCACTCTTATACCTTTCTCTTCATAGCCAGTCTGTACCTTAACTACATCTTCCTTCCTTCCTCCCTTCCTTCCTCCCTTCCTTCTTTCCTCCCTCCATCCCTCCATCCAGCCCCCCCCTCTAGAACCTGCTCCCTCAAGTCCTGTTCACACCCGTGTCATGTGAAAACACCCGTTTGTGACAGCGCTTTACAGTCATTAACCATTTATTAAAAAACAAAATCTCAAGTTTTTCACAAATACATATTTTACTACATTTTACAAAATACATAATAAAAGGAAACTTTCTTAATGTAATGTGAGTGTAATCGCTACATCTTAAAATATTTCACTATATTGAAGAAAACTAGACAACGGTGACCACTGCTGCCACTGTAACAGCAAACACGAGTGTACTTATTTGAAGAAGTAGTAAGCCCGTACTATAACCAAATCTATACAAGACCGTAGCTTATATTGAGGTACATATTTCAAAATTATGATGCAACACATCTTCTTCATTGTTCTGCCCTCAAGCAGTTCCAAGCATCCAGCGACGCCACTCGTCTTTGCTGGTTGATGACCGAAGAGGCCCTGTTCTTTCTTCTGCTGAACGCGACACTCCCCATGGTAGTCTGAGGAGTCCCAATCTTCTTTGTCATATTCATCATGCTTGGTATAAATAGAAGAGATGCTCTCCCACTGCCTTTGTCTGTGTCTTTACTAGACACCATCTCCGAAGTGTCGATGATGTGCATCGTCCAACCTTTGGTTCTCCACCACTGGGCACTTGCATATATCAACTACGACTCAGTCGCTCACCAAATACTTTTGTTTCAACAGAAGGACCACATGTTGGTGGGTATGGTGGACAATTGCACTTCAGAAGCTTTAAGAGGTAAAACACATCATAAAACAGATATCACTTAAAGGTTGTAATTAAAGAAATGATGATTCACATTTAGTAGCACTTACCAGCAATATTGCCTAATGCCCACACAGCCTGTTCAGCAACTTGTGACTGGTCCGAGGAAACGAGGCGTATGATTGCTGGTAAAGCACCAGCTTCTACAACAGCCTGGGTTTGAAGTCCATTTCCAGACGCTATGTTTGTAAGGGCCCACAAAGATTCATACTGAATCTCCACCCTAGCAAAAGTACAATTGCACAATGCAAATTAGCAAATATATACATCCATCTCACTTTGCACTTTCACTGATAACTGCACGGTTATATCTCAGTATACCATACCTTGTCTGGCGCCCATTTCATTTCTTTCAGGTTCATACAAACGATCCACCTTAAAAGCTACAGCCTTCTTGATTCACTTAAAACATCAAAATGAAATTAAAAAACATTATATTTTCATTTCATTACTCAGTGATTTCCCTTCACTACTCCTACAGACATATTTGCAATCTCAATGTAAGTCTGATTCAAATAATCCATCTTTGCTGCCTTATAGGCAATGCACAATAAATTGGAAGGTTAAAGCAAGTCAGGTTGACCTGATTTGTTTTTACCTTCAAGGTTAGAATAGGAATAGTCTGGTCTACTTATGGCCACTTCCAGCCATAACAGAATACTTCTAATTGCCTTTAGCCATTCAACTTTTTAATATCTGTGGTTTGCTCAGAAAACAAATGTTCCAACATCTTTTCATCTAATTATCTAAGTTCAGACATAGCCAATCGAAAGAGAAAGTCCTAGGTTTATAGTAATTATCTTGTTATTGATGTTAACTGATGATATTGAACCTTGTATAGCTAATCCTACATTGTGCTCTGTAGATACTCCCTTATCGGAGATCATTAATTGTTCTTTTTAACTGGAACTGTATCATCTGCCTTAAAAATTGCTAAGTAGTGCCTATATTCAAGCAAGGAAGTAAAGAAGATATTACTAACTATAGGCCAATCTCTATTCTACCATTTTTAACCATTTTTTGGTTCAACGTCATCCGCGATGGTCAATCTGGCTTCGATTTGTTTTAATGTTCCCAAGCTAGGCGTAAAAACATCTGTATACTTCTCGAGTAACCAGGCGTAAAAACACCTTTATTCTTCTCGGGTAAACTCTTTAGATTAGATTCCGTGTCGATGTCTGTCGCTGTCGAGGTAAAGTAATTGTTATTTTGCCCGTCGAGTTCAATTTCTTTAGAGCCAGTCCCGTTCAAAAAGCGGTGGTCCGCCCTTTTTGACCACATATAGTGGTAATTTTTGCGGTTGCTCATTGTAATCAACTGCAACTTCCATATAGCCTTCTGGCTTTATGCGCTTTCCCGTATACGTACGGAATGGAATGTCTGTCTGGTTTCAGTCTGGTCACTCTACATCAATATCCTTGTGAAACATGCATGATAAAATTTCGTATGCTATTGATCACAATGAATTTTCTGTTGGCATTTTTTGACTTAGCTAAAGCTTTTGATACTGTTGACCATCAAATTCTATTGGGAAAACTTGAAAATTATGGTATACGTAATAACACAATTCGCTGGTTTACTAGTTATCTCGGCAATAGACATAAACTGGTTATATGTAATAATACTTTTTCCCAGATAAAAACCATTCGATGTGGTGTTCCTCAGGGCTGCAATCTGGGTCCCTTGTTGTTTTTATTTTACATTAATGACCTTCCAAATTCATCAACTTCACTGCACTTCATTTTATTCGCTCACGGTACGAATGTTTTTTATCCTATAAATCTTTGGATTCATTGATACAGTATGTTAATTCGGAACTTATAGCTGTAGTTGACTGGTTCAAAGCTAATAGATTATCACTGAATTTGTCGAAAACTAACTATATCCTGTTCCGTTCTCATATATAATTACTTCCCAATCAGAATATAGTAGTGTCTATCGATAATATTTCGCAAGTTGAAACCTCTAAATTTCTAGGTATATATGTTGATGAGCACTTGACTTGGAAAGAGCATATTAAGGACATTTCTACCAAAATTGCAAAAAATATAGAAATATTAGCTCGTATTAGTTATTTATTACCTCGTAATACTCTTATCAATTTGTATTATTCATTTATTTACCCATACCTGGCATACTGCAACATTGTTCTGGCATCAACTTACCATTCTCGGCTTAGGAGATTAATTGTACTTCAAAAAAGAACTATTCGTATTATTACAGGAAATTTGCCTTACTCTTCCTCCGATAAACTGTTTTATGACTACACTATTTTACATATTGAGCAGATTAATAAGGTACAAAGTAGTGAATTTATGCATCGATTTGCTCAATACCTTCTTCCCCCTGCTTTCATTGGTTACTTCTCCAGTATATCTGATCTCCACACACATTTTACTAGATCTCGGGGTGATTTCCGTGGAAGTTTAGACAGTACTAATACTCGACTGTTTTCAATAAAATGTGCTGGTCCTTCTGTTTGGAATAGTATATCCCACGATATTCGTAAGAAGCTTTAATGTACTAATGCTTAAGAAAGCACTGCGTGTGTATCTAAATGATCTAAATAAATAAAAAAATTGTTTGATTGTTAGTTTTTACTAGTTAAGGTTTATTCATTCTTGGTCTTTTTGTATTTCAATTTGTTCAGATTCTGACTGTTATTTTTCAGTTTGATCCTGTTAATCAGTCGTCATCTAGTAACAGCTTTTGGTACGGAGGGATCCTAATAAGCGGGACTTTGGTCTTCTCTGGGTTTTCCTTTTGTGTCAAAACATTATTCTGTGTACTGTGCTTATCGCTGCATATTTTGTTTTTTTATCAATAAAAAAATAATAATAACTTATTGTTGGCTTCTTAAGAAAACTCAGTGCCAAAGCAGTAACAAAATCAGCGTTATAAAAAGCAGAAATTTGTGGAAATATGATATTTCATTACCTTTCTGCACTATCCAGCAGCAGCACCAGCTTAGGAAGAAGTCCAGTGTTAATTATCTTTTCAATTGGTGGCTTATTCTTCCCTGACGTCAACTGTCGAATGACTTGCACTGCACAACAGCAAGTGTATGGATTTGGGGTGTCACAGGTCAGCATTTCTCCAATGCCAGACAATATCAATCGTGATGGCTGAAAAAATACAAAATTATTACTGAAATAGGTTATTTGCAGCAAAATTGAAAATTTAACTTTATTGAGTCTGAGTTAATTTTAAAACCCAGCCTGTAAAAGTCCAGTTTAATTTTACGTCATGCTATTAAAAGTCTGAATTATTTTACGTTTTTGCAAGAAATCTTCAAAATTTCGTACAAGTCAATACTAGGTCATTACTGAAGATAAAAAACTGGAGTGCCTACCACCACCCTGGAATAAAAAGCACCAAAGTTTTTCATTTGCACAAGAAATGTTGTGTGGTGAAGTTTTAAAAATTAAAAAGTAATGAGATCTGCCTTATTCAGAATTAAGTCCTGAATAAGTGCTGCAAAAATTTTCAAAATCAGAGAATAATTGGTCCCACAAACCCCAAAGAGATCAAACCCCTGAAGGTCCAATTGCATAAACTTTTCAATGATGACCTCTTATTTGTGCAGTGGCAGTTCCGTAAAAGTTTTAAACTAAATTTATAATTTCCACAGAGGTTTCTTAATAATGGAACAAAGGTTGACCATAACAAGCATAGAAGGCGGCAATAATTTAATGATAAAACTAAGAAGACTACTGTCAAAGCTGCGAGGACAACATGGCTGCTGTGGCAAGGGTTCTGTTAGTGACAGTGGTCTAATGGTTCAGTTTCATGATGTACTACTGGTTCATTAATAATGTATGAGCAACTTTTCGTGATTTTTTGCTTTTATATAGTATTAGTATTATTAGTGTAGGCTTCCAGTGCATCGATTTCCTTCGGAACAACAGTTGGTTCTGAAACGAACCGTTTTAAGTTCGGGCTGTCGAGGCTGGCGACGACTTCTTCAGCTAATGACAACGCTTGATCCAAACAGTCAACCACCCCAGTCTAAGAGTTTCCCCGCAATCTTTCAAAACAAGAAGAATTGTCCTGCTCTGCTTAATGAATATTTTATTTACTTTAGTGCCCTCTACTAGAGATCAGGTGCACAACATGAGACTGTCCAGGACTAGGCCAACTTTCTTACTTAGTTAATGCCTGTGGATAAATTATGCATTGAAATCATAATTTTGTTATTTCATTTGAGGTTGCATTCTTTATGCGATTCCTGGAAGCATCCGTGCTTACAAAGGGGTACTTCACAGAGACTGCACATAAAGGTGCTGGTTCTGTATTTGCCAACTGTTCTCCATTTACCCTTTTTCGAGCAGTTAAGGCAATTCTTTCATTTATTTTAACCAGCTGGTGATCCTCAACTCCAGAATTGAGAGCAATGCTATAGGTGGATGTTTCTTGGGGTGAATTCCCTTGAATTTTAGAAGGGTGCCCTCAAGTGCGAGCTGGTTGAAATCTCTCAAAAAGTTGATGAACAAGGTCATGACGAAATTTCAGATGATTAATTTCGTATACCACGGCTGTCCTCTTCTGTATCACCCTGACTCTTTACCCAGAGAAAGTAAGCATTGATTATGCTTACATTCTCCATCCACCACAATAAACATCACCATTTCTTTCCGTCTCATCCAGGCTCATAATATAAGGACTGTTGGTTTAATTTATCAACTCCACCCATAAATCGGTTATACTCCAGGTTTACGAGGGGCTTTCTTTGTTCAGAAATGCCGGAACCATGACAGGTGGAAAAAAAGAAATTGTTCGTTTGTCTCGAAAAATTGTTAGGAAAACAGGTCCTTTCTGATATTCAGCCACATCATCTCTGTACTTCAGTTTAGCCTGGCAAGCCTCTTGTGGAAGGCTTCTCCGATTCAACATTACAGTAGAAGTTGAATAGGTCTTGTCATTGAAAAGGCTTGTTGCTAAATCCGAGGAACTGAAATACTGGTCAAAGTACAAATGATGGCCATAGCCAAGAAACCCCAAACTCTCTCAACTTGGAGAGCAAAGGGTTCTGACAACATCATAACCCAGACCAAGCTGTCTTCTTATTGCATCATAGTTTGGGTTAGCACTTCCAGCGTAAACACTCAAACGCATACAGTAAACGGATTGTGCTTTAGCCAAAGTGCAGACTATTAAGCCCATTTTATTGTACTGCCGGAAAGAAACCCTTCCTTTTAAAAGCAACCATAGCTTCATCAGCATTCAGTTCCCTATTTGGAATCAATGTATTGGAAAAGCGAGCATTCAAGAGATCAACCATGCTGTTGACTTTGTACAGGGGATCGAATCCTGGTGTGCCATGAGGAACAGCCTTTGAGGCATCACAGAGAAGCAAGTACTTAGTCAGAACCCGGAATCGATCTCTTAAAAATGCCTTGGGAATTGTGTTGCTTGTGAAGCAACCATAAGCTCCATTCTAAAACAACTGTATCGTCGGTGTAGGATACATGCTCATCAAGAAGTCCATGGCAAAATAAGCCATCATTTCCTCAAGGTAAGTTGGAGACCATTTCCGCTTATGGAGTTTCCCAGCAGCTGTGCAGACCAGGACTGCTCTGTATAGAGGTCATCTGCTGGACAACCTCAAGAAAAAAGGAAACAGGCAACAGTAAATTTCAAAAATCTAGGGCACGGGCACAAACTTCAAGTTGACGCACCAGCCCAGAAATCTTTTCATAGGGTCTCACTTGGGCTGGTCTAACACAGCGGGGCCATTCCTCCCAAATCCCATCAGAATTCAGGCCATCAATCATGCTTCCTTCACCCTCTGATCCATACTCACCTCGTCCTCTGTGTTTTCCGACAGCAAATCTTCACACAGATCGCTTTCAGACTCGTCAGCCACAGATGGAGGAAATCTCCAAAGTCTTGCTTCTAATCGCTAGACTCGAAGAGTCGCAACATATTGGCATCTAACTGCTGACTCATCTTTATAAAGATGCCTTCAAATTATAGTTAAATTGCAGATTGTTGTTTGCACTACCGTTGAGTGTCAACGCTAATGGTAGCTGCCCAGAAAAGCGCGCCTCTCGATCTCGGTCGTTTGGTCCGAGTTTCGAAACACCGGCGAAATTAAGAGGCGTTGATAAGGCGTTGATGCAGCTAAACTGATGCCACCAAAGAAGTATAGAATTTAAAATATTTTGGGCATTGATCTTTTAGTTACGAATTATATAATCTATTATCCTCAACCTTTGATCGCCTAATTAGGCGGCAATCGGACAACAGCTAATCGAACTAGGCGGTGGCCTTGCTGAGCTGCATCCACTTAAAGCCATTTACTCTCGCACGTGATATTTGGGCCCAGGGCCGCCTCTCGTGTAGCTGTACATAACATTTATTTATATCCAAGTCACAGCTTGAAATCTGTTTAATATTGCCAATATTATTCTCTAATAAATATTCATGCAAATGTGACACTAAAGCTTATTGGAAATGACCCACATGAGATAATTTGCGCCTTAGTTTACGAAAACAATCACCTGTCGAGTCCAACATTTAGCTGTTTTAAAAATTGATTTTCTCAGTTAAAATCTGCTTCCTGAAGAAACGCAGCCTTATTTCCGTGGATTAACATCTCTTCCCGCCCACCAATAGAAATCAACAATGGAAGTATTTTATTTAGCGAACAAATGCTTAAAACAATCCAGTGTTTTCCGGACATTTTCGTTATCGGCTCCAGCGCTTACCCCGTGAAATCCAGTAACGGACTCAAGCGCTTACCCGGCGAAATCCGGTAACGGACTTTAGAGGTTCAAAGCTAAATGTAAATGTTTACGCTTTATATAGCGACCGTATGGCCGCGACCCTGCTCTTTTGCAGTTAATTTATCGGGTGAGATCCTTCCCCACCCCTGCCCGTTTGAACTGGCGCCACGCTGTTTAAGGTCCTCGTGCACGGACCGTACTAGCCCGAGATTCACATCTCGGAAATAAGTCACGATCGGGATGCGAACCAAGGATCCTCACGCACATAGGCTCCTTGGCGTATGCATTTGCCGATGTAGCTAACCAGGCTAGAGGAATGTAGGCCCGCAAAATTTATAAAGGTGAGGTGCCGATTTCCGGAGTCCATGTTAGCGACAAGGTTTTCAAATGACTTTGGGGTCAAATAGAAAAATGAGCACGGACAGACATTCTATTCCGTACGTATACGGGAAAGCGCATAAAGCCAGAAGGCTACATGGACGTTGCAGTTGATTACAATGAGAAACCGCAAAAATTAACACTATATGTGGTCAAAAAGGGCGGACCACCGCTTTTTGAACGGGACTGGCTCTAAAGAAATTGAACTCGCCGGGCAAAATAACAATTACTTTACCTCGACAGCGACAGACATCGACACGGAATCTAAGCTAAAGAGTTTACCCGAGAAGAATAAAGATGTTTTTACGCCTGGTTACTCGAGAAGTATAAAGATGTTTTACGCCTGGCTTGGGAACATTAAAACAAATCGAAGCCAGATTGACCATCGCGGATGACGTCGAACCAAGATTTCTTAAAGCCCGACAACTGCCATATGCTCTGAAACCGAAAGATGAGGCCGAACTAGACCAACTCAAGCGAAGAGTTATGTCAAAGGGCGACCATAGCGACCGGGCTACACCCATGGTCCCAGTGGTCAAAAGCGACAACACGGTAAGGATTTGGGGCGATTTAAGACAATGTTTGACCCGGTCTTGAGAATGGAACCGTACTCTCCGCCGCGCATTGAGGATATTTTGCGTCGCGAGCGGGAGGCCAGAAATTTAGTAAAATTGACCTCCGACAAGCATACTTACAGATGGTAGTGGAAGAAGATTGCAAGAAATACCTGACAATAAACACGCACCGGGGCCTGTACCGCTATAACAGGCCTCAGCTCCTGCAATCTGGCATCGTTCGATAGAGCAAGTCCTCAAAGGAATTCCCAATGTACACTGTATCTTGGACGACATGATTGTAACGGGGAAGAATGACGAGGAACACCTTGGTACATTACAGAGAGTACTGGAACGCTTACAGAAATAAGGACTACGAGCAAATCTAAAGAAATGTTCCTTCTTCAAGGAAACAGACGTGTTCTACGGGTAAGAGATCGACCGCAACGGGCTACACAAAACCAAAGGTTAAGTCGATGCAACACTAGCGGCACCCAGACCAGGCAACCAAAGTCAACGCCGTTCTTTCAACGGCTTAGTCAACTATTATCCCAGGTTCCTGCCGAACCTGTCTACAATTATGCGGCCACTGAATAGAGAATACACTTCTAATGTCGATCAACTGTGTACTGTCATATGATCAACTGTGTACTGTGTTAGTACATAGTTGATCACCTTTGGACTAACAACTAAAATGATAATAGCCAAAATGCTCTGCATCAGAATTATAAATACTTTTTATTTAGTGGAAGAATGATCAGACTACAGGCTGAGCTTTTAAAAATGAATAGGGGTGTTGAAAACAACTTGTAACTGTAAATTAAAAAAAATGATCGACTGTGTCCTCCTTCCCCCTAATGGAGAAAAAGGTGCAATGGATATGGTCTAAAGATTGCGAGGAAGCTTTCACGACGGTCAAACAGCTGGTTGCATCCGACAAGGTACTAGTACATTACGAACCTACCCTATCCATCAAGCTGGCTTGCGATGTTAGTTAGCCCATATGCACTGGGGCAGTGTTATCACACGTCACCGCAGACAGCATGGAAAGACTTGTAGCTTTCGTGTCCAGATAACTAATGCCAACAGAGCGCAACTACGCATAGATTGATAAGGAGGCCCTGGGCTTGTTTTGGCTTGCAAAGAAATTCTTCTCATATTTGTATGGGCGACACTTTACGCTAGTCACCGACTATCAACCGCTGGTCTCAATATTCCACCCTAGTAAATCATTCCCAGCGATGACAGCCGCAATGCCTACAGAGATACGCCATGTTTCTCTCAGGCCTTGACTACACTATCGAATTTCGCGAATCACACAAAAACAGCAACGCTGTGACCTCTCACGGCTCCCCCTAACGACAAAGAACAGGATGCAGCCGACATTTTTGCCATAAACCAAATCGAAACACTGCCGGTAACTCATGCGACGATCAGCCGAGCTACAAAACGAGACCCACTCTTAGCACGGTTGTATCAATTAAACAAACTTGGCTGGGGTGCTTACTCAAAACCGCCATAATTAGAGCTGCTCTACAACCGACGCAGCGAACTAGCCATATATCACGGGTGCCTAATGTGGGGGCGGGAGGGTGATCATTCCACAGAAACTACGCGAGCAAAAACTTGAACAGCTGCATGAAGCACACAGCGGACTTGTGAAAATAAAAAGTATAGCCCGTAGTTAACGTGTGGTGGCCCGGAATAGACGCGGAAACAGAGAACATAACTCAAGCTTCCCATGATGTGCTTACACACAGAAAGAACCAGCGAAAGGGCCATCACACCCTTGGGAATACCCAAGCAAGCCATGGCACAGGGTCCATATAGACTACTGTGGGCCTGTAATGGAACCGAGGAGGCGATGATGCGAAATAAGGCCATAAAGAGATAACATTATATAAAACGACGAACAATTATTTATATAAACAATTAATTAACTGTAGTATTTAGAAGTAATTTAGTTATAGTTAAAGGGCAAAAACATTTAAGCATGACTGATGCAAAGACTAAAAGACGACAGACAGAACAGACAGAGGAAAGGAGGTAGACAAAGGCACACAGACACGGCTCCAAAGCGCAAAGCGTGCAAGCGAGGGGGCTGGAAGGAGTGCGATCTGCGAGATAAACAGCAGAGCAATGGAATGCCAGCCATGACGATGCAGCGATGGAAGAGGGTAGATGGAAGGCCGATTGAAGTCTGGCGCCAGCAGATTACAGGAATGTAAGCTACGAGGATGCCGCGAGGCAGGAAGAATGGGGATCGTATGCAATTGAAGTCTGCCGCCAGCAGAACACAGGGTGGTAATGCTGCGAGGTATGGAAGGGGAGAAGGAATGCGACTGAAGTCTGCCGCCAGGAGCAGGAAGAAGGAATAAAATGGGAGTGAGCAAGCGAGTCGGGGTTCACTCTCAGCGACGTGCGAAGAGCGGTTCACTCTCAGCGACGTGCGAAGAGGAATCCTCTCTCGGCAGAAACAGGCTGCAACGACAGACAAACCGACGAAAGGGAGTGCGGTAGAAATAAGTTAGCAGCTGAGAGTGAAACTAGATATGTCTAAGAACATCGTGACTTTGTAAATAGGTTGTACATAGATTCGTTGTTAGAAATAAAAAAGCACCAGTTGAACTAACATGCTGAGAAAACCCGGACACGCCAATATCACCGCTAATGTTTTAACTAATGTTTTAAGATTGACCAGTGACTAGTTTTTTAGACTGACTGCCAAATGTCTTTCTATACATTACGTATCGTGGCAACAGTTTTAAAACATTACAAGGGCCCTTATGGGGTTACATGTTCCTTTTGTGATGGTCGTCGCACACTCGAAATGGCCAGAGATAATCGTATTCTTAACTCCGAGATTTCTACGGCGCCCAATGAAAGCCACGTCACAGGGACCAACTTATTCACAGGCGCTCAGTCAAAACAAAATCGACAGGCAAAAATGTTTCTGCTCCAGGTCAAGATCCAAAAGTCAGGCAGAGAAATAGCGTGGCACCTACAGTGGGTGTTGTTTGGGATTGGTAGTGTGTACAAAATCAACAATTTCATAAAGAACGATCGAAAGCCTTCGACAAAACAGTCAAAACGACAGACTTTTGGCAGGACAGGGATATGCGGACAACTCGTTAGCGAAAATGCCCCACAGTTAACTTCAGACGAATTTCGAACATTCGTCACCCAAAATGGAATCCTTCGCATCAAATCAGCACCGTTTCATGCGGCAACGAAGGGTCTGGCCGAACGCTTCGTCATGTCATGTCATGTCAATTCGTCATCGTCGCGACGGTTGACTACATGATAGGGCCATCTTCGACCAAATCCATCTATTGCGTGCAGCATCCAACAACCTGGTTCCCGACAAGCCAGTCCATGCCGAGATGTTGTCAATCCAACTTATCTTTGGCCTTCCGCGGCCTCGGTTCCCCTCAACAAGACCGATCATAACACTACTCTCGATGGTGTCCTGAGGATGTCTCATCACGTGCCTGAAATAACGCAACTTGCGGGCCTTAATGTGACCCAGCAGCTCGTTTTGCACCCCGGCCAGTTGGTACACCTTTTCATTGGTCATCTTCTTTGTCCAAGCAATCCGCAGTAACTTTCTGACGCACTTGTTTTCAAAAGCCTGAATGCGTCTCTCCTCCTCCTTCTTTAATGTCCAGGCCTCACACCCATATGTCGCCACCGGCCACGCCAAGGCCCTCATCAGGCGTAATTTGGTCTTGATGCTAACTGACTTGTTTTTCCACATCTTTGTGAGCTTAACCGTGAGTGCCATTCCCATGGCTAGTCTCGATTGCACCTCAACCGTACAGTCCGCATCCACTGCTACTATGCTCCCCACGTACATGAAGTAGTCCACCTTCTCCAGTCTTCCATCAACCACGTTGATCTCAAGTGCTTCGCCTGTATTTGTCATCATTTTCGTCTTTTTCGCATTGATCAGCATATGATACTCCTTTGCAGCATTCTCAACACGGTTCACCAACTCCTGCAGTTGTTCTGGTGATGTGGCCAATAAGACTATGTCATCTGCGTACCTGAGATTGCTGATGATCTTGCCACCGATTCTGAAACCTCCACTATATCCTTGTAGTGCCTTCCGCATCACTTGTTCTGCCAGTATGTTGAACAGACAGGGGGAAAGATTACATCCCTGCCGGACTCCTTTTTTGACACTGAACCATGCAGACACGAGATGGTCTGTCCTGACTGCAGCGCGTTGTTGTCTGTAGAGGTTTCTTAACAGTTGGACCAGTTGCGGTGGAAAACCCATTTCAAGCATGGTTAGCCATAGCTGATCATGTTGTACCATGTCAAAGGCCTTTGTAAAGTCAATGAAGCAGAGGTACAGTGGTTGACTTCTTTCTCTAGATTTCTCCAATATGATCCTGTGGTTTGTAATCTGATCCCTTGTGCCTCTTCTTGGTCTAAACCCCGCCTGCTCTTGAGCAATCTCGTCGTCTTCACGCTTAGTTTGTATCCTCTCTAGAATAACTCTCAGTAGAATTTTGCTAGCGTGCGAGACTAAGGCAACAGTTCTGTAATTCTCGCAACGGAGCAAGTCCCCTTTTTTAGGGAGAGGAATGAAGATCGATTGTGTCCATTCCTCTGGCCAGTCCCCTGTCTTCCACACCTCCACACAGATATGTAGCTTGGCCGGTGTCATTTCTCCACCAAACCTTAACAGTTCGGCAGCTATGTCATCGGGACCAGGTGCTTTAAGTGTAGCTTATTTCAGTAAGGCCCGTCTGATTTCTTCTTTCAGTGGAGGAGGCTCCATTTCTGGTATGTTAATCACTACGTTCACATTTCCGTCATTGTACAATTCCTCGCAATATTCTTTCCTTCTTTCATTCACCCTCTCTGGTTCGACGAGTTTCCTGCCAGTACTATCTTTGATGGCTGTTGTACGAGGTAGGAACGGCTTGGTGAGTTTCTTCACTGTTTGGAAAACTGACCTATTACCTTTCTCTGCATTCTCCTCTAGCTCGCTGCATATTGTCTCCATCTCTGCCTGCTTGTCTATTCGTAGCATCTTTTGCACTTCACTAAGTAATTTCTTATACTCATCTGGGTTCTTGGTTTTTGCCTTGCACTTCTTTTTTTATCATTTCCAAAGTGCCGTTAGAGATCCACTTCTTGTGTTTGATGGAGTTCTTTTGTAGTGTCTCCTTTGCTGCCTCTAGAGTGACGGTCTTCAGTTGCTGCCACAGTTCATCAGGCGTATTCATATATTCTCCCTAGTTCTTCAAACCTGTTGGTTACCTCGAGTTGGTATTGTTGCCTAACCTGCTCATTTCTAAGCTTCTCGAGGTCCAGAAGCAGAGGTCTACTGATTCGTTTCTTTTTGAATCTTAGCTTCAGAGTCAACATTACCAAATTGTGATCAGAATCACAGTCTGCATTGAGGCACGCACGTGCATTATTAATCGACTGTCTCCATTGTTAGCTGATCAGGATGTTGTCAATCTGCGTCCTGGTGACTCCATCCGGACTCTTCCAAGTATAACTGTGACATATTATGTAGTCTAAAGAGTGTATTGGTAATAACCAGTTTATGTTCTGCACACAATTCCACTAATGTCTGGCCCCTATCATTTCTTACACCATGACCATATTTTCCCAGAACATCAGTCTCCTCAGCTTCCTCACCCACTCTAGCATTAAAATCGCCTGTAATTATAAGCAGATTCTGCCTTGGAATCTCTGCGATAACCTGGTTCATCTCTCCGTAGAACTGCTCAATCTCTTTGTCTGCTTTGTCAACCGTTGGAGTATAACATTGTAACACCGTTATATCTCTTGGTTTTGAGGCGAATGTTGCTGATATTATTCTGCTACTTATTGGATTGTAGGATGTTAGGCTCAGAGCAGTGTTCCTGTGAATCCAAATAGCCACTCCATGATGCTCACGTTCCGCTCTGCCTGAGAAGAGTACTGTGTGTCCATCCATCCTCTTAAAGTGCCCAGTGCCTGACGATTTAGTTTCCGACAATCCACATATACTGATGCCCGGTCTTTCCAGATCACTGCTGAATATTGAAAATTTTCCAAGTGAGTTGAGACCCCTCACGTTCCATTGTCCCACCTTGACGAGTTGTCTGCCTTTCAGGTGCTTCACAGAACCATCTCTCTTCCCTGGTGATGGTATTGAGCCAGCAGCATATTTGTCGACCCCCATCCTGACTCTCACAATGGGTGCCGCGGACCTTTTTATCCTGGGCGACGTCCGAGCCAGTATAGATTTCTTTGTCGCTTTGTCCATTCATGCTCTATGGGGTTATATATGACCAACTGAGCACCCCAATCTCTTGTTGATCCTGCAGTTGACTCGCCGTTATACCGAGTTGAATCCAGCATACGCCTCGTCATGAACTCGGCAACCACCGTTGGATGTATCTGTACATCTCTTCCGCTAGTTGTCGATGAGAGCCGTGCTGCTGCCCATGGCTCGTACAATCCCTAAAACAAGCGCTCATGGCGACACAAACATAACCGGGGTCACTTAAGAAGAAGCTGGCACAATTCTTATCAACATACAGGAACACAACCCCATACAAGTTAAGGATGAAGTTAAGGGAACTAACAAGAAGGAAGAGCATCGCTTGCTACGAGATTTAATAATAAAAGAATACTTACAATAGACAAGACACAACGTCGGCTGTAGTCTGCGTCCGTCTAAGTCGAGTTTTGTCTGAATTTCACTACCAGAGATCAGACTAGACCAGACCAGACTAGACTGTCTAAATTACTTATTCCAGCGCTTTATTATGTTTTCTGGCGAGAGTCCGTCAGTTGCCTTGGCTGGACTTCTGGGTCTACTCATTTCTGCCTGTTTCCCTAAGCTAAATTCTGCGTTTCCATTTTAGGATCGTCTGATGCGTAAGTGCGATTTTCTGAGGCTGAGATCTTAGCTGGTCCTGGCTGGCGCTAGCATGTACCTTCAGCTTACCTGCAGTCGGTGCCTCGATTCGGCTTTCTCATTGGTTACCTTAATTAATAATACTAACAGCAACTACTCTACTCGCTATGACTAAGGCGTTATCATGGACCGTGTTCTACTATTTGTGTCTGTTGGTATGCCTGCCTGCCTGACCGATTGCGTTTACGAGGACTCCGTTATCTTGCCATTTGTACTTCATCTCTCATTTGGTGGTCAAGCCGGCGTCTCTTTGAAATGGAGCTTTGGCTGTATTGTTTGACTGTGGCTGGCGGGGGAGTTTTGCTCTCGGAAGTCGACTCGCTCTGCAAGACCATTTATCTCGACAACATAATGGACATTCTTTTCTTCCCCTTCCTTTCTGATGGTCCTTCTATCTCGCCGGTGTCAGGTCTTAATGACTAGTTCTGACTGTGAACATCTGGTCTCCGTTAATATATTTATTGCCTAGCATTACTTATTACTTTACCCAACCTCTTAGTTAAATCGCTTCTATTACGCCTGCATGTCTTATGTCATACAACGACAAATGAAACACCGGCTATATTGTTCATGGGACGAGCCTTGAGAACAAAGTTGGGCTTACTGAAAATCAACCTGGACGACTGAGTACAGCGGAAACAGCTTCAGGTGATGAAGAACCACCCAAGCAGCAATTGCGGGAATTCAAAAAAGGGCAGGCGGTTATCATACGAGATTACAGGGATGAACAGAAATGTACTTCCATAATAGTAAGGAAACGTATGGGGCAACTGACATAAGAAGTCTCGACGACAAACAAAACGACACTAATTACCTGGCGCCGATACGCCGATCAGATATACGCGCACCCAAAACAGGCAGGACAACCATACTGGACACAGCTACACCAACAACTGACGGCGAATACACCCCAGTGGCACCTCTGGCGAAACATGAACGATGACCTGGGACCAACACATCGACCCCAGACACGTTAACCACTCAACCGATACAGGTTTGGCAGCCTTACTCAACGCAGAAACGCCAACAATGGCGAATGCACCTCAGAGCCGCCACCTAGTAAAGCGACAAGGTACACGGACACATCAGCGCCAGGCGAAGACGAAGTTGTGACAAAATCATCTGGACACACACCAAGGGAGCGGAACAACGGCGCTGGCGTGGGGAAACGTTACCCGGAAAGAAACAGGAATGCACTAGACAGACTAAACCTCTGAACCATGTCCGGACTAAACACTTAATCGGACTGTTAGATGTATTACAGCTCACGCAGAACTTATACGCTTGTAGGAAGTAGAACGCTAACATGCACACAAACGCTTGTAGGAAGTAGGAAGTCGGCACACACACACACACACACACACAACTGCGTAGGTATTGGTAGCGGGAATCCCAGAGATAGAAGGGAGGAGTTGTAGTGTATGCAGGGTCTAACACAGACATGTCAAACATGTGCCCCCGGGCCGCATGCGGCCCGAGCTGAGGTTCTATGCGGCCCCGCGGCCTGGCGGCTCGAGCAAAGCCTAATGGGTCAGCTCTTACCAAAGACATGGCACAAACTGTAGTCTGATCTCTGGTCTGCTCTTGCCTCGATTATAAATGCCAATGTGGTTTTTACGGGAATCTCAAATCTCAAATACTTTGCTGAAAAATTGGAAAAGTGTCATATGAATCTTTAAAAAACTTGGAAAATAGTCCTAAGTATTTTAAATAGTGGAGATAACTCAGTAGCTCCAAGTCTATTTATAATTGATGGTGTTGAAACCATGGAAAGGTCAAAAATAGCCAATAGATTCAATGATTATTTCATTAACATTGGCCCAACATTGGCTTCTATGATTACAGATAATAAAACGTCCTTCCACAAATTCTTGGGTGATCCACATCCATCTTCGTTTGCAATTGCTATGACCTCCCCACAGGAAATCATTGAAATTTCTAAACAAATTCGACCTTCGTACAGTAGTGGGACGGATAATATTAAACCACAAATAGCAAAGGACACTACTGAGGCTGTAGCCCCACTGCTGTCTGAAATTATAAACAGTTCCTTTAGCAATGGAATGGTTCCTGTTGACATAAAGATTGCTAAGGTTGTACCTTTGTTTAAGTCTGGCAATAAAAGTAAAATCAATAATTATAGGCCTATCTCAATTATCCCGTACTTCTCTAAATATTTTGAAAAATTAATGCAAAATAGGCTTATGGATTACTTTGCCAAAATGAATCTATTATCACTAAACCAACATGGATTTTAAATAGGGCATTCCACTTTTATGGCCCTTTTGGACATGCAAGGCAAAATTTCTGAAGCTATAGACCGCAACGAATTTTCATTAGGTATATTCTTTGATTTGTCAAAAGCATTTGACACTGTGAATCATGAGATCTTGCTAAAAAAGTTAGAACACTATGGCATTAGAGGTATAGCATTAAAATGGTTTTCTGATTACCTAAATTCCAGGTCCCAGTATGTGTACTTTGATGGATTCTCTTCTGATACAAGGGGCATTTATTGGGATGTACCTCAGGGTTCTATCCTGGGACCACTATTGTTCTTGATATATATTAATGATCTGTCTCTGATGTCTGATCAGTTTCACTTTGTTTTGTTCGCTGATGATACTAACGTATTTATGTCTGACAAATCAATTACTTCATTGTCTGAGCGTGCGAATCGTGAATTGATAATACTATCATCATGGTTTGTAGCAAATAAGCTTTCCTTAAACTTAAACAAAACTATGTATTATTCCGTTCACATCTCACATCTGCTTCTATGTCTAACCTATTTCTTAAAATTGATGGCAAGGAAATAGTTAGTGCAAAATCATCTAAATTCCTTGGTGTGTATGTAGATCAGCAACTGACTTGAAGTGATCACATTGCACATATATTGAGAAAAATTGCAAAAATATAAGCATTCTGTCACGTATCCGCCATTGTGTACCTAAGCATACCTTACAAGGATTGTACTATTCATTAATATTTCCCTACCTGTCATACTGTAACCTATCCTGATGGTCTAATTACGCCTCACGTTTAAAGCCCTTGCAAGTCCTCCAGAAACGTGCACTGCGCACTGTTCATTTACTACCATGGTTTGCAAGTACTAAGTCCATATTTAATTCACACAACATATTACGCCTAGAGAACATCACCAGGTACCAAATTGGTTTATTTATGTATCGCTACCGTCACCGATTATTACCTGTGACCTTTGATAACTTCTTCCGGCAAGGTACATCAATACACAGCCATAACACTAGGTCCTCCACGCATTACCGTTACCATGGAGCTCGTACTAATGTAATGAAGTTCTTTATAAAATGTTCTGGCCCTAAATTATGGAATACTCTTCCACCTGACCCCACTCAAGTTCCTGGCCTTGGTCTCTTTAAGGCACACTTGAAACGCCAATTATTGTCCTCACAGATTTGAACTGTTCACATGATTTATCGCTGTTTCACTTTGCACTGCACTGTTTGGGTTTATTTTGCATAAAATTATACTTGACATTGAATCAGCTTTCGGCTTACATGCCGTACTGCATTAACCGCCTGTAAGTCAATCATGGTAAAGGGCCATCCATATTGTAGCGGGACATTTGTCCCTTCTGGATTGCCCTTTGATGCCAGCACTTGTATAGTAATAGTTTTGGTGAAACTTGTAACTGTGTAGATTGTTGGTGATTCAATAAACAATGTTTAATGTTAATGAACTCAAAAAACTTCAACGCATCCAAAATTCCCTAGCTCGTGTGGTGCTGCGTGCACCTCCTCACACAAATTCCTTAGCTCTATTAAGCCAGCTGCATTGGCTTCCAGTGGAATTCCAGATAAGATTTAAACTAGCCAGTTTGACCTTCAAAACTCTTACTATGAGCACTCCTACCTACCTTCAGTCTAGTCTCTCCTTACATCCCTCCCCGCAGCCTACGTTCTTCAGGTACGGGTCTCTTGGCTGAGCCACGATGCAGAACTGTCCTGGGCCCTCGTGCATCCCACACCACTGCCTCGAGGGTATGGAACCGTCTACTAATGTATCTCCTCCTTTCCTTCTTTCAAAAAACGCCTGAAAACTCATTATTTCTCACTGGCTTTCAAACATCTGGATATCTAACTCTTTCATCTGGCGACTGACTATCCGCGCCTCAGATTCACATTTCGGTGTGACTTTGCGCGCGTTACAAATTTTCGTTATAATAATAATAACAATAATTCCATTCTTACCTCTTGCGACCTGCCCCCGTATGGCCCTTTGGAACAAGCCCGGACCCGCTGGTCAGCCGAATTAAATGCCCCCAATCCCGAGGCCCCAATATCCCATAAACGGGCAACTTGGGACCGCCCACTTATCCAAAAGAGTCTGGCAACCCTCAGAGCCTCAATAACATCCGAGTACCACGGTAAAAAAACAGATCTGGTAGAACTGATAAGAAGGCTGAAGAGAGAGAGCGAGAAAGCAGGACTATACTTCAATATAAAGAAAACGAAGATCATGACAACAGCTGAGGAGGGCAGTTTTATGGTGGATGGAGAGGAATTAGAGAAGGTAACAAGCTTTACATTCTTGGGATCAGTAGTAGAAAGAGAAGGAAAGTGCGATATGGAAATAAACCGAAGGGTGGCGATTGGAAAAGCCGCAATGAATGGACTAGAAAAAATATGGAAAGACAAACATGTGAGCACAGACACGAAAAAAAGATTGGTGAGGGCCTTGATTATACCAACAGTAACATACGGCAGTGAGACGTGGACAATGACCAAGAAAATAGAGAAAAAAATCAATGCATGTGAAATGTGGATATGGAGGAAGATGCTGAGAACATCATGGACGGAGAAAAGGACTAATGAATGGGTACGCATGGCGACTGGAATTGAGCAAGATGAGACGTTACAACAAACAGTGCTAAAATCAAAGCTGAGGTTCTTTGGACATGTTATGAGATCAGATGGATTGGAAAAAGAAATGATGCTGGCTTGTGGAGAGGGAAAGAGAAAACAAGGGAGACCAAGGAAAAAATGGATGGACAAGATACACGAAGCAACTGGAATGAACTTGGCACAACTAAGGGACGCGACATTGGAAAGAAAGAAATGGAGAAGATTGATCATGACGGTCGCTAGAGCTCAAAGAGCTGACAGCACAAGGTGACAAGGTGACCACGAAGCCAGATTCAAGGCAGTTTCTTCATCACACTCTGGCGACTGGCTTTTGGCGCTGCCCATAAGGGCCTGCGGCTTGAGGCTAGACGATGAGGCTGTACGCATCGCAACAGGCCTAAGACTTGGGATAGACTTGTGCGCCCCCCACGTTTGCCCCTGCGGGTTTCTGGTCACTGCGGACGGCTCGCACGGTATAACATGCTCTTTTGGCCCAGGGAGAACAGCAAGACACGCCTGTATCAATGACATCATGTGGCGCGCCCTCGTGAAGGCTGGATTTCCATCAACTAAAGAACCAGCAGGATTGGTTAGGTCCGACGGCCGACGACCTGATGGAGCAACCCTCATTCCAAAGCAGACAGTTATGAAGAACTGGCGCAAAGCATGCTGACAAACTTCCAAAATTTGGGTACTAATATGAGCATAAAGGTACACTTTCGCTATGTCCACTTAAATAGATTTCCATATAATCTTGGAGATTTTAGTCAGGAACAAGGTGAAAGGTTTCACCAAGATATTAAGGTCATGGAGGAAAGGTACCAAGATAGATGGGACAGACACATGATGGCAGACTACTGCTAGAGCCTCCAACGTGACTGTCCTGAAAACCGACATAAAAGGAAATCGTACAATGTTTTACTATGCATTAATTGTGATTACCTCAACCACCTTACCATGTTTAAATGTTATTAGATGGAAGACAATGCCATTACATATTTTATGTGTGCACCATGGTACAAAATTTGAAATTGTTTCAATGCGATTTGCTAGTGTGTTCCACCTAACCACTGATTGCCGTGTATCACCTAAATAAATAGGCCGGATGCACCTGCGACACCAAAAGTTTAATTTGTATTGTATTTTTTAATAAATTCTAAGCATACTTTACTGTTTTGTATCATTTCAATGCTATAATAACAAGCTGTTATTTTTTGCTTCATTTTAGACTTTTGACAGAGAAAACTTTAAATGAAGTTTCATCTTTTGTTTGGGGAGGAGCTCACCTTCTTTTCTTGGCCCTAGAAAGCGCAGGAATGAATCCCAAGGTCCTGGACACGGGGCCAGTGCATCACAAGACTAGCCATTTACTTCCCAGATTATGCTGGTACCAAATTATACTGCTTGATGACAGAGATAAGGTGCGTGCAAACAACCTGCCCAAGGTTGTTACACGAAGTCGAACAGGAATCGCATGATCACTGATCAAACGCGTTGTCGATAGACCACCGTACCGCAAACGAGTTTCATCATCTGCAAATGAGATTCATCATCTCCAATAGGGTGGAGGCAAATAAGGCAAGTACTTGTCATGAATCTTATGTCTAATCTGGAGAGACTGATGGAAAAATGCCCGGAGAAATACATCAACTGTGCAAATTAATGTACTAGTTAAAGCCAGCTTCTTACTTGAAAGAACCCAAAAAAATATTATAGAAAGCATTACTTCATTTTCATTTTTCTCCTACAATAAGTATTTGCCTGTGACACCAAGCTTTTCAAGTGTATGATTCCATATGTTATGGCTTAGTGATGTTTAAGTAAAATCTGACCACTCCAGCATGTTATAATGCTTGCCAAAGTCTCATATTTTGCAAGTAAATGCTTGTTATAATTTTCCTAAACAAATGAATGGTTATGAAAGAATTCTTGCCCGGATGTGAAATTTGGTTGGATTTCTTCAGAGACGAAACTTGGTCCAGCGGCATTCCGTTTGGAAGCTGCAACATAGGCAGAGGCAGTCCATCCAAACAAAGTTCAGTACATTCGAAGACCCAAAGTTATCAAAACTTACTTCGGCATGTGGAGGTTAACAAGGGACACAAAGTACCGTGAATGGGGCTGGGAGGCAGCACAAGTAGAAAAAATTCTTTTCAACATAAAAGTCTGTCCAACAATGTCAGACCAATAAAATCTAGAAAAAAGATCTCTTTCCAAATAAAATTCAAGTTTTCAATAATCTCAGGTCTCAAAGGCAGAAGGTCTTAAAAGTAATTGAGTTTCCAAATAAATACAGGGTCTTCATAAAGACTCGTCAGCCAGCTGTTGAGATAATGTATTTTGTGCTCCATAAGAGTTACACTGTACTTGTAAAGTTATTAATTGGTGATAAACTGTTTCCCGCAAATAATAAAATTCTTATCATGGCTTTGATGAATCCTAGGTTTCAGTCCACAACACTCACTTGCTGAAGAAGGGACTTTTTCACTTTTTTTATTGACAAGTTGTTTTATTGAATCACCAACAACCAACAGTGTAGATAGTTGCAACAGTTTCACCTAAGATATTACAAGTGCTGGCATCAAAGGGGCAACCCAGAAGGGACAAATGTCCTGCTACAGTATGGATTACCCTCTCACATAACTGATATACAGGTGGCTAATACAACACGACATATAAACTCTTAACTGACTCAAAGTCAAGTATAGGCCTAATTTTGTAAAAAATAAGCCCAAACAGTGCAGTGCAAAGTGAAACAATGATAAACCATGCAAACAATTAAGTCTCTGAGGACAATAAGTGTGTTTCATGCGTGCCTTAAAAACACCGAGGCTAGAAACATGAGTGAGGTCAGGTGGAAGAGTATTCCATAATTTGGGGCGAGAGCATTTTATAAGAACTTCATTACATTAGTACGACCTCCATGACATTGTTTTGTCTGGATGGCCTAGTGCTGTGACTGTGTATCGACGAAAGAAGTTATCAAAGGTCGCAGGTGACAATCTATGATGACACTGGTACATGAATAAAGCAATCTGGTACCTGGTAATGTTCTCTAGGCATAATGTGTTGTGTGACTTAAATATGGACTTGGTACTTGCAAACCCACAGCAGCATTTGAAGAATATGCAGTGCATATTTCTGGAGGACTTCCAAGGACTCTAAACGTGAGATAAGTATTTGGAGCCCCAAAATATGTTACGTATAACAAGTAGGGAAAAATATTAACGAAGAGTACAATCCTGGTAAGGTATGCTTAGGTACACATGTTGTTACAAGTTGGAATATGTTTTCAGCGACAACTCAGTTCACACATTTATTAAGAAACTCGCCTTGAGAGGTCCCAACTCATAACACACATCAGCATAAAACTTCCCATTTCTATAGTCTTAAACTCCCTCCAAAACATACCTTCAAACACTCCAACAGATAGGTGCAGAGGCATGCCATCGCAGGACCAAGCAACCTCCCTCTTGACCTTTTCTCCTTCAAGAGACAGATGCATGAGCATGTGCTACGAACAGACTGTGGCAGAGGGACGTGTTACCTTCCGATCCAACCAACCTTCCTTTATACACGTGCTCTCACAACATACCCCCCCCCCCCCGACCAAAAGCTGAGGGTGACGGAACACATTAACTAGACAATCCCTACTATACAACATTAGACTAAGCAACCTATTCCAAACATAGTCAAAATTCTACCAATATCAAGTTTGTAGCAACTATCAACTAATAAGACGACTTATAACTCTGAAACCACAAACAATATAACCATACCCTAGCCTCTCGCATGATATACTATTACCATCCTTTCCTCGCCACACACAAACACACATCCCAAATTCCAATCAACAAGTCTCCCAACAATTATATATCAAACTTCTAATCCAGTCTATGCATAGTATACAGAACCAAATCCTACCAAAACTAACAGTCCGACAAAATCAACACCACATATATAAATCACATCAACTCCATTCTCATACACAAACTCTAACTTAGGAACTCCAGATGGAACATTTGATCACAAATTACGTATACTCTAAATACGCTCTATGAACAACATACATAAGACGTACCAGACCTCCACGAGGCACCAACAGATCGTCGTAATATACCACAAAGGTCCCATAGACCAAAATACAAATCTCCATAACATGACATAACCAGACCTTTATGAGGTACTACAAGGTTGTCAAAATACATTACAAAAATCTCAACAACAATGCCCTATACACATACTAAACCCCTCATAACTCCACCAGACAAATCTCGAATCTCCGTACAATTGCAACCAAAATTCAATAGCAACAACTCCTCACTCAAATACACCCAAGAACAAAAATTCTTATAACAGTCAATATTCCACAATTCACCAATCACTGTAATTTACAATTGATCTTAATATAAGGGAAGTTGTAACTGTAAAAACTGCAAATAAGAACTCTAACACCTTTCAAATCCAATAAATGAATTTAGCCTTACATCGAAACTGTCCTCAAATCATATCTAACATACACTATTGTATTAGAATTTAAATGCCGTTATTCCTATTAGAATTGAGTATATTACAAAATCGACTACACGGCACCCTGCAGCAACTGTCATTCGGACGAACTTTTTGGACTGTTCTCCATTTCTGTTAGGAACCTCAGAGGAACTTGCATCTCTTTCAAGTTGAAGCACATATTCATATTCACATTCGATCTTCATATTCCCATTCGACCACGAAAATGTCCGTCAACGCGACATCATATTCAAGCTCATATTTAAAATTTCATAGGAAAATCCGCAATACATGCTTCAAACTCCACTGTCTCATCATTTCAAAAATCACCCAATATCAAAACTACACCCATACACCTACTCGAAACACCCCGCTTATTTTTACAAACGCCCATTTCGACGTAGTACCCCTCCCAATTCCACAAATATATACGCATTGCCGCTGCCAACGGGAAAAAATTGCAAAGTTCTGACCTCAACTGTAAAATTTTCTGTATTCATCCATAAAGATTGTTACCCAATATCAAAACTACACCCATACATCTACTTTAAACACCCACCCGCTTATTTTAACAAACGCCCATTTCGACGTATTCCATTTCCACAAATATATGCATTGCCGCTGCCACAGGCAAAATATGCAAAGTTCTGACCTCAAGGTGTAAAATTATCTGTACTCATCCATAAAGATTGTTACCCAATATCAAAACTACAACCATACACCTACTCTAAACATCCACCCGCTCATTTTTACAAACGCCCATTTCGACGTAACACCCCTCCCAATTCCAAAAATATATATGCATTGCCGCTGCCAACGGGAAAAAATTGCAAAGTTCTGACCTCAACTGTAAAATTATCTGTACTCATCCATAAAGATTGTTACCCAATATCAAAACTACACCCATACATCTACTTTAAACACCCACCCGCTTATTTTAAC
This sequence comes from Norana najaformis, assembly GCA_964023275.1. Classification (NCBI taxonomy): domain Eukaryota; kingdom Metazoa; phylum Annelida; class Clitellata; order Crassiclitellata; family Hormogastridae; genus Norana; species Norana najaformis. Next base: position 24,995,047 of record OZ029917.1, read on the forward strand.
AAACGCCCATTTCGACGTATTCCATTTCCACAAATATATGCATTGCCGTTGCCAAAGGCAAAATATGCAAAGTTCTGACCTCAAGGTGTAGAATTATCTGTACTCATCCATAAAGATTGTTACCCAATATCAAAACTATAACCATACATCTACTCTAAACATCCACCCGCTTTTTTACAAACGCCCGTTTCGACGTAGCACCCCTCCCAATTCACAAATATATATGCATTGCCGCTGCCAACGGGAAAAAATTGTAAAGTTCTGACCTCTGCTGTAAAATTATCTGTACTCATTCGTAAAGTATCTTCACGAATATCAAAACTACACCTATGAGTCGAATCAAGTCAAAGGCGAATCTGACGCTGAAACTAATGAATTCTATTCGCCTTCAAATTTCAAGTGTATCAAAGATGTGATGCACTTATTCCCGTTATGGTCCCGCGCCATGTTCTACGTGGCGCTTCAAAATACAGATTTAGAAAAATCACCTCCATCCATGACAAACGCAAAAGTTGAGTCGTATTTCGGAAGTTTGAAAAGGGGTACCTTAAAACGCCAGGCAAGAATGAGACCAAGAGAAATATTGAGTCTGCAGCTTACAAGAATATTAGGCGCAGTCAACGAAATGAAGTTGCCTCAAACTATAAATGTTGGACTTCAGCCGAGAAGGAACGAAACATGCATGCATGAAGAGGAGGAGAAATGGAATAAAAGTAAAAGGCGGAAGAAGTACGCGGATCCTGTTGTTGGCAGACGTTTGCCAACACCCAAAAATTCTGCACAGGTCTCCTCGCCAACTACGGCACCGACAAACTTTTATGATAACGGTATGTGTACTGAAATTTCTCCCAATATTTACTAATTTGTGGTATTATTAAAAGAAACTGATAGTTTTCAAATTTTACATAATCCTGAAATGATTTCAAAACAACTCGCACATTAGCATTGTCACTTATTTGGGAGCGAAAATGTTTGTGAAGCCGTATTTCTCTGATATAGGGAAGGTTCTTTTCATTTGCTTAATGTTTCATTCATTTACTTAATGTTTCAAAATTCCCATGCCCAGCCTCTTTACAGATGATTTATTTTATGCTGATTCAAAACTTCCGATACGTTTAAAGGATGCCACTAAAGAATAGTTGTGTAAAATTGTCTTTGCAAAACTTCGGCCTTTCAATTTGAACATCTGATTTTGCCTTATTAAACATCGTTATAAATGCAAAGTTGTACAAGTCTTATTTTGTTATCAGGTAAGACCAATAAAAGCACGATTGTCGGTTCTTCGGATATTGATGATAGGAAAACATCGGAAGACGATAACGAAATGTCAGAATTAGCCTCCGATGAAATCGATGAATTGATGAATCTTCTAAAGGAAAAGTATGGCCGAGCTATAGCAGGACTGCAGCCGAGTGTACTTGGTCAGTGTGTTAAAGATTCATCATTGCCAAGATTTAAAAGCGTGGGAACAGGAAGATTCGTTCAAATACTGAACGTAGGAGATCACTGGGTCTGCGTAAGCAATGTTTTTGGCGAAACATCTCACGACGTTTTTGTCTATGACAGTCTGTACACATTTCTGCATCATTCCATCACCGTACAAGTGTCTTCCATGCTTAGACATGATTTCTCTCTTGATAACATAGTTTTCCATATTCGAAACTTCAAGCAACAGACACTAGGAAACAGACTTTGCGGCTTTTATGTTGCTGCTGCCGCTGTTGCTTGCTGCATGAGATCAGACCCCAAATGACACTTGTACGTTGAGACATCATTGCCCAAACATTTCAAAGAGTGTTTGCAAAGAAAAAATTTTACCAAATTTCCAAGTATTAAAATGACAAAGAGAAGCGAAATCCTATTTCAGGCCGATAAAAGGCAATGCTTTTGTCACGGAACTTCTAGCGGGCAGATGATCCAGTGCAGTAAATGTTCAAACTGGTTTCATGCCATATGCTGCAGAGTCACTTGTGAAGAACTACGTAAAGTGAGTAAACTGCGTTGGCTTTGACCATGCTGCGCGCAGACAGACGTTCTACAATCAGTTGTTCTGGAATGAAATGTGTAAAGAAGTAATTTAGGCAATTTAATTGATTACAGACAATAATATCGATAAACAACGACTCTTGTCATTTTCTCTAGCTGTACCAAAATGCAATGAGGCCCAAGAATGAGACTAAAAAAAAAAAATTGTAAATTGTACACGTTTTTCTAAAGCGACCATATGGATTCCACCCGCGCACGGGTGAGATCCTTCACCACCGCTACACGCCATTTAAGGTCCCCGCGCACGGACCGTACTAGCCCGAGATTCAAATCTCTGAAATAAGCCACGACCGGGACGCGAACCTGGGATCCTCACGCTCAGAGGCTTCCTTGGCGTACGCGCTTACTGATGTAGCTAACTAGGCCAGGACTACTAGACTAGTCTAGTAACCGATAATGGCGCCATTCATGCAGCGTTTTTCGTTGCAGGGGCCACGATCGAAATGAACCTTTTCCACAGCTCTACTTAGCACAAAAATAAATGAACAGCTTTTAGGAATTAAGACAGATATTACAGCTGAGGTCAGAACTTTGCAATTTTTCTCGTTGGCAGCGGCAATGCGTATATATGTGAAATTGGGAGGGGTACTACGTCGAAAAGGGAGTCTGTAAAAATAAGCCAGTGGGTGTATACAGTAGCTGTATAGGTGTAGTTTTGATATTCGTAAAGGTACTTAACGAATGAGTACAGATAATTTTACAGCGAAGGTCAGAACTTTGCATTTTTTGCCTTTGGCAGCGGCAATGCGTATATATGTAAAATTGGGAGGGGTACTACGTCGAAATGGGCGTTTGTAAAAATAATCCAGTGGGTGTTTAGAGTAGCTGTATGGATGTAGTTTTGATATTCGTAAAGGTACTTAACGAGTGAGTACAGATAATTTTACAGCGGAGGTCAGAACTTTGCATTTTTTGCCTTTGGCAGCGGCAATGCGTATATATTTGTGGAATTGGGAGGGATGCTACGTCGAAATGGGCGTTTGTAAAAAAAAGCGGGTAGGTGTTTAGAGTAGCTGTATGGGTGTAGTTTTGATATTGGGTAACAATCTATATGAATGAGTACAGATAATTTTACAGTTGAAGTCAGAACTTTGCAATTTTTCCCGTTGGCAACGGCAATGCGTATATATTAGTGGAATTGGGAAGGGTACTACGTCGAAATGGGCGTTTGTAAAAATAATCCAGTGGGTGTTTAGAGTAGCTGTATGGGTGTAGTTTCGATATTGGGTAACAAACTATATGAATGAGTACAGATAATTTTACAGTTGAAGTCAGAACTTTGCAATTTTTCTCGTTGGCAGCGGCAATGCGTATATATGTGAAATTGGGAGGGGTACTACGTCGAAAAGGGAGTCTGTAAAAATAAGCCAGTGGGTGTATACAGTAGCTGTATAGGTGTAGTTTTGATATTCGTAAAGGTACTTAACGAGTGAGTACAGATAATTTTACAGCGGAGGTCAGAACTTTGCATTTTTTGCCTTTGGCAGCGGCAATGCGTATATATTTGTGGAATTGGGAGGGATGCTACGTCGAAATGGGCGTTTGTAAAAAAAGCGGGTAGGTGTTTAGAGTAGCTGTATGGGTGTAGTTTTGATATTGGGTAACAATCTATATGAATGAGTACAGATAATTTTACAGTTGAAGTCAGAACTTTGCAATTTTTCCCGTTGGCAACGGCAATGCGTATATATTTGTGGAATTGGGAGGGGTACTACGTCGAAATGGGCGTTTGTAAAAATAATCCAGTGGGTGTTTAGAGTAGCTGTATGGGTGTAGTTTCGATATTGGGTAACAAACTATATGAATGAGTACAGATAATTTTACAGTTGAAGTCAGAACTTTGCAATTTTTCTCGTTGGCAGCGGCAATGCGTATATATGTGAAATTGGGAGGAGTACTACGTCAAAATGGGCGTTTGTAAAAATAAGCCGGTGGGTGTTTAGAGTAGCTGTATAGTTGTAGTTTTGATATTCGTAAAGATGCTTTACGAAAGAGTACAGATAATTTTACAGCGGAGGTCAGAACTTTGCATTTTTTGCCGTTGGCAGCGGCAACGCGTATATGTGTGGAATGGGGAGGAGTATCACGTCGCAATGGGCGTTTGTAAGGTTACTGTGGGTTTTTAGAGGAGCTCCATGGGTGTAGTTTGTTTTTGGGGTGATTTTAGGAATGAGGAGACAGTGGAGGTCAGAACCAGGCATAGCGGGTTTTCTTATGAAAAAATCAATATGTGAATGAATACGATGTCGCGCTTGACGGACATTTTCGCGGTCGAATGTGAATATGAACATCGAATGTGAATACGAATATGTGCTTCAACTTGACAGACATCGAACATCCTCGAGCGAACGGGTCTTTCTTCGCCCGAACGGACGGTTTTCTCTTTCTGACGGACAATTTTCTCTTTGGCTTGGCGGACGGTTTTCTTTTCGGTTTAGCGCCCAATTATGTTCTCCGGACGAACGATTTTCCTTCGGCCTGGCCCCCAATTATGTTCTCTTCAGATGAGATTTTCCTTCGGCTTGGCCCAATTATGCTCTCTTCAGGCGAACGATTTTCCTTCGGCTTGGCAGACGGTTCCCCTCGGCTTGGGTTCCAATTATGTTACGAGTCGGAATACGTGTTTCAGTGACAACTCAGTTCACATGTTTATTAAGAAACTTGCTTTGATAGGTCCCAACACATAACACACATCAGCATAAAACTTCCCATTTCTATAGTCTTAAACTCCCTCGAAAACACACCTTCAAACACTCCTTCAACAGATAGGTGCACGGGCATGCCATCGCAGGACCAAAGTAACCTTCTCTCTTGACCTTTTCTCCTTCAACAGACAGGTGCATGAGCACTTGTTACGAACAGACTGTTGCAGGGGTGCGTGTTGCCTTCCGATCCAACCAACCTTCCCTTATACATGTGCCCTTGCAACACTATATATAAATAAGGGACAGAATGCTGATGTTTTGCATTTCTCTCGATGTGGATGCGGGCGGGCCACAGCTCGTGAAGAGTGGGGCCATATCACAGTTTCATGGGTCCAATGCAGATTGGACTAATGTAACAATGGCTTGTAGGCATAATGACCCCTCTGCAGCTTATTCCCATATGACTGAAACATACACTCAGTTGTATGATAAGGCTTTCCCACTGTTACACTCCCCAGTGTTAAAAGAAAAATATGGCTCCCACTGTAAGCAACCATGGATGGCAAGTGCTTTCCTTAAGTCATGCATCAAGAAATACTCTAAATATCTAAAGAATCCAACAGCAGGGTCATTCCAGCTCAACTCAACCAATGCCTCCCCTTCGCTAATAAACTGACCCTCACAATCTATCGTAACAAATTCAAACAACTTAGAATATTACCAGAAAAGAAATACTGTGATGAAAAATTTCAAGATTGTCAAATGAATCTTCAAAAAACGTTAAAAATAGTCCAAAGTACTTTAAATAGTGGAGATAACTCAGTAGATCTGAGTCTATTTATAATAGATGGTATTGAAACTACTGAATGATCAAAAATAGCCAATAAAGTCAATGATTATTTCATTAACATTTGCCCAACATTGGCTTCTGTGATTACAGAATAAAACATCTTTTCACAAATTCTTAGGGGGTTCATATTCATCTTCGTTTGCAATTGATATGACCTCCCCTCAGAAAATTGTTGAAGTTTCTAAACAAATTTGACCGTCATACAGTTGCAGGACAGAGAGACCTAATATTAAACTACAAATAGCAAAGAAACCTAGTGAAGCTGTACGATCAATGTTGACATCCCCATCAGTAATAGATTACTATATAGGCTGTTTTAACTTCAACATACAATCAATATCTGTATTAAAGTCATCCACAGAGTGTCCATGCGAATGATACACAACACCGGCTATGTTATCTTCTCTTTTGTCCTGATGAAATTTTATAAACATGGATTCGAAGGTGCTGTGCCCGCCCGCATCCAGTCTGCCTCAAGTTTCCTCATAGGAGACATTATCCTTAATAACAAATCTAACACCGCCACCCCTAGAACCCTCCCTGCATCTAGATACAAACTTGTAAACTGGAACTACGACATTGGATACAAGGTCGGGCCATGTTTCCAAAACAGTTGCAATAGTTGCATTTCTCTGAATAAGCAGCAAATAAATATAAGATAGTTTATGAAATAAACCTCTGCAATGAACATGAATTAATGTAAAATCACAGCATGGTGCAGCCGTGAAACAGGTGATGAGACTTGTTTCATATCAGTCAACCGACCTGACTGATAACAACTGCTGTTATAAAAGTTAGTCTGTGTCATTGTTAGGATCCATCAGTAGGGCATGGCTCTCTTCATAGCGGTACATGGGATCAAAAAATGGTTGCTCAATACCCAAAGCTTTAGTTAACGGGGTGCACATACATTAAGAAGTTGAACAAATAGTCTTGTTCCCTCTCAATGCGATGAAATGGAAAAACAGATGACATGCATGAGTGACGCCAGTTTGACCCTGAAGCAGTGCAATCAAAACTGGCGCAAACCTAGTGGCAGCAGGAGCTGCACAAAGTGCATTCAATGGTTTTTGTACAGTTTTAATAAGCTTATTACATCATTTGTAAGAATGGACTGAGCGACAAGCAAGCAATGATGCAAAAACAACAACATGCATGAAAGCCAATTGATGCTACATGAGGAGACAAAATGGTGCAAATGGATATCAGATCTTCAATGGCAACACACCCAGAGACAATGTCTGTTTGATGAAGACTATTCCAACACTCGTCCATGTTTCTACAATTTTCTTGTCTCTTTGCAGGCGACGAGCTTTCGAGAAGATTTCTACATTTTTTTGAGGTTCTCATTTACGATGATGGATGAAGATGACGACTAACCATGTAACTTTTGCTGAGCATAGTACATGCAGATGTTGGCAAACAATACATTGGAGCTCTTTGGCTTTTTATGCAACAAATAAACTGCTTGTTAAAACATTCTGTCCATGTTATCTAGATTTTTACTCATGCGAGAAAATCTTTAGTCATTGGTAGAATAGAAAGCACCTTGCTGCAGAATGCAGGACTGCTGCAACTTGTTCCATTTAAACCTAGTTCCTAGGGGTTCTCAAGCTGGAAGCACTATTTTGAGTTGTTTGTTCTATGAATGTTGAATAAATGACAAATGCATTAGAATTTGCATGGTGGTTATCATCAGCAAGCATATTTTTTCTTACCGTTTATTTTATAATAAATAATTTGTCTGTCTGTGTAAAGTGAACACTTCATCTGAGTGAGTCAAACTCCTTTTGCATTTTCTTGTAGGCAATAGAGATGAAAAGTCAAAAATAAAGGGCAAAATTCAGGAATTAAGTGTGTACTCATCAAATCCAGTGAAGGATAATGAGTAGCAGAGCTACTTCATCACTGAAACACTCAGATACCTTCACATTCTTTTCTGTCCAGATGACAGTAAATCACTGGATCAGTCAGTCTTAACCAGCAACTAGCCAGACTTGTGGCCAGGCAAACAATAGGCCAAGTCCAGAGTAAATACAGCCCTTGGATGCCACAGATGACAGTTTGTAGTCCAACAACAAATAAATTCTCAAATTCTGTGTCACTGGTTTAACTGGTATTGGAAGTTTCTGCATTAACAAACTACAACATATCCAAAGTTGCGTACTGCTAAAATGGGGCACAGTAACCGAATGGTAAGAGTGCTCGGCCCATCATAGCATGCAGAATATGGGTTTGATCCTCCCCGACACAATCATTGTGTGGGAAATTTGAGCAAGTCCTTCACTCACAATAGCTCAGCGCCATCTGTTGATGCTTAGCCATTAGATAGCGGCCCTTAACATGCAGAAATAATAATACTGCAAAATGACGGCAATTGTGTTAACATAAATGTGTACAGAAATAACCTGTAACTACCTTACCGGTCACTTCCGTAGATGCACATCATAAATTTGCATGGCAGGGCCTTCCTATTGCAAATATATTGAAATAACTTATCAGAAGAAAACTTAGAAACTGTTGAAACTTACAAAATGACTTCCAATTTAATTTTCATCATATGTCCACTTTATTTCTCAGGTACTGCTGTGAAATTTACTAAACTAGCTTCATATTGCATCTCTAATTCATACTCCACAATATGATGTGAAGCATTTACACACTTCTCTCGAGCACTGGTCTGGAACTCGGTAAGCATTGGCTGAGCCAGCATACTCAGCTTGCACTGGGAAATTTTCACCTGGCTTTAATGTAACATAAATGAAAGGAAATTTCCTTAAGTTCAGGCTAGTCAAAACTCACCTACAGGAATCCTGACTAAAACAACTGAATTATCACACATACAAATATTACATACTTAAATTCAACAACAAAACCCTCTGTTCAGAGTTCTAATCCATCAAGACCAACTCAAGTGTCTGTGTTTCTCTGCTTCTATTCTGTTAGTGGCTGAAAACCTATCTGTTCAGCTGCAGTTTTGTGAGATCCTGCCATGAACAATTTCCAACAAATGTGCCACGTAAGTCTATGAATACAATTCGCTCAAATAATTCAAATACGAAACACAACACCACCCGACAAAACACCTTGATTAATAAAACCTAACTAAATGTAGTTAAACTGCCTACCTCAGCCTGATTTTCATCACCATTCACAATGCTGCCAAGTGCTCTTAATGCAGATACAACTACATTTACATTCTGATGTGCCAGATGGTTGATCAACAATGGAACCACACCTACATATGAAAACCAACACCGAACATTACATTTTATAATCAACCGAGTTTCACCGCACAAGCAAAGTAAAGAAAGCCTGGTGCCTAAAATACCCCAGATGTTATCAAGTGACATTTACAGAGAAAAGCTTCCAGCTGTCACCCTTATAAATAATTTCTTTGCACTCAAGTTCACCAGACAAATTAACCAGTCAGAGAAAACAGTTTAGATTATGTGGCCCAAAAATAAACCTTTAAAATATATGCAGCATTCTGCACCTTTACAAGACTGCATCACTAGATCACATTGCACTTTTTTAACAGAAGCTAAACCAAGAATGCATCTCAATTTAAGCAATAATGGTCAAATTAACAAAAATCATCTGGCAAAACTGCAATGCTTTTTCTTGTGGCAATTTACTGGTCTGCTACTATGTCAGCCAAGTACAAGATTATTTCAAGTAAAACTACAACTTTAAGTTAAGACCACATAACTTTTTATTCATGTCTAGTAAGCATGTACAAATCAAAGCTAACGATGGAACTCCATCGCTCATTGAGCGACACTGTGCTCCATTCGGTAACCATGCTGGGTGTGTAATTGAAAGACCGAAATTTCATACCAGTCAAGCACAGCCCTTGTAACAATGCTAAAGTTGTTTGCACACACATGCTGCACCCACCATGCAGAATAATTAGCATTGCCATGAGACGAGAAGTAAAAGGCAAGTCCTGCGATGCACTGACCATGTGTCCAGGACTTTGAAATTCATTTACTACAGGCTCAAGGCCTAAAGAACAGGAAACGAGCACATCCCCTTCGTTCCACTAGGGACATAGTATTTTAACTTTTTTACTGTACTGTTCAATAGGCCCAAATGCAGTAACTAGACAACTTACCACAGTTGATTAATTTGTTAGTGATGTCACTGGATCTGTCTGCGAGGCATGCGACTGCTCTGCAAGACGCCTGTAATACCTCAGAGTCTGTTTGGTTCAACAGAATGTCGAAGGTAGGAATAAATTCCTTCAGATCCCTCTGTGATGTGGAGAGGTTTTGGCAGAGCATGGACAAAGTCCAAGAGATAGTTCGCATAAATGGAACAGGTGTTCCAGGCAAAATCAAGCCAACAAGAGGTCCAACGCAGCCCCCATCAAAAATCATTTCTGAAAAGTCTTTGCCATCAGCTATAACAACAAGTAACCTGGAGATAAATCCCTCCCACTGAAACAAAATAAAAAGTAGAATAAAAAAATGACAGCAGCTTCAGATAAGCAAAGTGTTTTTCAGTCGTTCAAGCAGGAACAAATTTCCAAAGATAATTGTCACAAAACTAAATGAACAATACAAGTTCTTTTCAACATTCTATTCAACAAGTCTTAAAACTTCATTTTATATAAGTTATCTACACATAATATACATGGAATCTCTCATCTCACTCTGTCTCGCTCCACCTATAATTTCTTTTTAGGCTCCTCCTTTCACTCATACCTTTCTCTTCATAGCCAGTCTGTACCTTAACTACATCTTCCTTCCTTCCTTCCTCCATTCCTTCCTCCCTTCCTTCCTCCCTTCCTTCTTTCCTCCCTCTCTCCCTCCATCCCTCCATCCACTGGGCATTTGCATATATCAACTCAGACTCATTTGCTCACCAAATACTTTGTTTCAACAGAAGGACCACATGTCGATGGTATGGTAGACATTTGCATTTCAGAGGCTTTAAGAATTACAACACATCATAAAATAAATATGAGTTAAAGGTAGTAATTAAAGAAATCACGAATCATGCTTAGCACCTACCTGCTAAGTATCCTAAGGCTCTCACAGCCTGTTCAGCAACCCGTGAATGGTCAGAAGACAGCAGGCGAATAAATGATGCCACAGCACCAACTTTAACAATGGACTTTGTCAGATTGGGAGAACGGGATGCAAAGTTAGTAAGAATGTACGATGCCTCGTACTGAACATCCGGCCTAGCAAAAATACAAATCCACAAAGCAAATTAGGAAATATATACATAACGAAATGACCATGTCAGTTTGTACTTTCCCTGATAAGTGCATCCTTCCTTATACCACAGTATACCATGTCTTGTCCAATGCCCATTTCGTTTGTTTCAGATTTGCACAAATGAAATGACCCATGTTAAAACCTACAGATCTCTAACTTTTTTCACTTATAAAATCATGTGCAGTGATTTTGATTCACTTATAAATTCCTGATACATAGTGAAATAAAAGATAAAATTTTATCTTCATTTCTATATTCAGTTTTTTCTTTGTTTCTACAAACATTTTTATAATCTGAATGTAAGCACAATAATTGGAAGGTTAAAGTACGTCTGGTTGACCTGACTTGTTCTTACCTTCAGCATCAGAATAAGAATAGTCTGTTCTAATTATGGCCAATTCGAGTCAGAACATATTACTTCTAACGGCCTTTAGCCATTCAATTTTTTTTGTTTCATGGACTTCTCAGGAAACAAAATGTTCCAACATCTTCTCACCTAATTATCTAAGTTAAGGCATAGCTAGTCGAAACAGAAAATCCTAGGTTATCAGGAATTATCTTGTTATTGATATGTTAACTTATTGTTGGCTTCTTGAGAAAACTCAGTGTCAATGAAGTAGCAGACACAGCACTATAAAAAACTAGAAATTTGTGCAAAAATTATACTTCATTACCTCAAAGCATAGTCAAGGAAGTCCACCAATCTTGGAAGCAATCCAGCAGATAGAAATTCATGAACTGGTGGCTTTCGATCCATTGTAACCATAAAGCGAATCTGCTGAAGGGCAGTTAGCTGGTTGTCATTAGTAGAAGAAAGGGAAGTCAGTATGTTGATCAGCTCAGACATAGGTAGGAAATCCAGCTGAAAAAATTACAAAACTATTACTGTAACATTTTGGAGCAAAATTATCTTCTACATTTATACTAAAAAACACATACACAGTATAAGGAAGGGAAAGAGATGTGCACCTTAACCCTCTGCCTGCAAGATATTTTTAATGTTTTATTCTGGTCTCTGCCAGATTTCTTTGGGTCGATGATCCCATTTCACACCTTAAAGTAAAAATGCTAAGTCTCATCAACCACTAAAGATAGTGAAATGTAAACAAGGAATTTATTTAAAATTAAATTCTGAACTAAAGTATATTGTTTGTCTGTATGTGCTTGTTTTTTAGATGTATATTGAACAGGTGCCATTACTAAAAACTTCACAAGTGTCAATTAAGAAAGGGCAAATTTATTACAGGCTGTCATAAAACACTGCAAATTGTTTGTATTTGTTCTGTTACCAGATGTTCAAGTTTTAAATAAACATAGATAACCATTAAAGCATTATTTATGTAGCCTATTTGGTTTATCAACATCACGGGAGAAATGATCAAGCATGGAGAAGATCTTCTGTTGGGTGAAATCCACAGGTTATGTAACATGGCATGGGAGCAAGGACAAGCACCGGAAGAGTGGAAGAAGTCGATATTGGTAACAATCTACAAAAAGGGAAGTCCATTGGAATGTAACAACTACCGCACCATTGCGCTGATAAGCCACCTGGGCAAGGTGCTGATGATGGTATTGGCGGAAAGATTAAGGAGCCAGATGGAGGAATACTTGACGGATGAGCAGGCGGGATTTCGGAAGGATAGAAGCACGATACAACAAATCTTGGCTTTAAGACTAATAGCAGAAAAAGCAAGGCGAAAGAATAAAAAGGTATATAACTGTTTTGTAGACTTTAAGAAGGCATTTGACAGTGTAGACCAGAACGTGACATGGGCCGTTCTACAATCGTATGGGGTTGACAACAAACTGATTCAGTTGTTACGAGACATAAATGGTACTTCACAAGCGGCGGTCAGGACATGTGGCAAGTTGGGACCGTGGTTTAGAACCAACAGGGGTATGAGACAGGGCGATCCAATATCGCCCATGGTGTTTATAACAGATTTGGAAAGAGCAATGGACAGGGTCAAGAGCAAAGGAATATCAGTTCAGGGAATATGCATAAACAATTTACGTTTTGCAGATGATGTGGACATATTGGAGGAGGGACCTACAGAGCTGGAGTGCACAACACGAATGCTGAATGAAGAAGCAAAGAAATATGGACTGTACATGAACTTTGATAAGACAAAAACAATGGTATTTGGCGACAAAAACATCACCCAGCAGATAGTGGTTGAAAGAATGCAGCTGGAGAATGTAGAGAGGTTCACTTATCTTGGAAGTAATATGACATATGACCTAGATTGCAAAAGTGAAATAAAGATACGAATAGCGAGGGGAATAGCAGTGTTGAAAGCAATGGATAAAACTTGGAAGAGCAGAGCAATCAGCATGAAAACAAAACTGGAGGTATTAAAGACATGTGTATTTAGCACCATGATGTATGGATGTGAGACATGGGTCCTGACAAAAGACTCACGACGGAGAGTCTTGGCATTTGAGAGAAAATGTTACAGAAAAATCCTAAGGATCGGATGGACTCAGAAGATTAGGAATGAAGAGGTTTACGAAAGAGTGGCTATAACCGAGAATCTACTGCAGAAGGTTATTCAGCGAAAACTTGGATTGTTTGGACATATCTGTAGAATGAAGGATGACAGAAATATTAAGACTCTGATGTTTGGAATTATGGAAGGTACGAACAAGAGAGGCAGACCACATCGAGAGTGGGTGGATGACATTGAGGAGTGGTGTGGCGCAGACTTGCAGAGACTGGGACATGCGGCTCAAAACAGAATCGAGTGGAGACACATTGTGAAACGGGCATCGGACACCTACGGGCATTGAGCCCACGGTTGCTGATGATGATGATGATATTTGGTTTATGTACATATGCTCAAATTCATGTAGTCTTTGAACGCATCAACAATCTCATCCAGTGATTGCAGGATTTCTTTTAGGATTACGAAATAAGTCCCTGCAACAAGTGTTTCGTATATCGCAGGTGGCACTTGTACACTTGGAAGTGACCAGATGGACAAACATGGAACCAAACTGATTACATTGCATTAGAGATCTAGTGTCGGGAACTGTAGATCCTACCCAGGGGCGGATTGTGATTTATGACCATAATCTGCAATGATAAAGGCTGAAAAGACGAAAATAACAGCCAAAAAAGGTTAAATTTGGAGGAGCTGAAGGGTGAGAAGGCAGCAGAAGTTAAAAATCGTTTTAAGGCATTAGAATTGGATGAGGGTACAGCACACCAGATCAACTGTGGCAAAAGATCAAGACAATTCTACTTGATGTAGCAAAGAATACATTGGGTTACAAAGAAGATCAGAAATGGAAACCATGGATATCTGATGAATGCTTATTGTTAATCAAGGTAAAAAGAAAAGCAAAAACAAAAGAGCTTAAGGGTTATTCCATGCCAAATCAAACAAATTTCACATTTTCCTCAGAGTACCAACGCAAGTTTGACATCAATAAAAAGGCTGTTCTTCTAGCTTTCCAATGATATATGTTCAACTTGTCTAGAAGGTGATGCACATGCCCATTCGGTCAGTCGATAGTGACCACTATCACGGAGATGAAGGGCTTTTGGCACAGTGCTACAGCAGTTCCCATCAACTAAGACACAAATAAATTACACATTTACAACTCCACCAATAGCTGAATAAAACCACAGTAAATTTATTCCTTACACGCAGTCTGTCAACAAACATGAAGAAAATGGGTCTGATATGAAATGTTTGGACATTTTTCAAGGACTCCTGTTAACTCCTCATATCAGATACAACACATTTTACTTGATCACACAAATCTATGCAATGCTCAGAACTCAAAACTGAAAACCAAATGCGTGTAGGTGCTCCAAACTAAACAAATCTGTGTAGCATCTTTAGATTAAGTTATGGAAGTCTGAGAATGACAAAAATTTCATAGTCACAAATTCACATACAGTTTTCGTCCTACCCCAAACCAACTTCAACAGCCCATACTCAGTTCTTTATCCCAAATGATCAAGAATACTTGGTGAAAAAATCAATAAATTCTGAATGGCTGAGTGGGAATCATAGGTTGAGTTGGCACGGAATGACCCCTAAATAGTAAATATAGCTGAAAAGCGAGGTTCAGAGGAAGCTGATGGAAGATAAACAGGTGCAGTTGAGGGTCTGTGTGAGGAGCTGGAGGAAGCAAATTGAAAGGGAAACATGCAACATCTTTTTCAGACAGTTAGGAAACTCACACTAAAATTTCAACCTCAGATGATCTGTATCCAATCAGCATCAGGTGAAATGATCATAGAGAATTCAAAAATTGCAAAATGTTAGAAAGAGTACTGTGAAGCATTATATGATGACAGTGAGGTCAAAGACAGGCAATTTACATGTGAACCAGTTCCACTAAAATCTGAGGTGGCTCGTGCAATTGGTGAGACAGCTAGTGGGAAGAGCAGCGATTCAGATGAGATTTCAACTAATTTGTTCAACCATGGTAGAGAAACAACAGTGGAAAGGATACATCAAATATGTGGGATATTATAGAAGAATGGAAGACTTGAGAATGGCCAGCAGATTGGACAAACTCAATCCTCATTCCTCTTCCAAAGAAAGGCAATATGAAACAATGCATGAATTACCAGACCACAGCCTTGGTCTCGCAAGGCAGTAAAATCATCCTCAAGATTATTCTGGAAAGGATTAGGATGAAGACAGAATCTGAGGTGGCAAACGAACATGCTGGATTTTGCAGAGGACAGGAACATTTGATAAAGTCACAAATCTTAGAATCATCATGCAGAAAACTACAGAGCATCAGCAACCCCTCTATCTGAGCCTTGCTAATTTTAAGAAGGCTTTTGATTGCATCTCACATGAGAAGCTCTGGCTGACATGGTTTACACAATTCATATTGTCAACCTTCTTTCTGAACTCTACTGTAAACAGCAAGCTAGAATGAGAGCAGCCGGTACACTATCACGAGAGTTTCATATCAAGAAAGGGGTTTGACAGACCTTGCGTGATTTCACCATACCTATTCAACATCCTTGCAGAGATGGTCATAAGAATAGCACTGGATGGTTATGATCGTGGAACTCAAATAGGAGGGAGAAGAGTTACAAATCTCCGATATCATGACGACATTGTTCTGTTGGCAACCTTGGAAGGAGAGCTGCAGGAGATAGTGGAAATAGTCAAGCAGCAATCAGGTGTCTGTTGATTAAATGTGAACAAAACCCAGATCATGGCAACAAATAGTACAACTTGCAGCATCACAGTACAAGGTAATCAACTGAGGCGGATCGACACATTTCCATATCTTGGCTAAGTTATAACCGAAGAATGCAGTATGTTCACTGTTGTTCATTTTCTGGATGGTTTCTGGAAGGTATACATGTAATTGCTAATCTATTCACCCATTTTAATTGTTGAT
This sequence comes from Norana najaformis, assembly GCA_964023275.1. NCBI lineage: Eukaryota > Metazoa > Annelida > Clitellata > Crassiclitellata > Hormogastridae > Norana > Norana najaformis. The sequence goes on from OZ029917.1 coordinate 25,011,198, forward strand.
TTTGTCTGACAGAATGTCACTGTAAATTGCATAGGAACTATCGATCCAAATATGTGACTGAAATTTAGTGCACAGCTTCCAAAACTCACCAGTGACAACCACTGAACTAATAATTCAATATATTTTAATACAGATTATCAGAAAAATGCAAACTGTCAAGCAGTTAGCACCATGCAATTAACAAAGCACTTCCTGACTACCACAAATCCAACTTACATACCAACTAACATAACATACATACTAGCCCCAACTAAACCTTGAGTGATCTTAACTCTAAACCTATCCTAACTATTCTAGCTATCTTTCTCTACCCTTAGCTGTTATGGTGATCGGGAAACACAAAAAAGCTGAGTTCTGGCACACATCCCACACACTAGACTGCAAACAAAATAAAAAATGACACTGGTAATGATTTAACTCTCAAGTTATTGCAAATATATCATTTGTATTTGTTTTTTTGGTGAAATTTGAAAGCACACAAGATTTTTAGTGATGTTTAAAAGTGGTAGACAGTATTTCTACAGAGTGGTTTCATAGAGAGAAAGGCAGAACAATAGTGCTAGCAAAATGCAAGCAATATGGTGATGTTCAAAGCAATAAAGCTGAACAAATTATACCCATGCTGAGAAATGTTTCAAATTGTCAGAATCACCTGCAGTCTCAATGTCACCATCTCTTGCAGACACTTCTCCAGCTGAAAACTATGAACTGACACCAACTTTAGCAGATGATAGAAAGTATACTGGTACTAATACTGCAGTCATTGCCAGTACTAGTACTAATCTCAGCACTAAGCTTATCCTCTAAAAATCAAGATTGTTGTCTTCAGACTAGTGTAACTCCTTTCTGTGCAAGGGACAGATATGAACATTAAAATAAAGCTTGATCATCAAGTAGCAAAATTTTGCTACACCAATAATATTTCATTCTCTGTGGCTGAGCATCCAAAATTTTGCAAACTGATTAGCATGCTAAGGCCAGGATACTGTCCACCAAGTAGAAAGGCATTGGTTGGTACATTACTTATGGGAACTGCTGATGAGTTGCAGGATGAAATCAGGAAAACTTACTGGGTTTAGACTATACATTGATCGAGAATGGCTGGAGTAAGATTCACAATGATCCTATCATTGCCATGTGTCTATATGTTGACAGTGAAATCTTTTGGTCACATCAACAAACAGAAAAACAGCCAAACACTGCAAGTCTGTGGTTCAAGAAGCCAAGGTTTTTGCAAAAGAAATGTACGAATGTCATGTGTAAAACACTGTCACAAACAATGCTAATTTGATGGGAAAATGTGTTGCCTGTTGAAAGAAGATGATGATGGTTTGTGGCTAGGCCCCATACATACTCCAAAGGTGGCAGCCAATAGGGTGTCAACAGGCAAGTGTAGAAGAGGCCAGCCCAGTAACTGCTCCAGAATGACGCAGGCACATGATAGTCGGCCAGCATTACAGCTGTGCAGTGTCAAACAGTTCCCTGATCCTGTCTAAATACGTAGCTTCTTTGGCTGTTTGAATCTGAGACTGACGACTCTTGTTGTTCTTCAGCCCCTAGAATAGCTGCTCAAATTATTTGATCGAGTGCTGGCAATGTTTGGTTGGAATTCTAGCGCCGAACCAGAAATCTTCGACTTATTGTATGGTGTAGATTGCTGCTGTGGTGATGCATAAATTGCCCAAGGACCTGCTTCTACTTCCTTCTATCCTTTCTGCAGGGCTAACTAGGTAATCTTGCAAACACGTTGCTATCTTCTTTGGCTCAAACTGTTTCCGTTGTCTGCTGCTCCAACCATTCTTGGTGGGTGAGTGTTGGCTCCGACTGTCTTCTGCTCAGTTCGTCTTCTTCTGCTCCGATCATCTTCTTTGTCTGTTGCTCCAATCCTTCTCGGTGGGTGAGTGTCAGCTTCGACCATCTTCTTCGGCTCTGTTCGTCTTGTACGGCTTACATTGTCTCTCGGCGAGTGGACATTCATCTGTTGTGGCTCATTAACCATCTTACATAGGAAGTCAGTCGCATGTGCAAAAGACCCGTGTGCAAAAGGACAAGTGTGCAAAAGAGCCTTTTGCAACTGTGCACTGTGAAAAGGACTTGTGTGCAAAGAACCATGTGCCAACGAGCCATGTGCATTGTGCATAAGAGTTTATGAAAGTTCAGACCAAGCTGAATACATAGTAAACTTTGGTCCCATGAGCAACCTCTTAATGCAGATCAATCTGCTTCAAATTTTACACAAATGTTTCTTACTAAATGTTTGCAACTCGTGTCAAGCAACGGCCAGACTTACTTTATCACTCTTGAGTTTCTCAAGAGCCGTAGATATTGGCTTCAGCTGTAATAATGAGGCCTTTCTCCTTTGTACAGTACGGTGGACCTAATTTTCTCATTTTTTAAATTTGTAACTCTCACACTCTCAAATGGTTTCATTTTAGTAAGAAACATTTTGTGTAAAATTTGAAGCAGATCGATCTGCATTAAGAGGTCACTCACAGGGGCCAAAGTTTACTAAGTATTCAGCATGTTATGAACTTTATTCGATATCTGTAATTCAATCACATTCTTTAATTATTGGGCCATAAGTAAAGCTGAGATATTTTACAATGCTGACAGAATCAAATGGACCATAGTTTCGGTTTTTTTTTTAAAGAATTTGCTCTGGTTCCAACAACTGTGGCATGCAAGTTTTTGTTGCCCAGGGTTTTGCCAGTTATTATTGGTTTTTTCCACCTTCCAGGCAAAAGTACTTTTGCCATGGCTGGTTCTGACAGATTCATAACACAGGAAGAGGTTTAGAAAGTAAACATAAGCGCAAAATTCTAGTAGGGTTGCCACATTAACTATACTCGATACGAAAATATGCCCAGTATTTAAAAAAAGCCCGTCATTAAGTGAGCTAAAATTCATTTGTAGCTGTCATATTCTTATTCAGCACAGTAAGATTGGTCAAAATTGACTGATTTCATCATCGAAACATTTAGGTTGTTGACCAGTGTAGTCATAATTAACTCCTTAAAACTTACTATTTCTCACTGGTTTTCAAACATCTGGATATCTAACTAAATATCACCTGGAAGCTAACTAACTAATGGTGCCTTATATTCACATTTTTGTATGACTGCACACATCACATATTTTTATTACAATAATAATAATAATAATAATAAAAATAATAATCATCATCATAAAAATTATAAAATTATCATGCACCTGGATATTAAATGTCTTAAAGACTGGCAGCTGGGTATTTGGGGTTTTTAAAAAACCACAAACTTGAAATTTATTGTCCAGAGAAATACCGTATTATCTCAGGTATAGTGCGCCCTTGTGCATAATGTGCACCCCAAGTTTCAAAATTTATCTTAATGTAAAAATCTTAGTGCCTAAGTATAATACGCAGGTGAAGTTTTACATCCCCATGTAATAATTATCATACTTACTTACTTTCAACATAACTGCTCTAGTACATATAATTATATCTATGGAGTAAAATAAACAACATCCGGTGACATGGCTTTCTTTTCATTTATTCCTTAAACAAAACTATGCACTCTAATTTAAATTATAAAAATATTTTAAAATCATATGTTATAAAATTAGTCTACCAAATGCAAGTTAATAAATTAAATCAATAAAACATAAGGCATCTCAGCTGAAGTAAACTTCGTCTGTTGCCTTTGGTTGTGCAAGTGGTCTTTAAGTGTGATCAGCATTTACCTAAAACATCTAAGAACTGTTCCTACGTACAACGTGCACCCAGATTTTGAGCAGATTTTTTTCAGAAAAGAAGTGCTTACTATACCTGAGAAAAGACGGCAGTTGCAGATTCTTTCATGTCAAGCTTCCTACGCTTTGCCAGTTGGTCCTCTTCCATGCCTTTGAGCACCTGTGAGTTCATCTTTGACTGGTACCTGCTCAGATCTTTTAAAGAAGCAAACACAGCCAACCAATATCACTAAAAAGTACTAATCATTACTAGGGAAGAAGCAAGGGGTTTATATTAGTGCCTCTAAAATTATATATAAATGTTGTGTTTAGTAATAACTTTAATTAGACAACATGCTCAATTCTTTTATACAATGCCTGGCAACTTTTATTACTAAACCAAAGAATAAAATGTTCCAAGAATCAAATCCTTTAACATTTTAACATTGATATTAGAATAGAATTATAAGATTCAGATTCATATACTTTATCGATCACCGAAATCCACAATACAACTTTCAATCATTTGTTTGCATGCTGTACATGGGTGTCAACAGGCAAACCCAGCAGCAATAATAGCATTCTGCTAGCAGGGTCTCCCATAATTCACATTTATTTACGTACGTGGTAACATAAGATTAAGATATGAATCAAAGTCAATGCAGCATTTTTTCAAGTGCAGAAATATGCAAGGCTATACTTGTGCAGTAGTACAAGCCTCTAAATTATACACACATTATACATTCATTAATCATAATACACAAAATATTTCATTTCAACAAATAGCATTTTATTTGTGTTGAAATGTGATGCAGTTGGTAGGAAAATTAGCTCAGTGGGCAAGAAATTCCAAAAAATGGTCCACAGGATGGAGAACAGTTTTATATTTCTGTATGTCAAATGTTTTTGATATTTACAGTGAGTTCTGGTACAATGATCTTGCACTTTTAGGTGCTGACAAAAAACTTGTTCATTTACAGGTAACAATTTCGTTTTAAGTTTAGACAAAAATAGACCAATCTGGAACTTATTCATTAATTCAAAAGGCAATATTCCTAGACTAAGAAAAAAGGCCGAGCACTAGCACTAAAGGGAAGTTTACAGATGATGCAAGAGGTGCGCTTTTGTAGGAATATAAGTTGAGGTAAGCGCAAGTGGTAATTTAAAGCCCAGGTGATATTGCAATAGGATAAGGATAGATTAAGGAATAATACAAGATGAAATAGAATATGTTGAATGCTAGACAAACTAACAATATTCTTCAACTTTTTACATGTATACAACATTTACATGTTCTTTCCATGTTAAATGTATATATTCCTATGAATCTGGCACAAGATACTTGTGTATTTTATTATCAATAGTGTTGTTAAGATTACAGTTTGGAAGTATTTTCCAATAAAGTCTAAATAACATCCCACATTTGTTTGTTATTAAAGATTGCCAAAGCAGGAAACACACTGTTTTCTATTTTGAAGGTAATCTGAAAAACATTTAAGGCCGCTCCCATGTACACCATAATGCTCAACCTTTTCTATGAGAATTTGATGATCTACAGTATCAAATGCTTTAGATAGGTCGAAAAATGCCAACAAAGTGAAGGCCACTATCCACAGCTTCAGGTATTTGTGTATGTGACTCTAGCAGTGGCATAAATGTGGATTGTGGAATGTCTTGAGTGAAAACCATACTGGTTTGCCATCAAGATATTTTTTGCTACAAAATGTCATTGGCCTATGATACATGACTTTTCCAAAGAATTAACAGAAATACAGCAATATCGAAATTGGTCTGTAATACACTTAAATTGTTCTTTTATCCAGATCTGAAGAAAGAGAAAAAAGTTTTGGAGCCTTTAACTCATTTGAAATAATGCCACTGAGAATAGAACAATTTATACCAAATACAAAGTTACTGACACAGCCTCTAATGCAAATCTGGCTATATGTGGGCTAATGTCATCCATCCACTCCACTCCACAGCTATGAGTAGGGAAATAAAGCAATATCAATAATGGTCTGCAGAAACTTAATTTGTCGATCACTGGAATTCAATTGCAATATTAGACGTTATTTCCACAGGTGAAGTTAATGCAATACCAGTGGATAAAATGAATCTTTCAACAACTGTTCAAAAGATATCTTACATTCACCAACGTAGGTCCAATTTCAGTAAATAATTATCAAATTTTGTTGCAATAAGTGCCTTATGAGTAATTTCTATGTTATCCAACATAAAACAGTTTACAGTCAAAGAATTCTCATTTTTTTTTGTTTATGAGCATTTTAACAACAGTGTGCAGGGTTATTCACATCATTTTCAGTTCAAAATTTGCTCAGTCTAGTGCCTCCTGTCAGCAGCCATCCTGATCTTCCTAAATTTATTTCTATGCACGATGAATTTAGCCCTGTTTGCCGAGGTTGGGTTTTAATAAGTTTCAGTTAAAGATGCATTTCATGCAGCATGATTTTAACAAAACTTAACTCATCTATAGCTGCTTATATAAATGCTGCTTGCTTGTAACACAATGAACAGTGGGAAAACTGTGCTACATAGGCTCTTGTATTTATCAATAAATATATGCCAAGGAAGGGTCATTAAGTTTACAGGCACTGATTACAATCAAGAAGTCAGTGGATTTCAATGAAGTATTTATATCAGTTGGTACGTTCTGTAAGGTATGGGTGATCGGTTCTTGAGGAGACTGTATTATAACATCACTGAAATCCTGATCATTATCAGTGATTGAATGACATCTTGAGTAATCATCACAAAACCAGTGGCAATCAGTTGGTCTAAATGATTGAACTCTGCTTTAATGTGTAATTATTAACAGATTTATATGAACCGTATGGATAATTTTATCCATGAAAAACAGCATAAATAAAATCCTGAAAAGCTGTCAGAACATATGTTTACTTAACCCATTAGTGCCTAAGGTCCCCATTTTGGGAAAGCCTGTTTGGAAAGGGTTATTTTTTACATAAAGCAGTGTTGAGTGTCACCAACTATTGCTGCGGGCAATCTACTGGATTATCTTTCAGTTGGGCGGATATTTGTTTGGTTGTTCGTATTCAGAGAGCTTTGTTGTGACAATTGTAGTAATTCTAGAATTTCAGTAAAGTTAGAAATGGAACCTCGAATTATCGTGCAATAATACATTACAATAAAAACCTGAGTACAAACCTATGTTATATAGTCCCTTAGCTATATGCATCTATTTTTGTAGTGTCAGTTGATGCCTACTTGTTTATTTATTGTGCTTGAATATGCCATCCCCATTTTGAGGATGCCCTGTCAACTTCTGAGCAATAATAGGCAACTTTTGATGTTTCTGCAACTACATTGATATTTGCTTATGTGTTGCCTTAGCATGCCAAGAGCAAGAGGGCTAAATGTCAATGACGTTATCACAATACTTGAGAATGACAGGGACTTCTGGGAAGCATGAATTCAAATAAGTCCTCCAAATGATCCCGAGTGTAGTACCTTCCACCAGTAGGCAAGAGCTGTTATGCAGAACTGCTATTTCTCTTGCCATGATAGGCACATAAATAGTCGTTGCTATAATAGTCATTTCTGTGCCAAAAATAATTTGGACAAACTAGTCTGACATGCATTATGTTCATCATTTTAGTAATTTTCCCTAGATCACTTGACTATTGCATATATATATTGTACACGACAATGAGTTTGATGTTTGCAACTGGGCTGCCTATTTAGCTACAGGGATCCTTATCATTTTTATTACATCATGAAAGTTTATGCCAGTATTGAAACTTCTCGTGCTCAGTTGTGCCTGGCGTCCCCAAAATGCGGACGGAAAATAAAAATTGCCAAAATATCGTGAAACAAATTTTGCGCCAAATAGTACTTTTAGTACTGATTTTCATTAGGTAGAAATGTTATTTTTGAACTTTCATGGAAAGCAAAAACAAAAACAAGAACTAATGGTTTAAGCTGAATCATCTATCCATAAGCCTCAGACCCATACGAGAAATTGTAAAATCACTAATATGGATTAGACGAAACATGCCAAATCATACCGACCTAACAGTAGGCCTATTTAAAATTCCGCTGTTCGAGTGCTGTGACCAACTTTTGAATAATTTTTTCGATTAAACCGATTTTTATCAATGCGATTAACCAGGCCGCGTCCGTAACACAACAGACTATTGGTCAAAATTGAAACATGGCGGTTGTCGTATAAAAGCTTCCTGTCAAGTAGCATTTTGATTGGGTGCTATAAATAGCTGATATAGCTGGCTAATCGTAATCGTAAACTCGAAATGCAAAAGGGCTACTTAAAAGCTAAGTTCAGGGCACCAGCTTATGACGAGGGCTACGTCAAGACCTTAGGGCTGTCCTAAGATGCCATGTCAAGAACCAAGTCCGTTGCCAGAAGACCAAAGAGAGGAGGGGAGAGGAGGTTAGGGTTGGTTGTGTTTAAGCTGAGAGAAATGGGAAGATCGTAATCGTAATCGTAATCTCGAGATTTCTACAGCTCTCAACGAAAGCTAAGTCGGGGGAACCAGCTTATTCACAGGCGCTCAGTCAAAACAAAATCGATAAGCAAAAGGGTTCGGTTCCAGGTCAAGATCTAGGAGTCAGGCACTCGGACAGTCGGACGGCTACGGTGGATGATGTTTGAAATTGAAGCGAGAAGAGAGATAAGGGGAAGAGGAAGAATCAGGATGATTTTTGGAAAAGAAGTGTTTTCAGTCTTGAATGAAAGACCTGCGCAGAAACTGAAAGAGGTGAAGTGTTGGTGAGTTCGTATGATTGACCAGACAACTGTCGCAATTCTGGCGGGAGTTTATTCCAAAGGGGTGGGGCAGCTATGGCTATGGAGCGATTTCCAAATTTTAAGGATGAGGTGACGGGAGGGCGAAGAAGTGTTAGGACAGATGAGGAGCGGGTTGAACGGAGTGGTTGGATAGTAAATAATTGACGAAGATAGGAGGGTTGGGAGGATTGAAGTGTGTTGTAGGTGAGGGATAAGACTTTGTACTCTATTCGTTCTGGTATTTTAGAGGGAGTTCGATTGAATTCGATTGATCAGGATGTGATTTCTTAAAAAGGTGAGACTTTTAATGCTTTTAATAAGTAAATAAAGCATTGCAAGATCATTAAAGCAGAACCAAATGTGAATAGAGCGATGGCTTTTATTAGTCGCTAAACTTAGTAGGCCCTATAGGCCTATTATTATCCTTTTACTTACTTACCTTTTAGCTCAAGCCGCAATATAAATGTACGCATTTCTCAATATCCCTCGTATGACCGCGATCCTACTAATTTTTCAATGAATTTATCGGGTGAGACCCTTCATCAACGCTGCCCGTTTGAATCGGCGCCACGCCATTCAAGAAATATAGCCACCATCGGTATGCGAACTGGCGTCCTTACGCGCCGAGGAGCCTTGACGTCCGCTATAACCAACCAATGTAGTGTAACAGAAACCGAGTTCTATCGGCGGGCGCTGTATTAATGCTCAGTAGATAATACGTTGCTGGCAGGTAGTGGTAGTGATGATAGTCAATGCGATCAATATTTGGCTAGACCACCCAGGTTGTCTGCTCATTCCCAGGTATATATTTAGTTTATGCATATATCAGTTATATATATATATATATATGTCTGAAGGCCTATGTAGTGAAAAGTTCTAAAAACAATGAGGGTTTAACTTTGTGCATATTGTGGATTGTATTATGTTGGATAATTTAGCTAATGTATTTGTGTAATTAATTCCTACGGAACACTGGGGAACAGTTGGATGTAATTAACGAGAGGCGGATAGGACGCCCGTAGTTGACAGGTAGAAGTAAACGAGAGAGAGGGAGAATGAGAGAGAGAGAGAGAAAGAGAGAGAGAGAGAGAGAGAGAGAGAGAGAAAGAGAGAGAGAGAGAGAGAGGCGGAGCAGAGGGATGCTGATCGGATGGCGAAAGGGAGAAGTTGGGTGATTGACAGATGAAGGGGAAAGATAAGGAAGGGTGCGAAGCGAAGAAGGCATTCGCTAAACAACGGTCGAAAGAGGCGTTAGGTTCCGGAGAACAGAAGAAAAATAATAAACCTGTATCTCTTAAACGGACCTCGCTAGACTAATAGGCCGATGCGAATCAAAGACTCTGGGTTTGCTGAATTTGCTGTATATAACGGTGTACATAGTTGTAATATACGTGTGAAAGAAAGAATCGGTGTTACGTCTGTGTACGGTCGGACTGATCCATTCACGAACCCGCGTGCTGTTAAAGGCATAAAGTCCCCCGAAGATAAAGCCTCTGATCAATAGCACTGCTCGCCACCATATCCTGAAAGGAGACTTGTGTTCGCCAGCGACCCTTGATGCGCAGGACTCAGAAGCAAACTCATCTTTCAATACATTGTGACAGTGAAGGACTCGATTCGTGTGTCAACGGTTACCTACGACGTGACGCCGACATCAACAGGATTCGACCATTGTACTGAGGCGCACTGAGCCGAGAAGAACAACCAAGGGAACAACCGTTTCAGCAAACAACTACCATTTCAGCAACCAAAGGAGGAGTCTGGAGAAGCCAGCAACAAGTGACGCAGTGTAACGGAGGTCGGAGCTCAACAAGAAATCATTTTCCAGCGGATGCGGCAGTTTCCCCAAAACTACACATTCGACAAATCTGGAACGAAATCTGGTGAGCGCATTCCGAGTCGTTAGTAACAGATCATTCGTCATTTTGTTCTGTATTTCAGAGAAGCACTGGCTTGTGATTTTTGAGAGTGTGAATGCAGGAGCTGTAAACATATTACTACTACTGTTACGTGATATAATTGCATTATCTTATTGTGTCTGTTGGTATTCGTGAAACCTACAGAGATTTGTCATTTATCGTACTGTATTAACTGGTAGAATTTTATATTGAAATGTTTGGCAAAATGAAAAAGAAGGAACTGGAAGAAGAGTACAGACGGAGAAATATCAATCCAGAAGGTTTAGATAAACGTGAAGTGATACGATTGCTGAAGGGAAATGGAGACGTGGAGGAAGGCGAAGGTGGAGTGGAACAGGTTGTGACAGGCGAAGCTAGTATCAGTGAAGGCCAGATGAGGCTGAAACTTATTCAGGCTGAGGAGCGGCTTTCACAGGCTGAGGAGCGGCGTTCGCAGGCTGAGAAAGAACGGGTGCAGGGTGAGGAGCGGCGTTCGCAGCCTGAGAAAGAACGTTTACAGGCTGAGGAGCGGCGAATAGAGATGGAGCTTACTCTATTGCGTGAGAAAGCACAGTTGGGTCTATTGCAGTCGAATAACGCAAGAGTAGATGTAGATGCTGCTGCTGTGTCTGCTTATGCAAAACTACCCAACATGCATGAATCCGAAGATCCGGTTTCCTATTTCCATTCTTTCGAGAAGGTTGCGTTTTTGCATGGTATTGAGAAGGCTCGATGGGCGAGGCTTCTTCCTTCTTTGTTAAATTCCTCCCTTAGAATGCATTACAACAGACTGCCTATGGAAATCTGTGCCGATTACAGGCAAACGAAATCGTCATTGCTGAGCGCATGTAGGATGAACGCGAAGTTCTATTTGGATAAGTTCAGATCTATGCACAGAACAGGCAAACAGTCATACCCACAGTTTTTAGATCAGTTGCGTGATGTGTTTCAATATTATTTAGAGTCAAAGGATATTACTAATTTTGATACTCTTAAAGATGATGTAATTTTGGAAAGACTGAAAGAGTCTTTGCCAAGTGATACTCTATATTTTGTGGAGGCGAGAAAGCCTCGAACTGCTGCTGAAGTGGCTGACTTTGCCAATCTCCACTACGAATGCACGCTAGAAGGAAGGAAGGTAAACCACCTCGAGCAAAAGCAGGGTTATAAGCCAAGGCCTTTTAATGTAAACCATAATGGTAATCAGTGGGAAAATAAACCAACCAAGTCCACACACCACGATACAACGGAACAAAAGGCCCAGGACAAAACCCTACAGCAAAATGCAAGACCAATGCATTTTGGGAATGGCCATTATCGAACGGACCAAAGAAGTCATTTCTACAACAGCAAGTTTAGCAAACACAATTCTCAAGGACAGGGAAATGCCCAAGTAAAATTCATTAAGCAAAAGTCCAACTTAGACAAAATTGTGGATTACCAAAAACGATTCGTTGTACCTTTGTTTGTAAATAATACTTCTGTTGAGGCCATGAGGGATACAGGAGCCCAGGTTACGTTGATAAATTCTGAGCTTATAAAAGATAGTTCATCTGCCAGGAAGGGGAAGCCAGTAACCGTGCAATGTGCTTTTGGCTTGTGAAATATATTTTTACACAAGAAATTGAAATTTCCTCACCACATTTTGGTACGGACAGAAGGATAACGATCAAAGCGGGTGTGGTCCCTGGACTTCAAACAGACCTGTCAATAGGCCATGATCTATTTGTAAATAATCCAGACTTGGTCGACCCGGTTGGTGCATGTAATTGGGATCCCGTTAGCTTACCCCAAACATGTATAGCTACCCGCACCCGTAATTACGACATTGAAGATCAAAGGGAAACTGTAAACCCGAGGGAGCCACCTAGCGCTGTCACGTCAAACGACGAAGCGACCGATGAGCCCAGTGACGTAGGTGTAATTAGTGACGATCACGAAGTGGAAACATATGGCACTGGAAATGATAGCTCAGAGGCAGATGATAAACGGATCTCAGGTGAGGGAGATAAGGTAACTAACTTAACGACGCCTACGCGATCCGAAACCGCACATCAAAGCGTCATTAGTGGGAGCGAAAGCCCGGAGGAAAATTCAAAGGAACCGATTAATACCCAATTAACGAAGAAGTCCTTGAATTCAAAACAGCACAGCGAAGCCTCGTTAGTGGGAGCGAGAGCCAGAATGAGAATTCAAAGGATCCGATTAAAACCCTAATTAACGGGGAAGGCACAGAATTCAAAGCGGCACCGGAACAGGACCCCACGTTACCAGAATGGTGGAAACTAACGCACACTGGCGATAACGAGTATATGATTGAGGGTGGTCTGCTGTTTCGGCAAAGGAGCTCAGATCACAGTCAAGACGATAATGGGCGGGATAGCAAGCAGATTGTTCTGCCCGTGAAAAATAGATCACAGACAATCAAATTAGCCCTTCATACTCTATGGACTGGCCAACGCGATACTGAATCAACAAAGGGTCGATTGTGCCAAGCATTTTCCTGGCCTGCTAGGACAAGTGGTATCCAGTCGTATTTAAGTACATGCGCCATTAGTCCGAAAACGGCCATAGTAAAGAAGGCTGATATAGCGCCTCTTGACGTAAGGGTATTACTCTTGCGACATTCTGCAGAGAACGAGTTACCGGCGAAATGGGATGGACCTCAGGTAGTGAGCAGGAAATTAGACCCAGAAGGAGTAGATAGACCAACTGAATATGATAGAATAAGACTGATACCTAGAGAAGTCTATAGGAGTACCATCGAAAGGGAACTGTTATGCACCATCTGGTCCCTGTATGTCATCTGTTTCTTTATCATTTTCAGCAGTATACACGTTGCACAAGGCTACAGGCTTATCCAGATCATGGGAAAAGAAAACCAGCGGATCACAATTTGGGCTCTGGCAATTCAAAGGTACAATCTAGATATTCATTATGTCCCGGGGAAACACAATTCCCTGGCAGATGGACTATCTAGAGCGTATATGACGAATTAAATATCATTACGCTGTAATCTGTTTTAGTTCATTCTGATATGTTGTCTTAGAAACTTATGTAATTAGCTGAGTAGTTAAATCTTAAGTGTTACACGATTATATTATAATGCATTTGAACGATATTACTCGTTTTTGGTTTTGTTTGTGCTTTCTGTTATAGACACGTAGACTTGTAACTAAATCGCCTGGCGAGTTCGGTGACGTACGGCTTTGAAAGACTTTAAACCTAACGCCGTTCGATGCTCGTCTGTGCTTCTGTAAACAAATCAGCGTTAAATTTAACTGTTTACCCACCTAAAGAAAGCCAACTGTGTACTTTCCGAAGCTACTGCGGGGTGCCGTCAGCTTCAGAAGTGGGGAGATGTAGTGAAAAGTTGTAAAAACAATGAGGGTTTAACTTTGTGCATATTGTGGACTGTATTATGTCGGATAATTTAGCTACGATATTTGTGTAATTAATTCCTACGGAACACTGGGGAACAGTTGGATGTAATTAACGAGAGGCGGATAGGACGCCCGTAGTTGACAGGTAGAAGTAAACGAGAGAGAGGGAGAATGAGAGAGAGAGAGAGAGAGAGAGAGAGAGAGAGAGAGAGAAAGAGAGAGAGAGAGAGAGGCGGAGCAGAGGGATGCTCATCGGATGGCGAAAGGGAGAAGTTGGGTGATTGACAGATGAAGGGGAAATATAAGGAAGGGTGCGAAGCGAAGAAGGCATTCGCTAAACAACGGCCGAAAGAGGCGTTAGGTTCCGGAGAACAGAAGAAAAATAATAAACCTGTATCTCTTAAACGGACCTCGCTAGACTAATAGGCCGATGCGAATCAAAGACTCTGAGTTTGCTGAATTTGCTGTATATAACGGTGAACATAGTTGGAATATACGTGTGAAAGAAAGAATCGGTGTTAAGTCTGTATACGGTCGGACTGATCCATTCACGAACCGGCGTGCTGTTAAAGGCATAAAGTCCCCCGAAGATAAAGCCTCTGATCAATAGCACTGCTCGCCACCATATCCTGAAAGGAGACTTGTGTTCGCCAGCGACCCTTGATGCGCAGGACTCGCCTGCAAACTCATCTTTCAGTACAGCCTATTATTAGTTTTAATATAGAAGTATGTGCTAAAATAATGTGACGTAAATAGTCTTGTCTTGTCTTGTCCATCCTCATTGCTGCGGATCGGAGACCATGGCCAACGACGTCAGTCTTCTACACTCAGTTCTGTCTCTTGCCTTCCTTGTGCAGTCCGCCATCGACATCTCCATCCACTCCGTCACGTCGTCCCTCCAGCGCCTTCTCGGTCTTCCCCGAGGTCTTTTTCCATCCATATATCCCTGGCATATGAAGGCCGGTAGATTGTCTGCTCTAATCATATGTCCAAAGTAGCCCAGCTTTCTGCTCATCACCACCTCCAGCAAGCGTCGCTCCGGCTTCAGCTCTTCCAGAATCGACTCATTTGTCCTGTGCTCACTCCAACTGACCCTCAGCATCCTCCTGTACGTCGTCATTTCGAACGCTGTTATTCTTCTTCTGTCTTCTTTCCGCAGTGTCCAGGTCTCACACCCATACAGCGCCACCGACCACACCAGTGCGCTTATGAGCCTTAGTTTCAGCCAGGTTCCCAGAGCCCTGTCCCTCCAGATCACTGCAAGCGAGCTCATGATCGTGCGCGCCATCCCCAATCTGGCTCTTATTTCTCTGCCCCATCTCCAGATTGCTCTATCACAGCACCCAGGTATCTGAAAGACTCCACCTGTTCCAGGACTGCACCATTACACATGATCGTAATTCTTTCATGTTCTCTGTCCACTACCATCACCTTTGTTTTCTTGGTATTGATTTCCAGTCCATAGTTATTTGACGCCTCGTTGATTCTGTCCAGCAGCTGTTGGAGCTTTTCTCTTGACGTCGCAATCAGCACAATGTCATCCGCATATCGCAAGTTATTTATCGTTCTCCCGCTTATTGTTACACCAATCCACGTAAGTTCGTCGGCAGATTCTCTCATCACCTCCTCCGAGTTAGCTGTTAAACGACATTGGCGATATCAAGCATCCCTGTCTCACCCCTTTTCCAATTCTGAACCAATCTGTAATTTCCTTCTCTATGCGGACAGCCGCCTGTTGATTGTCGTAGAGGATTCTAAGTGTTTCCACCACTTGGTTGTTCATACCCATTTCTTTTATATATATCCATCATCTCCCAATGCGCTATCTTCCGTCCCTTCCTCCCGGTTTTCATCCTTATACAGCTGTTCTGTGTATTGTAAATAGGGACATTGTATAATTGTTGTGAAGATTTTTGTAGATTGAAATTAAGATAAGTGTTTGCTTAGATAAGATAAAAAGATAAAAATTTAAACATGGCTGCATCTGATTTTGGCAGAGTATTATTTGCGTCAGATCCCGTATCAGACCTGTCGAAAATTGTAGTGTCTTTGACGGAATCCATGTATGCATTGATGGAGCGCCAGAACGAGTTAATAGACAGCCGGATTCAGTTGATGCGCCCATATGCCCAGTGCCTCTTAACCTCCAGCAACCGGCACCAGCAACAGCCTAATTATTGGTGCAAGAGACCTGCACCACTACCCTACTGGCAACCTGTCAGATCCACCAGGTCATTAACTTTAACGTGGCCCTCTATCATGAACCTGAGTCTACCTAACCACAACTGACAAGGAGACTTAGGAGAGAAAAATCACCAATTAATTATCTTCCCATCTTGTCAATACACACTAACTCCATCACATCAAGCACAACTCCAAAATAAAAATTAAAAATTAAAAAGCAACTAAAGGCCGGCATCGCTCGACAACTTAAAATATATGATTCATTTTTTCTTGTTCTTTTTTAAATTTAGCTATTTTACAGATCATTTCTAATATAGTTCAATGCGACAAATTTACGGAAAAAAATTTACAGCATCATCTTAATAATCGCAAACAAACGGACATCACTACCGAGACACTTAACAATATAGGCCTACAGTTTCAACTAATGCGGCTTCTAAATGCGATAGCATTAGAGATTATACAAAAATGTTCAATCAAATTTATGTTTATTAAAAGAACTAAAAATTAACACTTTTAAAGCGTCATTGAACTCCCGCGTTTAAGTGCAAGCGCGTGTAGGTTACCGCAATACAGTAGCAAAAATCTCCGATTGACATTATATTGATCAAAGAACTGAAATTCTCAACTGCAGTAGTTGAACAAGAACTCTGCAGTTAAAAGGGTGACTATTGTTGATAATAATTCGCAAGAAATACAGTATAATCACTGTCTAAACAAAGAAATGTCATCAAACAAAATCACAAGACTCGCACTCCAACACGATCTCTTTTAAGCCTGCAATTTAGCGGTAGCCTAACCAGTAGGCTACCACAAGTCTTTTCACATTTGATAGTCCAAACAGAAATTTTCATCAAAAGAAAACTCAGAACGCAGGCCTACTTCTTGAACAGTTCATACAACTTCGCAAATAAACAGCAATCGCGTAGATCACAACAGTTACTCTTGAAAACTACAATACTTCAGAGTAAATTTTTACGAAAACGAAACAAAATTTGTGTTTTGTAAACAGTCTGCAAAATTAAGCGACACATTATACAGCAAATCGTATGTGTGCATGCGTAAGAAGGACAGTCCAAACGAAAATTTTCGTCAAAACGACTCAACAATTGTTTTTCAAAATAGTTCGTACAACCTCCGCAATTAAGCGGTGGGTAATCACATTATAGTAGTAAGGTAAGGGCGGGTTTCAACTCACCTCAAAACAAGGGCGGGTTTCAACTCACCTCAAAGCAAGGGCGGGTTTCAACTTACCTCAAAAAAAGGGCGGGTTTCAACTCACCTCAAAACAAGGGCGGGTTTCAACTCACCTCAAAATAAGGGCGGGTTTCAACTCACCTCAAAACAAGGGTGGGTTTCAACTCACTTCCAAACAAGGGCGGGTTTCAACTCATCTCCAAACAAGGGCGGGTTTCAACTCACTTCCAAACGAGTACGCATTCTAAGCCACATCCAAACGAAGACGGGTTTCAACGCATCTCCAAAAGTTTCTTCATTTGTAACAAATATGATTTAATAAAATATTTTAATAAAAGATCGCTTGTCAATGCTTAAATATATTATGCTTTATTATAAGTTGTATATAGCGGGATAAACGTGATAAATATAAAGGAGATCGCGTGTCAATGCTTAAATATACTAAGTTTTATTATAAGCGGTATATAGCTGGATAAACGCGATAAATATAAAGCAGATCGCGTGTCATTGCTTAAATATATTAAGTTTTATAATAAGTTGTATATAACGGGATAAACGTAATAAATATAAAGGAGATCGCGTATCAATGCTTAAATATACTAAGTTTTATCATAGGCGGTATATATCGCTATAAACGCGATAAATATAAATGCCCTATAAATATAATTAGATGGAAGAATGGAAGTCCTTTAGATCGCTATTGCTTTGAAACGCTGGCGCATTCAATTTCTTGGTATTGGTCTATACACGTCTTATACTCACACGCGGGTACGCATAGATAAGCGAATACGAGCAGACAAACACAGACACCCACGCAAACGGACATTCATCGAGAGGTGCAGAGAAGAAGAGGAAGAAGAGGAGGAGTTGAAAGAGGAGGAAGAGGAGGAAGAGGAAGTAGAGCAGGAGGAAGAAGAAGAAGAGGAAGATTCACACACATACTCAAACGTACAGACAGGTGCAATCTCTTAAAGGCATTCGATATCGTCTGAGAAACAAAGGCGTAGGCGATTATACGGGTCCGCACACACGCGAGTACACACGCATTCACTCACACACACACAGACGACCAGACGAGCAGACAAGATTACCGATACGTCTATGCGTATATACTTATATATCTCCGCTATTATATATGCGAAGAAGAATCGATCTCCAGTAGCTTTAAAGTTATATAGATTTCATCATTCCGAAGCTATGACCCCCCACTCAATAGATAGGAATCTGCCTAAGCACGTCTTTCAATGACACGCGGACACGAATAGATAGGCGAATACGAACACACAAACACATGCGAGCAAACGGAAAAATCAACGAGAGATGCAGACGGACGAGTACGCAGACAAAGGCGAAAACGCACAGGCTTAGACACACATACAGACAGACGTACGGGTTTACTCC
The DNA here is from genome assembly GCA_964023275.1 of Norana najaformis. Classification (NCBI taxonomy): domain Eukaryota; kingdom Metazoa; phylum Annelida; class Clitellata; order Crassiclitellata; family Hormogastridae; genus Norana; species Norana najaformis. The sequence continues at coordinate 25,029,752 of OZ029917.1, forward strand.
TAACGGGCTAATACTGACGCAGACGCGCACACAAATCCAGAGTCACACACAGACAAACATACGCACAGACAAACACATAGGTTTACTTCTAACGGGCTAATACTGACGCAGACGCGCAGACAAACGCGAGGACACACTCGCAAGCACACACACCTACAAACTCAAATACGATGTTACACTTATAATTTACAACCTTATATTTGCGTCGGAGATGAAAGAAGGGAATTCTTACCGCTAACATCGTCCAGTTATCGTCAAGTTATAACATATATATATATATAGATATGCATACACAGTCCTACGTAAACATCAACACGTGGACAATTACACATACACGCATACGCACAGAGGCACACACTCCGACACGCGTACGTGCAGACTCGTGCACAGACAAACATACATTCAAATAGCCAAAGACGCGTTTACTCATTACGGAGCAATATCGACGCGTACGAGCAAACGTAGAAATGGACATACAACCAAATGCATACCCGTGCAAGGAGAAGATACGAATTCATCGCAAAGGCACGTTTATTAGTTACGGATCAATAACATTGCATACGAGCAAACTGTAACACAGACGTACAAGCGTATACATGCCCAAGCGTTCGTAGTTCATACAACTTTACATGGCCCATAAATAATTAGCAACTTCTAATCCGCCGGTGTCTAATGCACAAGGCATCAACCGATGGCACACCAAAACCAAGCCACAATCAGGTCGATATCCAGAAGGTCAGTCCGCACGACAGAGAGGCCGCCTATGGTGGATAAGCAATTTGAAACAGGTAAGTTTTAAGTTGAGAACGAAATGACAGGAGCGACAGAGCAGAACGAACAGAAGCAGATATATTTGCATCGGAGACAAATTTTGATCTAACGTGTTCAGACTTGAAAGGTATAACGTAAAAGAAACGACATTCTATAACCAAACATCGTACATTTGGCCTGGCCTACAAATTTATATCTTGGACGAATGAGTAGTATACTTATATATATATATATATATATATATATTTAAGATTGGCATTAATTAATAGCGGCAAGCGTTCGTTTCTAATCAATCGTACCCGACAATTGCGTCTTTCATCCATAGAATATAAAGATTTAATCGCGTTCCGAAACTTATAATTATAATTGGCGTTCGAATGAGCAACTTCTTAAGGTATCCTGTCGTTGTCGTTTGCGAATGTTGACGCCTTTGGTCCACCCCACCTTCCAGTCATTGTCGATTGTGAATATTGATGCCTTTGATCCTGCCGCGTCATTCATCAACCCGAATCGTCGGAAATTACAATTGTTAGATTCACAATACAAATACTAACACGTTCGTTCGCATAATTGTGCACACGTATACCAGCTTTCCATGAGCAGGAGACGGGCAAAGCTCAATCTCAAGTCTAAACACGTCGAATTTGTTTACAATATCGTATGACATTTATTATGAGGGACCAATCATTTACCAACGGGTACAGAATGCTCGAGTTTAATCGCCCCAACTTCTTAGGCATTGGTTTAGTGCGCATCCAAACAGAGTCGAGTAAGAACAGCGTGTACATAGCAACGTATCACAAGCATTGGTCCTTATTCATTTGACGAGATATTCTTAACGTATCGGCCGCGACGCTCTGCTCAGAAATCGCACAGGACTCTAAGAAGATGTCTCCAAGATCGAAAAGTACAATAGCGACTCCTGTGAGTATTTCATTTTTACGTCTTTTAAAAACTAAAATTCGTCGTGTGTATTCATTTAACGTCTGTACCAGTCACGATGAACATCTCCTTCCATCGCTTCGACAATTTTAATGTCGTTACCAACGATGCGTGTGTGCAAGAACCGATCTGTCATTATAACCACATTACGAAAATACTAATTTATATAGCTTTTGTACTCATATTTAGTATCGCGATAGTGTTTTCGTTACGGAAAAGGAATTGGAAAATGGTAAGTAACATAAGCGTTATACGCGTCGAATTAACGGAGAAACGATTAACGAAAATTAAACAGCCGATATTATATCAATGAAATGTTGTATTTGTAGGTAATTTTCAAAATTGGGAAACAAGACCTGTATAAGGACGCTATCGGCAACAATCGGTTTTTGACCGCCAACATTTACAAAGAGATTCTTTTGGTACACATAAGAGAATACGCTGAGTCTAACGGAGCGTTGCATCCTACGAGAAAGGGCGTGTGTTTTACCAAGACCAGGTGGGCAACCTTTGTCAATCAACTCGACGACGTAGACAGATGCATCGATCAGCTCAGAGCGGATCAACCCGTCGATTACTTCCAACACATCGGAGGAAGATATTACGTCTCCATTTCAAATGGAGTAAAATGCGTCAACATTCGTCGTTACTTTCTACCGTTGGACGGTAAGAAAGAACGTCCAACCCGCAGCGGTATTGCGTTGCGCTTGGACGAATGGGAGACGTTGACTTCCAAGATCCGCGAGTTACACGATAAAGTGTCTGAACTTAAAAACGCACGACCTTGCTACGCTAGCGAGGATCACGCGAATCAGATGGGATATTTTAGTTGTCGCGAATGCAATCCTTTTGGACTGGATCTCGCTAACGGACTAACCGATTAATCGGTTGGACATCGTATTATCTTAAAATTAACAAAACAAGAAACGCTGGCGATTTAATATAGCTTATTAAACCGAAACACGTCTTTTTATTTCTTGATATTGCATACATACTTATGAATCAGATAATCGTTTAGTCCAGTGTCCATGGTTAACATATTGACTATAGCGTTGACATTTCTATTTCTAGCCCTGTGTAAGCAGTAGAATATGCAGTATTGACCACAGAAACGGCTGATAGCGCTTTGTAGCGGTCTCTCGTCAAAAATCCAGTTTAAGCAATGTCTGTTCAGGAAGGATGTAAACTCTTTCTGCGGGGGTCTTCCAAAAGAGTCAAAATATTCGCCGTAGGAGGAACCTTCAACGTATAAGACTATCCAATGCTGGCCGGGTCTGTCGTGTGGATCCGTGTTGCATACAAATAGCAGAGATCTCTTTTCGTTTAACGCGTCGGGTAGACGATCGCAGGCAAACACTCCAACAAACATAGGTGCACACTGAATGTTTCCGTAGAATTCGTTCAATTTGTAATCCGTTCATTTTCAATTCTTATAGTCGAAAATGACGTTTCTCGAACGATCAATTTCCAAAATATTTTCAAACTCGGCAAAGGCTATGACGTTAATGGTATTAGGAAGCGCTTGAGCAAATTTCACATCCAAACGAATGTTACCGTGTTTCACAAGATTAAAATGACCACCTTCGGCTAGGTCTGCTGTCAAGTCGAATGCGTACAGTGCGTATCCTCCTGCAAAGTCTTCTCTGGTTATATAGTTTTCTTCGTCTCTCATCCATTTTCCCGTTCCCATAAATAACGAAGCATATGCACTGATAAATTGATTATTGGCAAAATTGATTTTCAAAGGTTTCACCGACTGCTGCTGTCGATCCAAATATATCTTTAATTGAGAGAGATGCATGTGTTTAAAGTTGAAAGGATTCTTTGTATAGCTTCCATTAAACGCGTCGTTGTCTACGCGTCCTGTTACGATTCTCGTAGGTATCTGTCCAGAGAAAAGACTTTCTTGCGTGGCATCTAGATTGCCTCTGGGTATCGTAAAGGTTTTACAGATGGCTCTTCGAATCGGAAATTTTGCGTTTCCCAACTCGAGTGCCTTCGCGTGTGCAAGAAACACAGATGGACTGAGCTTAACTTTTCTCACGTATAACTTCCATTCTAAAATTCGAACTTTGTATGCAGCGCCTTGTACGGAGGACATCATACAAAAGGCGTCTTTATTTCTAACGAAACGCACCCTGATATTAATATCGTTAGGAAGAAATCGATCTTGAAAAAATAGATCGCTGTGGACACAGCCCAGCATGTCGACAATACGCCCTTCGCCAGCCAGAGCGCAGCGTTTCTTAAAACCTTCGTTTTCGACATTGTCGCCGTGAGGATTAGCGTCTTCGAATTGATTTGCTATATCTTTGTAATACAAAGCCGACGTCAACTGCGACGTTTTGGCTGCTCTGCCATAACTGAGAACGGTTTCCAGGTAACTACGATACGCGTACGTGTTGTTTGACGCTGTGACGAGGGTATCGTTTAACGTGATGTCGACTTCTGAGAACAGACTGTGTAAAAATAAGTTTATCGGGCAAACGTGATCATCATCGTCTGTTGGTTCGTTATTTGCTCTTATAATTTGCGCCCTAACGTACAGCTGCGTGTTTGCTAAATCGAGATAGTCTTGTCCGGCTCCGGTAATGCTAAATTCTATAGGCGTTCCTTGCGAAATTGTGGTTATAGGATTATATTCTACATATGTACCAGTCTCTCTGCTGGTCTGCGTAGGAGGCACGATAAACAGATCCAATTCGCTCTTTGTACACTCGCAAGACTGAGGATGAACGAGTGCCATCGTTAAAATGTGCCGAATATGTCGGATTTGGTTCTTTTCTTGAATTTCTTTATCGTCTTTTGCTTTCTCTTCCTGCCGCTGCCGCTTTGCGTATTGAAATTGTTTGACAAAGCAATCGTTTTTATACCTTCGGGTATACGTCTTTTACTCGACTCTTTAAATTGCTGTCCTTCTGCCACATCGTTGGCAATCTGCAATCCGGTTCTCAACACCTGTCTTCCAAAAGCTTTAGGACCCGTTTGAATCAGCGGCCAAGCACTTCTGAAAAAAACGCTCAGAATACTTCCCAATCCGTGTCCTCGTTGCATACGTGCTCCTTGGAACACGGGCGTGCCGTTGCCACTCTGCTGCAGATAATAATCTTCGTACGCGAGTCGACTGGCATCGCAACAAAATTGTCTTTTCATTGTAAAAAGTATGGGCTTTTGCTGAGTCTAAAATGAAGCGTCACTATTACCTTCCCGTATTCGAATGGTACTGGATTTCCAGTGTCGCTCCTTATATCTATTTCTATGGAGTCGAAGCTTTTCTGTGGAATCGGTACGTATAGCGACTTTTCGTATATCCTATACACGATATCGCCGCTTTTGCCTGCCACGTGAACGATGCGAAGTAAGGGCGCCTTTGTATCGCCTACAGGGATGTGCTGTAAAACGTTACAATACCCGAATATGGATGAAAAACCTCTGTTTAGATCGCACACACTGCCAGCCGACCAATGCAACGGTGTCTCATCGTTATTTACGAGGACCTTCTGTCCAACGTTGAAACCCAGCATTGCGCACAAGGCCGATGAAATGTGTACGGATGCACCTTTGTTGACGATTGCGTTGATTCGTTTCGTGCTTGGATAGTATTTAAACTTTGGGTAAGTATTCGTTTTAAGGTATTCGGCAGTCTCTTCGATACGACCGTTTACCATCTGTACGAGATCTGCTGGTGAATCGTAAAGCCAGGAGGCAAGCGCACCGTGTATTCCTTGCGAAACGGCTTGTCGTTTATATTTACCATTTGCGAATATACAACACTTCCTTCGCCCTTCTCCAGATTGAACCAGATATGTTGATATTGTATTTCTACCAAACCGACTTCCCACTCGCCAGACAACGAGATAGCGTTTTCAAGTCTTGTCGCATAGCGAGCGACAATGTTTTCGGGGTAGTAATGCATGGAACTGTTGCTTGGCAGCGTAAGGTAAAAGTGCGCCATGATCTTAACCGTGCAAGAAATTTTGTGCGACTGATCTGTTAAGCTGCTACATTTTGAATATATCGGTGGTCCACGAGTTAAAACTGTTGTCGTATCCTTTCCATTTAACGAAATATTGCACTTTTCCACCACTCTTGCGAGTCTTTAGAACTTTTTCGATTCTGTATTCATGGTCCTCTTTCAAAATTTATTGCAATCGCTCTTCGTAGAATTTGCCCTTTAATTTTTCGCCGTTTAAATCCGCAATTTCGTACTTTGCAGGATCTGACGGTATTCGTGCAACTATCGTGAAAATTTCTTCTGTCCAAGAAGGTAGGTAGCCCTTTTTGAAAACAAATCTGGCTTTACTTATTCTAACATTGTCGCCAACGCCGTATTTCCACTTTGCGGGTCTTTTCTTTCTGCCGTACAATCGATATCGTCTTCGTTTTCGATCGACACTTGGTTAGGCGCCATGCCTATGCTTCGATGAAACGTGTTATTATACGAGTGTACCAGATCTTGGAGAACGTCTACATAACGGTAGGTATTTTTGTATGTGAAATATTTCCACATCTTTGTTTTCAGGGCGCGATTAAATCTTTCGACGACAGAGGCTTTATTGTCGTCGTTTTCAGTCGTGTAGAAAAGGATCGCTTTTTTGTGCAACAACTGCTGAAAGATTTTATTAAGAAATTCGGTTCCCTTATCGGTTTGTAAATGTGCCGGATGTCTGTCTTTCAATAACGACGAAAATGCTTCGGTCAAAGCCGATCTAGTCCTTGACTTGATCGGAAGAGCCCATGCATGCTTAGAAAATACATCTATACACGTTAAAAGATACTTGTTCTTGTCGTTTTTTTTAAAGCGATGAAAGATCTGCCAAGTCTGCCTGCCACAAATCGCCTATACCGACTGTGAACGTTTTCCTTCGCCTAAAGTTTAATCGCGCAGGCTTGTGTAGAGTATATGCATCTTGTTTCTGTAACCAGCTTTTGATATCGTTATGCTTATATTTGTCCTTTAAATTTCTTCGAAAGGTTGTCACACCGCCAAAACTACCAGCCTGTTTAAGATCAAAGTAAGAATCCATCAATAAGGTTCCCAAACAAGTTGCTGTTTTCTCTGTTTTCTACGTCTGCGACTGGGCGTAACTGAGTTGCTCTCTTCCTCGTTCGAGTTAATATATTTCCATCTATCCTCGTTGCCGATTAATTCGCGTGGAATATTACTAGCTTTCAAAGCGTCAGCAAGCTGTTTCCAGCCCGTAGGACTCGATGTCGACGTTCTTTTCCTGAGTAAGTCGTTAATCAGATCCACTGCATGCGTTCTCTGAATCGTCGTATGGTTCAAGATGAGCTCTCCTTTGTCGCTCCACTTCAGATCTGGATTACACTGGCCAACAGAAAAATTTTTTTTTCTTGTTGCCTTCGGTTTTAGACCTGTTCTTGGGGTAATTTTGGGCGCTGATTCAGAAAATGTCATTGGATTGAGTGCATCAGGTCTAGTTTCTGAGATATCGTCGATTTTGTAAAGAAAACCCAGTCCACTCTTTAAACGATGTCTTTGGCAAAACTAAAATGTCATAATAAGCTTTATTTATGGCTAATTATAATTCTTGCTGATTCATATAATGCCTACATCCTTATAATGTAAAATCAGCATATCTTGCCGCGTGCTGAGATATTGCTGATTCAACGAAATAACTATTCCGTACCCTACAGCTTACTCAGCACTAAATTCATGGCCTCATTTAGAATTTATTTGTGCTTATACAGCGTTTCATGGTTTCGAACTATGTAAATAGATTATGCTGAAGTCAGCATTTATAGCCTATATAAACCGCCTCCTGAAAGCTAGAGCAGCCGCAGTCGTCTTAGGGCATATTAAGAGTTGGTCGCAAGAACAATCTGTGAATGTGAGCATTGAATAACTACATGTTCTTACTATTTTTTAGGTTAGTCATTTAATTCCTCAGATGCGAACATCCTTAAGGTTATGGCTACTTCCAGACGGAGCTGCATTAACCATCCAGACATATTCTGCTACATTTGTGGGGAATACACACTAAAAGCAAACAGGAAACCGATTTCTGAGTTTGTAAAAAGAGCATATGTAGGTTATTTTGGTGTCAAACTTGGAGATCAAGATAAGCAATGGGCTCCTCATACAGTATGCAAAACTTGTATTGAACAATTGCGCCACTGGACAATTGGAAAGAGAAGCTGCCTGAAATTTGGTGTACCGATGGTTTGGAGGGAACAGATAAACCACTTCGACGACTGTTACTTTTGTATGGTTAATATCATAGGCATCAATCGAAATAATCGTCACAAGTTGTCTTACCCTGATATACCTTCAGCCAGGAGACCTGTTCCGCATTCGGATATTGTACCAGTTCCACCTTTTCGCGAACTACCTCAGCTCTCAGACGATGACACTTGCATGTCCAATATCGGACAAGATGACGAAAGTGAAGAAAGTGGGGGCAGTGACAGTGATTTCCAATCAACTTCACACAGTGAACGTTTTGACCAAAAAGAGTTGAGTGATCTGATCAGGGACTTAAATCTTTCCAAAGAGTCCTCTGAATTGCTTGCGTCCAGACTAAAGGAAAAGAATGCACTTCAGCCTGGAACGAAAATTACAATTTATAGAAACAGAGAAAAGGATTTGCTGCCATTCTTTACCGAAGACAACAACCTAGTATTCTGTAATGACATCAGCAACTTATTGAAGAAAATTGGTCTGTCGGATTACAGCCCAGATGAGTGGCGTCTTTTTATCGACAGTTCAAAACGTAGTCTGAAATGTGTGCTTTTAAATAACGGCAACAAATTTGGTTCTATTCCAATCGGTCACTCCACCAGGATGAAAGAAGAGTACAATGCCATCTCTTTAGTACTGGAAAAGATAAAATACAAAGAACATCAATGGGTAATTTGTGTAGACTTGAAGATGGTAAATTTCCTCCTTGGTCAACAAAGTGGCTACACAAAGTATCCCTGCTTTTTGTGTCTTTGGGACAGTAGAGCCAAGCATGAACATTGGACAAGAAAAGATTGGCCTTCGAGGAAAGACATGGTGGTTGGAGCTCAAAATGTAATCAAGGAATCTTTGGTGGCACGAGATAGGATCATACTGCCACCACTACATATAAAGCTAGGCCTGATGAAACAATTTGTCAGGGCTTTGAATAAAGAAGGTTCATGCTTCGAATACATAGTACACAAGTTACCAGGAATTACAATGGAAAAATTGAAGGCTGGAATCTTCGATGGTCCACAGATCAGGCAACTTATGAATGACCCACTTTTCATACCATCAATGAATGAAATCGAATCTTGTGCCTGGTCTTCCTTTGTTCTTGTAACTAAAAATTTTCTTGGCAACAAGAAGGCAGACAATTATGCACAACTAGTAGAGGATATGCTTCTTCATTTCAACAAGCTTGGCTGCAACATGAGCATTAAAGTCCATTATCTCCACAGTCACTTAGATCGCTTTCCAGAGAATCTTGGTGACTTCAGCGAAGAGCAAGGTGAAAGATTTCACCAAGACATCAAAACAATGGAAAATCGATATCAAGGAAGATGGGATGCACACATGATGGCAGACTATTGCTGGAATATTATGCGCGATTGTTCCGGCAGATGCCACACTCGGAAATCGTACAAAAGGAGCTTCTTCGGTGTCGAATGACTTGAAATTTTTATAACAAACTTGTTCTGTTTGGTATCATATAAGTACAGTTTCAGGTACTACCATTTTCTTTTAAGTATTTGTATTATTATGTTTATTTAGTGTATCACGTAATAAATTGAGCACTACATAATTATAGCTATAGCCTTATGTTTTATGGGCGAGCAGAGGCAAGGACTGGTATATGGCATAATGTTCTATATCTCGAAAACTAGACTTGCTGGGAGAAAACTGGTGCCTTTTCTGGAATCAGCAGGTCAAATATACCCAGAAACAGTTCTGACATTTGAGGCAACAAATTATGTGTTGGCCAGTGTTATTTTTAATGTGCATCAAAAGTCGAGAGGCGTGAGACTTCCACTTCTTTGGAACCGTGCTTAACACGTCAGACTCCATAGATTTTAAGCTTTTGCTCCCATCCACGGAGTCCGTTTTCTCCTCGACATCTGTGGACGTAAATTTTGTTATGACTATAGGTTTATCAAGATTTAAATAACGAGTCAAACTATTTGAATACAGTTTTGCCTTTTCGCCGTCAGCAATGTTTCTGTGTAATATATCGTAGATTTCGGCGTCTAATTTTGATAAAGTCTTGTCGACCGCAGTTTCTTTCCACCTTTCGATCTGTCTCGGTTCGACTAAAACCATCTTCTTTGCGTGCTCCCTCCTATTTGTTGGGATTTAGAAGCGAGCCAAAGAAGGATAGCACAGGAGTTAGAAGAGCACCGATGAATCCGCCAGTCTGAATCAGTTTCTTCTTCTTCTTAGCCCCGCGTATTTTCTTCGAAGCCAAATGTCTTAGGATGCTTTTATATCGTTGCAGTTTCTTCTTCTGAGCCTCGGTCAAAGGTGCGTTTCCTTTTAAAACATTCTTTGCACATTCGCACAGACAGCATAAGAGACCCGTGTCGCATTTCTTTAAAACGTTTTTCCTAACTTTAGCCGTCGCTTCTTTGATCAGTCTTAGCATTGCAAGATACTTCTTTAGTTTGGGCGACATTTTAAACGAATGAGCGATAGACGTTCTGCGCGCGTTTATATTTATTCATTTTCTCACATACACATAATGGATTTCGCGGGAAATATGTCAGTTCTTAATCTACACCTCTCATCGGTATCGGGTCTAAGATCGACTAATAGATAGCCAAAGGGCACCATCATTGCATCTCTGAACGCCTAAAGCATAAAATTGGACTTTCCGGGAAACATCTGTCTGCTCAGATTTGCAATCAGAGTAGAATCTCTAACGTTTTTGAATAGAATCAAATAGTGTGCGTTGAGACTTATAGTTCTGCTATGTTTGCTTCGATAAAACAGATTTTCCATCGAATATGTTGAAGTCGGGAAGGCCTTCGTGAAACTGAATTTGTGGATATTTGTCAAATATATCTTGATAAATCCCATAGCACCACATGATCTTTTCGATTGAAGGTTTTACCTTGAGGGGCAAATGATCTATAAAACGAAGCGTAAATTGCGTTTTACCGCATCCCGACGGTCCGCTTACAATAGCCAAAAAAGGGTGCTTCCACGTAGGATCCATCGTTGAGAATGATATAAAACGGTTATTGGATCTCTTATATATGGACAAAAAGCGGTATATATTTATCAATATAGCGATCTATCGAATCGAATTTCTTTGGTGATTGTAAGGATTTAGGCGTATATCTATTACATCCATTCGACAAATTCGTAAATTTGTAGGTCACAACGTTTTATTATTAACGCTATCGTATAACGACGGAGTACATTCGTGTGCTATTCGAACGTTTATGGGCTTTTGTATGCGTGTGTGTCTGTGTTTGTGGGCTTGTATTTGTATGTGACGTGTCTAGGCAGATTCTTAGCTACTGAAGGCGCCAGCGCTTCAGAACAATAATCTAATGGAATTCCATTCTTCCATCTAATTACTCCTGTAGGGCCTTTATATTTATCACCTTTATCGTGCTATATACCACTTATAATAAAACTTAGTATATTTAAGCATTGACATGCGATCTTTTATTAAAATATTTTAATAAATCATATTTATTATTATAAATGAACAAACTTTTGGAGATGAGTTGAAACCCGTCTTCGTTTGGAGCTGAGTTTAAACCTGTGGTCGTTTGGAGCTGAGTTTAAACCCGCCCTTGTTTTGAGGTGAGTTGAAACCCGCCCTTGTTTGGAAGTGAGTTGAAATCCGCCCTTGTTTTGAGGTAAGTTGAAACCCGCCCCTATCTTACTACTCATTATCCTCGAGAAGGAACTCTTGATTTCTCATGGTAACTTGAAATTCCCTTGTCAACAACATGACTTCTTTCGTCGGACAACTTTCTTCTTTAGACGATTTCTTCTGACTGTCGGTAGGGTTTTCAAAGTCATGTTCTGCTATTCCCTGGCGTTTAAAGTCGTCTTTTCCCAAGGTTTCCGTTTCCTTATACTCCTGTTTCTCATCTGCACCCAAAGTCTTACCGTGGCTAGGCTCCAACTTCTGTGCTATGTCCTGAGAGCTCTTCTGTATTCGGTACCATACAGGACTTAAAACTACGGTAACCAAGTATTCACAACTGCATTCACTGGAAGGTAACGAACATTTATAGGCAACCTAGTCTCCTTTGGAGAACGGAAATCGTTTCACTTGTCGCACGAACACTATTCTCTTTGTTCGGCGGTTTTCTTCAATAGGTCTCTCACAATGCGTTTTTCGTTTCTATTTTCCCGTTGCTGCTTCTCACCGAAATCTTGGCCAATTACTCTGTGCGAAGATTCGTTGACTACTGGGTCAGCGAGTGTCGTCTCTTCTTACAGTGGTATCTCCTCTTCTTGTAGTTTCATTACTTTCCAGCCACAACAGTCCTAATAATAGCTCTTCAGTAACTTGAACTGTTACAATACAGGGCAGAGGAAATGTTCTTTCTCCGATTCAAATTCTAAGATTGGCTACTTCATAAACTCAACACCTTGACGATAATAATCATATATTTTATCTGCTCTAATAGTATGACCGAAATAGTAATAGTATAACCGAATTAATTTAAGTACATAAGTAGTAGTAGTAGATGTAAAATAGGGATTTGAGCGCAGTTTGCACTTAAATTACCCCAGCCGGTTTGAGCGCAGCCGGCGATGACTCACCGACTGCGCTCAAACCGGCTGGGCCAATTCTTAATGCTGTTCCTCATCAGATAGCGTCGCCAATTCCTCTAGAAAGCGATCCGATCCATCTGGTTATGCATTAAAAACGCTCTGGACGTAACCAGCTCGGACCCTGGTGTATAAACCAGATCAAAGTTATAAGTCTGCAGTCGTAAATGCATTCTCTACACTGGCTCCGCAGCAGCGCTTTGTTCAACTGCTTCCGACCAATTTGCTTCGTAATTCCTAACAAAGCTAAAATCCTCGACGACGCTTACCGCTTCGATAATTCCGTCATGGCACATCTCGCTTTCGACCTCGTCTTTTACCGGAATTGGAAGTCGTCTCGGTGGCATCTGTACCGGTTGCACGGTTGGGTCGACGTCCAAGTGAACTTCACCAGGCATCGCACCGATTCTTTCAAACAAGTCTTTGTACTGTCTCACCACTTCGTTGCGCGTGAATGATGACAGACTCGACTGAATTGCGCAGATATTTTCATTTATAATTGAGAACAATTCGAATCGAAGACAAGCCTTCAGACCAAGGATAGGTTGTTTATGTCTCGTCATGATATAAAACTAGTTTGAATTGGCACAAACTCCTGGGATGATGGACCAGGGCTATGATCATACCTCATGTTTACAGCTTCATATTATCAAACATGCGCAGCCTGGATGTCGGACGGACGAATTTAAGTGCCTCCATGGTCGGTGGCTTCTACCACAGATTTTCGGTAGAAGGTTTATTGTTGAACCGCAGTCAATAAAAATCCCACTTTGCATCCATCGACGTTCAGTTGTGAGTGGATATACTTAGCATCTGCGGTTGTCAGCGGCAGAGGTTCCTCGTCCTGCAGTTGACATACCCGGTCATTGCTCTTGCCTGCCTTCGCTTTGCAGACACATTCAAAGTGATGGGTGCTTCATGTATCTACGACAGGTCTGTCCGTATGCGGTACACGCGTCTCGTGGAAGTCGAGGCGTGCTTCGCATCGAGTTCACTTCATCTTCCGTTGTCATCACTTGCAATTTTTTCGTAGCGATTTCGCTAGATTTGCAAACGTCTGCCTCAGTGCTCAAGTCCAGCATACGCATCTGCAATAATTTTCGGCGAGCAGCGTTGTCCCGGAGGCCAAGGACAATTCTATCTCTTAGAATGGACTCCTCTAGCGCACCATAGTCGCATGATCGTACAACCCTGCGTAAGTCGGGTAGGAATGATTCAAATGCCTTTCTTACCTCATGGACCAGGCTATTGAATACGTATCGCTCGTACGTGATGTTCACTTCCGCGACGTAGTATTGTTGAAAGGCCTCAATCACTTTGTCGATGTCCGTACGGTCGTCTTTTGTGTCAAACTCCATTGTCTGGAACGTCTAGTATGCCTCGGCGCCCACACAGGCCAGGAAGACAGCGGCACGCTTCGTGGAAGACTGCGTCTACAAGTCAGTTGCAACTTCGTATTTACGCCACTGGCTGCAAAATCGGTTCCAACCCGATGCTACGTTACCTCCAGACATCTTCAGCTGCGAGTGGAACGATATATTTTACAGAAACGACATTGTGTCTGATTATCGTTATACTTTCAAGATAGCCTCACTATATATATACATATTCCTTGAGACGTGAGTTTCGCTATATTATGACACCATGTAAAAGTAGTCTATCGACCTTCATAAACGCATCAACTTGACGATTATAATCATATATTATTTCTACTCTAATAGTGTGATTACAGAAGTGTGTGGCTCTATGTCTAGTGTTTATGAGTCAGTGCTTTTCGTATTTTCCAGCTGGGCGCGCTGTCTCAGTCTGTCAGTTTACGCTCTCTGCGGCCCCTAACTCCGAATGGTCGGCGCTGTGAGCTAATCCTGTCACAACTCCTTTGACTGCAATCTAATTACCATTGGCAGCTAAAAGCCGCTTTTCTGTAGGTTCCAATTCTACTTCCGCACAAGGCAACGTGGACACAGCGATACTGCGCTTCCTGGATCTAAGAGACAAAGCAGTGGCCTGCCTTCTAGATTTGCATCGACATAAGCTATTCTACTTCACTGCACCCTTCGATTATGAACATCCTGGACGACAGCTCCTGCCTCGACTGATCCAGCGTCTTCTTTAGGATTCGCTTTTTCACCTCTTCCGGTAACTTTCTTAGCACGCCACCGTTTCATGTGACCTTTTTGTCAACACTGATAGCAAACGACGTCGTCAGCGTTTCTCTAACCTCCAGGCCCAAACAGTCTCTTGTGCACTGCCAGGGGTTTGCTACCCCTCTCTAACACTGCCTCCAAATTGGCGAACGTTCCTGCGGTCTTCCAAATTTGTAACTGAATCCTGTTTTGATGCAGCTATCCTATCTTCTTGGTCAAATTCTTTATTTCCTCTTCAATAACTGCCAAGCGATTATCTCAATCTTTGTTAATAACATTGGTTTTCCGGTCTTTTCTAGTAGTGTTTACTCCGAAGTGACTAGGGGACCTCAAGGAGACCCCGTAATTGCGCAGACTATGGAGCCTCAAATTGCGCGAGATCTCGCAGATAACGCGTGATTGTTATAAAAGGTCAAAATGGCTACGGACGTAGAATCTGAGTTTTCTGTTGCAAGGAACTTTTTGTTTGAGATTAAAGCGTTACAAACTGCAAAGAAAGCATACAAACAGCACCACTTTGTTCAGTGACAAAATAATAGATCCAAACTGTCCTTTTGCTGACTTTGACCAACTGTAAATGTTTCTGAATGTGGTTGCACAGGACACGAAAAATCGACCGCAAAATGGGTTAGTGTTAGGGTTTAGATTTAGGGTTTAGGGTTAGGGTTAGAGTTTAGGGTGAGGATTAGGGTTAGATACTGACCCATACGGTATTTATAAAGAATTAAGTTCATATTCACATTCACATTGACGCCCTAGTATATCATTTTAGGCGAACACCTTGAGGTCCTCTAGTATTCCAGTTTAGGCGACCTTCTTGAGGTCCCTAGCAACCTCCTTTTTACTCAGCCATACTTCTGATCTATTTTGCTTGATATGTTTGATGATCGACCATACTCGTCCAAACTCAAACATCGATGTTTGCCAAATATGCCACATCCGCGGTGTTTTTATCAAATTTCTGAAGTTTAATTCGTATCCCTCGGTCGGTCGCCTTTTCACCTCTCTTCTGAGTAATTGGCATCCTTTCCATGCGCCTTTTATGAATCTTAGTTATTTATCTCACATTCGCTTGTCGGTTCACTTGCTTCTGCAGTACTCCATATGGATTGATGCTGGTCGCTTATATTGCACGCGGGACTCCCGAAATCCGACCCTTTGACTTTTTTCCGAAATCTCTGGGAAGTTTCCCCGCTTTCCGTACGTCTCTGTCGCGTCCGCCAGTATCGCTCATTCTGAACTTCTGGGCACTGTCTGGTTTATCTGTCGAGCGGCTGTCGGAGTCTTTCCTCGCATTCCTTCTGCCAGAGTGGCTAAATTCTTTGAAGTCGGTTTTCGGCCGAGACGGTTCACGCGGTCGGTGAGGGCCATAACTTAACCCTTCTCGCCGAGGCGGAGAAATTCTTTGAAGTCGGGATTCTTACCCGTAGAGGGTCGCTTGTTTATCACTTCCCACGCAGAAAGATCTCTGTCCGTTTCTCGGTTTTTCTGTGACTCTCATCCCTATCAGGCGTTATCCAGCCGAAGCGATTTCTGACCATTTATGGACCGCACTTTTCGTATTTGCGGGGAGCTTCCCAGTGAAGACTTTCTTGGTCGATTTCTTGGTCTTTGCCGCGTATTTCATAATTGCAGGGAGCTTCCGAGGCAGACATCTCACTCCCGGTTTCCCGGTATCTCCCGCATCTTCCACTTTCGCAGGACCTTTCCCGATCAGGAGTCTCTATGTCAAGATACTGGTATGACCCGCGTCTTTCACGTCACGGACAATCATCAGCCCAGAATTTCTCTTAATCAACGATGGTTGTCTGTATGGACTTTCTGTCTCTGCAACTGATGGGCCATCTGACGAAAAAAATGTCTTACCTCACCGAAGTCCATTTCAAATAAGAATTGAATCCGTGATTTTTCCGAATTTCCGCCTTGCTGTAATTCTTCGCGTTTCTCTGGGTAACCTCGACTCCGCGAGTTTCCCAAGACTTCAGCCTCACGAAATTTCTGTCGTTTTTCTGGGAATCCTCGACTTCGCGACTTTCCCGACATTTCGCCTTCACACCATTCTTCACATATCTTTGGGTAATCTCGGCTGCGCAGTTTTCCCGAAATTTTCGAAAGTTCTCTGCCATTTTATGGGAAACCTCGACTCCGCGATTTTCCCGATACTTCTACCGGAATATTTTCCTGGCATTTTTCCAGTCAACCTGGGTCTATTGGGTGCCTCAATATTTTGCTCCGGTCTAACTCTGGGTGTTGCGCAGTTGGAACTGACAATTCTTCCAGCCTCCTGCTCAAAGTCACCACAGTCTGTAGGTAATACATTTCAGCGATCCAGTCCATTTGATCTCTGGTAGAACGGCCATCGTCTTGGTCACCCAACAAAATCAAACGCGCCTCATCTCTGTAGCGGTGACGTGTCCCATAAATACTCGTTTTCTTTTCCCCGCGTGTAGTTCGTGGTCCTCCAACCTCGTCGGAGGCTCTTGGCATGTCTTCCGCTATACTGCTGTGAATAAGTCGCGGTCCTAAAACCTCTCGGAAGGCTCTTGGCATGCCTTTCACAATATTTTCGTGTATATGTCGCGGTCCTAAAACATTTTCGAAGGCTGTTGGCATGCCTTCCACAATACTCCGGTGTATAGATCGCGGTCTTAAAACCTCTCCGAAGGCTGTTGGCATGCCTTCCACGGTACTACAGTGTCTGTAGTATTTTTCGCTTTTATCTTTCTGCACGCCCATTCCCGTCGTCTGGGGGTCCGTTCTTAATCAATTTTCGATACCTGCGAGGGAAAACGAGGCTATCTCACGACCTGTCTGCGCCCAAGCTTCCCTTTCAAGTGTATCAAGCGCGTCAGGTCCAGCCCTTTCTTAGACAACTCTCGCGTATCCTGAAATGTCTTTGCGCTAGCACATCGGTAGTCAATGCTTGTCTGCTCGAGGTGGGGATTGTCGTCTGGATCGTCATCTGCATCTTCAAGGTCCTCCTCTGATCTGCAGAAAGAAAGCGCTGGTACTCCACTTCTATTAGCAGTTTGTTGCGTTCTCGGTCAGGATACAACTTCGCGTAACGTGGGTGACAAGTAGTCTGAGATTTGAATAAAGATGCAAGAATGATTTTGAAGAGGTGCTGATTGTCCGAACACATTGTTTTAACCGTTACTGCCTGTAGATGTGCGAAGCATCATATAATTAATAAATGAATCTTAATTTCATCATTAAACAACGAAAAGAGAAATTTGTCTTTCTGTTGTGAATTACTGCGAACTTTGAGTAATTTTGAACTAGGAGTCACAGAGTGAAGTTCCAGTGTTAAGTCCAGGGTAGGCATTGTGGGACGATATCTGCTGGAATGTCAGCATACATCAGAGCGCAATAGTTCACCAACCACTCGGACATGTTATCATTTGTCAGCCTATGCAGAGATGGTGACAGTCTGCGTTAAAATCCTTCTCTTATGTACTGGAGCTTCGCTTGGTCGGCGTAAAGATCCGGTCTCTGATGTATCGGGGCTTAGGCTGGTCTGCGTTAAGATCTGCGGTGCCTTTCCGTTATCTCTTGCTGCCGTCTGAATTTCGACAAAGAGTAAATCTACTACGTCTTTCCCCAGTTTTGCACAACCTCTTATCTTCCAACTGTCGTGACTTAGACCGTCTCGTGGCTTCGCGACAGGGTGAGCCCGAGCCCTGCCGAATGAAAGGAGTCGGCCAGAAATCAGACAGATTGGGACTTATCGGCTGCGACATTTTCAGGAGCACACACCAATTTTCTGTTACGGAATCAATAGGGTAGATTATGTGTCTTTCCCACTCGTTGTGTATAGGCATGTACTATCGAACAGTCGCGGAACTTTCTCGAGTTTTGTACAACCTTCATCTTCCACCTATCATGACTCAGATCTTCTTGCTATCTAACAACAGGGTGATCCCTAGCCCCGTCGGATCTGCGAAGTCGACCAGTAGCCAGACCATTTAGTTTCGGCTGTGACTCGGGAGCGCACTTATTAGAATTTTGCCCGGAAAATATATATCGCACCTTGCCTTGAAAACAGGCGGTGACTTTTGTATACGCTGTGTTTGCGCACTACAGAACGCACTGAATATCGCTAACCAAACTAGGCCAACTTTACATTGACTCGCAGACTCGTCGTCCACGATATAAGCATTACAGCACATGACACCATTTATTCAATATTTTTAGCTATGTCTGCTTGTTATTGTGCGCCTTCGACAGTGCTCTTTGATTTCCGTACTCTTTACAAGCTATCGTGCGAAGGAATCCATTGTAAGCATGGGCAATAAGATGGTTACTCAAAACGCGTCACAGTTACTCCCGCTGTGACCAAATTGCGTCACATTCCTAGCTGCCTTAAAAGAGTACTAGTCATTACAGGCCGTTACGCATATGCATTTTGAATTTCTTCACTTGGACATTCAAGGCACGACTTTAAAAAGGCTTCTACCTGTTACAGGAGTGTCTGAAGTTGAACTCGTGCGTATAGCACTAGTATCGTAACAGTTTCGTTACAGACTCGAAGAATGGTGTAGTGCCTTTTCCATCCTGCCCTGGGGTCAGGGTTTCAAGATTTCAACCTGCACGCAACAAGGCGGCCTTCTCCAAGCCCACAACTTGCTTTACAGGCGACCGTATATCACTCGCCGTTTCGAGCCAGGCCACCGGCACCTGTCCCCTCAGATGGTCACATCGTAGGCAGTCCATTGAGGTGTTTGATAGCCCTCCGCTACGGATAAAGTACTCTGTACCGATGACAGACAGTGACCATGATGCAAATCACTACTGCATCGATCGTTTGGCACTCGAACCGACTCAGTTTTTTTGTTTCCGCATTCCTTGGGCAGCGCTACGCCCATTCCCCCTTCCGACCTGTACAGAACACGGTCGACAAGCAAGGCGAGCATATTAACTTTTGATTGCCTGACAGAATGGATCGAGCAAGCTGGAGTTGCGACACCCCGCTCATGGAGTTAAAATTGACATCAACATTCTATTCCATGCATTTCGTCTCTGCCATGATGAGATCATGTGACAGAGATTACTAAGCTATTCCTCTCATGATATCCAACCAATCAACCTCGAGGAAGGCAGGATGCCCGTTTGTCATCTAATTTGGCCGTCTGAAAGCAATCGCGGGGACTTTGGGGTGACCATTATGTATATGAAAGGCACCGTTAGAGTCCGTGAAGTTGCCTCCAGATTTTATTGCAGCGGCCTTAGCCCCATAGGCCGCCATTTGTCCAACTAAGCTTTTCTGTGAGGTTTCCACACAAGGGGAACAGACTATATATATTTTTTGTTATACCTCAGTGTGGTCACCGTAGTGAGGTATCATCATCGATATAACTATTGGCTCTTGTTTGACTGCTGGATGTAATTCACCGGTCCCTACCCGTAAAAGAAAGGCCTAGCAAGCGAGGCCTGAAGTCAGAGCCGAGCTGGCCCACGGAAGAATTTGGTAACCTCTGTTTTAGCGAGCAATCGAGACCAGGGACGTACTCGCGAATGTCACCTTTTGGATCGACCGCGTTGAACAGACCTCCGTGCTTGGTCCACAATGGGTATGGGTTTGTCATAGACGGGTGCCTAGGCTGTCCCGGTGTCCGGTGCCTCTGGACCTCTCACTGTCGTCCGGGTGTAGTGCTTGAACATGTTTGATGTATAGGTAACCACGCAGCACGACAGCAGGGTCTTGTCAGCGGCGCTGACTCCCAATTTGCGGAGCACCCGGGGCGAAGATTAGAATAGAGCTTCTTTGCAGTTGAGCACCACGGCCTCGAACTCACACGGCTTGCCCGGATGGACTTTAGCAACCCAGTCGATGGTGTCAGGTCTGTTGTAGTAATCGACCTTTTCTCTGTACGGAACGCTCATATCATTACAGTCCGCGGTGATAGTAATATCAACAACATGGGCCACCCCATCCACCAAGGCCACCAAGTCAGGCTTGCGCCTCCCAACTCCAGTAACAATGGTCGGCTCCCGGATCACTTCGTGACCCTTTGACTCGACCCTATTGGCGATCAGGTCGAGCACCGAGTTTTGTCTGTCACGCCGGAGACGGTGGGTTCTCACACGGCTCTGGGAGTTGTGAGCCAGGGTGCCTTGGGAATTGAACCCGGCGTCACATCATATGGTACTCGTCCACCGCCATCGTGAGCTGCGCTCCGCAGACGGCAACAGGTTCCCCCGCACTCCGACAGCCTGGATACAGTCACCTCCACAAAGGAGGGCGGACTCATCGGTCACCCAGGTGTTTACGTGGGGGGTTTGTCCCTGCTGTTTCAATCCTCGACCATCAACCGGCGAATAAGGCTGGGTAGCCAAGAGCTTTTTCACGTCCTTGCTATCGCTCAGTTTCCGATTAGCCATCTTTGCCCATCGCGCACACTTTCTCCTCGCTCCCAGGAAGATCGGACCTGTAGCCACGCTCTGCAAAATGGGGTCTCACGACTCCTCCACCTTGGCCATGCGGCGAGCTTTGAGCGATGGTGTAAGGTATCGCAGGCGCGGCACTTCCAGTCCTCCGTTCTTTGAGCTGACATGGAAGTATCCAGTGTATGGTGCGGCAGCCGTAACCATTTGTGCTCTGCTGATCTATCCAACCGGTCCAACTGCTTCAGCGATTGGGACGTTAACTCCCCGAGAATGAGTCCATGATACGTTTTCGGCATTAAGTGACTGCGCAATAAGAACATGCGCTGTTGGGGCTTTAGAGGAGCACGTGTTAACCGATCGAATCCCACATTGAGGAAGTCGCGGTATGGCTTCCTCATACCGGACGCTCCTGCCTGCAGTACAGGTACTTGTAGGTCTGCACTACGGTAAGGAGTTTTACTGAATCACCATCGATGGAAAGAATCGGTGAAGGATTAACCGCCTAGCCTTTAGCCTTCCCATCCATATCGATGCGAAGGGAGGCACACTTTGCTGAGTTCAGTTTTAATCTGTTGTACCGCAGCGCATCGGACACTTTCGCTACCTTTTCTCGCAGGCCTTGAGCAGTTGAAGCAATGAGGACGAGGTCGTCAGCATACGCTAAACATCGAACCTGGTAGTCCTTGTTCTGGAAATAACCAATGGCTGGGTTCAGGGTCGACAACACTTCATCCATCACGCAGTTGAACAGGATGGCCGACAGGGGATCGCTTTGCCAAACACCACGAGTAGATGTAAACGGCCGGTTTGACTCCAGTTTGCACTTGAATGACCCTGCGCTCCAGTGGTCACGTGACCAGTCGCCGATGTAAAAGGCTGGTTTGACTCCAGTCACGTGATCATCACGTGCGGTTTGGACTGGAGCCAAAACCGCACGCGATGATCACGTGACTAAAGCCAAACCGCCCTTTCACATCTACTCGCATTTTTACCGGCCGGTTTGACTCGTCACGTGATCAAACCGACGACGAGTCACCGACGACCCCAGCGCCAATGACTCATCGCACAACGCCGGCTCGAGCGCAGTCACGCGATCGTCACATGATCGTTTCATGATCATACCGGGCTCGAGGTGACTCACCGAGCGCTATCTGTGCTGCGTCAGCAGTTAGTATAAATATAAGAAAGTCTCCTCGACAGTTTCTGAACAATCATTTAGAGAAACGACAGCGTGGTGAATATAAGAAAATCTTCGACGAACTTCCAAAACAACCAATTAGAGAAACGGTGACGTTGTTAAATATAAAACAGTTTCAGTGCTGTGTTAGCAGTTAATATACATATAAGAAAGTCTTCGACGAGCAGAAAAAACAACCAATTAGAGAAACGACAGGACGTTAATATAAAAAAAGTGCTATGTTAGCAGTTAATATAAATTAAAGAAAGTGTCTTCGATTAGTTTCTGGACAACAAAGAAAGTGTCTTCGATTAGCTTCTGAACAACCATTTAGAGAAACGTTGAGGTTGTAAATATAAAACAGTTTCAGTGCTGTGTTAGCAGTTTACATAAATATAAGAAAGTCTTCGACGAGCTGAAAAGAAACAATCATTTAGAGAAATGACAGGGTGTTAAATATAAGGAAATCTTCGACGAGCTGAAAAAACACGACTAATTAGAGAAACGGTAAGGTCGTAATGGATGAGTACATTGATGAACTCTTGATCACAATCTAGCAGCCGACTCTCCATGGTGTTGTGCAGAACATCTTAGATGAGCCCATCCCGGAAGCGGTCAAACAGCGCTTACTGAAGCCGCTGCTGGCAAGGCCAGTCGCTCCAAGACGAAAGCGCAAGTTGCAAAAACGCAATGCGCTTCTACAGGAAATCGATCCTCTGCTGTCTCAGAATGATAGAGACGGACTTCTACGGTTTGTATTACGCAAAGAACTTGACAATCAACTTCTGAGAGACTACCGCGCGGTAGTAGCCCCGGTCACAGGCTGGAGGGAGACGCGCTAGCGTTTTTGAGCGCTATGGCACCGAGCATAGAGGCACAGCTCCACGAGGAGTTGACCAGACGAGGAGGCCTTAAGCATGCACAAATACTAACGGCCGAGTTGGAAAAGATGGTACTAACCGCTGGTCAAATATAAGACGAGAAAGCGGCTCTCGACACCATCACCATAACGGCCTACTTCCGGAGCGCAGCCGCACCAGTTCTCAACGCAGACGACATTCAGGGTAGTGTACAGGCGGCCAAGGCCGAGATGCTCAAGCACCTCGAGGAGTACATCAACGAGGGGTCGGCATGGAGACTCCGGCGGGTTGTGGCATTGGACCTCGGCATTGCCAAGTATCGGCCATTTAGAGCTAGAAGCCACTTTCCCACACCGAAGTACATCCCCCGCGCTCTGTTATTAATATGCAGAACATAGAAAATCGCTGCTGCGAGTGGGCTGTATTATCGACAATGTATCCGGTAGAAAAGCACCCCGAACGCCCAACTAAATATCGAGTCCATCTCGGTGAGCTGGACTTTACGAAAATTGCCTTCCCAATAAAGGGGGCGGATATCGACCGTTTCGAACGCCAAAACCCGACCATAGCCGTAAGCGTGTTTGGATGGGAGCGGAACGGCTGGCCGTATCCGATCCGCGTCTCTACTAAAGCTAGAATTTACAAACGTCGATCTTCTATTACTGGTCGACGGTGAAAACCAGCACTACGTTTGGATGAAGGATCTGGCTCGCATGCTACACACAAACAGCCACCACGAACAAACGCGTCTCCTCAACAGAAGCTCTTTTGGCTAGTCACATTATAGACTGCCAAAGCATTGGTGCGAAGCCGCAGGGGATTGAGATACCTGAAGATGGTAAGAACATCCTCAAATTCCAAAACCACCACAAGCAAATGCGCGTTCCATATATAATCTTCGCCGATTTCGAAGCGCTAAACGTGCCAGTGGAAGGTGCAGCTATGAATCCCAGAGAGAGCAACACCAGACTCGTCGCTAAACAGGAACCATACAGCTTCTGTTATATAACAGTTCGCTGCGACGGTCGCGCAAATGAGCCTGTACTCTACCGGGGTGAGAACGACGTAGCAGAGTTCTTGCAATGTTTACAAGACGAACTTGCTACTATCAAGGAGAGTCTGGCCAACAAGGCAGACATGGTGATGACGATGGCCGACTGCCAAGATTTCCGTGCAGCGACCACGTGCCACATTTGTGGTGAGATGATAGACGACGACGATTAGGTTCGCGATCACTGGCACATCACCGATAAGAATCGTGGGGCCGCTCATAATGCCTGCAACCTCAAACTGCGAATATACCCAGACAAGTGTAAAGTGCCCGTTGCCTTTCACAACCTGCGAGGCTATGATAGCCACCTCATCATGTAGGCGCTGGGCAGCTGTGAGGCGGTGGAGAGCCAAAATATTAGCTGCGTCCCGAACATTATGGTAAAGTACATGACATTCGGCCTCGGACAGCTACAGTTCATCGATAGTCTCCAATTCCTAAACAGTTCGTTGACAAGCTGTCGGGGAATCTATCACCAGCAGACCTGCAGATCACCAACAGCTCCATCGACGACGCAACAAAGCTCGAGATGTTACAGCGCAAAGGCATTTAGTACATAGACGACTACCATCGGTTCGACGAAATACAACTCACACCGAGGGAGGCCTTCAACTCCAAGCTGACGCGTGAAGGCATATCCAATGAGGATTATCAACATGCTCAGCGAGTGTGGGAGGTACCCGATTGTAAGACCTTGAGAGACTACCACGACCACTATCTCCGTATTGATGTACTCCTCCTAGCATATGTTTTCGAAACTTTTTGAGGAACAGCTATAAAGCACTATGGCCGCGACCCGGCTAACTACTTCAGCCTACCGAGAATGACTTGGGATGCCTTGCTGAAAAAGGCCAAAATCGAGCTCGAACTCCTGACAGTCAACCACATGCATTTGTTTGTAGAGCGGGGGCTTCGCGGTGTAATCTCAATGGTTTCCAAACGCTTTGACAAAGCTAACAACGTTCAATGCTCGATTACGACGCCTCTAAACCAAAGAGCTGGATCGCGTATCTAGACGCTAACAGCCTTTACGACGGGGCAATGCAGCAACTTCTACCAGTCGGGTAATTTCTGGACAAGTCCAACGCTGGATGAAGTGCTGGCAACGTCAGACGACGCACCCAAAGGCTTTCTACTCGAAATTCTCATGGAGTATCCGGAAAACCTCCACGACGCCCACAATGACTATCACCTAGCGTCAGAGACCCTAACTGTTCAAGAGACATGGCTGAGCGATTATCAACAGACGCTCGTAGCCGAACTAGGAAGAAAGTTCGCAGAATGTCAGAAGTTAGTTCCAAGTCTACGCCAAAAAGAGCGGTATGTGGTTCACTATCGCAACCTGAAATTGTACCATTCGCTAGGCATGCGAGTCAATAAGATTCACCGTGCATTGAAGCTTCGACAACAAGCCTGGATGGCTCCATACATCGAGAAGTTACGCGAGAAGGCGACGTCTCACTTTGAGAGGGACTTCCTCAAGCTGGCCAACAACGCCGTCTTTGGTAACACGATGGAAAACTTGCGAAAGCGCATCAGGATCGATTTGGTGGCGACCACGAAATAGAACAAGCTACACCGTCTGATTGCCGATCCCGCCTACATATCGCACACCATCTTCGATAGCGGTCTTGTAGCTGTTCATAGCGCTAAGATCAAACTGAAACTCAACCGACCAGTGTTCATTGGCCAGGCCGTCTTCGATTTCAGTAAACACCTGATGCATGACTTCTGGTATAACGAAGTCAAAGCCCAGTACAAAGGTAAGGCTCAGCTGTTCTATACCGACAATGACAGCCTACTGTTCCAAGTGGAAACGACAAACATCTATGCCGACAAGTGGGACAACAAGCGCTTGTATAATTTCAGCGAATACCCACAAAACAGCCCATACCACAGCAATGAGAATAAGAAAGTTGTCGGAAAGTTTAAGGACAGATGTAGTGGTGCTCCCATTGTAGAGTTTGTCGGTCTGCGCCCGAAGATGTACTCCATCCTGAGAGTGGTTGGCGCAGAGATTCGGAAGGCAAAGGTGTTCAGAAGGCCGTCGTGAAGAAAGACCTGTACCACGACCATTACAAGCAATGTTTGTTTGAGCGAAAGGAGTTCAAGCACACAGGTCCTCCTTCGAAGTCGCTGTCACCTAATAGTTATTGTCACGGTCGAGTCTACGGACATGCCCGTGTCAACCTGCGATGCATCACCAACAGACCGGAGTGGGGTGGGAGAAGCAGGAAGACGCCGCTCGCGAAGACCACCCTGGGGCGGACATACGGCACAAAATCCGATCTGGGGAAACGGGAGACTGACAAATCTCGCGCAACGAGAACGAATAAAACAGGGTGGACTCGAAGGGGCTTCGCACTGAATTAAACGATAATCTGTCAAGGATCCAGGGAGGCAACGTCATTCGGGCCACCCTGTAGAAATCGCGTTCGGTTAGCTGCATAAAAACAAGAGGGAACGCTGAAGAGGGATCGTTCCGGACACAGACGTCGAAGTAACATCATTGACCTGTTCTCACATAGATTCAGAGACTGTGACGTTTTAACCAGGTTCGTCGAGAACTTCGCTAGAACTTTAGAAACAGTTATTTAGGCGTAGGCTGTAGTTTTTTCGTTAGTCTCATAATAAAAGAATAATCTTCCTCCGTTTCGATAATTGATGTGCCGCGCCCTCTAGAGGCCAGGACGACAGATTGTGAGGGTTGCGACAGGTATGTGCGAGCAAAACAAGATCAGCCTCTCCCTTTGGACAAAAAAGAGTGGATAGCGCCAGATGGAGTCACATCTCGGGGTTACGGACATTATCTCATCGAACGCGAGTAAGTATTCTATCGGGTGGAATTCAGTTCCCATAGGTACTACAATCAGCTCCTCGCGTACAAATCCACGAGCAGCTCAATTCATTAGATAATACAATGCTCGCTGACCAGCTTGTATAACAACATTTGAAATGGCGTGGATTGTGAGCGACCATATAAGATCAGTGGCCCGTTTTTCACCACCCTCGAGCTCACCAGGTGCGTACAAATACCGAACCCAAACATCCTGTCCGAGGATAGGCTCGTTCAGGCCAACGACAGGACCAGCAAGAAGCATTTCCTGAGCGTACTGTGCTCCAAATAGTCGCTCTCCTAAAGTACGATTAAAACGTTCAACGATTCCCTGCTGTCGATGATTACCAGCTTTTCCACGTCTTACGTGCACATTTCGCTTTGCTAGCAGTTGCGAAACATCACCCATAAACTCGCGTTCAGGGTCGACCTGAAGAAGTAAAGGCCAAGTCAACGGTCCACGTTTGTAAATTCGACTCAATGCAGCAGCAACTTCGGTAGCGCTCTTATCAGTCAACGGTTCAGCCTCTTTGTATCGTGAGGCAACATTGACGACAGTCAGGGCATATTTGTACTTCTTTTGACCAACTTTATCGTGAGGTAAATAAAGTAAATCGGCCTGGTGAACGGCATTTGGTCGATCTTCGCCAAACATTGGACGAGGTATGTGACGCGGGTCTTCTAGATAGATTTGCCATATGGCTTGCTTTTTCAACCAATCACGAGCATAAGTTTTGGAAATTTTAGCAGTTGAGGCTAGTTTATTCACCGCAGTTGTACCTCGCCAATACCCCATAGGGCTGTAGTATATTGTGGAAAGTTTATCGCCCATCTATTTACTCCATAAGTTACGTTTAATAGACAAGCGTGGGTCTTTCTTACGACATACTCTTCCTACTCCCATTCCCATCCGCGATTTCGCCGACATAATAGCCGATACGAGTCGGCAGTCCTTCTCATACTCCGGGACATCGTCGGTGAGTGTTATTTTCGATGCCGCCGCAGCTAGGATATCATCTTCGTGAATACGCCCAGCGGTGTCCTTATGTTGGGCATAAGCCACATCGTGATGGAGTCATGGATGATCGAGTTGGTTAACACCAGGGTAACCTTGTGATAACCGTTTATCGAGTTTTGTGAATGGTCCACAGTAGGAGTACATACCGGTGTCCTGATAGCTACCACCCGGAACGTTCTCCAAAGAAACACCAGACGGAAGGCTCATATGCATCTCCGGTAGAGGTAGAGCATTCACTGCGCTGTTCAGCAATCCTTCGCCCACCACCTCTTTTCCAGCCATAATCTGACTTTTCTTAATACTACAGACGGTACAAGTTCCTTTCATAGCGGGTCGACAATTTCGAAGCACTACACGCGTCACATTTAAAGTGTCCGTACGTTTTTTTACATCGGAGGCAATACATTTTGACATATTAAAACCTAACTCTTGAGTCTAGATGGAGATAACCAACTTTTACCTCGAAACGAGGTAGTCGAATCACCACTGGTTGCTTCCATCCAGCATACGCTGCATAATTTGCGGACTCAGCGGTTGGGGTAAAACAAACCTAATGCTCAATCTACTTAAAAAGGTGTATCTGACGTTTGACAGCCTACACCTGTATTCAAAGTCGTTGGGACAAGAGAAGTATCAGTTTCTTCGAGACTGGGCAACAGAGCTTGAGAGGGTAGCTGGGAAGAAAATAGCGTAGTTTCAATCCTCATCAGATGGTATTATCCCGGTCGAGTCTCTCAATAAAAACAAGCGGAGCTTCATGGTCTTCGACGATGCAATGCTCGAGAAGCCAGGGCCAATCGAGAAATATTTCACCATGGGGCGTCACGTTGGTGCGAACTGTTTCTTTCTGACTCAGAATTATTTACGCATTCCCAAGCACGCAATCCGCGATAATGCCAACCTCATCATTATCTTCAACCAGGATAGTAAAAATCTGCGAGCAATCCACGATACGTTCGTAGGGCGTTTGACGAGTTTCGTGCTTTCTTCAACCAGTGCGTTGCCCAGCCTTATGGTTTTGCAGCCATCGACCTCACAACTAAACCCTACGACGGCAAGTATCGGTGCGGATTTGATCGTTTTTATAGACCCACTTCGTGTATTTAAACATGTTTTGACCACTTCTATATCTACATGTCATGTATTTATACAGAGTTTGACCACTTCTATATCTATATGTCATGTACTCAAACATGTTTGACCACTTCTATATCTACATGTCACCTATTTAAACATGGTTTGACCACTTCTATATCTACATGTCATGTATTTAAACATGTTTTGACCACTTCTATATCTACATGTCATGCATTTAAACATTGTGGTAAATACATATATAAAAACATAAAATGTGGACTAAAGTGGCAACGAAATAAGAACGCGACGCGTTGACTCTGGACTACCTGGAACGCAGGAATCGACTCCAGAAACGGTTCGAGGCAGAAAA
The DNA here is from genome assembly GCA_964023275.1 of Norana najaformis. NCBI lineage: Eukaryota > Metazoa > Annelida > Clitellata > Crassiclitellata > Hormogastridae > Norana > Norana najaformis. Next base: position 25,059,150 of record OZ029917.1, read on the forward strand.
GCTTGTTTGGCGCGGAAAATCTTTTCAAGCCAGTAACTACAGCAACGAGCGAATTGGCTGAGACGACGAAGAAACAGTTAGATAAAGTCACTAACCATCTACAGCGTCTACCAGCAGAGATCGCAGCGGAAGCTAACTTTAATCCAATTGCCACACTGCTTGGAGATACCACACTGGCATTACCAGCACCCACCACCAGACCAATCGTGATTGTAGATCCCGACCGCGATCTCGACATCGAAACGATCAAGAAACAATTTTAAACCGCCAAGCGAGCTCGCCCAAGCCGATATAAGCGGAGTTATCGACGAGGTTACAAAGTATAACCGGTATACGCACGGACCTGCAAAAAGAAAAGCGAAAGCGAACACCGCGGACCGAATCGCCATCGATCGACCAATAGATGCCCTTCGAGCATATAAAACTCCACTTCGACTTATAGAAGACGGCTATCGTCTCGAACCACACACGGGCAAAGATATCGCGACGCCCTTAAAAATGCAAGGACGTCGATTCGGCGAACTTTCCATCGACCCCGTAGCATTGATGGCTGCCAATTTAAGAGCTTTTAACGGTGGAAATCTAGTACTCGAAGCTCCTGCCGAGGAATCGCTGTTCAATCTTCTGACGAAGCATTTCGTTAAGACTAGACGGTATATACCGCAGGCAATATAAACTTTTAAGAAACTGGTTAAACTGGCCAGGATGTCCGTTAGCGGACGAACAAGCAAAAAACACCAGCTTATCAAAGGCGAAGGTTTGCGGTACTACAACGACCCAAACGTCCTTGTTGAGCGATTGCAACTTCTAGTGGCTTCTAACGCAGCTGGCAACACTGGACTGGATAACGAGATATCATCGATCCTTGACGAATTGATGCGTTTGGGCGCAGTTCCTAAAGAGTTGGCACTACAGTTGAACAGAAGTTTGCTTGTGGTATAAAAAAATGAAAAATTTTCTCGAGGAAATTCGAGATCTGGCATTGCTGCTAACCCAGCGGGAGAATCTCAGCGAGGTAGTTACCTCAAAAAACACGGACTGGATCACATTTTTCAATCCACCGCTGTACCTCGATCCAAAAAAGCGTTTCGAGTTGGCTTTAGTAAACCTCAAGACCTACAATTCCATGCCCAACATCTCCAATACCAACAACACATTCGTCTATAGTTCGGATGGTGGTACGACTTGGAAAACAATCAAGATACCTGAATGGAGCTATGAAATCGCACAGATAAGTGTTGAGATTCAGCGACAGCTCGCGGCGAATGGTCATTGAGATGCTGCAAACAAATTCCACTATATTACAGTAGCAGCTAGCGTTTCGACCCAGCAAGCCTATGTGGAGATAATCAAACGCACTTATCAGGTAAACACGATCACATCTACCACCCGGGCTGCGCTAGGTTTTAACCCCACAACGCTTGTGGGTACGACTAGCTACCACAAGGCACCAAAACTGGTGGACGTTCTTTCGGTCAACAGCGTAATGGTGAACTGTGACATAATCAGTGGTTCATATCGCGGTGGTGACCAGCTACCAGTGATCTACAGCTTCTTTCCAAACGAATCACCGGGTTACAAGATAGTCGAAGCCCTGAACAACCTGGTATAGTTACCTGCGGGTAACGTCCAGCGAATGCGAGTATGGCTAACGGATCACAGTGGTGAACAATTAAAACTCCGAGGTGAAGCTATTAATACACGATTTCACATTCGCAGCGTTCTGTCGTGGGTGGTGTGTTTATGGACTGGATAAGCGCTGCAGCACATACACTCGGTTCGGCCGGTCGATCTGCTGCCTCATTCACCTCGACAAACAAGGACACGATTATAAACGTTGCTGATGCGGTTGGTAACGTGGCGAAATCTGGTACTAAAACAGCCGCCGCGGTTAAGCGGATTGTCGACGTAGTAAAAGCGAAACGCACTGCGGCCGAGACGACAAAAAAGACTCTCTCTGCCCCTCTAGAGAAAGTGCTCAGCTATAAAAGCATCGAGTTTCTGAAGCAATTGGCAACCGCGGGGAGTCCTCTTGTGCCGGCTACTCAAGACATTAATAGTCGTATTGCTGGGTCTGGTTTCAAGACGCTATAAGCGGTCCCAGGAAAATGTCGTCAAAATAGTGATAGGGGTTTGTTTCTCGGTCCTCAATAATTTTTCAATTTTCACCGATGTTGTATTAAAGACTGGAATTTTTCTGTTATATAATGGCGACCGTAAACGTTGCGAATGAAATGTTAGACATCGCGGAATCGGTGCCGGTCGACGAAAGCATCGAATCTTAACGGAACTCATTGGATTGCGTACCACAAAAGTGGTCCCATCGCCTATTATTTCGACAGCTATGGACTAGACCCGCCTCACGAACTTTCCCGATATTTACGTTGCTCCATTAGAGCGCAGACGTTTCAACTTCAGGGTCCCGATGATGTAATATGTGGTCACCTCTGCCTGTATGTGCTCCGAGAGCTAGCTGTAGGTCGAAAATTTGAAGACATCGTGCTCGAACTATGTAACTAAGTAAATGTTTCGTAAAACAAAAAAAAATGCCGGTTAATAACTTTCGAAGAAGTGGAATCGGTGTGTCAAGGGGAGAAGTGGAGCAGTTTAACCATGCTAGCCTCGTTCGCAAGACAGGCGATATCATGTTGGGGAATCCCTCGGCTGATGGGTTTCGGCTGACAGACATAGGATTGCCTCTGGTGGGCACAGATGCCGCGACACTATTTACCAGGATAACCTACAGCTCGCTGGTGGAACAATTGTAATTGTAATTGTAATTGTAATTTTAAATTTGTATAGAGCCTCTTCAAGCAAAGACTAATCATTGGCGCTCACCGCGCTAGACTTGATGTTAAAAGTCACTAATGATGTTAAGTTTCATTAAGAACAGTACAGTATCCTGTAAGTGAACATAGCTCGGATAACTAAAAGACAACTAGAAGAGTCACCAGTGGCAAGCTCGCGCACACACGCAAAGCCATACCAACAGATTCCCAACTAGAGTTAAAAGATGATGGCATGTTCTGAAGTTTCGAAGTTCCTGAAGCACGTGGCACCAAGGATGAGGAATGACGATGGGCGATGTGATCCGCCGCCGATGGCACACGGTTGTCTCATCGTCCAACAGTTCCTCGCAGATGGAAAGCGACACGGCGTTCAGATATTCCCCGATCCGAAGGATAAACGCAGGACGGACAGGTATTCATCGCCCGCCGGCCGGTAGGTTGTTAAGCCGTTAGTTACGGTAGTTGAACAGTTCCGTGGCTGGCAGTCGGAGCCGCTCCTAAGACTACTTTCTTCGCCCTTCCTCCACCAACCAAAGCTGGAAGCCTGTCCCCCCTCTGTGGGTGGACTCTTCCAGGCACAGAAGGTCACGAAAACAGTTAAAGAAACCGTCCGAATTGCAGTAAATCCGTGTTGGAAAGGAACAATAATTCTGACACGCAGACTCGGCAACAGAAAACGACGAAACTGCAGAAAATTATCGAGCTTATGTCACGCTAGACGATATAATCTGTCAAAATGACACATAGAAAGCCACGCGGCCAACATGGCCGCGGGCATGCGCAGTCTTCAAACAATGTCAGGCAACATCAACATGAACGGTCACAGAGTGACTGGACTCCCTATAGATGTACCAACATCTGACTACGATGCAGCGAGTGTAGCACAAGTGATGAAAGTGGTCACCGGTGCCATAACAAAGAGTGGGGCTCCTGAGGGGCCGACATGTCTGACAAACAATCATTACGTTGATACTCAAGTTGCCCAGCGCGTCTTCAGAACTGGTGACTCTATGACGGGTAATTTGGCCATGCGAGGTAACAGTGTGACTGCGCTTCACACAATAACAGCACGAGAAAGCACCAGCGACGCCACAAGGTTGGCACAGGTAATGCGCCTGATTACCGAGGGTACGGCACAGTTAGCCACCAAACAGTTCGTGAACACGCTGGAAACTGCAATTAAGAGGTATGCCGACGAGAAGGATGCTGTCGTTTGAACGTATGTGGATGAGAAGGCCACCGCCACTGGGCAATATGCCGACGAAAAAGATGCTATCGTCAAAAACTCACACGTAGCCAGGACTGGTGATACCATGTCGGGTGCTCTTGTTACGCCTGAACTCGCAATTGGTGTGGAAGTTGGGGGACCCGAGATCGATATAAATTTCGGAGGTACTTCGTCCGCGACTGAGCTGAACTATGGCCTACGGATAGGCAAGGCAGACAATACGGCCTGTTGGCAAGCCACATGGGATTCCGAAGGGTTTACAATCTACCGTTGTGACGGAAATACCACAAACAAAATCTGCACTTTTTCAAATTCGAAACTGACGGGACTGCAGGGTCCGGAAAAAACTAAAGACGTTGTCAGCAAGGTTATGTCGACAACGTGATTATTCGAAATAATGATGGGTACATACCACCCTTCAGTGGAAATTATTCAAAATCCGGTTTTATAATATACACAAGTTCATTCTACGAAAATCTACATCAGCCATACATGGCATTTAACCCACTCGCTGGAAATGAATGGGTAAGTGCTAACCAGGCGGCTGGAACTTGGATTCAGATTCAGCGTCCAACAGCTGTACGCATTTGGAAAGTCCGCCTTGCCGGTCGGAGATCTAACACAGAACGGTTTACGCGGTGGAAACTCGAAGGCTCCAACTGAGGCAGATTCACGAATATTCTGAGATCTACCACCTTGTTGGGTAAACTAGCGCAGGAGACTGTCACTATAACAACTTCCTCGTATAGCATCTACCGATTAAGCATACTTGCCGCGGAATCAACCAAAGCAGGGCTTTCACACTCTCACATCTTTACGCGAGCACATCCATGGAGGTGACAGTCGACCTCTCCTGATTAAACCGTCGGAACATTTAATATTATATTACCTCTATTTATTATCTCAACGAACGACATGGTGACTGACATGCACTTCAAAATCCGAGCGTACATGAGGCTGAATAGGGAGGCTGAAATGACTAAATATCACCTGAATGGGGTGACCACAATAGGCCATTGGGGCTATGATAACGTTACAGCTGCTACACCCGAGCTTTTGGCTGATGTGTATCAGGAATTCCTCGAAAATGAGGACGAAACCATTTACGCGTACGACATTTACAGGCTCTCTTATGTAACAGTCAGCCTGGATGAGGATAAAACATTTCCGATAACTGCTGTGAGGTGTCCATGTGTGAGTTCTTACAATCCACCAAACTGGGTTTCAGTGGGCCCTTGCTATTGGAGATTTCGCTTGTGTGGTTATTATAACTGCGAGGTTAAATTAACAGTTAGCCCGGAAGGACTAACTAGTACCCATTTCACAAGCAACACTATTAATGGAAGTTTTAATTTTAGCTGTATATTTAACACGACCAGACGTCGAGATGTTAAAGTTTTGGTGCGTTTAATGCGTAGTTATACTGGTGGATTTTCTACTGAATCAAACGTCATTTTAGTGGTCGAGAAACTATGAACATGTCGCTGTGTCCACCTCTCTCCGATCCTATCTTTTCAACCGAGATGACATCGTCCACTTTCCGCCTGCAGAAAATAGGTGAACTCGAAGCCTTCATCAGATTGGAGATTGAAGCCCGGATTGTCTTCACAAGGAGTATCGTAGAGCAGTAAGTGTAACCGATGGTGCATCAGCCGCCCTTGCATTTATCGGTCTTGGGGTGGGTGTTGGAGGTGTAGCCGTGCTGGCCACTGGGGTTAGACTCGTTCCTGGTCTAATCCTTAAGGGTATCACCACGTGGCTAGCGTGCTTGAAATAGCAGGCGTCGCCATCTGCCGAAGATTTTTTACAAAAGCGGGAAAGCATGAAGCAGTTCGTGTGCTCGCAAGTAGCAAGCTAAACACCATCCACAGTCATATCTCGAAAGCGTTGGAAGACGCCGCGATTAGTGATGATGAGTATAAGCTGATCCTCGATGAGGTTGAATAATATCGGACTATGAAAGAGGAGATCCAGCGTAAGTCCGTTAGCGAAGCTGTGATGAATGAAAAGACAAAAAAAAAACGAGCTGATCGAGCGCGGTCGAGAGGAAGTCCGCGCGGTGTTGATGAAAAGGCTCGCAGCGCCAGAAATGTATGATAGCGACGCCTGACACAATCGAACCCTCAGCCCCACCGCCCTATGAGTTGGGTTTTTAAAAAATGGATGACAAAAAAAGTCTTTTTTTCAAATTTATTTCTAGGGCGAATCGATCAGGTCGAATTCTTTATAAATTTTCTGCAAATAGATGTGAAAGTTTTTGAGAGTGGTAATAAAACGGAAAATCGCATGTTCTCCGATATACTGCAGTATACGCACCTAACTGGCGAACTGAACCCTTTTTGAAACTCTTTTTTCTTTCCCACAGCACTAGGGCCCGAATTTGAATCCTGCCTCCATGAATTCTTTCCACTCACAAATCCACAATTTTCCTCAACCTTGGAACCCCCATTTGTATCTACGCGAAACGGTTGATATAAAACAGCATATTCATCAGCCAATTTTGCAGCTTCGGATAGAGACTGGTTTATTACACTGGCCAACAGAAAATTTTTTTTTTCTTGTTGCCTTCGGTTTTAGACCTGTTCTTGGGGTAATTTTGGGCGCTGATTCAGAAAATGTCATTGGATTGAGTGCATCAGGCCTAGTTTCTCAGATATCGTCGATTTTGTAAAGAAAACCCAGTCCACTCTTTAAACGATGTCTTTGACAAAACTAAAATGTCATAATAAGCTTTATTTATGGCTAATTATAATTCTTGCTGATTCATATAATGCCTACATCCTTATAATGTAAAATCAGCATATCTTGCCGCGTGCTGAGATATTGCTGATTCAACGAAATAACTTCCGTAGCCTACAGCTTACTCAGCACTAAATTCATGGCCTCATTTAGAATTTATTTGTGCTTATACAGCGTTTCATGGTTTCGAACTATGTAAATAGATTATGCTGAAGTCAGCATTTAAAGCCTATATAAACCGCCTCCTGAAAGCTAGAGCAGCCGCAGTCGTCTTAGGGCATATTAAGAGTTGGTCGCAAGAACAATCTGTGAATGTGAACATTAAATAACTACATGTTCTTACTATTTTTTAGGTTAGTCACTTAATCCCTCAGATGCGAACATCCTTAAGGTTATGGCTACTTCCAGACGTAGCTGCATTAACCATCCAGACATATTCTGCTACATTTGTGGGGAATACACACTAAAAGCAAACAGGAAACCGATTTCTGAGTTTGTAAAAAGAGCATATGTAGGTTATTTTGGTGTCAAACTTGGAGATCAAGATAAGCAATGGGCTCCTCATACAGTATGCAAAACTTGTATTGAACAATTGCGCCACTGGACAACTGGAAAGAGAAGCTGCCTGAAATTTGGTGTACCGATGGTTTGGAGGGAACAGATAAACCACTTCGACGACTGTTACTTTTGTATGGTTAATATCATAGGCATCAATCGAAATAATCGTCACAAGTTGTCTTACCCTGATATACCTTCAGCCAGGAGACCTGTTCCGCATTCGGATATTGTACCAGTTCCACCTTTTCGCGAACTACCTCAGCTCTCAGACGATGACACTTGCATGTCCAATATCGGACAAGATGACGACAGTGAAGAAAGTGGGGGCAGTGACAGTGATTTCCAATCAACTTCACACAGTGAACGTTTTGACCAAAAAGAGTTGAGTGATCTGATCAGGGACTTAAATCTTTCCAAAGAGTCCTCTGAATTGCTTGCGTCCAGACTAAAGGAAAAGAATGCACTTCAGCCTGGAACGAAAATTACAATTTATAGAAACAGAGAAAAGGATTTGCTGCCATTCTTTACCGAAGACAACAACCTAGTATTCTGTAATGACATCAGCAACTTATTGAAGAAAATTGGTCTGTCGGATTACAGCCCAGATGAGTGGCGTCTTTTTATCGACAGTTCAAAACGTAGTCTGAAATGTGTGCTTTTAAATAACGGCAACAAATTTGGTTCTATTCCAATCGGTCACTCCACCAGGATGAAAGAAGAGTACACTGCCATCTCTTTAGTACTGGAAAAGATAAAATACAAAGAACATCAATGGGTAATTTGTGTAGACTTGATATCAAGGAAGATGGGATGCACACATGATGGCAGACTATTGCTGGAATATTATGCGCGATTGTTCCAGCAGATGCCACACTCGGAAATCGTACAAAAGAAGCTTCTTCGGTGTAGAATGACTTGAAATTTTTATAACAAACTTGTTCTGTTTGGTATCATATAAGTACAGTTTCAGGTTCTACCATTTTCTTTTAAGTATTTGTATTATTATGTTTATTTAGTGTATCACATAATAAATTGAGCACTACATAATTATAGCTATAGCCTTATGTCTTATGGGCGAGCAGAGGCAAGTACTGGTATATGGCATAATGTTCTATATCTCGAAAACTAGACCTGCTGGGAGAAAACTGGTGCCTTTTCTAGAATCAGCAGGTCAAATATACCCAGAAACAGTTCTAACATTTGAGGCAACAAATTATGTGTTGGCCAGTGTTATCTACTATCCATCTATGCAATTCCAAAGGTAAACAGTTCACGAACTGTTCTAGTTTAAAGACTTCCAACACTCTTGCAAGATCGTCCAAAGCATTTTCCCCCTCTAACCATCTTTGAAATGGCAAATTTAGGCGAAGCGCAAACGCAGAATAGGTTTCAACGGATCGTTTTGTTAAAGGGCGAAATCTTTTTCGATAAAATTCCGGCACTCGTGCATAAGCATTAGGCAAGGCCTGCTTCAAGGTATCATAATCTTGACAATCTTCGATCGATAATTCGGAAAAATCTTTTGTGCTTTCCCTTTAAGTTGCGTGTGTCCATTTATCCTTAGGGAACCCATGAATAGACAGCTTTTTCAAAAGAAAGGAGATAATGTTCGACGTCAGTGTCCTCCCATTTTGGATAAAATTTAACAGCCGACGCAATACGAAATATTCCTCCTTCTCTTCGAACTTCCGGTTCCTCTGTTACTCTTCCCTCTAGGCTTTTCACTTCCAACTCATATCTCTGTTCTTCCATTCCAGCTAATAACTTCTCTTCTAAATGCATTGCGGCTTTCCTTTCCTCCGCTTCTAACCTCAATCTCTTATCTTCAGCCTGCATCTGTACTCGTAACTTTCCTCTGCCTCGGCTTCCATTTTTCTGACTTCTGCTTTCATTTTTCTGGCTTCTGCTTCCAGCTGCAATTTCCTTTCCTGTGCCTCAGCCTCGAGCTTTAATTTCGCTAATTCAGACTCTCTTTTTCTCTCTTCTTTTCTTGCCTGCATTTCAGCTTCTTGTGCCACCTTAGCAGTTTTCAATTCTTGGGACTTCACTTTTAACCGCCACTCCTCTTTCTCCGTTTTCTTAGGAGTTACAAATTTTGACAATGCTTTTTGCAATTGAAATTTAATTAACCCCTTACTCGCTTGCCCCAATTTCTCCAATCTCGGCGCAACTCTTCGACCGACATATCAAAAATGTCGCCGAGTTCAAGTGGTTTGCCTGCAACGGGCGTTTCCATTTTACCTTAGTAATTAATTATCGGATAACTCCCCAAGCAATTTCAAATTCCCTATTTTCAAATTATCGAAACAAAATTTTTCAAAATATCCACTATAAGAAGGAAAACGTTTGGACGAGCTCCCATATGTTATGTGCTAGTCCTAAGAAAAGGAAATAAACTCGCTTGGGTTGAGATAAAATGTATATTTACACTTGCAAGAGGTTACAGCGCATAAACAAAATACCTGACATCAGACAGAACGTCGACGGCTGTTTTGAAGCCAAAAGTCGAAGTCTTCACATCAGCGAACAACTTGAACACAAAAACCTCTCAGGTTCCTCCAACAGACGGAGGACCTTTACATCAGCTCGTAAAACGGAGTCTTGGCGACTAACAGAAACAGAGTCACGAAGGACTCGGTCTATCTTAACTAGCCAAGCTAGGTCAACTGATTGATTTGATAACGTTTATTTGACGACGCCGTTATATCGAGATGATAGGCGTCATTACAATAACACTGTACAAAGACAAATTTGTCGCTGACTAAACTATGGGTTCCAAGACAGGTGAGCTGGCGGACTGCTACCCAACCAGAAAACCCCGGTAGGGATACTGGAGGTAGGATTTTTCCAATGCTCGCGCAGCGAAGATGGGTTTACTCCCCTCCTCTGTCTTGTTCACATGTAAGTGGGCTTTGGTATTCTAAGTTTTCTGAAAAATGCTATTTACAAGTGTTCTTGGTGAAAGAAACTTCCCCTTCTATAAGGTTTCAGGGGTTACGCCCCCTAAAGAGACGGCTCATCCTTCAGTCACTCGTTACATCCTGGTCTTCCATGTGGGCCGACTCTAACAGTATATTAAATTACCTAGCCAGTTAAGCCGGTTTCCCGATCTTTGGATCTTGATCCGTAATATATTAGAATCTTTAGGATATATATAGATATATATGGGACATTTAGGTATCTTGATTCCTATTATGTAGTATACATAGTGGCTTAATATGTTAGGGTGGTCCAAAAATGTTTTAAAGTTCAATATTGGCACCCTTAAATGCATAAGTCTATTAAAACCATTATGGTGAAAAGTCCAGCCAAATGGAAGTTCTGGAACAACATTTAGGGGTTGCACAAGTCAATCAAAGATTTCTTGGTATACCATATTATATTATATAATTTTTAATATGTATACCATATTATATTATATAATATAGTGTTTAGCAGCTCCACGGAATATTTCATCATAAGTAGTTTCATAGACCACAAATTAACACGAAATTTGTTCATAAATTCACTTTAATTATGATAAAGAATGTTTATGCTAACTGCATTTTTAATAAAAATTACTCAGATATGCTGCATTTATATTTTTAAAAGTGATCACATTGGTTTCACAGTTTTGATATTGATATGTTAGGGTAACAAGTCTGTTAACACCGCCCAAAACTGCAACTCCTTGTGCCAAAAAATGACCATATTTGACACTCTGTAAACTCCTTAAAACAAAAAAGCCATCGGGATTTCTGTATCACTTATCAAATCAAATGATCTATGCTCTATCAGAAAATGCAATAACAAATAATATTTATATGTTCCTTTTTGGAATATTGTTTCTCTCTGATCCCCCCTTGACAGATTTGGTGAATTTTGACCTACTATATCCAGCAGATGTGAATAAGTAACAAGTCAAACTCTGCCAAGTAATCGCCAGCCACACAGACAGTATAGCTGTAAAAATTCATTGCATTGTGCCTGGTACTTGTGGAGATATTGATCACTGAATATTGCAAAATTTAGAAATAAAATGAATATGAAGGCACTTTGACATTTAATACAGCTAAAATCATGGGACTCACAATAATAATAATTATATTTTTGTAATCTGCACAAGAAACTGCACACATAAAAAACAATCATCTTAATTGGTTTAAAAGCTCTAGAGATATGAATTCTCAAAAAGTGGACATCGTTATTGTTAAGTTTCGCGAAATGCCTTCGGAGGGTGGATTCACGTCACTGTAGCGAACCCCATTAATTGCGCATTTGGTTAGAGTGATAATGTGTTAGATTTGCTTACTTGCTATTATTGAATTTAGTATATAGTCTTGCTAGAGTAGGTGATTGCTGTTTAGATTAAGAGTAATCGGCCATCTATAGAATAGGTTGAGTTCTATTGTTAATAAATTGGCCAGCATAAGTAAATATTTAGATGTTAGTTAGTTTAGCTGGATATTTGGGGTGGTTTGCTGAGCGCTACAGAGCACGTCAGTTGTCCAATTGAATTGATGCAGACGATAAATCGGCAAAATTGGAAGAAACCGTTGAAACTCAAACAGCTGATCACCGTGGAAACCAGATCGGGTAACAGCGTTTGCCACGTATGCAGATTGCGTCAGATCGGAGCAGACGAATTATGACGAACTATGACGGTGAATTCGTCGGTAGAACGGTGAAGTTAAGGCAGTCTTGTGTTGAGCCACGGTAGAGAAAGGACCGATAAAAATGGCTACACATTTCTCGTGAAATGAAATCGGGTTTCAGCACCTTAAAGAGGATTAAACGTTGCGTTACTCGTGGTTAAAGAGTCGTCGTGGCAGTATTAACAAGTCCATAGACTCACCGATCGAAGTAGTGTCGAGTCGGAAGTAACTGAACATTGGATGTATCCAGTTATCAACATCGCTGTTGAAAGAAACTGTAAAATCTTCAACGTAGCGCTAGTCGGTTGATCTAAGCACGTATAGACGATCGAACATTGAGAATCTTAGGCGAACTGTCTACTTACGAGAACGTTTAGACAGCGGACTAATTGCAATTGTCAAGAACGATTAAAAGGGATTATATACCAATCCTTGATGTTGTTTCGCCCAGAAGGAGGACTAACCGCTTGCGGATTTCGTCATCGTCGCACACACAGAGAAAACCAAGAGGAATTCTACACAGTTCGGCGGCCGTTTCAAGGTAGTGAACTGGTATCCAAGGACTAAGGAAACTGGACTCCAGAAAGAGCTTCGCACTGGGAAGGGAAGTAATATAAACTGTATATATATAGTTAGAATAGCTGGCCATAGGTAGTTAGCTAAGTGTTCTACTAAATGCTTGATTGTTGATGACATTGCTGAGGAACGAATTGACAATATATGAGAATCTTTCAAATTAAAACTGACTATCTATTAACGAGCCAAATATCTAGATTAGTCATACGTAAAGGACAGTTGCTTGAGTTATGTGCACTCAATTTGTGATCGAAATTGAAGCATGGCGCTTTTCAAGCAGCTGTGCTAATTAATATAGCATCTTTGTGCCATCAAAAGGTTCAGAGGTTAGGAAGCGCCACAGTCACGGAATCGACGATATCTTGGAAAGTATTTGAAATATTGCAGAAAAAGTTTGGGCTTTTCCATCCAATACATCTTGCAACACGTGGTTAAAATTTCAGCCAATTGTGAGATGGTCGGGTGGGAGGTATTGGTTGAGTTGAGCTGGAATGACCCTGAAGTCTGTCTTCTGGTTTCCCGACCTCTTGAGTTCTGATGATTGCTGATGGATCGTGACCTCACTTCGATTCGTCCGGAGAAGCATCTTCTAGTATTTCAACATTTGCGTCTTAGATTGAGACAACTTTGAGTTTGAATTGTTCACCAAGTAGCTTATCTTACTGTAGACTTCCTGCGTTTAGTTTATCTTTAAAGCATCTTCTGCTTCTCTATGGTTTCTCCATCCAGTTGTTTTTTCTTTGTGGTTTCTTTCTAATTTCTTTAGTAAGCCTTTTAATTTCTTTCCAGTGTATAGTTTTAGTTTGTTGAATGGCTGTGTTTATTTTTTCCTCCACAAGTTTTAGCACTTTGTCTGATATGCGGCCTTGATCACTGACTTCTATGTTCCTCTATATCTCTTCGTCTTCGTACTTCTGTTAAACATCTTCACCTTTCAGTTTCTCGGAGTCATTCAATGTTGTCTGTAAGTAGGATTCCTCTCCCTAGTCTCACCTTCATGTTGGCAATTACTAGCCAGTGATCTGAACCAATTTGTGCATCGAATGATCTGTTACATGGAGTACGGGTTTGAGCCTCCCCGATACAATCACTGTGTGGGAAATTCGAGCAAGTCCTTCACTCACAGTAGCTCAGTGCCATCTGTTGATGCTTAGGCATAAGATAGTGGCTCTTAAAATGCAGAATAAAAATAATATTGCAAACTGACTGCAATTGTGTTAACATAAAATATGTACAGAAATGACCTGTAATTACATTACGGTCACTTCCTTAGATGCACATCATAAATTTGCATGGCAGAGCCTTTCTACTGCGAATATATTGAAATAACTTATCAGAGAAAAACTTAGAAACTGTTGAAACTGATAAAATCACTTCCAATTTAATTTTCATCATATGTCCACTTTATTTTTCGGGTACTGCTGTGAGATTTACTAAAATAGCTTCATATCGCATTCCTAATTCATACTCCACAATATGATTGTAATTGTAATTGTAATCTGACATTTATAAAGCGCCACTTCAAGAATAGACTCATCAGAAGCGCTCCCGACCCGAACCAGTGAGACCACTGGCAAATAATACAGACTTCAGGCGCTTGCGAAACTGCGGAAGAGACAAACTGAGGAATACTAGCCGGAGCTCTCGTGAAAGGCGATTCCAGCTATTGGGTCCAACATAGGCAAAGCTTCTAGACTGCGCTGTAGCAGTGCGCATACGAGGGACAGTCAGAAGTCCAGGGGAGGCCGACCGGAGAGTGCTACGGCCTGGAACCAAGGAGACCGAAATGCAGAAGTCCCTAAGATGTGAAGCTTTTACACAATTCGGTCAAGCACTGGTCTGGAACTCGGTAAGCATTTTCCGAGGCAGTATACGCAGCTTGCATTGGGGTTTTCACCTGACTAATGTAACACAAATGAAAGGAAATTTCCTTATGCTCAGGCTAGTCAAAACTCACCTACAGAAATCCAGACTAAAACAACTGAATTATCATACATAGAAATATTTAACACTTAGATTCAAACAATAAAAACATTTGCTCAGAGCTCTAATCAATTAAGTTTCTGTGTTTCTGCTTCTATTCTATTAGTGGTTGCAAACCTATCTGTTCAGCTGCAGTTGTGTGAGATCCTGTCATGAACAATTTTCAACAAACGTGCCATGTAAGTCTATGATTACAATTCACTCAAATAATTTAAATATTAAACACAACACCATCTAACAAAAAACACCTTAATCAATAAAACCTAACTAAATGTAGCTAAACTGCCTATCTGAGACTGATTGTCGTCGCCCCTCACACCACCACCCAGTGTTCAAAGTGCTGACACCAGAACATTCATGTTCGGATGCTTCAGGTGCTTCGCAACAATGGCAATGCATCTAAATATGAAAACCACCACAGAACATTCACATTTTATAATCAACCATCTGAGTCTTAATGCACAAACAAAGTAAAGACTGTGCCTAAAATATCACAAATGTGATCAAGCGACATTTACAGGTAAAAGTTTCCAGCTGTTACCCTTATAAATAATTTCTTTGCATTCAAGTTCACTAGACAAATTAATCAGTCAGAGCAAGCAGTTTAGATTTTATGGCACAAAAATAAACCTTTAAAATATATACAGTGTTATGCACATTTATAAGACTGAATCACTCGACCACATTGCACTTTTTTACAGACGCTAAATCAAGAATGCATCACAATTTAAGCAATAAGAGTCAAGTTAACAAAAATCTGCCAAAACTCCAATGCTTATCCTTGTGGCAATTTATTGGTCTGCTACTATATCAGGCAAGTACAAGATTGCTTCAAGTTAAACTACAACTCTAAGTTAAGACCACATAACTTTTCATTCGTGTCCAGTAAGCATGTGCAAATCAAAGGTAACGATGGAACCCCATCGCTCATTCTGCGACACTGCGGTCCATTTGTTAACCATTCTGGTTCTGTAATTGAAAGACCGCAGTTTCACATCGGTCAAGCAGATTCCTTGTAACGACCATAAAATTGTTTGCACACATGCTGCCCTCACTAAGCAGAATAATTTAGTACTGCCATGAGTGAGAAGTAAAAGACAAATTCTGCAATGCACTGACATGTGCCTAGGACCTTGGGATTCACCTACTACTTGCTCAAGGCCTGAAGAACAGGAAATGAGCACATCCCCTTCGTTTCACTAGGCACATAGTAACTTTACTTTTTAACTGCATTGTTCAGTAGGCCCAAATGCAATCACTCGACAACTTACCAGAACTCATAACTTCATTGGCAATGTCATTTGAACATTGTACCAGATAGGCGATGGCTCTGTTAGTGTTCCACATAATCTCCGCGTCAGTTTGACTCAAAAGAACGACCAAGGCAGGGATGCATTCATATCACTCTGAAATATAGAGGGTTTTCAGCACAGAATTGAGAGGTCCCGGGTTCATATCCCGGACGAGCCTCCAAATAGATGTAACCCCCTGTGTCTAATGCTCTCTTGTCTAGTTCTGGTGACCATAGATTGCAGTCACTTTACATTACACCATGGTACCTACAAGCTTGTTTAACCAGTAGGTAGATACACATGTTAATTGGGGTTTAGTCTCCTGATATGATAATTACACTGGTCAACATAGAAATCGTTACTGACTGGAAAAGGCCCTAATGTGTAGCATCTTGGTGTGCTGAACACGAATATAACCATAAAAATTTTTTATTGGCTCTCGTTTTGAAAATATTTCATATAGTTCATTTTTTATGTTTCACCATGTAAATTTATGCAGTAGGACTGCGACAATATCCTAAATAAGTCTAGAATGATGTAATATTCCACCTCATTGCATAATCCCATCATGGACACATCATGCACAGTTGATTACGTCATTTTCTGATGCAATGTAAAACTACAGCCAGTCGGCTGCTGACGTAAGATGACGTCAGCAGTGTACTATATAAAGCGAGTCGGAACGGTTGAGCATTTACAATATTACAGACTTTGTGCGAGACAGTTTAAGTTACTGTTTTATAAAACTATTATTACTTTATCCATGTAGATACAATACAGAACAGTAATGCCTCGGAAGTGCGTAAATACTGTGGACAACTTTTGTTACATTTGTGGGGAAGTGACATTTGCCAACCAGAAGAAAAGTATCACTTATCAAGTCAGGAAGGCATATTATGCTTACTTCGAATGCAAGGTTGGTGACCAAGACAAGCCATAGGCCCCGCATATATGCTGTGCTACATGTACAACACAGCTTTCACAGTGGTTGAATGGCAAAAGACCATCAATGCCGTTTGCAGTTCCCATGGTGTGGAGAGAGCAAAGCAACCACGTAGATGACTGTTACTTCTGCTTGGTTCCTCCTCTTTCCGGTGGAATAACGAAGCAAAAGAAGTCGACAATGGTCTACCCAAACATTCCGTCAGCATTGAGACCAGTTCCACATGGTGATGGACTTCCTATTCCAGAACCTCCAGCAGAATATATTTTCCTTGATTCATCTGATGAGGACAAGGGTGAGCCGACATGTTCTTCTCCTGGTCCGTCAGCGTGCAGTGATCCCGATTTTCACTGTGGTGCATCATCAACCCCACACAGAATAACACAGGAAGAACTAAATGACCTTGTTCGTGATTTGGACTTATCCAAAAACAAGGCAGAATTGCTAGGATCAAGACTCCAACAATGGAATCTTCTAGAAGAAGATGTCACAATTACTTCATATAGAAAGCGCCATCAGCAGTTGGAACCTTTCTTTATGAAGGAAGGTAATCTGGTATTCTGTTCCAATATTGACGACCTCATGAATGCCTTACAGATCACTCATGACCCACAAGAATGGAGACTCTTTGTAGACTCTTCAACACTGAGTCTTAAGGCTGTGCTTTTGCACAATGGAAACCGTCTTCCATCTATTCCATTAGCGCATGCTGTCCACATGAAAGAGACATACGATAACCTAAAACAGCTACTGCATTCCATTGACTATAACAGGTACAAATGGCACCTGTGTGGTGATTTGAAGGTAGTTGCCATTTTAATGGGACTGCAGCAAGGATATACAAAATATATGTGTTTCTTGTGTGAGTGGGATAGCCGAGCAAGAGAGTTGCACTACGTGCGGAAGGAATGGACTCCCAGACAAAACATGGCAGTTGGACAGAAGAATATCCAGCACCCAGCTCTGGTCGAGGCTCACAAAATCCTACTACCACCCCTTCACATCAAACTAGGTTTGGTGAAGAACTTCGTGAAAGCCATGGACCGCACTTCGCCAGCTTTCCGATACCTGCATGAAAAATTCCCTCGACTCAGCGAAGCAAAGATTAAAGAGGGAGTTTTTGTGGGTCCTCAGATTAGAGAACTCTTCAAAGATGACCGCTTCAACAACTTGATGGAGGGTGATGCGAAACAAGCATGGAATGCTTTTCGTCTAGTGTCTACAGACTTTCTGGGGAATGTTAGGGCAGAAAACTACAAGGAACTAGTAGAAGACATGCTCAAGCAGTACCAGAAATTTCGCTGCAATATGTCTCTGAAGATGCATTTCCTTCATTCCCATCTGGATTTCTTCCCTGACAACTGTGGTATGGTTAGTGACGAACATGGCGAACGTTTTCATCAAGATATCGCAACAATGGAGCAAAGGTACCAGGGAAAATGGTCCACTACAATGTTGGCTGACTACTGCTGGACACTCCGCATAGATGCTCCCGAACAGCTGTACAAGAGACAGGCAAAAAAATCTAAGAACTAGTCTATGACCTGGTTTTTACAAATATTAACCGTAAGTGTATCACTATTGGCATGCATTGTGCGATATAAAATTACTTCATTTCAGATTACAAAAAAACTAGAGCCAATTCGGCATTTTCACTGTCATATTCGTGTTCAGCACATACAAATTGATAAGAACTGACTAATTTCATTTCAGTAACATGACTTTTGTAAAAATTTGTTGTCCAGTGAATTATAGGTCAGACTGAAATCAACATGTGATATCTAGCGGAAATTGTAATGATATTACAATAGCTCGTATTTTCCACTACTATCTTGTATCATAACGTATGATTGAATAAAAAATGAACAAAGTCACTTGTTGTAAATCAATCAATATTTTATATAGTTCAATGTCTTAATTAATTCTTAATTAAGGCCAGCTTCTTATCAAGCCTAAATCTATGATTCTACCCACCCACAAGCTTGGACGGCCATTTTACCCCTGTATACTGACTCTTTGATAAAGTCTGAAACAGATTCACTGTGAGTTGTAGTGAGCTTGCATCGACGTAGAATGGTTAGATTGTCACTCACCACTAGTTGTCTCTGCGCAAACAATTCTGTTCACCACGCCGACATACCTTGTAGACCATCGGTTAAATGTCTCTCGTAGTAGGTACTTTAAGCGAGTTCCTTGCGGTTCAAGGAAGGGAATCCACACGATTCAATCGTAAACGCCCAAAGGAATGGTTCCTTGACGAGATGGGGTTGCACTGTAGAGTCGAAGACTTCCGACTCACGCCACTAAGTCCGTTTCGACGCACTTACATGGAATTAATCCACAACTTTCTGACGTTAGTTTCTCGACGAAAACTTTGTCATTTCACAACGGAAACACAGGTTAATTACCTGTAAAACATGAGCCTTTATATGCTCATCATTCGAGAATGCAATTCGACTTGACAAGTCCGCAACTGACTACTTATTTCTCGGAGTCACGCCGAATCGCAACGAGGACTTTCCTGTCCAAAATCCAGCCGTGAACTAACTATTTCAACGGTTTTCACAGCGGATCTTCCATCTTCCATAAATACGGGGAACAAAGAATGGTTTTCTGAACTAATTTTACGGGTGATCAACGTGGATGTTGATGGATTGTTTTATTCGCAATCTGCCATAGTTTGCGAGTCATTACGAACGATATTTCAAACTGATGTTTCGATTGCCAGCCAATCGCGATTTTACTTGTGGGATTTTCGACCAATGGCGACAAGTTGCTATTGGAAGTCGTCAGCCAATGAGGGGACACAGTGGACGCGTTTCCTTATCTTTTGTAAACAAGTGAGCAGACAAAGATTTCATAGAAGGACTATGAAATCGCTACAAGCATTGGTGAAAGAGGCAGACGATAATTTCGGCCAATAGGAAATCTTATGACGATGGAAGATTCGCTGTGAAAACCGTTGAAATAGTTAGTTCACGGCTGGATTTTGGACAGGAAAGTCCTCGTTGCGATTCGGCGTGACTCCGAGAAATAAGTGGTCAGTTGCGGACTTGTCAAGTCGAATTGCATTCTCGAATGATGAGCATATAAAGGCTCATATTTTACAGGTAATTAACCTGTGTTTCCGTTGTGAAATGACAAAGTTTTCGTCGAGAAACTAACGTCAGGAAGTTGTGGATTAATTCCATGTAAGTGCGTCGAAACGGACTTAGTGGCGTGAGTCGGAAGTCTTCGACTCTACAGTGCAACTCCATCTCGTCAAGGAACCATTCCTTTGGGCGTTTACGATTGAATCGTGTGGATTCCCTTCCTTGAACCGCAAGGAACTCGCTTAAAGTACCTACTACGAGAGACATTTAACCGATGGTCTACAAGGTATGTCGGCGTGGTGAACAGAATTGTTTGCGCAGAGACAACTAGTGGTGAGTGACAATCTAACCATTCTACGTCGATGCAAGCTCACTACAACTCACAGTGAATCTGTTTCAGACTTTATCAAAGAGTCAGTATACAGGGGTAAAATGGCCGTCCAAGCTTGTGGGTGGGTAGAATCATAGATTTAGGCTTGATAAGAAGCTGGCCTTAATTATTATTTATTTCGCGAGTGCTGTAGTCGCCGAAGTCCTCAGCCATGCAATAGCATCCTCCTCGGCTCCGTGCAGGGCCCGTAGGCCGCCATCGAACCTAGTCATAGGGCAGGAGCCGACTATATGGTCCATTGTCTGCGCCTGGCCACATTCGCAGTTAGCCGACGAGGCGAGACCCCATCTATGCAGTACAGCACGACAGGGACCCTGACCCGTGCGGAACCGATTTAGTAGGGACCAGGTCTCACGTGGACAGTGGAAACCTGGCTGTCGGATAGTTGGGTCGTCCACTAGGGACTGATTGACCACAGGCGCCGACAGCCAGTCTCCCCGCCACTTTGCGATTGGGTCCATGGGCTCGGTGTTGAGCCATATTGGGTGTCGAGACTGCAGCCGCGCGTCTGGGTGGTTGAAAATGTCAGCGTGAACAGGCCAATCCGGGTGTGCGTTGACCTTTGATAACATTGCGTCCACAGCAGCTCTACGGCGTATGTCTGGAGGTGATATGTTGGAAAGAACCGGGAGCCAGGGTAGTTGGGTGGACCTCAGGCAGCCTGTGATACGTCGCATGGAGCTGTGCAATTGAGAATCGATCATAGTGGTGTGGCTGGATCTGGACCAGACTGGACAGCAGTATTCCGCGACGGAGTAGCAGAGGGCCAGGGATGATGTGCGAAGGGTGTCTGCATTAGCGCCCCAAGATGTCCCAGCAAGTCTGGAGATTAGGCCATTTCTGCTCTTCAGCTTCGCTGCAGTCTTTCTCGTGTGCTGTCGGTATGATAGTGTGCGATCTAGTGTCACGCCAAGGTACACGGGATGAGTTTCGTGTTTGAGGCGCTGACCATTCATGGTGATGGTCAGTTCGTGGGAGGCTCTGGCGTTGTGAAGATGAAAAACGCTGCAGACTGTCTTTGACACGCTCGGGATTAAGCATTAATTAAGACATTGAACTATATAAAATATTGATTGATTTACAACAAGTGACTGTTCATTTTTTATTCAATCATACATTATGATACAAGATGGTAGTGGAAAATACGAGCTATTGTAATATCATTACAATTTCCGCTAGATATCACATGTTGATTTCAGTCTGACCTATAATTATTATATCAGGAGACTAAACCCTAATTAACATGTATATCTACCTACTGGTTAATCAAGCTTGTAGGTACCATGGTGTAATGTAAAGTGACTGCAATCTATGGTCACCAGAGCTAGACAAGAGAGCATTAGACACAGGGGGGTTACATATGTGCAAAAACGCAATTGGAGTTGCTGGAATAACCAGATTTAACAGAGATTCAACACATCATCCTCAGAGATCAGTTTGCAATAGTCAGAGATTCAACACATCATCATCAAAGATCAGTTCGCAATAGTCGTCTCCATCGGCTGTAACAACAAGTAACCTGGAGATAAATCTCTCCCGTTGAAACAAAATAAGAAGTAGAATAAAAAGTACAGCAACTTCAGATAAGCAATGTGTTCTTCAGTCGTTCAAGCAGCAACAAATTTCGAAAGATACATGTAGCTGTCACAAAACTAAATGAACAGTAGCAGTTCTTTTCAGCATTCTATTCAACAAGTCTTAAAACTTTATTTTATACAAGTTATCTACATATTGATCTCCCCCAGGGTTCCGTCCTAGCTCCTCTCCTGTATGATTTAGATACCTCAGATCTAACTCGCACCCTCCTCCCACTAAGTGTTGCCGTCCTTCAGTATGCAGACGACATCCAGGCTTATTCTCATGGTCCGACGGAGGCGGCCCCTGCCCTTGTCCAGAGGATTGTCGAAGCCACCTCTGTTCTTGACCTATAGATGTCCTTCAGTCGCCTTCGTTTGAACTGTAACAAGATCCAGTTCATCTTGGTGGCAGCTTGCAGCTTGCCAAGATCGATC
This sequence comes from Norana najaformis, assembly GCA_964023275.1. Lineage (NCBI taxonomy): Eukaryota > Metazoa > Annelida > Clitellata > Crassiclitellata > Hormogastridae > Norana > Norana najaformis. The sequence continues at coordinate 25,081,387 of OZ029917.1, forward strand.
TCTCCCCCTTACCCCAGAAATTTCCGGACATCTTGTTCTCTACTACGGTCCGGGAACTCAGGGTTGTGTTAGATCAGGAGCTTACCCTGTCTGTTCATGTTAACACCGTCTCTCGCTCTTGTTTTGACCATATTCGTCATCTCCGCACCAATCGCCGTACAATTTAATTTCACGCTATCTCCACTCTGGTCCATGCCCTCATTTGCAGCAGGACTGGCTTTGGTAACGCCATCTTTACCGGCCTATCGCTAGCCAACACTGATAAGCTGAAATCTGTGCTTAACTCTACTGGGGGCATTCCAAAATATGGCCACATCTCGTCTTATATTCGTGACACTCTTCACTGTCCACTTTAAGATCCTCTCTCTCATGCGCAATTGTGTTGTAGGCTCTGCTCCTCTTTACCTCATTGACTTCTGCACTTTGGTCTTCACGTTGCCGGGCCGTGGCACCCTTCGCCCCGGCCACTCAAGATCTCCTGTTTGTCCCTCGAAAGCGAACCGCTGCTGCCCAGTCTAAAAGCTTTGCCTATGTTGGTCCCACTGGGTGGAATTATCTCCCTCGAGAATTGCGACTTGAGCCCCTTTCTCTCCCCCTCTCAGTGTTCCGCAGGCGCCTGAAGACTGTACTGTTTAACAGTGATTATACTTTTCGTGTCGGAAGCACCTCTGTTGAGTTTACCCCCTAAGAGGCGCTTTATAAATCTCAAATTACATTTACAATTACAATTACACTCAATCGTGGTCCTCAAACTTCACCCGTTGTTTTTCCATATCTTTTCAAGTCTCCCAAGGCAGCATTTGACTTTTGACTTTCCTATGTGTATCCTTACCTCCCTGTCACAGCTACTGCCTGCTGTTAATAAGCTACGAGGTAGCAGAAATCATCCACAATGTCAGTCTCCTTGTCACCAATCATGATTTTGGCCATTTCATTCTATTTTCTTATTTTCATGATTTTGGGCTTTCTAGGATTGATAGTGAGTCCCACGTTCGCTGCCTCCTTCTGGGCCTTAGATGTTAGTTCTTTCATGCCTTTCCAAATTCTATCCAAAAATTAGAAATACTACATCTTAAATGCTGTGATACACTAAAAGTATTCACCCATAAATGTAAAGGCCACCATTGATGATGGGAGCTGGCGAAGTTATAAATGATGTACAGTAGGTCAAAATATCACATGACTCTAATGAATGTCTAAACCGTCAAGCACAGACCCGAAAGCGCAAGTTAAAACAAAATATGACGCTGATCAACATTTCATGTTATCCAAGGTTTTGCTTTGCATTTTCTTCCGAGCGGGACCGACAACTTATTTTGTGTTGAGCGATATTTTGCTATATTAGTTTCGTAATAAAATAACCAATATATATATATATATATATATATATATATATATATATATATATATATATATATATATATATATATATAAACAACTGATGCTGGAATGGACTAAGTCTCTTTTTCATGCTAATCAATATCTCGTGTAAAATATTTTTGTGTCAAATGTTTTCCAATGTAATTATCGACTGCAAATTCGTGAGTTGTGGGGATTAATTGTGAACATTTTAATTTTATTAAGTCCAGCCAAAGGCAGAGAAAAACCAAACACATGCAGGCCTATATGACAGACATTGAGTGCTACTAGCACACTAACAATAATACACAAGGTGATATGCACTAACGCTACTACAAAACAGTCATGAGAATAAACCGCGAAGTGCTTGTAAATATTGTCAATAAAGTTTGAATTACGGTTTTTTGGAAAACGCTGAGTTCAGAATCATTAGCAGAATGTTTACTCAAATAACATCCTATCTTTATGGAAATTGATTTTGAATGAGCTAGATGTTGTACCGCTTCTTATTAACTGTGTGATGTAAGTCCAATCCTTTCACAGATGTCCATCTATCGAAGCCAAATACCTTTTTATACACGGAATTCAACAAGCGTTTAGTTCCTCCTCCTGTCTGACCTAGGAGGCATAAGTCAGCATTGGCCAGCTGTGGCTTTCTTAAAGGGGTAAGTGAACCGACTCGTTAAGGTCTTGACATATGCATAAATGCAGTTACAAGCAGAGAAGATTTAATGCATACGAGTTGAAGGTTAGCGATTTCTTATGGCGAATCATCACATCGATGTATTTTGTTGATGGTTTCAGCGGAATTGGTGCATCCTCTAAAACCATGGAATTACTAGCTGAATTAGCACATCTTGTTAAATGTTGAACATTTTGTGCAGTGGAACGACATGTGCCTACCTATATACCTAATGATACAGAGATCGATATTTCCTTCTGTATCAACTTAAGGACAAATATGGAGAATCAACTCGTGTCACCTCAAGCACATGATTGTTCATTTCCTTCTTCACCCTATTCCCCATTGAGTAAGGATTCCAGTTTAAAATCTGTCTTCGTACTAGACAGTGTTGGTTCTCGGGGTTCTCGGTGGCTAGTCCGAAACTTTGGAATTTGCTGCCCATTACGTTTCGTTCTGTCAGTTCTTTAATATCATTCAGGTCTCAACTGAAGACTCGTTTATTCAAATTGCTTACTAACTGTGACATAAGTTCTAGTTTCTTTGACCTATTCGAATTGAAACTGGCTTTGTGAACGGATAACAATTTTTTATTACAATTTCACTTGCAAGTATGGTGCGTCGATTGATGCATTGGACAATATTTCGACGGCGCTATACAAGCTTTAGAAAAGAATAGAATATAAGATTATACATTAATAGCTTGTATGAATAGATTAGATTACATTAGAATGTATTAGACCTATAAAACGTAAGGATCGATATGTGCCCTCAGTTAAACTAAGAATCGATATAGGCCTAAGCAAATGGATTCACAACTACGTTGAATGGCATTCCTGTACACCAGCGCTGTCTGCAGTTCAACAATTGAAAACATGGCTGGAAGCGTTTAAGGGTACGAAATAAATGCTCTGAGTGAGCGAGTGGATGAATGAATGAATCAACGAACCAACGCACGAAATAATGAGTTTTTCAACATCTTTCTTCAATTCCGGACCTTTCATCGCGCCTTCTGTCACCACAGTTTATTTTCCTCACGCGAATGGTCCAGAATATGTCCAAGATCTTGAAGATGCATTCCAATATCTGCGGTGCACTGGCAGAGGCAGTCCACCTGAACTACTTGAACAGGAAAGCTGAAAAATCTCGATGAGTTAAAATAGGACATCAAAAATTCTCCATCATTAAATACCTCGATTACGGGCAAAGTTTGCCCCTTTCTAAACTGTCGGATTCATACGCCACTGAGTTTCGGACTAACAGAGGGTTTAAAAAGCAATTTCTATGCCTGAGACATGTCACCATTAATAATTAGCTGAACTACCATGACCTACATCCTGTGATAACTGAGGCCTAGTTTACGTCATAAATCATTAGTAATTAATTTACTGGTTACACTTTCCACTCGTTTGAATGTGCATCAGTCACGCTTAAAATTCCTAACACAACTCTGTCTTTATACGGCCCTCCATCCTCCTCTTAATATTCAAGGCCTCCGTCGGTCTTCTTGAAAGAATTTACCACCGTCCTTTCCACTGCCGCCACTACACCTCATGAATTTCTGATTACAAATGCATGTCGATAACACCTCTTACATATTTGCTTCTTAATTCCTCACGCTATTAACTTCAACTAATTTGGTTCAACGTCTCAAATTCCCCACCCACATTCACAATCACACATTTGACCTTATTATTACATCATCATTCTCCAGTCTATCACCTGATATATCTTTCTCTTTTGACACACCGTCTGTTCATTATCCCATCTTTACACGTATTAACATTGTTCCGACTCCACATCCTGATCCTATCTTTCATTCTTTTCGTCGCATTAGTTCAATAAACAGTGAAGCCTTCATACAAGATATACCCTCCTCAGACCTTGTTTTAAATCTACCCACCTTCCTTGATGACCTTCTCTCTTCCTACAGCATCACTCTTTCCATGATTCCTTACAATCATGCACCTATCAATACCAAATCCAGCTCTCACTCTAATAATTAATCGCTTCAAAATCGCAGTCAAATCGTACTGGAATCTGCTGGGTCGCTCTTGAATGTAGGCCTATTTTACTGTAAAACAGTAGTTATAATCGCACGTTTAGACATGGCATGAGCGAATCGGCAATGCCGTTGCCCTTTAATTTACCTGTACTGTAGGAGTTTTGCAATTTATTACACTGTGTTCACATATCATTTGTGCATGCCACCGCATGATCGCATAGGCCGATTGCTATATCTAGCTACTGTCAGATTTGTAGATCTAAGCCTATACATGGCCTGAAAGTAGGCTATACAAGGACCAAACATCTGCGACGACTGCCATGCTCCCTTTAAGTTTAGTGTAAATGCCATGACTGGAATGGGCCACTGGTTCGCCCTTGCACACCAGCTCTTTGTTCTTGTGAACTCAAATAGAGTGGCCTCTGAATCCGTCACTTAAGTACTGGACTATAAACGCACAGGCACCGAGATTCACGGTCGTGTCGTCGGAAACTGCTACTAGAATTATAAATTGGGCCAAACACGTTGCCTTGGTAATTTTATTGCTTATAGAATAAGTTAATAGCTTAAATACCTAATTGTTAAAAAAAATACTTAATTTGTTACTCAGTTACTTAATTACACTGGCCAACAGAAAAAATTTTTTTTCTTGTTGCCTTCGGTTTTAGACCTGTTCTTGGGGTAATTTTGGGCGCTGATTCAGAAAATGTCATTGGATTGAGTGCATCAGGTCTAGTTTCTCAGATATCGTCGATTTTGTAAAGAAAACCCAGTCCACTCTTTAAACGATGTCTTTGACAAAACTAAAATGTCATAATAAGCTTTATTTATGGCTAATTATAATTCTTGCTGATTCATATAATGCCTACATCCTTATAATGTAAAATCAGCATATCTTGCCGCGTGCTGAGATATTGCTGATTCAACGAAATAACTATTCCGTAGCCTACAGCTTACTCAGCACTAAATTCATGGCCTCATTTAGAATTTATTTGTGCTTATACAGCGTTTCATGGTTTCGAACTATGTAAATAGATTATGCTGAAGTCAGCATTTATAGCCTATATAGACCGCCTCCTGAAAGCTAGAGCAGCCGCAGTCGTCTTAGGGCATATTAAGAGTTGGTCGCAAGAACAATCTGTGAATGTGAGCATTAAATAACTACATGTTCTTACTATTTTTTAGGTTAGTCACTTAATTCCTCAGATGCGAACATCCTTAAGGTTATGGCTACTTCCAGACGGAGCTGCATTAACCATCCAGACATATTCTGCTACATTTGTGGGGAATACACACTAAAAGCAAACAGGAAACCGATTTCTGAGTTTGTAAAAAGAGCATAGGTAGGTTATTTTGGTGTCAAACTTGGAGATCAAGATAAGCAATGGGCTCCTCATACAGTATGCAAAACTTGTATTGAACAATTGCGCCACTGGACAACTGGAAAGAGAAGCTGCCTGAAATTTGGTGTACCGATGGTTTGGAGGGAACAGATAAACCACTTCGACGACTGTTACTTTTGTATGGTTAAAATCATAGGCATCAATCGAAATAATCGTCACAAGTTGTCTTACCCTGATATACCTTCAGCCAGGAGACCTGTTCCGCATTCGGATATTGTACCAGTTCCACCTTTTCGCGAACTACCTCAGCTCTCAGACGATGAGACTTGCATGTCCAATATCGGACAAGATGACGAAAGTGAAGAAAGTGGGGGCAGTGACAGTGATTTCCAATCAACTTCACACAGTGAACGTTTTGACCAAAAAGAGTTGAGTGATCTGATCAGGGACTTAAATCTTTCCAAAGAGTCCTCTGAATTGCTTGCGTCCAGACTAAAGGAAAAGAATGCACTTCAGCCTGGAACGAAAATTACAATTTATAGAAACAGAGAAAAGGATTTGCTGCCATTCTTTACGAAGACAACAACCTAGTATTCTGTAATGACATCAACAACTTATTGAAGAAAATTGGTCTGTCGGATTACAGCCCAGATGAGTGGCGTCTTTTTATCGACAGTTCAAAACGTAGTCTGAAATGTGTGCTTTTAAATAACGGCAACAAATTTGGTTCTATTCCAATCGGTCACTCCACCAGGATGAAAGAAGAGTACAATGCCATCTCTTTAGTACTGGAAAAGATAAAATACAAAGAACATCAATGGGTAATTTGTGTAGACTTGAAGATGGTAAATTTCCTCCTTGGTCAACAAAGTGGCTACACAAAGTATCCCTGCTTTTTGTGTCTTTGGGACAGTAGAGCCAAGCATGAACATTGGACAAGAAAAGATTGGCCTTCGAGGAAAGACATGGTGGTTGGAGCTCAAAATGTAATCAAGGAATCTTTGGTGGCACGAGATAGGATCATACTGCCACCACTACATATAAAGCTAGGCCTGATGAAACAATTTGTCAGGGCTTTGAATAAAGAAGGTTCATGCTTCGAATACATAGTACACAAGTTACCAGGAATTGCAATGGAAAAATTGAAGGCTGGAATCTTCGATGGTCCACAGATCAGGCAACTTATGAATGACCCACTTGTCATACCATCAATGAATGAAATCGAATCTTGTGCCTGGTCTTCCTTTGTTCTTGTAACTAAAAATTTTCTTGGCAACAAGAAGGCAGACAATTATGCACAACTAGTAGAGGATATGCTTCTTCATTTCAACAAGCTTGGCTGCAACATGAGCATTAAAGTCCATTATCTCCACAGTCACTTAGATCGCTTTCCAGAGAATCTTGGTGACTTCAGCGAAGAGCAAGGTGAAAGATTTCACCAAGACATCAAAACAATGGAAAATCGATATCAAGGAAGATGGGATGCACACATGATGGCAGACTATTGCTGGAATATTATGCGCGATTGTTCCGGCAGATGCCACACTCGGAAATCGTACAAAAGGAGCTTCTTCGGTGTCGAATGACTTGAAATTTTTATAACAAACTTGTTCTGTTTGGTATCATATAAGTACAGTTTCAGGTACTACCATTTTCTTTTAAGTATTTGTATTATTATGTTTATTTAGTGTATCACGTAATAAATTGAGCACTACATAATTATAGCTATAGCCTTATGTTTTATGGGCGAGCAGAGGCAAGGACTGGTATATGGCATAATGTTCTATATCTCGAAAACTAGACCTGCTGGGAGAAAACTGGTGCCTTTTCTGGAATCAGCAGGTCAAATATACCCAGAAACAGTTCTAACATTTGAGGCAACAAATTATGTGTTGGCAAGTGTTATTACTTATTTAACTCAATTATGTACTTGCTGGCATGCTTGCTACCTTCAATTACTTACTTCAATTACTAAACACGTGCTTGCTGGTTACCCAAATGCATGTAGTTTGCCAATTGCTGAAAGTTTTCTTCGGTGAGGATCGAAACATGTTATTTTAATGCATCATTTGTACTATAGTGTTCGCCCTTGCGAAATAATCATTTCGCAACGCCTCGGTAAGTCGTCTACTTTTAGGAAACTGTGAACATCGTCCTTCCGATATACGCAGGCGGTCCTGGCAACTACCGTAAAGGCAGATTAATTGACCCTGCGCGAAAGTGTCAGAGAAAGGAGGAGTCCACAAACACCGACAGGTAGAGCTAGGATGAGCGAACTAAGGAGGTATTTTGGAAGTTCATTCTATAGAGTTCGCGCAACACAGCTAAAGAACACTTACAGAATATGAGAAACGGAGCGACTAATGAACAAAAAAATAAAAGGTGCGATGAAGATTGGGTAGATTAGAGTGGCTGGATAGTCGGTAGCTCACAAATTTAAGAAGACTCAGAACAAAACAGTCAACAAACCGATAACTCATCGGCTTGAATCTTCCAATACAAACGTGCGTTTAAGACATGATGAATCGCGATTGGAAAACTCACGCCCACTGTATGTGTGCATGCAACAAGGTACTTGACATTGCATCTTTTAACGACCTCTCAAAAGCGCTGCGCTCGTGGTTACGAGATAGCCATGGTGGTGAAAAAACGCAAGTGGCGCCACATAAGTTTAACGACATGTGTTCGATGGATTTTGGATTTAGTCTTTAGAATTCTTCCAAATGACCCATCAGAATATCAATGAGTGCAATTACGAGCCAGGGATATCTAATTAATGATGTTCAGTATTTAGACTTGGCTACCTGTGTGGTTGCTTTGCTAGCGTCTGTCTATCAGTCAAGGCAAGGAACCCTAGTCCTCCTTGGCCAAGGTAACTCCAGTGTCCCTGTTTGTATAGTAAGATTGGGTATTAAGTCAAACCCCTTCCGATTCACCCAACTGAGCTGACACGCGCATCTAAAATCGCTTGAAACTTCCTCGCTATAATTATCCAAAGCCCAATATATCTGTGTTAGAACAGAGTATGACATTTATATGTCGTATGTGATATTACGACAAAAATGAAGAAATGTCAAAATCTATGCGCTGTTATAATTTTGACTAATTGTGCCTATAATTATTATAATTATTTAGCGTATTATTATTATTACCACTAGGTAGAATGTCACATGGTCAGGAAGACTGTTCCACGCAGTGGGTCCGGCAACAGTGAAGAACGTTCGCCGAACTTCGTGGAAGACCGTGGGACATGCAGTATGTTCCTCGATGAGAACTGTAGCCGATGTGTTCTGTTTGTCGGCTGTTGAATACAGAAGTCGGATATATAGTCTGGTAGAAGACCATTAAGAGAAATCTGATTAACTGGCCACACGGGTGTCTAGTACATTGACATAATGGCGCTATAGAATTTCTAAATTGGGATAAGATTAAATTCGATACATGAGACAGAATTTAGCAAAAATGTAACAACAAAGAAACGTAACTGTGTGCAAGCAAAGGTTGTTAGATTTACGTCACACTATCGCCATATGGTGGGAGCTAGCGAGAATTATTGCTCGTCCAATTCAGATGCCTAGGCTAATTATGATTACAGAGGGCAACTCGTTTGTTTACCCTCCTCACCCACCCAATTAAACAGACTCAGCCAGCCCATCCAGCTATTGCAGACGCTAACTAAACTAACAAAACATCTGGCGGAATTGTTTGCTCCTCTGCGACATATCCGATTTGGACCCATATAACATTAATTGTAAATTGAGCGTGAGAAGACTACAAACAGAATAAATATATTTTTGATCAATGCAGCTGCTATTTGATATCGTCTCTCTGAATTATTCATGATTCTTATATTACAATCTGAGACTTAGTCTATTTATCTCATTGGCTAATAGGATGTAGACCAAGTCTGGGTAGTAATGACAAACATTAGCAGACATTTTATTGTTGTCAACAAACAATGAATACGTGCAGATATTTTCTTGGCGTTTTAGACACTTGAACGGTCATGTTTGTGCCATGACACTTTTAGTAAAATAAAACTTTTAATTTGATGTTCTTATGACGTTTTATGGTAGACAGATAAAATGTCAACATGGCAAATTACTGCCTTCTTTTTATATTTCACCTCTCAGTGTTTTGAAAAGGACAAACGTTCTTCATAGCAACAAATTACGTCAAGAAGGCTATATTATACGTTTTCTGTGTATAGTGACGTAAAAGATTTTTTCCAAAAAAAATGGTTACTGTAAACTTGAAAATGTATAAAGTGCTATTAAAAAGATACGCAGTAAAAGTAGTAAGAGAAGGTACTGGATCACCTCCAAACAAGGGCGGATATCAACTCATCTCCAAACAAGGGTGGGTATCAACTCACCTCCAAAATGAGGACAGCTTTAACTTCGCATCCAAAACGAGGGCTAGTTTCAACTCACCTTCCCAAGCGTGGGCTGGTTTTAAGTCACCTTCCAAATGAGAGCTGATTTCAACCCGCTTTCCCAAACGAGGACGGGTTTTTAAACCAATTCCCAAACTAAATTGTATATTTATAATAGTAAAACCAAATTATTAACAATTAATTTAAAAAAATTTAAAACGTTAATCAAAAAGAATAAAATGAAAGATCAGTGAACAAATAGGACATTGTTTAAATACTTAAGCTTAAATAAATAATCAACTTTCATTATATGTAACCTATAGCTCAATAAAAATATAATAATAATAATAATAAAATTATAAAAATTAATTAAATTTTAAAACTTGCTAGAATTTGAAACAGATCTGAAACTTCTTTATGACAAGAAGAAGAAAGAAGGAATAAAGAAGATGATAAAATGAATTACTTTCAATTTTTTAAATATTTTTGATTTAAATCTTTAACTTTTAAAATTTAAATATTGTTAGAATTTAAAATAGATTTGAAACTTTTATTCTAAAATGAAGTATGAATAAGAAGAATTGAATTCCTATAGATGTTAATTTTTTCCAGATTTAACTTTAAAATGTCATACTCTTTAGATTTTAAAATAGAGTTTAAACGTCTTTTAGTCAAGAAGGAAGAAAAAAGAAGGAAATATGATGAAATGAATTCTTTGCGATTTTAAATATATTAGATTGATGTAAGCACGGTTTTGCTAGCCGGTGAGGCGTGACGGGATGAGGGCGTACACTGGTGTATAGGTGTGCACAGTGATTGGGGGCGTGTTAATGTGTATAAGAAGAACGTGTCTAGAAGAATAAAAAATGTCGGTAACTGGCAAGATTGGACTTGTCGTGTTAGAGAAAATAAAATAACAGTTCACATTTGGCGGTTAGAGCGGCGGGATACGCAGTCCCAACCGAAGAGAGAACGAGTCGAGGAAACCGAAGAATATAAAGAGGAACGTTGATAAAGACGAAGAGAAGAATTCGCAACCGGAGAGAGAACTAGGACGTGGACGTTGACGTGAACGAGAAGAAGCACAGAAGGTGAAGCTACGCAGAAACAACTGGGAACAGGTATAAAACTTATTTGTTCGGCACGAAACAAAACCACTGTCCGTAAAGGTGAACTCATTAGACGAATATCACCTGAAGTAAAGAAGTAAGATGGAGCTGTTATCGACGGAAAAGCAGAGTGATATAAAGAAAATGTCGTCTGACAGGCTAAAGCAACTGCTGTTGAAAGCGGGGTATAAGGAGAAACAGACGAAGGACATGACACGAGGCTTTGATGGAGACGTTAGCTGAAGTACTGTATGGCTAAAAGAAGAAACTGAAGAAGGAGCAGTAGGTGGCATTGTAGAAAAAGCAGTCGAGAAAACACCTGCACCGATGTCTATGGAAGTATTTCTGCAGTGGATGATAATGAGAGAAGATAGAGAAGAGAAACGAAGGAAGGAGGAATTGGGGTTGCAAAGGGAGAAAGAAGAGAAAGTAGAAAAGGCTCGCAAAGCGGAATTGGAAAGAATAGAACAGGCTCGCAAGGCGGAATTGGAGTTGCAAAAGGAGAAAGAAGAGAAAGCAGAAAAGATTCTCAAAGAGGAATTGGAATTGAAAAGACAAAAGTTTGAGTTTCAAATGGAACAAGCACGAAAAGATCGAGAAGAGGCCGAACGGAGGAGAATGGAACAACAGACGGAGATAGAAGAGAATAGGAAAAGAGAGCGATTAGAGCGTCTGCAACAGATGGAAGAACAAAGAGAAAGAGAAGCAACAAGAGAAGTGGAACGTATGTTAGAAAGAGAACGGGCGGAACAAGCCAGACAAGAAGATTTGAAATTAAAGAAGGAAGCTATGGAAAGGGCAGAAGTGGACAGTCAAGAACGCATAGAAATGGACCAAAAGAAAAGGACACTGAAAGAGGCGCATCTGAAGGAATTGGCTGAGGAACGGGAAGAGCGCAAGAGGCAGACAGAGTTATTAGAAAAGAAACAGCAAGAAAGTGAAACGTTGTTAGCTAAGGTCAAGAAGATAAGAGATGCCATGAAGCACGTTTAGCCGAGCATGCCCTTTGACATGATGGAAGTGCCATTATATTTTGAGACCGTGGAGAACGCGTTTAACAGTTTTGAGGTCGATGAAAGATATTGGGTAAAGTTGTTGTTGCCAATGATGACGTCAAAAGCCCGTACTGTTTTGAATAGATTATCATATGCTGATATGGAAGATTACAAAAAGGTCAAAGATCATTTGTTGAAAGGATTTAAACTAACGCCGAGAGAGTACAGGTCTCGATTTATAGATGCTAAAAAGATGACAGAAGAAACGTACACTATGTTTACAGCTAGACTCAAGAATTTGCTAAACTATTACGTCAGGAGTAGGAAGGTGGAGAAAGACTACGATAAGTTATTTGATCTGTTTGTGGCAGATAAGCTATAAGAGACTTTACCACCAGGTACAATGCATTTTGTTTTGTCGAAAGAGGGAGTCGAATGTTTTTAATCTAGTGTAGTGGCGGATTTAGCTGATATGCATGTAAATAACCGGATTGGTACAGGTGTGTGGAACAAGAATAACTATGAACGTTGGGAAAGCAACCAAAGTCCGACGGAGAAATGGAGAGGAATTAAAGAGACCGGGGGTCAAGGGTTTGACAACCAGTTTTAAAAAGAGACCAGAACAAATTTTCCAGTGGTTACGAAACAAAAAGAACCAGTTAAGTATGGACGGACTTACAACAGGTCGTCACAGAATTTTGTCAGAAGATATGCAAGTGGTCTTTTCAGAAGAACAAGCGGTAACGAGCAGAGAAGTGAGATGAAACGATGTCACGGATGTGGATCCGGTAAACATTTGGTAAAAAATTGTACACTTACGAGTACGAATAGCAATTATGCAAGGAATACAGGACATCCAAAAGTGAATCAGATGCAAGTGATTGACGAGACTCAGATAGATGGTGGTGAGAATAATGCAGATAATGCACAAGTTAATCGAATTAAAGTGATGAATATGTCCGATAATCTACAAAGCATATCACATCCACTTGTAAAAGGAGGTTATATTATGTCAAAAGGAGAAGTTGAAGAGAAGAAAGAAGTAAAAACTATCATGAAAGTGGAACTTCAAAAGGAAGAATTAGTGGGTTCGGAAAGTCATGAAAACATTACAGGGAAAGATAGGATGTCAACGTTGATTAAGAAAGTAGCATTGCAGTATATAGATGTGGAAATGTGTGGTATGGATGGAGTACCAAGGAAAATCAAAGCATTAATCGACTCAGGAACAGAGATCCCAGTGATTAGCAACGAAGTACCGGAGGGCATGAAAGTTGAAGAGGTCGGAAATGTACAAATTCAGTGTGTAGCAAGAGATGCTATCCCTGCTAAATTGGTGAAAATGCAGATGAGAATATACAACAATAATGAAGAAACAGAGGGGTTTTCACAGAGTCAATACTCGATTACGCCTTATGTTACGCTGATAGGTGCAAGTTTGGAAAAAATGAGTAGCAAGGAAAGATTGTTACTGCATCCTACGATGATCGAAGAATTGAGAGCTGTACCACAGATGAATATGAATATGATAAAAAGTGAAATGCAAGTAAACGTGGTGACATGAATGCAAAGTAAAAGAAATGAAGTGGAAGAGGGTGAAGTGGAGCAGGAAACTGAAAATGTGGATAATAATGAAACTGGAAACGGACGCAAAGGAAATATAAAGCAGAAAGAGGTGACAAAGAAAGGAGAAAGATAATAGAAGAGGCGAGAACGAAGAAGAGACTGAAGCAAAAGAGTGGACCGAAGGTGATTTGGAAATAAGAGAATTATTTCGAGAAGAAGACAGAAGTGATGAACAACAAATGCAGATGGCAGATGCGACAAAGTTTGAAAAACAACAACGAGAAGATGAATCGTTAGTATCTTGGTGGAAGATGGCGAGAAACAAAGGTTCTGACTTTTGTGTAGTAAATGGGTTACTTTATAAAAGGTATAAGATGTTGGATCAAGTGATATACCAACTCGTGTTGCCCAAAGAAAGAAGATTGCAAGTGTTGGAACTGGCGCATGAATCTGTATTTGGTGGACATCTTGGAGATGAAAAGACAAGAGAACGAATCAAGTTATCATTTGTATGGCCAAAAATGCGAAGAGATGTTGAGAAATATTGCAAGTCCTGCGAAAATTGCCAACCGAAATCGAGAAACTTGGTGATGGATAAGGTACCAATTAATCCTATACCTAGGGAAGAAATTCCTTTCCGAATGATGACTATGGATGTTGTTGGTCCCATAGAACCAGCTTCTGCAACGAGGCACAAGTATTGTCTATGTATCGTCGATTCATGCACAACGTGGCCTATGATATATTTAATGAAATCGTTGTCAGCAAAAGCGGTATGTGAAGTATTAATGCAAATGTTTATTGATGCGGAAGTTCCGTCAGTAATTACCAGCGATCAAGGAACGAACTTCACAGCCAATTTAACAAGAGAACTCCTTAAAGTGATGGGATGCAGTCCAAGATTCGATACGCCTGGACACCCAGAAGCAGCAGGATTAGTTGAAAGATGGATTCAAACGTTTAAAAAATGATACATCATGTGATTATTGATAATCCACGTCAGTGGCATAAGATTATACCATTCACAGTTTGGGCGTTAAGAGAAGTTCCTAATGCAGAGACAGGATTAGCGCCGTATTTGTTAGTGTATGGAAAACATCCAAGAGGACCTTTAACAATTCTGAAAGTTGGTCGAAAGAAATCAACTTACCACCTCACATTGGCGTTCAACGGATAAAATATCTGAAAGAAACGAAGGAAAATATGGAAAAAGCAATGGCATATGCAGAAGGTTTCGCAGAAAGAAAACAGCATCAATATACCGAACAGTACAACAGAAGAGCAAAAGAGAAAGAACTTGAAATCGGAGAGAAGGTGATAGTCCTGTATCCGACGTCAACGAATAAATTATTATCCAGATGGCACGGCCCATGTGTTGTGTTACAAAGAAGATCAAAAGATTCTTATTTAGTTGACATGGGAGGTGACAGTCGAAGAGTGATACATGCAAACAAAATGCGAAAGTATGTAACAAGAACATTAAGTTGTGGTCTGATTGTGGAGGAAGGCGAAGATTCTGGAACGGTAGTTGAATAACCACAGGGTGCCGAAAAGAAAGAGGAAGATGGGAAACCGATTGAGTTGGATTATGAGCAAATTGCTCATTTGACACCAAGTCAACAAAAACAGCTGATAGACCTTTTAAATAAGTATGCAGATCGCTTCTCTGACAGACCAGGTTTATGCACTATGGTGGAACATGAGATTATCCTGAAACCAGAATTTAAAGAAAAAGAAGTTATGGCTTATCGAATTCCTGTCATTTATCGGGAACAGGTAGATAAACAGATCACCGAAATGTTAAAAAACAATATCATCAAACCTTCATCGAGTAGAATGGCAAGTCCATTAGTCATCGTGAAAAAGAAAGATGGTTCGTTGAGACTTGCATGCGATTACAGATATTTCAACTCGTTTACCGTGGACTGTAAATATCCCATGCCGATCGTCAGTGATGTTTTGAATCAGGTCGGAAAATCCAACGTCATTTCAATTTTGGACTGTCGAAGCGCATATTGCACTTGTCCAGTAAAAGAAGAGGATCAATGGAAAACGGCGTTTGTGACCCACAATGGACTGTACGAGTTTACCAGAGTCCCATTTCGTAAGGTAAATTTGGGCGAACATTTGTCAAGGCTATTAACATGGTTTTACAGCCTATACGTGAATTTTCAGAGTCTTATGTGGATGACATTGCGGTTCATTCCCAGGACTGGGGTATATATTTGTAGCACTTAGAGGCAATTTTGAAACGTATGAGGGAACATGATATTACTTTGAATGTAAAGAAATGCATTTTTGCTAAAAGCGAAGTGACATTTATTGGACATGTAATTGGATCTGGCAAGAAAATGATGGATCCAGAGAGGATTGAAAGTTTGTTTAATTTGAAACCACCTGAAAGTAAGAAGCAAGTAAACAAATTTTAGGATTTTTTGGGTATTACAGACAATTCATTATGGATTTTGCAAAGTTAGCGAAACCATTAACTGATTTAACATGTAAAGAGATGCCGGATAAAATTGCGTGGACTGATAAACAGCAGCAAGCATTTGATTTAATTAAGGGTAGGATACGTTGCAATGTGGCTTTGCATGTGTTTGAGGTTGGGAAACCGTTTAGTTTATTTTGTGATAGTAGTGATTTTGCTGTAGGAGCTGTTCTAACACAAGTAGACTGTGAGGGAATTCCACGCCCTGTTTCTTTTATCAGTCAAAAGTTAACGGATACCCAAAAACGATGGGCTACTGTTGAGAAAGAGGCTTATGCCATAGTTTGGGCATTGAACAAATTGAAAGAAATTGTTATTGGATCCAAAATTAATGTTTACATGGACCATAACCCACTCACTTATTTAACCGAATCTATGTCGAAGTCTGCCAAATTGGTACGGTGGGGATTAGCGTTACAAACCTTTGATATAATAATACATTATAAGAAAGGGCGTTTGAATACGGTGGCTGATTTTTTTGTCAAGATTGTGACGTATAAAGTAGATAAGATTGCATTGATGTAGAAAGTAGACAAGATTGCATTATTGAGATAAGTTGTGTATGTGATGGTGGCAAGTTCACAAATTTTGAAAGATAATTTGTGAGCTTGAAATATGAGGGATAAAGGTAATATAAGCACGGTTTTGCTAGCCGGTGAGGCGTGACGGGATGAGGGCGTACACTGGATGTGTATATAGGTGTGCACAGTGATTGGGGGCATGTTAATGTGTATAAGAAGAATGTGTCTAGAAGAATAAAAAATGTCGGTAACTGGCAAGATTGGAGTTGTCGTGTTAGAGAAAATAAAATAACAGTTCACAATTGAAATCTTCAATCTTTAAAAATGTGTAATCTTTTTTAGATTGTTTATCGTGTCTGCGACGCAGACCAGCATAGATACTGGTACATAAGTATGTGGAATATAATCCTATAGCCTGACTTTCGCAAAGGACACCTATGGAATTTAACATTAATCAATCAAATATTTGCCCTCGAGACAAAGGTCGACTGAAAAGAATTTGAGTTTAGACTTGAAATGCATGCATGGATAAAAGAACGGGCATTCTTAGCCCACTTAGCCACACTTACGCGGAAACATACACGAGTCAAATATACACACACGCGCACACGCATACACAAGCATACGCACGCACGCAAACATACAGACACGCGCAACTTCTTAAAGATATGAATAGACATGCAACAATATCGAGCACACATACGCGGAAACATACACGCGTGCAAATATACACGTACACGCAAACATACAGACACGCGCAAGCCCTTTAAGGCATGAACAGGCTTGCAACCGGTATTGTCCAAGCATAGTGGCCTACATTTTTATGATTTTGACAAACGGGTTTCATAAACACATGTAGAAAATCGACATTAAACCCGAATATTCGCTTATGGATTTATCGATAATCAATGTTGCGGCTAATAATAGTAAGCGTTCGATTCTAAACAATCCTATTTTGCAAATCCTACTTTCATCCCTAGAAATTAAGGATAACACTGTGTAAATTTTTAGAAAAGCTTTGTTTCGCTTTTGTTTTTAAAGTTTCTTTATGAAGTTTGACATGCTGAATAAGAAAATCATATTACTTTTTGTGTAGCATCAAAAATGCTCGTAAAAACTAAAAAATGTATTGACTTTCGCAAAGGACACCTATGGAATTTAACATTAATCAATCAAATATTTGCCCTCGAGACAAGGGTCGACTGAAAAGAATTTGAGTTTGGACTTGAAATGCATGCATGGATAAAAGAACGGGCATTCTTAGCCCACTTAGCCACACTTACGCGGAAACATACACGAGTCAAATATACACACACGCACACACGCATACACAAGCATACGCACGCACGCAAACATACAGACACGCGCAACTTCTTAAAGATATGAATAGACATGCAACAATATCGAGCACACATACGCGGAAACATACACGCGTGCAAATATACACGTACACGCAAACATACAGACACGCGCAAGCCCTTTAAGGCATGAACAGGCTTGCAACCGGTATTGTCCAAGCATAGTGGCCTACATTTTTATGATTTTGACAAACGGGTTTCATAAACACATGTAGAAAATCGACATTAAACCCGAATATTCGCTTATGGAAACAAGTTAATCTGTTATTACTCATGCATAGAAATTATATGGTTCATGCATAATACTGAGCTAACAACAACAGTATAACATAAGCAGTTCCTAAATGTGAGTCGTCCAAAACTCCTAAATTGGACGTTGGATCGTTTTGTCTTTTATGACTAGTACTGTCCTCACGAACCAAGTTCCAGACGTAGTCACCCATCATCGCTTCATCCCACCTTCCCTGATACCTTTTCTCCATCAGCTGTATGTCTGGACAAAACCGTTCTCCATGTTCCTCACTAACAGCCTTAAGATTTGGACTAAAGAAGTCGAGAGGCGAATGTAAGTAGTGCAGCTTGGGTGACATTCTGCATCTTAAACTAGAGTAACTGTCACGCAGTTCTTCAACAAGATCCGTGTAGTTTTCTACTTTATTGTTACCCAGAAAACTAGCAAACATTCTTAAATGCACTCCAGGCTTTCTTTTCCACGTGTTTTTCTCCAGAGTTTCTGATGTAAACATCTCTTTCACCAGTGGTCCAAAAAACACGTCAGCCGTCACTTTAGCTTCAGATAGCTTGGGAAACATTGATCGCAGTTCTTTAAATCTTTCGCCGTTGCGATCTAATGCTGTAACGAACTGCTTTATCAGTCCTAATTTGATGTGAAGTGGAGGAAGCAGAATTTGGTTCACAGGCACGAGTGCATCATGCTTCACATTGTGGGTACCTGGCTGCAAGTCTTCTCTTGCCGGCCATTTTCGCTTCACGTAGTGATTGGCTTTGTCTCTGCTGTCCCATGAACACAGAAAATAAGGGTACTTAGTGTATCCACCATGCAGTCCGAGCAGAAACCCCAGCATCTTGAAATCGGCACAAACATCCCACTTGTGATCATCATATTTGATCTCTTGTAGCAAAGTTTTAACTTTATGGAAATCCTTCAGGTGTGCAGAATGACCAACAGGGACTCTTTGTTACCATTGTGAAGCAACACTGCCTTCAGACTTCTTGCAGAGCTGTCAATGAACAGATGCCACTGGTCTGGTTGGTGCCTTATGCCTATTGCCTCAAAAGCCTCATTATGTGGGTACAGAAGCAGAGTGACTCTTCCATGGAAAAGAACTGTGCATAGTCTTTTGCGGTACTTTGAAATTTTCACTTCTAGATCCAGTAGATTCCATTCTTTCAATCTGGACGCCAATAGTTCTGCAGCAGATTTAGGAAGATTCAAGTCTCTGACTAGATCATCAAGTTCTTGCTAATTTGGAAAGTGAGGTTCTCCACGTGACCACGCTTCTTCTTGGTCTTCCCATGTATCTGACGATTCATCTGTGAATTCACCAGCTGGAGGAACCGGAATAGGCAGGTGTTCATCATGCGGTACTGGTCCAATAGATAATGATATATTTGGATAATATAGCTTCTTCTTATCCTGTGGTTTTTTATAACTACTTAAGTCTACTATGCAGAAGTAACAGTCGTTTAGATGGTTCGTCGGTTCTCGCCATATTCTTGGAAACTGCAAACATATCCGGCTACCTCGCATCCATCCTTCGAGCGTCGATTTGCAGCAACCACAGATTACATGAGGTGCCCATGACTTGTCCTGCTCGCCAATTGGTATGCCGCAGTACTTCTCATATTCGATGCAATATTCGGTGTCTCTCAAAATAGTACATTTTACTTGTATCGGACCAACATAATGTCAAAAAAACATAACAAAAACAGTCAGCTGATATCTTGCAATGTCTAGAAGACATTATTATAATGGTAACTGATATGTCACTGTCACTAATATTTAAGTACTGTCGGACAGACAAAACGCAGGCTTTATGTATCCACAAGGAAGGTTCGACTAGAATGTTCGAGAAACTATACAAAATGTTCCACAATGTTACGAAATGTTCCTCAAAAAGAACTAGTATATTTCAGTATATTCCAGGATGTAGCAGAAACTTCTAGAATGTTCCCATCCTTGCAGAAACAAAATATCTGAAAAGTATGTAAAGTTAGCATAAAAACTTATCTGTACTAAACCAAAATATTTAATAATTAATGATAGAAGTTCTACAATTCACTTGACCTAAATATATACCAAAATATTGATGCAACGTGAAAATAAATAGCACCATAGTAATTAGCACCACAGAATAACACAAGAAACATAAAAATTTATGTGAAACAAATTTTTGTTAAACAGTGTAATAAGAATTTAGAGATTTAATCCCTTTCCGAAATTTTCAGTTATAACAGCGGTTCGAACGAGCAGCCTCTTCAAGATATCTCCCCCATTCCTCCCTCCAGTCATTCACGCACAACGATTGTGAAGTTGGGCGACTTTGATCGTACGTCGCCAAGTGCAGTCTTTCAACAGAGCACTTCTGTCCGTTCGTCTGTCTGTCTGTCAGATTATAGGATGAGTGGAGAAGAAGACGGAGGAGTGCAAGCCAATCTTTTCAATTGTTAGGAACGATGTGCACTCGATAGGTCTTTGTCTCTGTGTGGGTGTGTGTCTCTCTCTCTCTTTCTCTCTCCACCTGCCGTAATATTTCTTATTAGTATTAAATTGTGATATTTGGCAACTATGAGCCTGGCCTCTCTCTCTCTCTCTCTCTCTCTCTCTCTCTCTCTCTCTCTCTCTCTCTCTCTCTCTCCGGTATATTAATAATTATTATTAGTATTAAATAAGAGTGAAACGCGAAAATCAAAGAAGGAAAGGAAGCACAATTCTCTACACCTGTTTCTCTCGCTCGACAGCTCTAGTTCCGTCTTATTACTCTTATTAACTCTTTATTGTATGTGAAGAATGCGAAGGAGGAGGACAAGCCATTCTTTTCGATTGTTTGGAACGATTTGCACTCAATTTGTCTTTGTCTCTGTCCCCGTCACTGTCTCTGTCTCTCTCTCTCTCTCTTTATCAATTTACCCGATATTTGATCTAAAGCAAATACACAGGCATACATACATACATAGACCTACATACATACACAGGCCTACATACACAGGCCTACATACATACATACATACAAACACACATACATACATAAGCTATCTAGGGGAATCAACCGGGGCTGTGAAATGCTCGACAAATGCCATTGTGGTAATAGTTCATACCGCAGGCACGTGCATGTACATACACATAAATATGCACATTAACATGCTCATACATAGTTACACACATATCATTAGCAGAAGTCGGTCGATCAAGGCACGCACACGTGCATAGGCCTACATACACAGGCCTACATACATACAGAGAGACGCTACACTGGCTTCCTATCGGAACGGATTCGGTTCAGGGTTCTTCTACTTGTCCGTTCTGCTACGGTTGGCACTGTGTCGGCTTACATTCGGGGCTGTGTGTTCCTGTTTCCAGTCGACCTGGTGGCCGGTTGCTGCGTTCTGCTGCTCGTGGAGATATGCTGATTCCACGTTACCGCACGTCGTTGCGTGTTCATCGTGCCTTTTCCTGCTTTGGTCCCTCGTTCTGGAACAGTCTCCTTTTAAACATTCGTACTTTTCCACTTAGTTTAACTCAACGTTTATTCTCTACTAACTTGAAAACGCACTTGTTTAGATCGGTAGGATAGCCGTGTCATCAGCGCTTTTGATAGGTACTTGAAGAGAGCTATATAAGTGTTTGTTACATTACATTACATTACGTCTTAAGTCTAAAGATGCCGACTTTTGTTTACAAAATCTCTCTCTCTTTCTTTGAGTTTCTCTGTATGTCTGCAAGTCACTCGGCTTATCCGTTTTAATTCTTAATTGTAGGGCAAGCCAATATTTGTCATTTATTAGGTTGCATGCCTGATACAAAGACTATATATGCTCCAATATTTGCACTCCATACACAAAGGTCGATTGAAAGAATGACTTCACACATGTATTGTATGCGAATTCATTCGCTTAACAGAGGCAAACGAATCTCAATAAGTAGATGTAAAATAGGGGTTTGAGCGCAGTTTGCACTTAAATGACCCCGGCCGGTTTGAGCGCACCCGGCGATAACTCACCGACTGCGCTCAAACCCGGCCGGGCCATTTAAGTGCAAACTGCGCTCAAACGCCCCATTTTACATCTACTCGCAATGCCGCGTCAACATTTATTATCGGATGAGTCATCAACCAACGCCGCGTCAGCATTTTATTATCGGCTGAGTCACGCGATCAAACAACGACGAATCATCGACGACCCCAACGCCGATGACACATCGCGCACCCATTCAGAGATATAATTTTGTGTGTATATATGAAAGTCTCCTCAACAGCTCCTGAACGGTCATTTAAAGATTTAATTTTATGTCTATATAAGACGCATCTCGCCTCCAGAATGGTTGGAAAAAAATAAATGTGCATGGCTTTCGATTGGAGAGACGACAATATGTGGTAAGCGATGTGTATACGAGCACTGTAACCGACATAGAGCCCGTCTTAGGCATGACTCCATTCTACCTGCACCATGCTGTGGTTGTGGTGTAGGCACCCTGTCTAAAACTCGATTATGTCAGCCGTGTGGCGGCGCACAAACAACACTAAAGCTGTTTCACATTGAGAGACGCTCTAAATGGCACTATAAGAAGGTCCTCGATGAGCTTCTAAACAACCGCGAACCGCCACAACTGCTTCGCGCCCCCAAACAAATGGGAAAAATAAATGTGTATGGCTCTTGATTGGAGAAAAGAGAACGTGTGACAAACAATGCGTGAACGAGTACTGTGCACAACACAGTGCCCGTCTTGGGCGTGGCTACGTTCTACCTGCGCCATGTAACGGTTGTGGCGTAGGCACACAGTCTATGACTCGGTTATGTCGGCCGTGTGATGGCCACCAAGCAATACTAAAGCTGTTTCACACTGAGAGACGCGCTAGAAGGCACTATAAGAATGTTCTTGACGAGCTGAACAACCAATTTGAGAAACTGCAAGGTGACAAAAATAAGAGCTTAGGCTATAAGACGGTCCTCGACGAGCTGAACAGTCAAAGGGAGAAACGGCGCGGTGATGAATATAAGAGCGTAGATGCTCACATCACAACCATATTTGCTAAATTACAGATCACAGACGACACGCTTCGCCCAGCGATAACAGCCATCGTTCATGCGGCCGAAGAACAAAATATAGGTATACAGTCGAAGAGAAAAACAAAGGTACTAACAACCGTTTACGAAGTTTTAAGATGTTCGGGACAAGAAATCTCGTTAGATACTATCGCGTAAGGATGTAATATCAGAAAAAATACGATTTCCCATTTTGTCACCGTTCTCGAAAACTTTCATACCCATTTTCAGAAAATATATGAGAATTCAGCCTGATCGATACGCCATCGAAATAATTTCAAACAATTAGAGAAATGATCAGGTGATGAATATAAGTGTTTAAAAATGGACGACCCATTCGGTCTTTTATCGTCTGGCACTTTCGCAACAAATTTATCGTCTTTCAAAAGAGAGACGGAACAGTTGAAAGAGCGCAAACAACTGTCGACGGATTCTAAATGGTGTCACGACGCTGTCTGCTCTCGTGGCGTCCGGAATCGTGACGTGATTTTCTCTCAAGCCGAAAGGAAGTTTTCGAATTTTAATGAAATCAAATGACGGATCTATATACAACGTCTGAGAATCACTATCTGTTAACTGGCCTAGATGAAACGTTCGTCTGGATCTGCCAATGTTCGGTTGTTGCTATGTTCGCCAGAGTGATCTCTCGAATAAGACCTAACCGTCCTTTATATACAGTGAAACCTAATTACCTACTCGAGATTACGATCTTATGGCATCTACCAGATGTCCCTATTAATATTCTATTAATTGGGTGTCGATCGTTCACTAGGGTGCTGAGCGTTCATTAGTGGCGGCCGGCGGATAGGCCCCATAGACATCATGCATATTAATTAGACTGCTGAACGCTTGAGTCTAGCCGAGCTAAAATTGACGCAAAGACATTCAGGGAATTGTGGGTAAACATCTGGCAGAAAGCAACTAAACGGTCATTACCGTTTTAAGTTTAAAGAATAAATTTAGAAACCTCATCCCCCCTTTATTTTAAATTTATAATTTATTAAGCAGGCCTACTGCCACTATAACAAGTTCACTAGCGTGAATTATTGTACTTAATGTACAAATTTGATTGTCGAAAGCGAACTATTGCTTATTGAAGTCCGCACAGTTCTATAAGGCCACTAACTTCATTGCCCTACATCTTGGTGAGGATGCCGGTTCGCGTACCGACTGTGGGCTGGCTATACGTAACAGATTTTGGTCTCAGGCTACCACGGCCGTACAACCCCTAAATGGCGTGTAACCATTCAAATGGGCAGCGGTGGTGACGGATCTCGCCCTATAAATTCTATCAAAATGAATATCAGAGTTGAATCAATACTATAGACAAATGTCTACATTTTGCTGTGTGAGTGTTTCTTAAATTTGGTCACTTCATGCGTTGAGGTGAAATGAGCCAGACCTATACATAATGTCATAGGTAAGAATTACTTCATACAATGCTGACACTTTAGTTTGCTGTTTTGGTTATCCTAAAATCAAAATTTAAGGACTTTAATTAAATCACAAGTGTTTTCTGACTGTTTCTTCGGTCATAACAGCAGTTTTAATCACAAGCAACAAAAATCAAGTTAATAGAAATTCTGAACTTCTTGATACCAACTTATATATACATGTACATACACAACAGTAATTTGCAAAGATAACAAACATGAAAAAGGAATCTCCTGAGCAACCACGTTACCAGTGCTCTTGGCTTTGAGGTCATGGTTCATGAGCAGCTGCCTATAAGCAGCTTGAAACTGACCTGCTGTGGGATTGTTGTTCCATCGCCCACGAGAGCGAACAACATTGAACAACAGCTCAATGTGATCCTGACTTAAACGATATGTAGCAAATATGCCAAAACACCTGTTGACACAAACTCGTCAAACAAGGCAATAACACTATTTATTGTAACTAAAAAGCCCAGGACTGCTGTCTTTCTCATGGTCTGATAAAGTGGGAGTCCAAAAAGTTTGAGAGTAGACAAATAAACAACTGTCTGTAACAGAAAAGGTCGCCAAAACTGCTCATTGTCACGTCTTAATACAGACTTAACTTCTTTTTCAAACTTATTCTTTGAGTTAAGAATATCAAAAAGCCTGTCAATAACTCGAATAAAGGACACAGTTGGAGCAACATCAGCAAACTGAGGCAAATTTAGATCCTCACCTACGAATTCTAGTACATTTGCCACTGATCTGCTCAAGCACTGTGCAGCCAGACTGACTTTAATTTTTTGTTGGTACCACTCAATATGGCTCCTTTTCAGTTTGTTTGCTGCTTTTAAACCTTCTCTATCTTGAAGCTCGTAAAGATCTTTTATATGCTGCCATCTAATTTGCTTATTATTTTGGTCTGTCAAAATGCCTTTCTCTGCCAATGTATTATGCATCAGTTTCAACATGTGTGCAGCATCAAAAATAATATGAACTTTCCAGGAGCAATTGGCAGGATGAATAAAATATGACTTCATGTTATCAACTGTTAATTGAGCACCAAGTTTTGAACCAACAGCAAAATTAGTAGTTGGTCCATCACAAATTAATGCAACAATTCTGACATTAACTGCATGAAGTCTGTTAATGGCTTCCAGAACAAGATTTGATTTTACATCAGCTGCCAGTCCATCAACAAGAAAGTATGCTACTGGCATCTTCCATGCAGCATTTAATGGTACAACAATGAACATTAGAACATCAGTGGCTACAGGTGTACTGTCATCATCAATTCCTGTACCCAAATCAACAAAGCCCACATTCTCCTTGCCATTCCACCGGACGTGCTTACGGATTGACATTTCATCGAAAATGAGGCTGCAGAGTAGCGGACCACGTGACAACGAACTCTGACGACGAAGGCACTAGACACAGAAATGATACATGCATTCTTTAATCAAAATGTAACCACTCACACCTCATATAATCCCCTTCAAATCTTACTCAACTGATCACATTTCAAACTGTAAAACTTCTTGAAGACTCACTTTGTGAATGGCAGGTTATTTTTAACCTCTTTAGGTGAATTGTTTAACGTGCATGCTATAAATATTTAATTATTCTGAATGCTATCTCTTTTCCTAAATACCAAATTTAGGGGATGACATCACTCACCATGGCTCCTTTTCAGTTTGTTTGCTGCTTGTCTGCATTTGACATTACATTTGACATTACACTTGGCATTATCACCCATCTGTTTACCGGTACATTTGTTTATGGAGTACTAAGGCCCAGCTTAGGCTACCTTGTTGATCCTGCACAGCAAACTCTGGGTGGGTACTTTGATACTACTGTGTCCAGCAAAGGGACTCCAATAAGACTCAATGCAGTACAGACTGTCTGTTGGCTGAGTGAAGTTGGTTCTAAAGGCACAGGCTGTACTGAAATAACTGTAAATACCAAAACCAAATGTGAACATCCCCATTGGCATAACCCCCTTTTTGCATTAGTCTGCATTAGTCTTCTCCTCTGTGTACATGTCCTTAATGGATATCCCTTATTAGAGTTAAGAAACAAACCTCAAACGCTTCAGCTGTAAACCCCGGACGTCCATCCACTGCAGTATGCCAAGCCTGAATTGTGGAAGGGTGTGGAAGTGCTTCGCGAAAAGAGCGACGAACGAAATCATAAGCCTTTGCACTGTAAAAATGCAAAGTCATGGCAAAAGATCGCAAGGAATCACTGTATGGTTCTTGAACCGAAGAGTACAGCTTCCGTCTTAACATCTCGCATGGAATCTGCCCAAAGCAACGCTCAATCAGGTCTACAGAACAGGCGTTAATGTCAGTCCGTAATCCGAGTTCCTTTATTATGTCCTTCATAGTTTGCAACTTCATTTCTTTTCGCACTAATCTGCGGCGAGCAACCAGGAGTTTCTTAGCTATAAAAACCCTTTGCTGCGTTTCCTTTTCTAGAAGGGCCTCATACTTCCTTTTGATGCTACGAGGACTCGAGGTAAGCATGTAGCTGTGATCAGTCATAGAAACTGAACTATCAGGATGTTTTCTTGACATACCAGAAGTTGATGGAGGCATCATACATTCGAGACCAGCACCTGAGACTGTAGTCGCAGCTAGAGACACAGTGTTTCTCAGAAGAACACGACGACATTGTATCTCCTTCTTTAAATGGGCAGGAAACTTGAATATTTCTGGAACTGCATCCTCTCTTAGCCTCATTTGGGACTTATAGATTCGGAAGCTGGAAGACGAGAAATGCTCCGAACAGATGAAGTCTGTTGATTTCGGTTGCCATTTCTCACGTCTTATTGCAGCCAGCCATTGTTTGGTTAATTCTTTGTTTCTTAATGGAAATCTACTGAAACAAAATAAGGTCAGCGATAAATACAGATGTTTCGGTCATACTATTATTATGATTGTAATCGTAATCTCCATATTTCTACAACACCCAACGAAAGCTAAGACGCGGGAACTCGCTTATTCACAGGTGTTCAGTCATAACAAAATCGATTGGCAAGCCGCCGGAAGCCGGGTTCGGCTCCAGGTTAAGATCCAAGAGGCCTAGTCTGAAGAGTCTTCGTCGCGCGTGTTCTGAGAAACACTGTGTCACCAGCTGCGACTAGTTCTAGGCAGGCAGCCAGGCGGCTACTGTGGGTGGCGTTTAGAATTGGATCTGTAGGATACAAAAGGAGAAGAGGAATCAGGTTAGAATCTGCGGAAAAGGAGTGTTTTCTGTGTTACATTATTGTTATATTATCTGTATTATATACCAAAAGTTGTGAAACTAATAAATGTCAGTAATTCGTTCTGTGATGCGCAAGATAAAACTGAGCGAACGCGATGAAATTTTGATAACACGTGCACACAGCAATGCATCGAAAAGTTGCTTACCTATAAAATCGAACTTCAGAACCCCTCGCGTATCGATTGGTGCAGTTATACGCACAACAGGATGCTACCATTGTAAATATCGGTATTAAACGATGATAATAAAAATTCCTACAAATCCTTGTTTCGCAAAACAGAACTTTCTGCCAGATGTATGGCGGCCAACGCAAACCGGAAGTTTGGTCAAAGCGTATCATTGAATCAGCAGTCTAATTAATATTCAAGATGTCTATGATGGGCCCCAGCTTCGTTGACGAAGGCCCGTTAGTCATTCGTTTCGGCCAAAGAGGTTATACTACTTATTCCGGCAGGTTCGTCGGATGCGTGACGAATAGCGTCCATTTGCCGTCATTAGCATTAGACGTCGCCGTCCTTGCGTGGCTTTCCGATCGTCCTCTCTATTTAGAAATTAATCATAGTTCGGAAAGTTTAAACATTCATCCTGGGCCTCGATTAAAAGTTGTAGGACCAAACAGCTATTACTATCAAGGCGATCTGGACAGAAGTGATATTATAGATAATACAGAAAGGGAACGCCATAATATTATACAAGAACTACTGTCTTATAATAACGCTTATCGCGACCGCGGTGGGAAACCATTTCCAAAAAACACGCTCGAAATTACCGCTGCGTTATACAATCAAGTTCAACGTACTTCCAAAAAACGAAGTCGGATGAGACGGTCTATTATAGCAGCACTTTTGATGCACGTATGTATCAGCAAAGGATTTACGCGCGAAAGAAAAGAAGTCGTGGAGTTTGCACAACTTGAAAACCATGGAATAGCGCGTGGCGACGTTTTTATACGCTCTTTAGCAGCGGACAAAAAGATAGATTTAGATGTGAATCTCAACAGCTTAGATGCTCACATCACCACCACATTTGCTAAGTTACAGATCACGGACGACTCGCTGCGT
The DNA here is from genome assembly GCA_964023275.1 of Norana najaformis. Lineage (NCBI taxonomy): Eukaryota > Metazoa > Annelida > Clitellata > Crassiclitellata > Hormogastridae > Norana > Norana najaformis. Next base: position 25,110,220 of record OZ029917.1, read on the forward strand.
CCAGCGATAACAGCCATCGTTCATGCGGCAGAAGAACATAATATAGGTATGCAGTCGATGAGAAAAACAAAGGTAGTAGCAACTGTTTATGAAGTTTTAAGACGTTCGGGACAAGAAATCTCGTTGAATACCGTCACGCAAGAGCGCGATATAAGAAGAAATGCAGTTTTCCGTTTTATCACCGCCCTCAAAAACTTTCACAACTATTTTCAGAAAATTTATCTAGATTTCGATCTAATCGATGCGTCTAAAAAATAACCATAAAACAAAAAAAAACGACTTTTTTGTCGTCCAACCTCTTAAGGTTTTTGTTTTTTGTTTTTTTTGTTTTTTGTTTTTTTTTAAAATCCAACTCATATGGCGGTGTAGCAGTAGGTTCAACAACGTCGGGCGTTGTTATCGAAAAACAGACACAACTTAAGCTAAAAGCGAATCTGGTGCTGCAAGCCTTTCCATCAATGCCGTGCGAACTTCCTCTCGACCGCGCTCGATCAACTCGTTTTTGTCTTTTCATCCATCACAGCTTCACTGACGGACTTACGCGGTATCTCTTCTTTCATGACCCGATATTTTTCAACCACGTCGAGAATCAGCTTATATTCATCATCGCTAATCGCGGTGTCTTCCAATGCTTTCGAAATATGACTGTGGATGGTGTTCAGTTTGCTATAAGCTAGCACACGAACTGCTTCGTGTTTTTCCGCTTTTGCAGAAAATTTCCGACTGATAGCAACACCAGTCATATCAAGCAAACTAGTCAGCGCGGTAAAACCTTCAAGTATTAGACCGGGTATAAGTCCAACTCCAGTCGCTGATACGGCTGCACCTCCAACACCCATTCCAAGACCTATAAATGCAATAGCGGCGGACGCACCATCAGCCGCATTCATTGCTCTACGATACTTTTTATGAAGACGATCGCGAGCCTCAATCTCCGATCTCAAGAATGCCTCGAGTTCGCTGATTTTTCGCAGGCGAAATGTGGACGATGTCATCTCTGTCGAAAAGATAGGATCCGTGAGAGGCGGATACAGCGACATGTTTATAGTTTCTCTACTATTAGGATGGGTGTCTCTAAATCAGAAGTTGCACCAAATTTGTCTTCCCGCAAGCCCGCATAGACTCTAACGTTTCGACTTGTCAACGTGTGAAATGCATAGTTAAAATCAAAAGCTTCATTGATAATGTTACTTATGAAAATACTAGATGGTTCTTCCAGGCTAAAAGCGATTCTACTCTTTCGGTAATAACCAGATGCCAGGGCCAATCGAAACATAGTGTGGTGGATTGGCGAGAGACTCACACATGGATACTTCAAAGCAGTCAATGTAAAGCGCGTTGTTGGGGTCAACGGCCCCGTGAGAGAGTTTGTAAACGTCGCGTGTGTAAATGGACTCATCCTCATAATTCAGGAATCGCTGAGGCACAGCAGCCAAAAGCTCGGCTGTAGGAGCTGCAACGTTATCATAGCCCCAACGGCCCATCGATCCAGTTCAGGTGATATTTAGTCATATCGGTTTCATTATTTTGCCTTAAGTACGCTCGGATTTTGAAGTGCATGTCAGTCGCCATGTCGTTCGTAATACTAAAATGTTCCGACTTTTTAATTGGGAGAGGCTGGTTGTTGTTGCACCCATGGACGTTCATGTATGAAGATTTGGAAGTGTGAAAGCCCTGTTTTTGGTTGATTTCGCGGTATGTACGCCTAACCGGTAGATTCTATATGAGAAATTTGTTGTAATGACAAACTCTCGCGCTATTTTACCCAAATCGACGTGAGAGCTCAGAAGTGTCGTGAATCTGACACCGTTGGATCCTTCGAGTTTCCACTGCGTAATCTGTTCTGTGTTAGATCTCAGACCGGTGAAACAGACTTTCCAAATACTCACGGTTGTAGGACACTGAATCTGAATCCAAGCTCCAGCCGTCTGGTTAGCAGTTACCCACTCACTTTCGGTTTGCAGGTTAAATGCCATGTACGGCTGGTGTAGTTTGTCGTAGAACGAACTTGCACATACTATAAAACCGGATTTTGAAATGTTTTCGCTCAGAGGTGGTATGTACCCGACATTGCTTTGAATAATCACACCGTTGGTTGCCGCGTCTTCATTATTTTGGGGAGTTCGCAGCCCCGTCAGCCTCGAATTTGAAAAAGTGCAGATTTTGGTTGTGGTATTTCCATCGCAACGGTAAAATGTAAATCCTTCAGAATCCCACGTGGCTTGCAAACAGGCTGTATTATCAGCTTTGCGTATCCTTACACCATAATTCAGCTCAGTTGCTGACGATGTACCTCCGAGTTTTATATCGATCTCAGGTCCTCCAAATTCTACATCAATGGCGAGTTGAGGCGCAATGAGAGCATCAGACATGGTATCACCAGTTTTGGCTACGTGTGGGTTTTTAACGATAACATCTTTTTCGTCGGCGTACGTTTAAAGACAGTTTCCAGAGTGTTCACGAACTGTTTGGTGGCTAATTGTTCCGTACTTTCGGAAATCAATCGCGTTACCTGTGCTAAACTCGTGGCGTCGCTTGAACTTTCTGGTGCCGTTGTTGTGGGTAAACCAGTCACTCTGTTACCTCGCATGACCAAATTTCCCGTCATAGAGTCACCAGTTTTGAGAACTCGCTGGGAAACTTGAGTATCGACGTAAATCTGCAACACACCACGATTCGTTTCCGCGAATTGTCTGGCAGCAGCGACTTTCTCATCCGCGTACTGTTTGACGGTTGTACTCAGCGTGGCATCTTTTTCGTCGGCATATCTATTAACAACGACATCTTTCTCGTTGGCATATCTCCTAATGGCAGTTTCCAGTGTCTACGAACTGCTTGGTGGCTAATTGTTCCGTACTATCGGTAATCAACCGCGTTACCTGTGCAAAACTCGATGCATCGCTTGTGTTTACTGGTGCTGTTGTAGGAAGTCCAGTCACCCTGTTTCCCCGCATGACCAAATTTCCCGTCATATAGTCACCAGTTTTGAGAATGCGCTGGAAAACGTGAGTATCGACGTAAAGCTTATTCGTCAGACATGTTGGCCCTACAGGAGCCCCACTTTTCGTTACGGCGTCAGTGACCACTTTCAAAACTTGCGCTACACTCGCCGCATCGTTTTCGGATCTTGGTTTGTTTGTGGGAAGTCCGGTTACTCTGTGATCATTCATGTCGATGTTGCCAGACATTGTTCCACCGTAGAGCTGTAGATTATCTTGGTCAATTGTGTCGGCGTAGCCTTTTGTTGCGACATCTGTGCCTTCCAGAGGTGTTCCGATTATTTACCTCACGAAAAAACAAGCTATATGTCAGTCGAAATCCATCAGCCGAAAGAATTCCCAACATGGTATCGCCCGTTCTGCGAACGAGGTCGACAGTGCTAAACTGCCCTACTTCTTGTGAAGCACTCACGCCGCTTCCACCGAACTTATCGACCGGCATTTTTGTGAAAAAACTTAGTTATATAGTTCGAGCACGATATCTTCAAATTTACGACCTTGTAGACTGAATCTATATATATTGTCGCCATGTTTGGCAATTCGAATTGATTTTACTATTGCATGAACTGTACGTATTATGGACCTACTTATGCGTGCATTAGAATAAGAGTTTGTGTTGACTAACTCACTTAAAATACTTGGCCGGCTTAGGACGTTCAAACTAATCAAAATAGCAAGGCCAGCATAGGTTCTAAAAATATATTAAATACGGGGAACAAAGGATGGTTTTCTGAACTAATTTTACGGGTGATCAACGTGGATGTTGATGGATTATTTTAATAGCAATCTGCCATAGTTTGCGAGTCATTACGAACGATATTTCAAACTGATGTTTTGATTGCCAGGCAATCGCGATTTTATTTGAGATTTTCGACCAATGGCGACACGTTGCCATAGGAAGTCGTCAGCCAATGAGGGGACACAGTAGACGCGACTCCTTATCCTTTGTAAACAAATGAGCAGACGAAGATTTCATAGAAGGACTATGAAACTGCTACAAGTATTGGTGAAAGAGGCAGACGATAATTTCGGCAAATAGGAAACCTTATGACGATGGAAGATTCGCTGTGAAAACCGTTGCAGTAGTTAGTTCACGGCTGGATTTTGGACCGTAAAGGTCTTCGTTGCGATCCAACGTGACTCCGAGAAATAAGTGGTCAGTTGCGGACTTCTCAAGTCGAACTGCATTCTCGAATGATGAGCATATAAAGGCTCATGTTTTTACAGGTAATTAACCTGTGTTTCCGTTGTGAAATGACAAAGTTTTCGTCGAGAAACTAACGTCAGAAAGTTGTGGATTAAGTCCATGTAAGTGCGTCGATACGAACTTAGTGGCGGGAGTCGAAAGGCAGCAAAAATACCTAGTCTTCGACTCTACAGTGCAACTCCATCTAGTCAAGGAACCATTCCTTTGGACGGTTACGATTGAATCGTGTGAATTCCATTCCTTGAACTGCAAGGAACTCGCTTAAAGTACCTACTACGAGAGACATCTAACACTGGCCAACAGAAAAAATTTTTTTTCTTGTTGCCTTCGGTTTTAGACCTGTTCTTGGGGTAATTTTGGGCGCTGATTCAGAAAATGTCATTGGATTGAGTGCATCAGGTCTAGTTTCTGAGATATCGTCGATTTTGTAAAGAAAACCCAGTCCACTCTTTAAACGATGTCTTTGACAAAACTAAAATGTCATAATAAGCTTTATTTATGGCTAATTATAATTCTTGCTGATTCATATAATGCCTACATCCTTATAATGTAAAATCAGCATATCTTGCCGCGTGCTGAGATATTGCTGATTCAACGAAATAACTATTCCGTAGCCTACAGCTTACTCAGCACTAAATTCATGGCCTCATTTAGAATTTATTTGTGCTTATACAGCGTTTCATGGTTTCGAACTATGTAAATAGATTATGCTGAAGTCAGCATTTATAGCCTATATAGACCGCCTCCTGAAAGCTAGAGCAGCCGCAGTCGTCTTAGGGCATATTAAGAGTTGGTCGCAAGAACAATCTGTGAATGTGAGCATTAAATAACTACATGTTCTTACTATTTTTTAGGTTAGTCACTTAATTCCTCAGATGCGAACATCCTTAAGGTTATGGCTACTTCCAGACGGAGCTGCATTAACCATCCAGACATATTCTGCTACATTTGTGGGGAATACACACTAAAAGCAAACAGGAAACCGATTTCTGAGTTTGTAAAAAGAGCATAGGTAGGTTATTTTGGTGTCAAACTTGGAGATCAAGATAAGCAATGGGCTCCTCATACAGTATGCAAAACTTGTATTGAACAATTGCGCCACTGGACAATTGGAAAGAGAAGCTGCCTGAAATTTGGTGTACCGATGGTTTGGAGGGAACAGATAAACCACTTCGACGACTGTTACTTTTGTATGGTTAAAATCATAGGCATCAATCGAAATAATCGTCACAAGTTGTCTTACCCTGATATACCTTCAGCCAGGAGACCTGTTCCGCATTCGGATATTGTACCAGTTCCACCTTTTCGCGAACTACCTCAGCTCTCAGACGATGAGACTTGCATGTCCAATATCGGACAAGATGACGAAAGTGAAGAAAGTGGGGGCAGTGACAGTGATTTCCAATCAACTTCACACAGTGAACGTTTTGACCAAAAAGAGTTGAGTGATCTGATCAGGGACTTAAATCTTTCCAAAGAGTCCTCTGAATTGCTTGCGTCCAGACTAAAGGAAAAGAATGCACTTCAGCCTGGAACGAAAATTACAATTTATAGAAACAGAGAAAAGGATTTGCTGCCATTCTTTACGAAGACAACAACCTAGTATTCTGTAATGACATCAACAACTTATTGAAGAAAATTGGTCTGTCGGATTACAGCCCAGATGAGTGGCGTCTTTTTATCGACAGTTCAAAACGTAGTCTGAAATGTGTGCTTTTAAATAACGGCAACAAATTTGGTTCTATTCCAATCGGTCACTCCACCAGGATGAAAGAAGAGTACAATGCCATCTCTTTAGTACTGGAAAAGATAAAATACAAAGAACATCAATGGGTAATTTGTGTAGACTTGAAGATGGTAAATTTCCTCCTTGGTCAACAAAGTGGCTACACAAAGTATCCCTGCTTTTTGTGTCTTTGGGACAGTAGAGCCAAGCATGAACATTGGACAAGAAAAGATTGGCCTTCGAGGAAAGACATGGTGGTTGGAGCTCAAAATGTAATCAAGGAATCTTTGGTGGCACGAGATAGGATCATACTGCCACCACTACATATAAAGCTAGGCCTGATGAAACAATTTGTCAGGGCTTTGAATAAAGAAGGTTCATGCTTCGAATACATAGTACACAAGTTACCAGGAATTGCAATGGAAAAATTGAAGGCTGGAATCTTCGATGGTCCACAGATCAGGCAACTTATGAATGACCCACTTGTCATACCATCAATGAATGAAATCGAATCTTGTGCCTGGTCTTCCTTTGTTCTTGTAACTAAAACTTTTCTTGGCAACAAGAAGGCAGACAATTATGCACAACTAGTAGAGGATATGCTTCTTCATTTCAACAAGCTTGGCTGCAACATGAGCATTAAAGTCCATTATCTCCACAGTCACTTAGATCGCTTTCCAGAGAATCTTGGTGACTTCAGCGAAGAGCAAGGTGAAAGATTTCACCAAGACATCAAAACAATGGAAAATCGATATCAAGGAAGATGGGATGCACACATGATGGCAGACTATTGCTGGAATATTATGCGCGATTGTTCCGGCAGATGCCACACTCGGAAATCGTACAAAAGGAGCTTCTTCGGTGTCGAATGACTTGAAATTTTTATAACAAACTTGTTCTGTTTGGTATCATATAAGTACAGTTTCAGGTACTACCATTTTCTTTTAAGTATTTGTATTATTATGTTTATTTAGTGTATCACGTAATAAATTGAGCACTACATAATTATAGCTATAGCCTTATGTTTTATGGGCGAGCAGAGGCAAGGACTGGTATATGGCATAATGTTCTATATCTCGAAAACTAGACCTGCTGGGAGAAAACTGGTGCCTTTTCTGGAATCAGCAGGTCAAATATACCCAGAAACAGTTCTAACATTTGAGGCAACAAATTATGTGTTGGCCAGTGTAATCAATGGTCTACAAGGTATGTCGGAGTGGTGAATAGAATTGTTTGCGCAGAGACAACTAGTGGTGAGTGACAATCTAACCATTCTACGTCGATGCAAACTCACTACAACTCACAGTGAAACTGTTTCAGAGTTTATCAAAGAGTCAGGATACAGGGTAAAATGGCCATCAAAACTTGTGGGTGGGTAGAATCATAGATTTAGGCTTGATAAGAAGCTGGCCTTAATTAAGAATTAATTAAGACATTGAACTATATAATATATTGATTGATTTACAACAAGTGACTTTGTTCATTTTTATTGTGACTTTGTTCATTTTTATTCAATCATACATTATGATACAAGATGGTATTGGAAAAATACGAGCTATTGTAATATCATTACAATTTCCGCTAGATATCACATGTTGATTTGAGTCTGACCTATAATTATCATATCAGGAGATTAAACCCCAATTAACATGTATATCTACTTACTGGCTAAACAAGCTTGTAGGTACCATAGTGTAATGTAAAGTGACTGCAATCAGTCACTAGAACCTAGACAAAAGAGTATAAGACACGGGGGTTACAGACCTTCGGCGATTTCTCTGAGTAAAAAAGGCAGATATGACCACATATTACATCATCGGGACCCTGAAGTTGAAACGTTTGCGTCCTAATCGAGCAATCTAAATATCGAGAAAGTTCTTGAGGTGGATCTATGCCATAACTGTCGAAATAGTAGGCGATGGAATCGTTTTTGTGATAAGCTACCCAGTGAGTTGCATGACCGCAGCTGGAATCTAGATTGACCACTCCGCATTCCTTATCGCGTACCGTTGAAGGAAGGCTGTCACGCCTACAAACACCGCGAAAATATGGTTGAGTTTTAGCAGCTTTCTCGATATCTAGGTTACTCAACGGTTCTAGTTTTTTGAAAGATATAAACCGGATCCTCTACACATCGGACAACAACCACCACGAGTCTCACGTCCGAGAAACAATCCAGAATCTCCCAGTTCAGCTTCGACTTCGTGATTATGACGCTGAGCCTCGGCCAGAACCGCATCGTTGGCTTGTTTAGACTGTACCGCTTTTGCCACCCCAGCTGCTGCACCGATTCCATCGAAAAGTAATGGGATGAGAGTCAAAAGCGGAAGAAATCCACCTTGTTTATCATATTTTTAGCTGCGTTTTTGTAAACCTAAATTCAACACCGGCACCATTCCCCTTCTTTTTCTGGATATGGGCAATCGTTTCTTTAGCCCCAGTTTGTCCTTCCCGTGAAGCTGGTTCGAAGCCAGTCGAATCGTAGGCCCAGTACCATTTTAACAGCTTTTTCCAGTGTTATTTTTGCCCCTCGGTCAATGCGAGACCGAATGGAATATATTCGGGTCATTTTCACAATAAATCTAAAGGGAAGATATTTCTAATTGTTAGTAAACGGCATTGAACTTGCTCCCATCGGATTCGAGGTACAAGAGACGATCGCTGATCAAGAATACAAAAGCCGTCGTATTTGCTGGCACTGCTGCATCGAAGTCAACTTTGATTTGGATGTCCTGAATGGAGGTTTTTAAACGTTCGGATTGTCTACGCACGTCTAGAACGAAAATCGGAAAAAAGTCAACAAAATCGATTGGAGTTATTTGGGATGAAGATTCTCGAGAGTCTATACCATAATATTCTTTCTTAAAGTCTCGCAGAGCTTTATACGCGCGATAAGTTCTTAGCTGCGTAAAGTTTAAATTCATGTCTACAACCGGATATCGATCGCTGTTCAACATGGCATAGATATTGCGAACTCGAACGTGATCGAATAAAGCAGGATTTTGCTATTGGTGAGCAGCTTTTCCCGTTTGAAATGCGACCAAAATCCATCGCGGTTTTTCTGTGCCAGATTTTACGCTCAGTCTCCACGAAAAAAGTCGTTGCTTGTGGTACCGCAATGTTGTCGCATTGCATAGCGCGAAATGCCACTGGAACTTTGACTTTATTTTCGATCTGTTTCATCATCGCGCTCTTATACTCCAACGCCAGAATAACGTGTGGCATGAACCACGAAAGTTTTGACAGCTCAGTTCGTCCATTTACCGGTGCTTGTTCTCGAAAAATTGCATCGGCATCGGCTTGTGGACTCAGCAGCAGAGATTGTTTGATTCCGTAAACAACCCTGTGATAGTCGTCACAAAAACCAAACAAATGCCTCAGCGGAACGACGAAGGAAAACGAACCGATTGGGTCTGGTCTAGCGATAAATCAACTGTCGTCGCGCTTCGAAACCGAGATTTTCTTGAGCCGCCGCTGCAGTCGTATCTTTTTGCAAACACATGTTCAAACCTTCAGCCTTGGAAAAATCGTCGCCGTAAATCAACATGCCTCTCATAGTTGTAGCTTGTCCGGGAGACATCACGTTTTCTATCTCGGTATTGTTGATCAAATACCGAATCTGAGAGAACATGTACGGAATAGCATTATTGACGAGTGTGATCAAAGTTCAAACCACATAAGCCGCCCCGGTCGAAACGAGTCTACCTTCCACGAGAAGATAACTTTTGGACAGTTGTGTGAAAACGTCTTGATTTTGAATATCGATCTGTATTGCTCGTCCATTGTTGATGGCAGCAGGATTCTGAGATTCGTACCCGCGGTATTCGAAAGATTTGATGCTTTCATCAACGGGCACCGATTCCGCGATGTCTAACCTTTCACTCGCAACGTTTACGGTCGCCATTTTGTATCAAAAGAACGTTAATCTTTAATACGACATCGGTGAAAAACTATTGAGGACCGAGAAACAAACCTCTACCCCGCGACATTTTCCGGACGTAGTTTGCAACGTATTGAAACCAGACCCTGCAATACGACTATTTATGTCTTGAGGAGTAGCCGTTGACGCAAGAGGACTTTCCGCGGCCGTTAGCTGCTTTAGAAACTCGATGCTTTTATCGCTGAGTACTTTTTCTAGAGGGGCGGGGAGAGTCTTTTTTGTCGTCTTAGTAGCTGCTCTTTTTGGTTTTACCGTGTCGACAATTTTTTTAACCGCAGAAATTGTTGTAGCACCAGATTTTGCTACATTGCCGGCCACATCCGCGACGTTTTTTTTTGTCGTGTCCTTATTTGTCGAAATGAATGAAGCGGCGGATCGACCGACCGAACCGAGTATACGAGCTGCACTACTTATCCAGTCGAAAAACCCACCACCCACGACATAACGTCGTTTATGACCGATGCGACCGGAAAAAACTAACATTTTTGTTACAAGCTCCGAATGTGAAATCGTATAGTAACAGTCTCACCGCGAAGGTTTAATTGTTCACCATTCTGATCCGTTAGCCATACTCGCATTCGCTGTACATTACCTGCTGGTAATACGGGTAAGTACACCAGGTTATTCGGGGCTTCGACTATCTTATAACCCGGCGATAAATTTGGGGGAAAAACTGTAAATCACCGGTAGCTGATCACCACCGCGATACGAACCTCCGATTATGTCGCAGTTCACCAGGATGCTGTTAACAGAAAGAATGTCTACCGGATTTTCTGCTTCGTTGTAACTCGTCGTACCTACAAGCGTTGTGGGGTTAAAACCGAGCGTGGTTCCGATGGTGGACATGGCCATGTTTACCTGGTAAGTGCGTTTAGATAATTCCACATAAGCTCGTTGAGTCGAAACGTTAGCCGCCACGGTAATATAGTGGGATTTATTTGCAGTTTCCCAGTGACCATTCACCGCCAGCTGTCGCTGAATTTCGGCGTTAATCTGCGTGATCTCGTAACTTCCTTCGGGTATCTTGATTGTTTTCCAAGTCGTACCGCCATCCGAACTATAGACGAACTCGTTGTTGGTGTTGGAGATGTTGGGAATGGAATTGTAGGTCTCGAGGTTTACTAAAGTCAACTCGAAACGCTTTTTTGGATCGAGGTACAGCGGTGAATTGAGAAAAGTGGTCCAGTCCGTGGTGTTTGAGGTAACTACCACGCTGAGATTTTCCCGCTGGGTTAGCTGTAACGTCAGATCTCGAATTTCCTCGAGGAGTTTTTTCCATGTTGTTGTTTATGTTATGAGTAAATTTCTGTTCAACTGTAGTGCCATCTCTTTAGGAACTGCGCCCGAACGCATCAATTCGTCGAGAATCGACGATATCTCGTTATCCAATCCAGTGTTGCCAGCCGCCTAAGAAGCAACTAAAAGTTGTAAACGCTCTACAAGAACGTTTGGGTCGTTGTAAAACTGCAAACCTTCGCCTTGGATAAACTGGTGTTTTTTACTCGTGCGTCCGTGAACGGGCAGTCCGGCCAGTTTGACCAGTTTTTTTTTAAAGTTTCGATTGCTTGCAGTGTATATCGTTTAGTCTTAACGAAACGCTTCGTCAGAAGGTTGCAGTGATTCATCGGCAGGAGCTTCGAGTACGAGATTTCCACTGTTAAAAGCTCTTAAATTACCAGCCATCAATGACACGGGAACGATGGAAAGTTCGCCGAATTGGTGTCCTTGGATTTTCAAAGGCGTTGCGATACCTTTTCCTGTTTGCGGTATGAGACGATAGCCATCTTCAATAAGTCGAAGTCTAGTTCTATAAGCGCCAAGGGCCTCTATTTCTCGATTGATGGCGATTTTGTCCGCTGTTTCGCTTTTTTCTTTGCTTGTCCTGGAGCATGCCGGTTATACTTTGTAACCTCATCAATAACTCCACTTGATTCAGCTTGGGTGAGTTCGCTTGGTGGTTTAAAATTGTGCTTTTTAATCGTTTTAATGTCGAGGTGGCTGTCTGGATCTACAATCGCGGTTGGTTTGGTGGTGGGTGCTGGTAGACCCGGCGTGGTATCTCCAAACAGTGCGGCAATCGGATTAAAGTTAGCTTCTGCCGCGATATTCGCCGGTAGATGTTGTAGAGCGTTAGTGACTTTATCTAGCTGTTTTTTCGTCGTCTCGGCTGATTCGCTCGTTGCTGTGGTTACTAGCTTGAAAGGTTTTGCCGCGTCAAACAACAAGTCGGATTCTCCGAGCTTTTCTGCCTCGAACCGTTTCTGGAGTCGATTCCTGCGTGCCAGGTAATCCTGAGTCAGCGCATCGCGCTCTTGTTTCGTTGCCACTTTAGTCCACATTTTATGTTTTACGTAATCGTCGACATACGTTTAAATACATGACATGGGTATAAAAAAAACGTTCAAATCCGCGTCGATACTTGCCGTCGTAGGGTTTGGCCGTAAGGTCGATCGCTGCAAAACCATACGGCTGAGCAACGCACTCGTTGAATAAAGCACGAAATTCGTCGAACGGCATATCACCGCCTACGAACGTATCGTGTATGGCTCGCAGATTTTTACTATCCTGATTGAAGGTGATGACGAGGTTGGCATTATCGCGGATCGCCTGTTTGGGAATTCGAAAATAAATCTGATTCAGGTAGAAACAGTCCGCACAACAGTGACGTCCCATGGTGAAATATTTCTCGATTGGTCCTTTTTTTCAGCATCACGTCGTCGAAGACCATGATGCTTCGCTTATTTTTGTCGAGAGACTCATATGGAATGATATCGTCGGACGAAGATTGAAACGATGCTACTTCCTTTCCAGCCACCTTCTCAAGCTCTTTCGCCCAGTCTCGAAGAAATTGATACTTTTCTTGTCCCAAAGACTTTGAATACAGATGCAAGCGGTCAAACGTCAGATAGCCCTTTTTGAGAAGAAGGTTGAGTAGTAAGTTTGTTTTGCCGCAACCGCTGGGTCCGCAAATTATACAGCGTATGCTGGATGAAAGTAACCAGTGGTGGTGAGACTTATATTTAGTTTCGAGGTCAAAGTTGGTTATCTCCATCTAAACTCAAGCGTCGGGTTTTTATATACGAGAAAATGTATTGCCTTCGATGTAAAAAACGCACGGAAACTTTAAATGTGGCAAGTGTAGTGTTTCGAAATGGTCGACTCGCTAAGAAAGGAACTTGTGCCGTCTGCGGTATTAAAAAGAGAGCCAGATTTTGACTAAAAAAGAGGCGACTGGCAGAGGATTTTTAACAGCGCGATGAATTTTCTGCCTCTACCGGAGATGCAAATGAGACTTCTCCGTCTGGTATGGCTTCGGAAAACATTCCGGGTGGTAGCTTTCAAAACACCGGTAAGTACTCCTTCTGTGGACCATTTACAAAACTCGATAAACGATTGTCACTAGGCTATCGTGGCGTTAATCAGCTCGATCGTGTCTCCACCACGATGTTGCATATGCACAACATAAAGACACCGCTGGGCGTAACCACGCGGATGATATTCTAGCCGCGGCGGCGTCAAAAATTGCCCTCACCGATGATGTTCCGGAGTATGAGAAGAAAGACGCCAAACTCGTTTCGGCTATTATGTCGGCAAAATCTCGGATGGGAATGGGAGTAGGAACTGTTAAGAAAAAACGCTGTTAAAGGTAATTTTCTGAGTAAATAGATGGCTGAAAAACTTTCCACAATATACTACAGCCCTAAGGGGTATTGGCGAGGTGTAACTGCGGTGAGCAAACTTGCCTCAGCCGCTAAAATTTTCAAAACTGATGCTCGTAATTGGTTAAAAAAACAAGCTATATGGCAAATCTATCTACTAGCACCGCGTCACATACCTCGTCCAATTTTCGACGAAGATCGACCCAATGCCCTTCACCAGGCTGGTTTACTTTATTTACCTCACGATAAAGTCGGCAAAAGAAGTACAAATATGCCCTGACCGACGTCAGTGTCGCCTCACAAGAGGCTGAACCATTGACCGGTAAAAGTGCTGCCGAAGTTGCTTCTGCATTGAATCGGATCTGCAAACGCGGACGGTTGGCTTGGCCTTGATTTCTTCAGGTGGATCCTGGACGCGAGTTTATGGGTGCTGTTTCACAACTGCTAGCAAAGCGAAATGTGCATGTAAGACGTGGACAAGCTGGTAATCATTTACAACAAGGAATCGTCGAACGTTTTAATCGTACTTTAGCAGAGCGACTTTTTGGGGCTCAATACGCCCAGGAGTTACTTCTCGCTGCTCGTGGGTCAACAGAACGATCGGCTGAATGGGTTCATCAGTTACCTGAAGTGGTGACTGCACTAAACGATGAACCAGCGAGATTGACCGGTAAAAAACCGATCGATTGGATTAAAACCGCGCGAGTGATACCAAAATCGTCTCTTCCAACTGGTCGTGTCGTTGGCCTGAACGAATCTATTCTCGAACACGATGTTTTGATTTGATATTTGTATGCACCCGGTGAGCTCGAAGGTGGCGAAAGAAAACGGGGCACCGATCCTGTATGGTCGCTCACGATTCATACCATTTCGATTGTTGTCCGACAAGCTATCAGCCGGCTTTGTACTATCTAACAAATGGACCCGCTCGTGGGTTTGTACGCGAAGAGGTAATTATCGTTCCGATGGAAACTGAATTACCACCAGATAGAATACTCAATCGCAGAAAAGCTCGCTGAAATACTCTTCCAATTTGATAAAATTATGTCCATAAGCCAGCGTTGAAATTCCGTCTGGCGATATCCACTTTTTTGTGTCCAAGGGCGAAAGACTGATTTTATTTTGCTCGCAAAGACCTAATTGGTGACCGCTATTTCGAAGGAGGACCTGCGTGTGCTTAAATTCTTTTCGTTCGAACAGACTTTGCTTGTACAGGTCGTGGCATAAGTCTTTTTTTACGATGGCCTTCTGAACACCTTTTGCCTTCCGAATTTCTTCACCACTCGCTCTCATGATGGAGTACATTTTTGGGCGTAAGCCGACGAATTCTGCAATGGGAAAACTGCTACATTCGTCTTTGAATTTGCCTACAGCTTTTTTGTTTTCGTTGGTGTGGCATGGACTGTTTTGTGGGATTTCGCTGAAATCGAACAAGCGTTTTTTGTCCCACATGTCGGCATAAACGTCTAAAGTTTCCACTTCGAAAAGTAGGCTATCGGTGTCGGTGTATAAAAGTTGAGCCTTATCCCCGTACTGGGCTTTGACTTCGTTACACCAAAAGTCGTGGATAAGATGTTTGCTGAGATCGAGAACGGCTTGACCAATGTAGACCGGTCGGTTTAGTTTCAACTTGATTTTAGCGCTGTAAACTGCAACAAGACCACCATCGAAAATTGTGTGCGATATGTAAACGGGATCGGAAACCAGACGGCGCAACTTATCCTCTTTCGTGGCTGTTACCAAATCGACCCTGATACGCTTGCGTAAATTTTTCTTTCTTTTTTCCAAAGACGGCGTTGTTGGCCAACTTGAAAAAGTCCTTCTCAAAATTTGAAGTCGATTTTGCGCGAAGCTGAGTGTTCATCTCAATATATGTCGCCGTCCAGGCTTTTTGACGAAACTTCAATGCACGATGGATCTTATTGACTCGCATGCCCAACGAATGGTACAATTTCAGGTTTCGATAGTGAACCACATATCGCTCTTTTGGGCGTAAACTTGGGACCAGCTTCTGACAATCTATGAACTTTCTTCCTAGTTCGACCACGAGTGTCTGCTGATAACACTGGCCAACAGAAAATTTTTTTTTTCTTGTTGCCTTCGGTTTTAGACCTGTTCTTGGGGTAATTTTGGGCGCTGATTCAGAAAATGTCATTGGATTGAGTGCATCAGGTCTAGTTTCTCAGATATCGTCGATTTTGTAAAGAAAACCCAGTCCACTCTTTAAACGATGTCTTTGGCAAAACTAGAATGTCATAATAAGCTTTATTTATTGCTAATTATAATTCTTGCTGATTCATATAATGCCTACATCCTTATAATGTAAAATCAGCATACCTTGCCGCGTGCTGAGATATTGCTGATTCAACGAAATAACTATTCCGTAGCCTACAGCTTACTCAGCACTAAATTCATGGCCTCATTTAGAATTTATTTGTGCTTATACAGCGTTTCATGGTTTCGAACTATGTAAATAGATTATGCTGAAGTCAGCATTTATAGCCTATATAAACCGCCTCCTGAAAGCTAGAGCAGCCGCAGTCGTCTTAGGGCATATTAAGAGTTGGTCGCAAGAACAATCTGTGAATGTGAGCATTAAATAACTACATGTTCTTACTATTTTTTAGGTTAGTCATTTAATTCCTCAGATGCGAACATCCTTAAGGTTATGGCTACTTCCAGACGGAGCTGCATTAACCATCCAGACATATTCTGCTACATTTGTGGGGAATACACACTAAAAGCAAACAGGAAACCGATTTCTGAGTTTGTAAAAAGAGCATATGTAGGTTATTTTGGTGTCAAACTTGGAGATCAAGATAAGCAATGGGCTCCTCATACAGTATGCAAAACTTGTATGAACAATTGCGCCACTGGACAATTGGAAAGAGAAGCTGCCTGAAATTTGGTGTACCGATGGTTTGGAGGGAACAGATAAACCACTTCGACGACTGTTACTTTTGTATGGTTAATATCATAGGCATCAATCGAAATAATCGTCACAAGTTGTCTTACCCTGATATACCTTCAGCCAGGAGACCTGTTCCGCATTCGGATATTGTACCAGTTCCACCTTTTCGCGAACTACCTCAGCTCTCAGGCGATGAGACTTGCATGTCCAATATCGGACAAGATGACGAAAGTGAAGAAAGTGGGGGCAGTGACAGTGATTTCCAATCAACTTCACACAGTGAACGTTTTGACCAAAAAGAGTTGAGTGATCTGATCAGGGACTAAAATCTTTCCAAAGAGTCCTCTGAATTGCTTGCGTCCAGTCTAAAGGAAAAGAATGCACTTCAGCCTGGAACGAAAATTACAATTTATAGAAACAGAGAAAAGGATTTGCTGCCATTCTTTACCGAAGACAACAACCTAGTATTCTGTAATGACATCAGCAACTTATTGAAGACATCAGCAACTTATTGATTGTCGGATTACAGCCCAGATGAGTGGCGTCTTTTTATCGACAGTTCAAAACGTAGTCTGAAATGTGTGCTTTTAAATAACGGCAACAAATTAAAGAAGAGTACAATGCCATCTCTTTAGTACTGGAAAAGATAAAATACAAAGAACATCAATGGGTAATTTGTGTAGACTTGAAGATGGTAAATTTCCTCCTTGGTCAACAAAGTGGCTACACAAAGTATCCCTGCGTTTTGTGTCTTTGGGACAGTAGAGCCAAGCATGAACATTGGACAAGAAAAGATTGGCCTTCGAGGAAAGACATGGTGGTTGGAGCTCAAAATATAATCAAGGAATCTTTGGTGGCACAAGATAGGATCATACTGCCACCACTACATATAAAGCTAGGCCTGATGAAACAATTTGTCAGGGCTTTGAATAAAGAAGGTTCATGCTTCGAATACATAGTACACAAGTTACCAGGAATTACAATGGAAAAATTGAAGGCTGGAATCTTCGATGGTCCACAGATCAGGCAACTTATGAATGACCCACTTTTCATACCATCAGTGAATGAAATCGAATCTTGTGCCTGGTCTTCCTTTGTTCTTGTAACTAAAACTTTTCTTGGCAACAAGAAGGCAGACAATTATGCACAACTAGTAGAGGATATGCTTCTTCATTTCAACAAGCTTGGCTGCAACATGAGCATTAAAGTCCATTATCTCCACAGTCACTTAGATCGCTTTCCAGAGAATCTTGGTGACTTCAGCGAAGAGCAAGGTGAAAGATTTCACCAAGACATCAAAACAATGGAAAATCGATATCAAGGAAGATGGGATGCACACATGATGGCAGACTATTGCTGGAATATTATGCGCGATTGTTCCGGCAGATGCCACACTCGGAAATCGTACAAAAGGAGCTTCTTCGGTGTCGAATGACTTGAAATTTTTATAACAAACTTGTTCTGTTTGGTATCATATAAGTACAGTTTCAGGTACTACCATTTTCTTTTAAGTATTTGTATTATTATGTTTATTTAGTGTATCACATAATAAATTGAGCACTACATAATTATAGCTATAGCCTTATGTTTTATGGGCGAGCAGAGGCAAGGACTGGTATATGGCATAATGTTCTATATCTCGAAAACTAGACCTGCTGGGAGAAAACTGGTGCCTTTTCTGGAATCAGCAGGTCAAATATACCCAGAAACAGTTCTAACATTTGAGGCAACAAATTATGTGTTGGCCAGTGTAATCGCTCAGCCATGTCTCTTGAACGGTTAGAGTTTCTGGAGACAGAGGATAATCGTCATGAAGATTTTTCGGATATTCCATGTCAACTTCGAGTAGGTAACCTTCAGGTGCGTCGTCTGATGTTCCTAAAACTTCATCCAATGTTGGACTTGCCCAGCTAAATCCGTCGACCGGTAAAAGTTGTTGCATTGCCCAGCCGTAGAGATTATTTGCATCTAAATACGCTATCCAGCTGTTTGGCTTTGAAACGTCGTAATCGGGACATTTAGGATTGTTTGCTTTTGCAAAACGTCAGGATACCATCGAGATTCCACCGCGCAGACCTCTCTCGGCGAAGAGATGCATGTTAGGAGTTCGAGCTCGATTTTGGTCTTTTTCAGCAATGCATCCCAAGCCATTCCCGGTAAACTAAAATAGTTCGCCGGGTCGAGGCCGTAGTGCCTCAACGCTGTTCCTCGAAAAGTCTCGAAAACATCGGCTAAGAGTAGAACGTCGGTACGAAGATATAAATCGTGGTAGTCACCCAAGGTTTTACTATCGAAAACTTCCCACACGCGTTGGGCGTGTTGACAATCCACATCGGATATTTTTAGCGTGTTAGTTTGGAGTTGAAGGCCTCACGAGGTGGGAGTTGTTCCTCATCGAATCGATGGTAATCATCTATGTATTCGTACGGGTAAATTCCTTTACGGTGCGAAAGCTCGAGCTTTGACGCGTCGTCGATGGATCTGTTGGTGATCCGTAAGTCTGCTGGCGAAAGATTTCCCGCCAACTTGTCCAGCGAGCTGTTTAGAAACTGAAGGCTGTCGATAAACTGTAACTGACCGAGGCCAAACGTCATGTATTTTTCCATGTTGTTTGGAATACAGCTGATTTTTTTTGTCTTCGACCGCTTCACAACTTCCCGGTGCCTGCATGATGAGGTGGCTATCGTAACCTCGCAGATTGTGAAAAACGACGGGCACTTTGCACTTTTCTGGGTATATACGCAATTTGAGGTTACAGGCATTATGAGCAGCCCCACGATACTTACCGGTGATGTGGCAATGATCGCGAACTTTATCCTCATCGTCCATCGTATCATCACAAATGTAACACGTAGTCGCCGTTATAAAAGCTTGACAGTCGGCCGCTGTCATCGTCATGTCTACCTTTTCAACCAGATTCTGCTTGCTAGAATCAAGTTCGTCTTGTAAACATAGCAAAACTCTGCCACGGCATTTTCACATCGATAGAGCACAGGTGGATTTGCCTGGCCGTCGCAGCGAACTACCACATAACAGAAACTACATGGTTCTTGCTTGGCGATGAGCCTGGTATTACTTTTTTCGGGATCCATTGGTGCACCATCTACTGGAACATTCAACGCTTCGAAATCGGCGTAGATGATGTACGGAACGCGCATTTTTTGTGATGGTTTTGAAATTTGAGGATGTTCTTTCCCTCTTCGGGCATTTCAATACGCTGAGGTTTCTTACTAATGCTCTGGCAGTCTACAATGTGATTAGCCAAAAGAGCTTCGGTGGAAAAGACGTAAAGGCATCGACGACATGGATGTTTCCTACATTTGAAACTACTGTTTTTGTACAGCAAGCTGGCTAGATCCTTGATCCAGACATAATGCTGTTTTTCACCGTCGACGAGTAATAGAAGATCGACGTTGTGGACTCTAGTCTCGGAAGAAATGCGAATCGGGTACAGTCCGCTTTTTTCTCCCACCCAAACACGCTTATGGCTATGTTCGAGTTTTGTCGTTCGAACTGATTGATATCTATCACTTTCACTGGAAAGGTTATTTTTGTAAAATCCAGCTCACCGAGATGGCCTCGATATTTAGTTGGGCGTTGCGGGTCTTTTTCCACCGGATACATTGCCGATAATACAGCCCACTCGAAACAGCGGTTATCAATATTCTGCATATTGACAACCGAGCGTGGTGGAATATACTTCGGCGTGGAAAAATAGCTTCTAGCTCGAAATGGACGATACCTGGCAATGCCGAGGTCAAACGCCACAACTCGGCGAAGTCTCCATCCCGATCCCTCGTTGGCATATTCCTCGAGGTGTTTGAGCATGTCGGCTTTGGCCGCCTGAACACCGCCCCGAATGTCATTTATATTGAGAACCGGTTCGGCCGCACTTCGAAAATAAGCCGTTGTGGTGATGGTATCAGGAGCCGCGTTCTCGTCGTATATTTGACCCGCGGTTAACACCATTTTTTCCAGCTCGGCCGTTATTATTTGCGTGTGCTTAAGGCCCCCTCGTCTGGTCAACTCCTCTCGAAGGTGAGCCTCGATATTGGCGCCATGGCACTCAAGAACGCCGACGCATCTCCTTCCAGCTTATGACCAGGAGCTACTTCCGCACGGTAGTCTCTCAGAAGTTGATTTTCGAGTTCTTTGCGTAATACAAAACGTGGGAGACTTTCCATGTTGTTACTCTTTCTTGTAATAACCAAAAAGACTTTCAAAAGTTCGTCAAAGATTTTTTTCTTATAATAACCACCTATCGTTTCTCTAAATAGAGTTGTTCAAAAATTTGTCGATGATTTTTTCTTATAATAAGATTGTCATCAATCTCTAAATAGAGTTGTTCAAAAATTCATCAAAGATTTTTTCTTATATATGCATAAAACTATTTCTCTAAATGGTAGTTCAGAAGCTCGCTGAGAATTTTTCTTATAACCTCATAAAATTAAATCTCTAAATGACCGTTCAGAAGCTGCCGAGGAGACTTTATATTTATATTAGCTGCTGACGCGGCACTAATAACGCCCGGTGAGTCACCTCGTGTGGCGATTGCGCAATGATTGCGTGATTGGAAAAAACCGGCGGCCGCAGATGATTCGTCGTTGGTTTGATCGCGTGACTCGGCCGATAATAAATGCTGACGCGGCGTTAGTCGATGACTCATCCGATAATAAATGCTGACGCGGCATTGCGAGTAGATGTAAAATGGGGCGTTTGAGCGCAGTTTGCACTTAAATGGCACTTAAATGGCCCGGCCGGGTTTGAGCGCAGTCGGTGATAACTCACCGACTGCGCTGAAACCGGCCGGGGTCATTTAAGTGCAAACTGCGCTCAAACCCCTATTTTACATCTACTCAATACGATCTAGAAATTACATCCGTATACAATCGATTGACTGGTTTATCGTTAATTGTGGTCTACAATTTATGACTTTGATTAATATAGGCCTAAAGTCGCCATTAAACGCGAATATTTGCTTAGGGATTTAGCGCAGTTTAGAGTGGATGGCGTCCAACCGCTGACACCATTCGCAACCTTGGGGTCCACTTTGACAGCTGCCTGACCATGTCGGCCCATGTGAATCAACTTGAACGAGGTTGCTTCTATCAGCTGCGTCGCATTAAATCGATCCGCAGATTAATTCCCACCTCAACCGCTGTCACTCTGGTCAACAGCTTCTTTGTCTCAAGGGTTGACTACTGTAAAGTCCTGCTAGCAGGTCTGCCGACTTGTCAGCTAGAGCGGATACAGTCAGTGCTAACCTCTGCTGCCCGCCTCATCTATGGTCGGAAACCATTCAATCACGTCACAGATCTGCTGCGCGACAACCTGTACTGGTTGCGCGTTCCTCAGCGGATCACCTACAAACTGTGCCTATTACATACAAGGCTCTTAATGGTCTTCTGCCAGACAATATATGCAACTTCTGTATTCGAACATCCGACAACCAGAACACATATCGGCTACGGTTCTCATCGAGGAATCAACTGCACGACCCGCGGTCTTCCACAAAGTTTGGCGAACGTTTCTTCACTGTCGCTGGACCCACTGCGTGGAACAGTCTTCCCGACAATGTGACGAGTGTCCCATCCCTGGACACATTCAAGTCACGACTCAAGACACATCTTTTTAGGATATCTTATGACTGTAGTTGATTTTTGTTTTTTCGCCCATGTACAGCGCCCTTTTCTTCGGTCTCGGCTGTGTTACGGCGCTATATAAATTGTCTTATTATTATTATTATTAATTAATTAATTAATTAATTAACGATACGGCTGAAATGCACATGCACATACTCACGAATACGCACACGCAGGCTTTGTTTACGCATTGTTCAGCGACCTGTGACAAAGCTCACCCCCTTCTAGTCGATCAAAGCGCTGTAGCTTTAAATGCAAAGTGCAACGTGCATTTAATCAACTTGATTGACAGCTTCTCTATAGTAAAATCTCTACGGACCATCGCTGGTTCCTTGTATTCGACTACCGTCACCATTCCATATACGTTCAAAGCCATGGCTGAGAATATACCGTGTAAGTTCAACATTTGATTTTATCATAGGTCTATATTTGTAGTGGTATAGCGAATTTATTACTTTACCAGTTAAATTTATGTCGTATTACAGATATGTTTCTACACGAACTTGTACTTTGGTTTAGCATTTTGATGTACATTTCTAATCTCCATTAATATGTATAACAGTTTTGCTTATAAAGAATCATCGATTGCTACTTCGTGTATTATTAGATACCGAATTAAATCACTCAGCAGTGCCTTCTCCAAGCCTCTCCGATTTACGGAATCAATCGAGCAACGTGACGGACAGCCAGCTGATGGCACACGTTTTAGATTAGGAAGCCGAGGAAGAGGCAAAGCGTAACTAACGAAATCGTTTGAACTTGGAAAACAACCGTGTATGTATAGGTCTACAAATTTATATGCTATTACAATAACTTGTTAAATTCCATTTCATTTGGATTTCTCTGTTTCTATCTCTGTCTGTTTTTTGTCTGTCTATCTGTCTGTCTGT
The DNA here is from genome assembly GCA_964023275.1 of Norana najaformis. NCBI lineage: Eukaryota > Metazoa > Annelida > Clitellata > Crassiclitellata > Hormogastridae > Norana > Norana najaformis. Next base: position 25,133,194 of record OZ029917.1, read on the forward strand.
CTCTATCTCTCTCTCTCTCTCTCTCACACACACACAATTATATTAGGGAAGCAATGATATCGATATGTATATACGTGAATGAGGGGATAAAAGTGGGAGGGAAAATGGTGAAAACACTGAGATTTGCAGATGATCAAGCGATGATAGCAGGCAGCCAAGAAGGCCTACAAAGGATGATGGACCGATTAAACAGAAGATCATCGAACTACGACATGAAAATAAATGTGAAGAAAACAAAGGTCATGAGGGTAAACAAAGGAAATGAAAAGGATGTAAAGATCACATTAAATGGAGAAGAATTGGAAAGAGTGGAGAAGTTCTGCTATCTGGGAAGTATGGTTACGGATGATGCAAGGTGCCAAGTGGAAATAAAAAGAAGGATAGCTATGGGAAAGGATGCATTTTATAAAAGGAGGGAGCTACTCAGAGGCAGTCTAAACAGGAAGCTAAAAAAGAGAATGGTTAAAACATTGGTATGGAGTGTCGTCCAGTATGGCTCAGAGACGTGGACAATGCGGAAGGAAGACATTAAAAGACTAGAGGCCTTCGAGATGTGGATATGGCGTAAAATGGAGAGAGTCAGCTGGAGGGAGCGAAGAACCAATGAAGAAATATTACAGCTGGTAGAGGAAAAAAGATCCTTGATAGGCATTATACGCGGACGACAGAGAAAATGGATCGGCCACATCCTGAGAGGAGACACCCTATTAAAAGACATCATCGAGGGAAGAATGGAGGGAAAAAGAACTCGTGGCAGACCAAGAGCAATGCTACTGGACTGGATGATGACAGAGGAGGGATACAGTGGACTGAAGAGAGAGGCACAGAACAGAGAAAGATGGCGTCATTGGACAAACGAACCTGCCGAGGGGCAGAGAACATAAAGAAGAGATACGTGAATAACTTATATGCTTATTTTCTTGTTTAGTAAAGAAAAGAAAACTTGTGGAATCAGAAGGAACATCATCCACAGAAAATCTACACAAAAAGAAGTAAGAAAATCATAACCCGTTTTCAAATTTCATGCTTTATTCGACATCTATTCTGTTTCCACTTGATGAGACAAATACAACGATCACGTCTACAGGCAGTTCAAATCGACTTAAAACACACTTATTTGGATATTTGTGCTTGCAGCGTCTTTGTGCGGTAATTAAGTCGCTCTATTATCTTCTTGATGCATACAAGCACTCGCACATTATATGCATACATACTTTCCACAGTGCTCAGTTTGTTGATTTATAAGAATACAATTCTAACGAATAAGTAACTTAAATTTGTTTAGATATTGGTACTGGTGACAGATGTAGAACTTGTTCGGCGTACAAGGAAAAGACGCTGTCCAGTGATGGAATGGGTTATACGAGAATGTTCGAAGTGTCACTGTCGACTACAGGCTCGCTTTTTTGCGTCGGGCAAAGACTGGTGCAAGACTGTGATAGGAAGCAGTCGAAGCAACATCCTTAATCGTCAATCCAAAGCACCTTCGTAAAGCAAGACATTCCAATCGACCCGAACGTATTCGATCCTCATCCGATGTTGCAAAGTTTGGATCTCGCTCTAGAGAGACTTTGGAAAATTGTCTGAGCAATTAGGGGTAGGTATACTTTTAGTTGATATTTCAGTTCTGCTTTAGGAAATCGGCGTTTTCATACATACAAATAATAAATACACGCACTGACACTCGTCATTGTCGTTCATTGGATCAGCATAGGTTGATTATTAGTCAAACAATTTCTGCTCGTAATTGGTTTTTTAGACCCGTCAAATGGTGTCTAACGATGGACGTCAAATTCATGCGAGAAAATCCTGAAGGTAACGCATCCACAACAGGTTACTTCAAATCGGAAAATGCCATCCTGACAAATTCTTTTCAGATTCCAGAGCAGCTAGAAGCTGCTAGTAGCAGGTTTGCTACGCTAATAGACTCTTTCGTGACAGAAGGTTCGGGATGGCAAATCGACGGAGTAGCTAATCTCCACTTATGCACAGCAGCGTATGATCCCATAGGAGGATCGTCGTGTATACCCACACCTCCTTGGATAGCCAAGAAGAAAGCGACTTTAACATTGTGAACGAAAAGGATGATTACTGCTTTCTGTATGATGTTCTCGCCGTTTCACACTTTCATAACGATAAGTCATTACCGACCCTTTTTAAACGAGTTATGTGTAGATAATCTGAAATTTTCTTTAGATATCAGTCAGATTCTACTGTTTGAAGCTAATAACGTAGAATTCAGCGTAAATGTAATATACGCAAATGACGAGGATAAAAATTTTGTACCGTTGTACGCTTCACCACACAAAGATAGACACCAAGTAGTTATTTTGTTGCTGTTGAGCAACGGGGAAAAGGGTCATTACGTTGTAATTCGCAATCTTTCAGCTCTTTTGGCGAGAATTCTCGCAAATGTAAGATCTTTCCCTGTCCTTATTGTCTGTACTGTTTTAAATATGAACACGTCAAAATGGCTCATATGCAGGAATGTGGACGACACGGACTTCAAGCCGTTAAATATCCGTCTCCGGGTAATCGGATTTTGAAATTTACCAATATTCAAAACCATATGGCATGCCATTTGTAATTTATGCCGATTTCGAACGTTTCTGAGAGAAAATAGAGAAAATTCGACAAACATTTGTGATAATCACACACCGAGCGGATTTTGCTGCTTAAAGGTTTCATGTTTTGAGCGTTATAACAACGAAAAGGCTTTTGTATATAGCGGAGATAACGTGATGGACGCATTTTTTTAATCACATAAAGAATGAGCAGGACAGAATAAATAGCATTTATCGTTGAACGTGAAAATGAAGCCGGTGCTGGAGCAGGAAACTTATAATTCCTGTAAAACATGTCCTTGCGATACTGGCTTTAATAACAAAAATAAAGTCAGACATCACTGTCATGCGACGGGTAACTTTTTAGAGGCCGTTTCTTCAAACTGTAATCTACAACTGAAATTTTGAAAACCCACAAAATCTAAAAACTACCTGATACCCATAGTTTTTCATAATTTGAAAGGATACGAATCGCACTCGATATTGAAATACTTAACGCCCGAATATGAGCCCAACGAGATATTCGTTATTGCTACAAATATGGAAAAGTACTTGGCGTTTGAAATTGACGTGCTTCGCGTTTTGGATTCGTTGCAATTTCTAAACTGTAGTTCAGACATTTTGGTGAAAAATTTGGCAAAAAATGGAGATTCAAATTTTAAGCACCCGCGCCGTCATTACAGCGACGATGAGCATTTCAAATTACTTTTACGCAAAGGCGTATATCCATACGAATATATGGATTCCGTTACCAAAATGACTGAAACCTCTTTACCCGCAAAAGACGAATTCTTTAGCAACCTCACAGGCGAAAATATCGGCGATGACGATTACGCGCATGCTCAGTCTGTTTGGCGAAAATTTGAAATGCAATCTCTTCGCGATTATCACGATTTATACGTTATTGCTTGCAGATGTTTTGGAGGAATTTAAAAAGATGACGCTGTCTGACTGCAAGTGAGACCCGCTGCATTACTTTTCTAGCTCTGGCCTGAGCTTGACGCCTGCCTTAAAATGGCTTATATATCGCTGGAACTCTTAAAGGATCCCGATCAATTTCTGTTAATCGAAAAGGGTTTGCGCGGCGGTGTCTCCATGATTAGCAATCGCTATGCCAATAATCCTTATCTGAGCGATGCTTACGATAAAAATGTGGAAAGCAGTTACATTTTATATCTCGATGGTAATAATTTGTACGGATTTGCCACGAGCGAACCTTTGCCCTCGGGGAAATTTAGGTTTTTTTGGATCCCGATGAAATTGAATATTTTGACTTGGATTCGAAATTGGCTGACGACGTAGAGGGCTTTATTCTGGAAGTAGATTTAGAATACCCACAAGAACTATACGTTAAACATAACGACTATCCTATGGCTCCGGAAAAGCAGGCTATTAATTCAAGCATGTTGTCACCACATGCACGCAAATTGTCTGAAAAGTTAGGTCTCAAACACAGAAACGACGTTAAAAAATAGTGCCAAACTTTAACAACAAGACAAACTACGTCGTCCACTATCGGAATTTACAATTTTATCTGAAAATGGGAATGAAATTGACAAAAATTCACAAAATTTTGCAATTTGAACAATCTAAATGGCTTAAGACGTACATCAATTTCAACACTAGCAAGCGTCAGGCTTCCATGTCTTCTTTCGAGAAAGATCTGCTTAAGCTGTTTCATAATTCGATCTATGGGAAACCTCTTGAACAGACACGCCATCATCTGAACGTGCGCATCGTTGCCAATGCGTGGACGGCAAAACGCTATATCGCACGTCCGACTTTTATGTCGTTTCATATTATAAACGAAGATGTACGGTTATTCAGTTATCCAAGTCTTCCATCTTGCAAAATAAACCGTATACGTTGGCATGTCTATTTTGGATATTTCAAAATTACAAATGTACAGTTTTCATTACGAACATATCTTGAATGTGTACGGCGAAAAAGCAAAATTGTTGTTTACGGATACCGATAGTTTGTGCTACCACATTCGCACGGACGAATATATGATATCTGAAAAACCATATTTGCCATTACGATAAGTCGGATTATCCTCCCGATCACATTCTTTACAGCCACGATAACGCTAAAGTAATTGACAAATTTAAAGGTGAAACCAATTCCGTACCTCCAATCGAATTTGCAGGCTTTCGCTCAAAAATGCATAGCCTGTTGCTTCCCGACAATAAAGAAAAGAAAACCGCAAAAGATGCTAAGAAATCGTTTGTGAAGAAAAATATTCGTCACGAACATTATAAAAGTTGTCTGTTCGACGAACAGCCTACATCGTCTAGGTTTTTTCGCTATTCGCAGTCTTAAACACGATTTGCACACTATCGAGATCCATAAAACGGCTCTTTCGCCCTTTGGTGATAAACGTTTTCTGCTTAACAGCATCGACTCTTTGGTTTATGGACACGTGCATTTACCCATTGTCGATGCCTAATCGTTAGTATTCACGTTTGTCTGTAAATAATTTGCATTCTTTTTTGCTTGTCAAAGTTAATTTGGTCATCGTTAGTGATTCTAGAGTAATAGATGCTCATTTTACATTTCTGATGCTAATAAAATGTCAGATTCAGCACGTTCTAGTTGTCGATCTTTGTCTAAATAAGTGTCCACAGCCATTCCCTACAACGGATCCTTTCTCTGCTAATGTAAGGTCTTCCAGACTTGAATATAATCTAAGCTAATCAAAAGACTTCTAGAACAGCATTATCTAAGACATCAACTAAGTCGGATAAAAAGAATGATTGATGCATACGGATAAAGAAGACGATAGGAGATGTAGAAACATCTAAAAGGAGAATACCTTGCAGAGAACAATTGAAGCAAAGGAGGCAGCAGATTGAAAAACTGTAATTCGTATACTGAAGGAATTCTTAGAACACTTAAGAATAGTTAAATCGTACAAATGAAAAGATTTGCAAATGTAGATAAAGCGTTAGAATGGTCATTGAGAGTATCTCAAATCGTGTGGAGTCGACAGAATAGTTTAAAGACACAAAAACTAAGTTCTTCTCTTCTTTCTCCTTCCTTCTTCATCTTGTCAAAAAGAAGTTTCAGATATCTTTCAAATTCTAGCAAGTTTTAAAATTTTATTAATTTTTATAACTTTATTATTATTATTATTATTATTATTATTATATTTTTTATTGAGCTATAGGTTACATATAATGAAAATTAATTATTTATGTAAGCTTAAGTAATTAAGCAATCTCCTATTTGTTTTTTGATCTTTCATTTTATTAATTTTGATTAACGTTTTTAATTTTATTAAACTTATTGTTAATAATTTGGTTTCTTATTGATTTTACTATTATAAATATACAATTTCGTTTGGAAATTGGTTTAAAAGCCCGTCCTCGTTTGGGAAAGCGGGTTGAAATCAGCCTTCGCTTGGAAGGTGACTTAAAACCAGCCCACGTTTTGGAAGGTGAGTTGAAACTAGCCCTCGTTTTGGATGCGAAGTTAAAGCTGTCCTCGTTTTGGAGGTGAGTTGAAATCCGCCCTTATTTGGAGGTGATCCAGAACCCGCCCTTCTTTTAATACTAGTAAATAAGTAAGTAATGCATTTGTTCACACACCAATGTTCATTAGCTGAGGGAGAAATCGTAGGCGTGGTGGGTGAGTCACCGATGAGATGTTACCGTCTGAAGAATGTCAGAAACCCTGTGCCACGCTCTGAGACTTTTTCATCAGCAAGATAGAGTCAATAAATTTATCAATTGCCAACTAACTGTCCGGACAAACCTTAGACCCTCTTTCATCAGATAGGATCCATGCTGACACCCATGACGATGACTTCAGACCTGTAGATACTGCGGAGATCTTCAAGCCACTATCTTTACCGGGAAAATCATCTCAGATGGATGCTTTCCCATCGTATCTGTTAAAGTCGTGTGCGGAAGTGTTCACTCCAATCATAGTTCGTCTCTGCAGTTTGGTTTCAGCTGAGAATTGTTTCCAGTTTGCTAACCTTCTCTACCCTAACGTGGTTGAGCCAGGGCGTGACGAAAATCTCAGTCGAGCCACAAGGATGTTTCTGCTTTCATCCGCAACATCTACGGAGATCTTTACACTACGCACAAATCTACTGGGAGAATCATTATAACAACAGTCTCTGAATCTGTTAGAGTTCGATTGCCGGCAGAGTTCTTACTGCCCTTAGATATGCAGCCTACCGGCCTCTACTTTAACGGTTGTATTCGCCGGCTGGGCGTCCGTTTGATGGACTTCAGTGACGGTCCGCAAGCCGTCGCCCAAATGCCTCGCGCCATTAATTCACGCCTGGCAAGTGTCAGTTCTAAAGGGGTCGCAGGTACGCGGGGAGGGATGTGTACGATGTCTTCCCAGTGTCGTTGGCTTGCTCCTCTGGCTCTCCGGACGTCTCCTTGAATTGACATTGTCTTTGACGTTTGACTGACTGTGACGAATCGTTGAATAGCTGACACGACTGTGACAACAGATCTGAAGGATGTCATACCTCTGTTCTACATATCGTCAATTTGAGCAAAAAGAAGCAGCCATGGCTCTAAAGGACACCATATAAGCTACGCCCCATCAGTGCCAGAACCCAGGAACATCGAGAAGACTTCTGTGCGACTGATATTCCATATTTTGTGATTCAACTCGAAGTATTATTCAACAGAAGAAGGGCTGAGCAGATGGGCTAGCACAGCTAATTTTCTATCACTAATGACGAAATTGTGAAACGTTATGAACATTAAGTTGCCTTTGAAAGGCTTACATAAAAGGAATATTGAAATGAACCCAGTTAGATCACCAGCCGGCTGAGAGTTACAATTCCAATGTGAATTTGCTGAATTCCTTAACTGGTGGGAGAACTCAAAGTTGCCTGTGTTGGCAAAAACTTTTTTGACACTTCGACATATTTGCCAGTCACTTGCTGCCTGTGCAGTTCATTTGCTCGATCGCTTTGGATTCAGATACGTCTTGTTAGGGAACTGACATTCTGGTGCTATTGAGTCTCAGTCTAAATGGTTGCGCCAGCTATCAGGTGCAAATTACTACATCACAATGCGGCAAGTCTTAGAAAGTGAGCGCAAAATTCGTTCTGTTTCCCTATTGAAGTTCTTCAGTTTATCACTTTCTGATATCAATGCAGCTATTCAGGTTGAAGCCTCAGCATGTCAAGGCGAATCCAACCTAATAACTGAGGCCAATACCAGAGTTGTGACCTGAAAGTATGAGCCAACATCAAGCGATACCAACACCATTTTCTACATCAGTGGTGCCACTGCAAAATCCATTGTCAGAACCATGTAATTTTTGCAAAAGAATCTCCTGATCATGCAGAACTTTAAGACCCATGACAGACAGAAGCTGCAGAATTTCTTAACGGCATCAACAGAGGCGGTCTTCTGAAGTCCACGAACTTTACATTGTTGACCATTCATTGTTGGCGGGTATTTGAGGTGTTACGCTGCTATGCAAATTTAATTAGAAAATTTTTAAATTCTTCAAAAGTCACTGTTTCTAAAAGCGATGCACCGAGCAACATACAATGAACGGTCCACTCATTTGCTGTTTGGAAACGACTAATTTTCAAATGGCTATAACCTGAAGCAACAAGTAATTGCCAGATTCTTGAACTGCATCGCAAACAACCTCAAGGATTTTACCACTAAAACCAACTCTCCGGGCGTACTTGCAGCAAAGAAACGAAAAATCGCCAAGTGATCAAGTGCCTTTGGGTGAAGTCCGTGATATTGTCTACTAACAGTGAACTCTGTGCTGGCATCTTCCTGTCAGATAAGTAATTTATTTGGCGTAATTTCTGTATTAACTGATATTCCTCTTCTACTCTTTCTTCTTTTCAACTCTTGTGAATTCATACTAGTGGGGTTTTGCGTATTTAAACTCCTTTTTCCTAATCTATGTGATGTCATTTTGAGAGTCTTGCAAGTTTTGAAAGGCACTATATAAATATTTAGACATTCGAATGCATACCTACATACAATTTCATTATGCTTACTAATGTAAAAGTTAGATTATATAGGCTTGTAACAGCACACTTTCTAACGAGTGATCAGCCGGTTTGATCTCACCAGCTAGTTATATTTAAAATATTTCATAGACACTAATGATCGCTCTATGCACTTCAGTTCTCACAAAATAGTTGCTCGTAAATGCGAATGTGGTTATAATACATTTAATGATTAAAATGTTAAATATAATAATGTGCAGTAAAATAGCCAAAAAATATCAATACAATTGTATGTCCCAAATTGATTACTTACAAGTCAACATTAGTCTTAGTTAGGCTTACCACAGTAATGTAATGAAGTTTTCTATAATATGCTTGTACCGGTAATTTCTCATATGTAGCAATCATTTCGGGCTACTACCGATTGCGTCTTTTCATAACCTTTACCTTGCTGTCAGTTTGTAGTTTGTATCAGAATCCCTAGAGAGCGTGACCACTCTCAAAGTATTAAGCCCTTGGGAAAGGTGCATGCAAATGACTAAATCTTCTGTTATTATACATCTATCCCAAGTCTTATCTTGTAAATTTCAAATTCAACGAGTTTCATCTTGATGAAATGACGACTCGTTCAAACTAATAGTAAAATTTAAACAGTTTTATTTTGAAATTAAAGTAAACTCAAGACAGTATGGTCCAGTTCACACTCTGTAATTAAACTAGTGTCATTCTATGACTACTTAATTCTATCATTACTTCAGGCCAGCAACTAATCTAACTAAATCAATTAATAGAGAATATATAATCGCTTCCCTCCTGCAAGATGAGCTCCTGAAATTTTAGGCTTCAGTCCTTGAGATGAAACGTTATTCTCGAAGTATCGCACTAGTAACTGTTGCCGTGCGCTTTACCAAAATCCCTCTCCAGGCATACGTCGAATATAGGAAGCTCTAGGCGGACGATGGATATTTGCCATTTTTCTTCGTGAAAGTTTCTTTGATTTTGTATATTTCACAAGTGTTTGTAAAAAATCAACTTCGCAGAAATTACATAACTATGATATGGTTCAGTTCCACATCCACTGCACTTTTACATCGTTTATTCTCGATTGTCATTCGTAACATGAATGTCTTTCAATCAATGTCTGTAGTAACGCGAGCGAGATTCTAGTTCAACAGTTACATTGCGGAGTAAGCGACTTTAGACTACGACAACTTTAATCTACTCTAATCGTAATCGTAATCGTAACTCTAGGGTTTCTACAGCGCCCAACGAAAGCCGCGCCGCGGGGACCAGCTTATTCACAGGGGCTGAGTCAAAACAAAATCAATAGGCAAAAGGGTTCGGTTCCTGGTCAAGATCCAAGAGTCAGGCACAGAGACAGCGTGGCAGCTACGGTGGGTGATGATTGGGGTTGGAGAGCAGAGACATATAAGAGGAAGAGGGGGTGTCAGGATAGGAACTGTGGGAGAGGAATGTTCTCAGTTTTGAGTGAAAGACCGAAGCAGAAATTGCAAGCGGTGGAGCATCGGTGAGTTTGTATGATGGGTCAGAGAACTGTTGCAGTTCTGAAGGGAGTTTATTCCAGAGTGGAGCGATTACCAAATTTTAAGGATGAGGTGACTGGAGGGCGGAGAAGTGTTAGGGCAGATGAGGAGCGGGTTGAACGGAGTGGTTGGATAGTAAATAACTGACGAAGATAGGAGGGTTTGGAGGATTGAAGTGTGTTGTAGGTGAGGTATAAGACTTTGTACTTTATTCGTTCTGGTATTTTAAGTCAGTGCAGTGATTTGAGAACAGGGGTGATGTGATGGTGTTTGGGGGTTTTGGTGACAGCACGTGCGAGAGCATTCTAGATAGCTTGAAGGCGGTTAATCTGGGTTGTGTCAATACTGAGGAAAAGTGAAGTGCAGTAGTCAAGTTTTGCATGGACTATGGATGTGTAGCAATGGTAGATGCGGTTTTGAAATCAAGCATAGGGCGGATTCTGCGAAGGTCGCGGATACTCATAAAGCAGGAGCGGGAAAGATGGGAGAAATGATCAGAAAAAGTGAAGTTCTCGTCAAAAATAACACCTAAATTGCGGACAGAAGAGTTCGTATTAAAGGTGTGGATGGAGGCAGAGTCTAGACTGAGGGAGATAGAGGAGTCCGGAATTTTCTTGAGCTGGTCACGTAGGCCTATAAGTATGAATTCAGTTTTAGATGGGTTCAGGCATAAGAGATTAGATGTCATCCAAGAGGAGATTTGTTTAACCACACAAAGAAGATGATCTGTAGATTCATTGAAACAATTTGTAGAGAAAGAGATGAATAGTTGGGTGTCATCAGCATAGAGGTGATGGTCAACGGAGGATGCTTTAATGAGTGAACTGAGTGGGGTAGTGTAGAGGATAAACAGAAGAGGTCCAAGAACGGAGCCTTGTGGAAGTGAGAGGGCACGACTGAGAAGAGGCTTCCGAATTTTTAACAGTGAAAAAGCGGGAGGAGAGATAAGACTGAATCCATAGGAGAGCACTGACAGCAAAACCAAACCAGGTTGAAAGTCGTTGGAGTAAGATATTGTGATCTATGGTGTCGAAGGCTGCAGAGATATCAAGGAGACAGAGGCAAGAAACCTGTTGATGAGAAATGGCAGAAACAAGCTTGTTGTAGAGAGATGTCAGCAGAGTTTCGGTTGAGTGGTGTTTAGTAAAACCAGCCTGGTGTGGGTTAATGAGTGAGTCAGAAGCTAAATAGTCATTGATCCGAGAGAGTACAATCTTTTCAGTTAATTTGGAGATGAAGGACAGGTTCGAGACAGGCCGGTAGTTTGAAAGGATTTCTTTGTCAAGTGATGATTTCTTGAGAAGAGGGGTAACAAGAGAGTGTTTAAAAAGAAGGGAAAAATTACCAGTAGAAAGGGAGAGGTTAACTATTTTGGTAATGATTGGAACAAGGAGAGATGCACAGTCTTTCAACAAGGAGGTAGGTATAGGGTCAAGTTCACACTGTTTGTTTGGGAAAGATTTTAGCAGATTTAGTATTTCGGTCTCTGATGTGGGTTGAAAAGCAGATAGTGAGGATCGAGGTGGGGAAGGTGGGCGGTCATAGGTAGGAGAGGGAGCATCAGCAGCTGGATTGTTGGAGGTTTTGGGAAGTAGAGATTGGAGAGAGAGACGGAGGGTACCAATTTTATCCGAGAAGAAGGAACTAAAGGAGTTGGGTATCGAGGAGGATGGAAGAGAATTTGGAAGCGGGCTGGGGGAGTTCCGATAGAGGAGTTAATTAATGGTTTTCCAGAGAAGGCGAGGGCTAGAGGATCGGGAGCGGACTAGTGATGAGTAAAATGTCTTTTTAGCTGTAGCTGGGAGATGATGGTATTTATTTATAGCAGATTCAAAGGTAGAGAGAAGTTCAGGATCACGGGTGCACTTGTAAGCGCACTCTAGGCGTCGCCGGAAAGATTTGAAGGCTTGGAGATAGGAACTGCACCAAGGATTGTGAGTGTGACAGCTGGATTTGGTAATAATAGGTGCATATTTGTCAAGAATCATGGACAGAGTGGTGTTGTAGCAAGACAGAAGTTCATCAAGAGATGCAGGTGGATTTAAGACAAGGCTTGAACAGGATATATCTTGTATGAAGGCTTCAATATTTATTGCACTAATGCGACGAAATTAACGAAAGACAGGATCAGGACGTGGGTTAGGCTGGACGTTAAGGCGTGTAAAGATGGGGTAGTGATCAGATGGCGTGTCGAAAGAAAAAGATATTTCAGGTGATAAACTGGATGATGATGAAGTGATAATGAGATCAAGTGTGTGGTTGTGAATGTGGGTGGGAAAATTGACATGCTGAACCAAGTTAGTTGATGATATTAGGATGAGGAATTCATAAGCAAATGTGTCAGAGGGATTATCAACATGTATATTAGTCACCTGTAATCAGGAATTCGTGAGGTGTAGTGGCTGCAGTCGAAAGAAGGGTTGTAAATTCTTTCAGAAAAACCGATGGAGGACTTGAATATGAAGAGAAGGAAGGAGGGCGATATAAGTTAAAGATTGTAAAATTTGTGTGAGGAAGTCTGAATGTTATTGATGCACATTCGAAAGAGTGAAAACAGTAACCAGGTGAGTCTAGGACTGTAGCAGGTTCCCGGGTAAGGAAGGCAATATCCCCGCCAGTAATGTTGGAAGAGGTTGATGATTTAGTTGGCCGGGGCGTACTGTAAAGATGGTGGCCAGGAGGAATACAGTTTTGATATTCAGCGAGAGTTGTGTTTAAACTGAGCCAGGTTTCAGATAGGGAAATATGTCAGGCGGGTGGGAAGAAATGGCAATATCTTTGATTTCTTGTGAGTGTACAGGATGTAGAAGAGAACGTATGTTATCCGTGCAAATTCGGAATCTGTTGTTGTTTGTATTTGGAGGATTGTCGGCGCTATTGGAGGGTGAATTAGGGGGAGAAGGAGGAGAAGGATGGGGAGGTGGTGGATGAGGATGGGGTGGACGAGGAGGAAAAGAATGTAGATCTTTGGGACCGGGATATGGGTGGATGTCTCCGTAGAGCAGGATTAATATGTTAAAGTGTTTGCCGGGTGGGTTATTGCGGTGGTCGTCGGAGGGAGGAGGTAAGGAAGAACGACAAAGGAATACAGAATAGATGTCCATACTGCGTGGTGGCAGTGCCAAATATGGCGGCGTTGGAATGATATCGCAAAAGAAGAAATGGTACATGTTGACGGCGAATATTAGGCGATGGAACAGTTTGAATTTGCGAAACAGATATGGAACGGACTCACCGGCTGAGAGCAATAATCTATGTGCACAGATGAAGTAATCCTTTCAGAGGAGACGTCGAAAAGTTAGAAAATATAGATTAAGAAAACTGAGCGTGCTGCGCGACCGCTCCCCCATGTCTACTGTCTACTCTACCCATAACGATTACTGTAGCGAAAGAGGGCGCTAGACTAACTTCTTTACATTTACTGTGTCCTATCTCCCAATCTCTCTCGGCGATATTCAACTGATCTGTCTGGCCGCTGAACTCCGTCTTTTCCTGAACTGCTCACTTCATACTGACCTAGTATAGGTTCTGTCTGAGGCCCTCTCGCCCAGCGATGTGTCGGACCCCCATTGGTCAGTACTGATGGAGTTACTCCGGACAGTCTATTTGATTGGACGCCAGGATTCTATTTGTCTGAAATCTCCAGCGTGGTTTGTCTGTGACTTCTCTCTGACTGGTTCCGTCTTGCTCTATTGGTCTCGGCGTGTCCACTGGTTTGACTCCGTTTCGACCTGAGTCTGTATCTCTACATGTTTGGCCTTATGTACCTCTGCCTCTGATTCTACGTTCTGTCTGGGTGGCGGTACCATATTCCCGACTGAGTTAGGTAATAAATCTGAAGCCCTACTGTCTACGCGCTGGCCAGGCCGCTAATGCAAACCAGATGTTGGTATCAGTTCTCTGCGATTAACTTTCCCTTCATCCTTCTTCCTAACCTCCAACAACTGCTAAATTGAGTAAGTCTGGTAATCTACTACCACAACTACTAACTTTACATACTTGCGTACGTACTTAAATTAACTGGGTTATATAACGATGATACTAACAATACGTCCAATTGCTCTTTTCTCGTAAAATCTCAACTGCTTAACGCAGTCCCTTTAACATTTTCGAACGAAAAGATTCGCCAATACGTTGGTAATTACTAGCGTTACGTCGTTACCTCCAAAGTTGGCAGGTGATTTAGAATTTCTTTCGAAGTTTCTTTCGACATATCACAAATGGAGATTTTCGAAGGCTTTTCTACACGTTTCGCAACGACTTTGTACCAACGAAGGTATCTGACGATTTTACACAGAACGCATCCTGTCATTCCCGTCAGAGTTTGTTTGGCTTTTAATAGCGGCCAACCGTTCTCGCTGATTTGCGCATGTCCAATGCTGACGTTCCATCATAATTGCCTGCTCTGTTACATCAACTATGTTCAATTTTCAATGTTGCTCTGTCATACCAGATTATTTCCTTGGTAAATCGTCACGTAGGTTATAGACCGCCTTGCTGACGTGGCGCAATCGCCATATAATTCATTAGGTTTATATTCCTACTTAAGTTGGCCATGTTCTATAGTCTAGCTATTAATCACATACACTCGCCTGTGGCGCTTCCTAAACTTTGGATACTTGATGATGCAAATCCTTGATGATGCAAAGGTGCTATACAGATAGCTAAAAAAGCTTGAGTAGCGCCATGCTACAACATAGATCTTATATTGATTGCATCTAACTCAAGCATCTGTTCATTCATATGACTAATCTAATGTTCAGGCTCGTTCATAGAGAGTCAGAGAGCTAGGTTTTGATTGCATATACTATCAAGTTATTCTTCAAAAATACACATGACAAAATGCAGTTCAAAAGTGCTTAGCTACCTTACCTAAGGCCAACTAATCTCTAAACTTAATAGACAATTTATTTGACTTTCCTTCACATTTGAAGCTCTCTCTTGGAATTAAATTGTCTTCCAGTCCCTTGGATGAATGTTTACAGTTGGATTCTGAAGTGAAGCCGTGTACTTTTGCTTTGGTTTTCAATTCCGTTCGAATATGGCAACGCCAGCAGACGGTTCCTTCTCGCACACAGTACATCAGCGATTGATGATTAATCGTAATCGTTTCTCGTGATCAGTTCACTGACCCTCCGACTTCAAACGATGACAGTTACATCGATAGTTCTTAACTTTTTAAAAGTTAAACGAGTATAGTTCAACGACCTCGCGTTGCGATGAAGACTCACAGTTCCTTCAGCCACCTCTTATGCTACGATTACCTCTACAGTTCGATTTTAGACCGATTCAACGAACTTTCGATCGGTTATAACTTCGACTAACTTTGTGGCATTTAAAACTCGATTATTGGCGAGTTACACAGTAATTAGTTATCCTTAAATTACTGCAGAAACTCGACTTTCACACGAGTAATGCGAAGGCAGTTCAAACGGTCTTAACACATCCGTTGCCCAATATAAGTCTGTTGGTTTTCAACGTTCTTTCATTTAAATACGCTTCACAGATCGCTCGTTTGCTCGAAGCGTGACGTGGACATCATAGAGATTAAAACACGATCACCCGATCTGGTTTCCATGGTAGACTGTCGGTTGGAAAGTCAATGTCGTCCTTCAATTTTGCCGATTTACTGTCCATAGTGTCACGGCCATGTCAGACTCCCCTCGACTCATCGCTACTGCAGCAGACAGCCCAGATCATGACGATCGGAAAGCCGCGCAAAGACGGCGACGTCTAGTGCTATCGATGGCAAAGGAACGCTATTCGTCCCGCATCCGACGACCCTACCGGAACGAATGAATAACGGTCCTCCGTTAATGAAGCTGGGGGCCACCCGCCGGCCGCCACTAATGAACGCTCAGCACTCTAATGAACGATCGGCACCCAATTAATAGAATATTAATGGGGGCATCTGGTAGATGCCATAAGATAGTAAACTCGAGTAGGCAATTAGGTTTCACTGTATATGAGGAACAGTTAGGTCTTACTCGAGAGATCACTCTGGCAAACATAGCAACAACTGAACATTGGCAGATCCAGACGAACGTTTCACCTACGCTAGCTAAACAGAGAGTGATTCTCAGACGTTGTATATAGATCCGTCGTTTGATTTCATTAAATATACGAAACTCCCTTTCGGCTTGAGAGAAATTTCACGTCACGATTCTGGACGCCACGATAGAGCTGACAGGGTCGTGACATTTTGGTGTCAGAAGTGGGATTGATAGTGAAACTGAACTTTGAAATTTCAGTTATTTAAGATTCCAGCAAGGCAGCGAAGCTACCCAGCAACCAGCCTCACTCCAGACGAGCCGATAAGGGAACCGATCAACACGGAGAGACGATCTTCAGATGAACGAGTAACTGACGATCCGGCAACGGAGCATGACGATCCTCGGAGGAACGAGCAATTGACGATCCGGAAACGGAATGAGACGATTCTCGGAGGAACGAACCGACGAGACGAACAACATGCGCCAACACAGCACCGAACAGAAGAACCGGCAGACAACACACGAACGGGTAAGACTCTTCGTTGTTGACTGGCTTTAATCGAATGGCAAGGAGTGGCAATCAGGGACCGAGATTTGGCTGCGATACGTGCTAGTGTTGAGTCTGATAGAACCTGTTCGATTGGGTTTCTGATAGAACCTTTTTGATTGGGTATTGATTCCGACAGAATCTGGTTTGATTTATGTCTGACAGAACTTTCTGATCTTTTGTCTTTCTAGTCAATTGCTTTTGATTGAACTTTGATCAATTTTGGACAACTTTTGGACAATTGTTGCTTGATCTTTGTCGTTCTAAAGAGGTCCTTGATTGAATTGCATTTTTTGCATTGCTCTTGTTTGACTCGCATCTTCTCTGAGCGCCTATTCTTCTCTTTGGCCATGGATGCGTTAACGCCTGAAAAACAGGCCGAGATTAAAAAGATGTCGAGCGAACGCCTGAAAGTATGTTTGCTTAGGGCAGATTTGGAGGAGGAGGCGGTCCATGCCACGGATCGAATCCAACTCATGAAGGACTGGGCCAAGCAAGTGGCCGGGGGCAAGATAAAAGGCCCGAGGGTGCTTGTGTGACACCACCTAGATATGTAACGGTAGACCCAGAACTTGACCTTCAAATGCACATGTTCGAATTCGAAATGAGGAAGTACGAAGAGGAGAGGAAAGCGAGAGAAGAAGAGAAGGAGCGCCAACGAAGGCGAGAGGAAGAAGAATGGAAAGCGAGAGAAGAGGAGAGGAAAGCGAGAGAAAAGGAGAGGAAAGCGATAGAAGAAGAAAAGGAGCGCAAACGAAGACGAGAGGAAGAAGAATGGAGGTTAAGGGAAAGGGAACTACAGTTGAGGGAAGAGGAACGAGAAGAACGGAGATGGAGGGAAGAGAGAGAGAGCGGCAGCAGAGAGACGAAGATCGAAGTTTCAAATATTCCCTGGCTAGCCGTACGAAGCGTTTTGGGGAAATTATGAAAAGTGCTTTATGGAATTTCCCACAAGATACGGCTGAAATCCGCGGTTACTTCGATCACATGGAAAACCTTTTTGAAGTGTCTGAAGTAGATGATGATGTTAGGGCTAAACTGTTATTAGCTAATCTCAACGAAAGAGCTAAGACCTTAATAGCCCGCCTGGCACGCGATCAGTTAGATTACTACGAAGGTCTAAAACAGTTTATACTCAGAGAGTTCAAGATTAGTGCCATTCGGTTAAGAGATAAATTTTACACAATGCGTAAAGTACCAGACGAAACTTACACCATACTCACTTCTAAATTAGGCAACACCCTGAGGTATTATTTACGCAGTCGTGAAATCACGAACGAGTTTGACAAACTCGTAAGTCTGCTTTGCGCAGACAGAATAAAGGAATTGATTCCTAAAAGCTGCTTGGATTTTGTTCTAGCGTAGGAAAAAGACGATTGGCTCAGGCATGACGCACTAGCCAACACGGTAGATAATTATATGGCCTCACACAGCATGAGCGGTGAGCCATTCAGGTCTGGTAAGGTAACATCACACAATAGCAACCAGACAGAGGGCCAGATCCCATTCAGCCCCAATCCCAAGGTAGAGGAAACCGAGGGTAAGAATGAGGTAATAGCGGAAAATCAGCGCTCTAGAGAGGAAGCCATGCGGAGAGGCCTGTGCTTCGGATGCTGGGGACATGGTCATACCCGTAAGGACTGTAAGAATTCGAAACTCCAAGGCGCAGATAAGAAACGGGCACGGGTCGGTGCCTGCAAGATGATCAACCCCATGCATAACCCCACGCGCCAGCCCAAGCCAAGGACGAGTAATTACCAAGGCGACTTGACACCCGACAGCGAGAGACCTAGACATAGAGATATATGCGCCAACCTAAGGGAAGGTAAGGTAAGTGAGAAGGAAACAGAGGTTGATATAGATAGACCGTACACTGATGCAGAAGCGCTTCATATCCGAAGCTATATAGATATTAAAAGCGAACACCTGCTTGAGGAAAGCGCACTCATTGACGGAGGAGCAGAAATTTGCTGCATCCGGGAAACAATAGTGTGGCCCTTGAACTTAAAGGCAGAAGGGCAAGTGAATTCTTCGGGTTGCAGGGAAAGACCCAACGGACCGACTTAGTCAGGCTCCACGCGAAGCCGGTCAGGAAGGGCCGAAGGGAGGGTACGGATAACGTCCCCGATGTGAGAATCTGGTGTGCTGTAGTTCCTGAACTCAATGAGGCCTTATATTAACGCCTAGCGTCGTAGGGCTTCTACTTAACACCCCGCGGCGCCTCGCTTCGTCAGTCAGAACGAGCGAACGCGATAAGGACGTCGTCTCAGACCCGACCGGCGAGATTGTCGGCGCTCCCCAGGTGGCGTCAGTAGTGGAGAAGAAGAGGGAGTAAGTATCTCTCTCGAGGATGAAAACTTATCACCAGAGGGCGAGGAAGAAACCGATGAAAGCGAGACAAAGGGAGTTAGTCAGAGGGAAAGTGATTCCACCTGTATAGCTAATGAAAGAGCTAAGGAGGAGAACGCTCAGGCCGAGCCGAGTAAGATGTCTGATGAACGAATCGAACGAGCTAGAGTAAATATCTGCTCGGTGCTGTTTGATGGAGACAGAGAGTTCGGCACGGTACAGAGAGTGAAGCAGCATGTAGTAACAGAGGCGCAACCGAGTGCGCCGGTAGACCTTCTCGAGGTGGTACGTCCAACCGAAGAGGAGAGGCAGCAGCTGTTCGCTGTGCTGGATGAGTATCCTGCTGTATTTTCTAACACCTCCGGTTATCGTCCTTCAATGGAACTTAAGGGTAGACTCCTGCCCGATTTGAAACAAAGTATGACTAGGATCCAGCAACCCGGGCGAAACATCACAGAACCGGTTGTCGACGACATGTCGGCGGATTCATGGACTTGGCCCGATTATCTGGATCACGTAGAAAAGCTGCGCCAGACGATTCAGAACTCTGGTTTAACGGTAGATCTTATGAAGTATGATTTCATTGAACACAACACTTCTTTTGTAGGCCCTATCATTGGTCCCAATATCATTGTACTGGACCCTAATAAAAGGTGCAAAGCGAGCTTAATGGACCCTTGTTTTGCGGGGACTTAATCTTGATTTCCATTATCTTTCAGGGCGCAAGAATATCGCAGCTGATTTCTTGTTCCGGATTTGAATGAGGAGCGAGAAGGCGACCCAGTCGCAGCGGAGGTCAAACCCCGTCGTGTACATAATAGTAGTTAATGTATGTATGTACTTTTTCTGTTCTTGGGACATGATCGTCTTGGACCACGACGCTGGAGCCGGTCGATGACGAAGATCTACGATATCCGTCATCGTCTTGGGGTGGGAGGTGATGCCACGGCCATGTCAGACTCCCCTCGACTCATCGCTACTGCAGCAGACAGCCCAGATCATTACGATCAGAAAGCCACGCAAAGATGGCGACGTCTAGTGCTATCGATGGCAAAGGAACGCTATTCGTCCCGCATCCGACGACCCTATCGGAACGCATGAATAACGGTCCTCCGTTAATGAAGCTGGGGGCCACCCGCCGGCCGCCACTAATGAACGCTCAGCACCCTAATGAACGATCGACACCCAATTAATAGAATATTAATGGGGGCATCTGGTAGATGCCATAAGATAGTAAACTCGAGTAGGCAATTAGGCAAGGGCCCAATATCGAGCCTTGAGGAACTCCACATTGAGTGGTCTTCAATCTGGATTTGCATCCATTAAACAAAACCAACTGTCTTCTGTTGCACAGGTAGCTATAGAACCACTCGAGGCAAATCCCACGTATACCATAGTGTTCTAATTTGCTTATTAAAATTCTGTGGTCCACTGTATCAAATGCCTTCGATAAATCAAAAAAATCACTATAGAAAACAGATTATTATCCATCGCTTTGGAAATTTTGTTCTCCATTTCTACCAGGCCATGGAGGTGGAATGGCCAGAACGAAAACCATGTTGGTTTGATGTTACGAGGTTTTTAGATGTCGTGTTATTGGTTAATCGATCACATATTATTTTGTCAAAATATTTTGAAAAATATGGAAGAACAGAGATGGGCCTGTAATTATTACATTTATTTTTTTCTCACCAGATTTGAAAACAGAGGTTACTTTGGAAATTTTTAGTTCATGATGTGCTTTTTCTATAAGACTTGAGCAGTTTATAATATTAGCAAGCGGTGCTGCAACAGCTTCTATGGCTGTTTTGGCCACTTGCGGATTGATATCGTCAATGTCACTGCTACATGTCGTGTGCATTTGGTTTGCTATGCTGATAATTTCTGATGGTGTAGTTAGAGTATTTGCAATAGAAGAAGCTGGTGAGATTATTAAAAATTCATCGAGTTTTATTGCTTTTTTCGATCTTTGAGGCCAAATTTGCCCCTATATTAGTGAAATGATCATTAAATTTTGAAGCTATGAGGTCTTTCTCACTATTTCGAGGCCATCTACGTTAAACGAATCTGTGGCAATGGAATTACTACTTTTCTGAAGTAATGTCCTAATTACTACCTAGGATTCCCTCAGATCATTTTCACAATTCATGATTTTTTCAGAGTAGTATTTCTTCTCTGACATTTTCCTTAGTTGTTTAAACTTATTTCTATAAACAGTAAATGTTTTCTTATTGGCCTCCATTGGATTCTTAACATATTTTAGGTAGCGTTTGGCCTTTTCCTGCATGATTTAAGTATAACCCCTATCTTCCTCTCTCGTGTCTAGGTGTTGATGACTATTTGTTATAGCCACTTACTTAAGAAATGGTCCTTACTAGCTTGCTTAGCAAGTAAGTAGATATGCACGCTAATCGGGGTTTAGTCACCTAATATGATAAATATAGGTTTGACTTAAATTAGCATGTTATACCTTGTGGAAATTGTAATGATGTAGTTTCCACAACCATATTGTACAATGATATGTGAGTGAATAAAGTATCCAAAGTCGCTCGTTGAAATCAATCAATATATTGTAGTGTCAAAGTCTTATTTAAAGCTTAATTAAGGCCAGCTTATTAACAAAGCCTAAGCCTATTGTCCTTACCACCCACAAACTTTGATGGCCATATTACTCCCGTTTCTAGACTCTTTGATGAAGACTTTAACTGATTCACTGTGTGATCTCAGTCTGCTTATCTCCACGAAGGAGTGGATGAATTGGCACTCACCACTGCTTGCCTCTTTGTGAACGACTCCACTCAACACGACGACATACCTCGTAGACCAGACGATTGGTATTCGAAGTTTCCTCCTTGCAAGCCAAGTACAGAAATCTTTATCTCCACGCAGTTCATACGTAACCGTCCAAGGGGCGACTTCTCGTCGATACACGGCTATATTTTGCAGTCAAAGATATGGTTATATTGACTGAGCCTATGTAGTTAAGTCCGAACGAACGCAACTTTCACGGATTAAATCCAAGACTGTCAGACAATAGTTTATTGACACGAACTACATGTTCTTTCACGACGAAACGAAGGCTGAACACCTGTAGCATGAGCCTTCATCCGCTCATAATACGAGAACGCAGTTCGACATAATAATAGTCAGCAGCTGACATTTTTCTTGGAGTTACGCTAGATTGCGATGAGGATCATTTCTGTTCTACATCTAGCCGTCAGCTGACTAACTACAACGGTTTTCACATCGAACGTTCAGCATCGCTGTTACGTTGCGATTGGCCTAAATTGTCGTCTGGCATTTTCACCAATCGTTCCGTGTAGATTTCTACAGCTCCTAGCAGTGTCGTCTGCTTAGTTATTTACCGTAGATAACAACGGCGCCACCTCAATAGCTAACGAATTCATACAGTAACGCGTCGCTATTGGTCGAAAATCACGCACGGTAAATTCGTGATTGGCTGGCAATCCAAGCATCAATTTGAAAACATTGTCCACATTGATCACAAACTATGGCAAATTGCGATCAAATTAATCCGTCAACATCCAAGCTGATTGTCCGTAAAATCAGTCTAGACAGTCAACTTATTTTCCCCGTACTCAATAGATTTTTATCATCTACGCTGGCCTTGCTATTTTATTAGTTAAAACGTAAACATTTAAGTAAGTAATCACGTTAGTCAACGCAAACTCTTATTCTAACACACGCGTAGATACGTCAATAATACACACAGTTAATGTAACAGTAAATTCTATTGAAATTGCTACACATGGCGAGAATATACATAGACTCAGTCTACATTAAGTAGCACCACTGTCATCCAAGGTTGTTTAAATATGCATCTAGGGTGAATAGCCCACTATAGCATTTAAGCGGGAAAGCCGTGTCGTATAAATGCTTGTATATCTCCATGAAAAGAGTATACGCCAGGGATGGGTCGCCATTATCACAGTCCATATTAAAGTCTGACTAGTCAGTATTACTCAGTAAAGCGTGAAATGTACTTACGGTCTGGTCATTAGTTTGTTTGTTTTTGCATAGATAGTTGGTGCACAGGTCCTAATAGGTGAAAGATCACCATACGGTATAATATGAAAATGATCTGAAATATATCATTCACCAAGATTGCAGAATCAAAATTTTCAAGTAATGAATTTGTAAATATATTATCAATTAAAGTCGCAGTTTCAGAAGTAACTCGAGTAGGCCGTAGTATAGTTGGTTGAAAGTAATAGGATAATAGGGTATTAAAAAATATGCAAGTGGGATGATGATCCTTAATTTGTAATAAGTCTGTGTTATAATCTCCCATTAAAACACTTTGTATTCATAAGGGTTAACTGTGAAAACAAGTGATGAATGTCCTCATTAAAAATATCGATGCCAGGCCAAGGGGGTCGATATATTGCGCATTATAATATCTTTTTCTTTAGGCTCCTGCAACTTTATAAAATGGTTCTCATAAATTTTTGTTACGTGAGCAAGTCCAATGCTATTCAACAACCTCAAAGACAATGTCCTCTTATAAAGAACCAAACTCTGCCACCTCTTTCATCATCCCTGATTGTGTGTGTTAAATTGTACCCTGTTAGGAAATCTGTAGCAGCCAAATCGAGATCAAGCCAAGTTTCTGTTACAACTAAAACCGTGGGCTAAGACTGGTAAAGCATTATCTGAATGCATCATCTGAATGTGGTGTGATGAGACTGATAAAGCATTATCTGAATGTCGAAAAATAATATTTGTGGTAAATAGTTGTGCAATTAAGGTGCGTGATGGCAAATCGATTAGACTGTTGTACCTGTGCTAGCAAAGATGTGTGGTTATCTAAACATAATGTATGCCTATCTGCTTAAACAAAGCGTTAACAAAATCTTAACTATTTATATACTACCTTACCTCTAATATGCAAATAATACACCTCAATTAGCCCTCATCGTTCATTGCATGAAATTAATCCAGTCCCCTACTCAAATATTCAGCCACCACGTTCTCCGCTGCCTTAATATATCGTACCTTAAAACAATTGTTCTGTGGTACCAGGTACCATCGCATGACCCTTGAATTCCTTATCTTATCAGCCTTTAAATACTGTAATCCACAATGGTCTGTCTCCAACACAAAATCTCTCCCAAATAAATATCTGCCAAATTTCTGAATACCCCAAACCATAGCCAAACATTCCTTTTCCTTTATTGAATACCTCCTTTCTCTTTCAACTAACTTACGACTCGCATTTGCAACTGGATGCTTAACGTCATCCAACTCTTGCAACAGTACACAACCTACATCCACATTGGATGCATCAGTCTGCACTATAAACTCCGCGTTGAAATCAGGTAATCTCAAAATTGACGCATTTGTCAATGCCTCCAACTTTTGGAAAGCTTCTTCCAGTCCAGGCATCCATTCGACTTCCACCTTAGCATTCTTTCTAGTTTGATCATTTCCATTCTTTCTAGTCTGATCAGTTAAGATTTCATAACCTCAGCACAGTTAGGAATAAGCTTCCTATAATAATTCACCGCTCCCAAGAAACTTCTTATCTGCTTCTTTGTCCTGGGTCTCGGTACACTCACTATCTTGTTTATGGACTCTACCCCTGGGCTAATCAATTCACCATCAATGGTATGCCCCAAGAAATCAATCTTTCCATATCCTAGACTAAACTTCTTCGGTCTCAGCGTCGAGTGCGCTTTCCTCACTGGAACAAAATTCCCTCTGCACCCTTAAATGTATTCAAATTGTTGTGTGGCGGATGGGCCACAAGACAAGCCTGTTCGGTAGGAGGCGGGAGTAACTATGACCCGCGTTAGGTAGCCATTAAATGCTGTGCTTATTTGCACGGTTCGGCCGCGTGATCTGTGTAGTATTTTTATAAATTAATTTTTATTAAATTTAAGCTGATTCTAATAATAGTTTAATATTCAGGCCGAGCAAAGTTCTTAGTTTATTTTTAGTTATATAACGCATATAATTGTTTTAATTTATAGGTCTCTAGATGTTTGTTTTAATCGAGCACTTTTAGACACCTTTATTTACGAATTTTCCAGAGTGCTAGTATATAAGCAACCCGATGTAAATAGGAAACGAGGGTTGAATAAACCGTGTCGCATGGTGATTTGCTATTGTCGTGAAGGATGGTTGCGTGCCTTCACACATACGAGTTACAGTGTTTTGATATCGTTCTGTGAGCGAATTCATAGCGTATACAAATACAAATATACGGACGAGGGTGACGTCCGGAGAAGCCCGTGTTCGATACGGTCCCGGTTACGATAAAATATACGGACGGTAGAGTCCGCGGAAAAGGCTAATCTGTGCGCTCCCGGCGGGACGACCGAGATAATCACTGTCTGGCTTTGGGCTGACGGCGCCGATCCGAGTGGAGCTAGGGGTCTACCGTAGATCGCGAAGCGGCCTGGACCACGACGGTGGACGTCGAGGTTGGACAGAACCCGGGGAAAGACCCCGTTCGAAAGAAATAAATACAGGTCTGTGTAAAACAAGTGGGAAAGTTGCGGAAGCTACCCCTTTGACCGTGTAAGAGAAAAATCGGATCGGTGCGCTCCCGGGAACGTCGCAGCCGTTGCGAACCAATCTGTCTGATTTCTGACTGGCTCCGCGTTGGTCCGCAAGGTTTGGGCCCGCCTTGTTGGAACGTCGCGAGATGGTCGAGTAGGTCACGATAGTTGGTGAACAGCCGCTGAGCGAGCTCGGGGAAAATACGAGTAGACAGGTCTGTGTGAACCCGGGGTAGCATTTGCCGTACGAGAAAAACCCGTGCCGTATAGAAAATTGGTCCGTGCGCTCCTGAGGAAGTCGCAACCGAAACAAACCAATCTGTCTGATTTCTGACTGGCTCCGCGTTGGTCCGCAGGGTTTGGGCCCGCCTTGTTGGAACGTCGCGAGACGGTCGAGTAAGTCACGATAGTTGGAACACAACAGGTTGTGCGAATCTCGGGTAAAGTTGCGGCCGCGGTTCTCCCGGTCGAAAAGCAGACAGCGGGGATACGGGAAGACCCGCGGAAACTAACGCAGACCAAGTAAAGCTCCGGTACGTAAGAGATCGGAAAATAACGCAGACCAAGAAAATACCCGGTACATCATAGTCCGGGTCGGTTCCCCGATAACACAGGAGTCGAAACGGGAAGATACCGACTCCTCTATATGCTTGTCGCCACACACTGATCAGAGGACTGACTGAAGTGCGGGGAAGGGCCCCCTCGTGCGTAGGTCGGTACGAAGGTTGGTGTGTTTTTACAGAAGGTTAGAGAGGGGACCTTCTCTTGAGTGTTCCATAGGGGTATCCTATCCCCTGAAGCACTGTTGGTTGATAACTGCCAACAGAGATCTGGTGCAGAAACTTACTCCGGAAATCCTATACACGGAAATGGAGCGAGATAGTGGGAAGATGTGTCGCCCAATATCCTTGTGCCTAGGGCGGAAAGACACAGAGGCTCGTTGTGAGACTTCCCTGTTCCCGGGACCGAGAAAACGACTGGTGCCTGAAAATATTGGCGGTAACGGGAGAGTTACAAGATGTAGAATGGTAGTTACGAGAAAGTCCTCACGGAGAAAGGGAACGACTATTGCCAGTAAAGGAACGAACCCTGTTCTGAGTAAAGGCCATCCTCAGGACGTTGCCCATCCGGCGACCGCGGAAGAGGCAAAGTCGGATCCCGAGACCGAGAGTTACAGTGTTGATTCCCTTAGGGAAGCGACCTATCTTAGGCCTTCCTCGGAGAGAACAGACAGTATGGGAAAAGATGATACGGGAAGACCATTGTACAGTGAGAGTGCAAGGGGCGGTGAGGCGGGTGGCTCTGAGCGTAGAACTGGGCTAGAGTTACTCCCACCCCGTGGACAGTTAGCCCGACCGAGAACGCCACAGTTGTCCTTATTTTCCATCGGAATTTTCCGACAAAACAGAAACTTCATTGACACATTTCTCACATGTCATAATCACGTGATATATCAAACTATAAAACTCCAGGGAACAAATAACCCCTCAACGCAGCACAAAGCTTATAACCTTAACTACATAATAAATCCACTTAGCATATCGTTTGAACTCATTTTTTTTGCTAGCATTTCACAGTCTTATGAGATCGAGGTTCTCCCTTTTGTCTATTGAATTTTCTCCTCCTCTTCCGACGACACATTTCCTGTACCGAGCTCACCTGTCCACAATCCAATCGTTCACTTTCACTTAGGTCTTCCGCTCAAATTTATTACGCCCACTCATCATCGTACATTTCAGGCGTTTCTCTACACCATCATTACGGCGTGCTTCCACAGCGTCCATCGATTCTTTTACAGTTTGCCTAACCTTAACATTAAGACTTTTAACCGGAGGTATAAACGTTTCATACCCGATTTGAGAAATGAATATTCACGAGTAATGACGTCCTGTCGGTGATTGGATGTTAAGCGCTTTTAATAAATATTCGTAAGTAATGATGTCACTAATCTAAGAGACAGAACTGAGTGGAGAAGACTGACGTCGTTGGCCATGGTCTCCGATCCGCAGCAATGAGGATGGACAAGACAAGACAAGACAATGATGTCACTGCTGTTGAATTCAGAGCACAGAAAGGCGAATCTATCGAAAATAATGTAACGTAAATGAAATTACAGTTTTGCTTCTTAAATTGATCAAAATTAAAATTTATTTAGTCAAGTTAGAAGTTTTATTTTATTTATATCTTTGACATTATAAACATGATATAATTACGTATCAAGTCTTTATGAAATCTTTCCCAGCACAACGTGGGACTTTGGCGCACTGGATAAGGCACTGGAGTTTTATTTCATTTATAACTTTGATATTATAGACATGATATAATTAGGTTGCAAGTCTTTATGAAATCTTCCCAGTACAATGTGGGACTGTGACGCACTGGATAGGGCACTGGATCACATCTGACTGCGGAACAGAACA
Source organism: Norana najaformis (assembly GCA_964023275.1). Taxonomy (NCBI): domain Eukaryota; kingdom Metazoa; phylum Annelida; class Clitellata; order Crassiclitellata; family Hormogastridae; genus Norana; species Norana najaformis. The sequence goes on from OZ029917.1 coordinate 25,161,088, forward strand.
TTCCAGGTTCGACTCCAGAAGGGTTCAAACTTTGTTCGTGGCATTTTTCAAAATCTTCCTACCTTTAGCACACGGGCTTTAACAACTATATATAACGCTCTAAGTTATGTTTTCTGCATTTCATAAATAATCTGCACAACCTTTACACTATGGGAAGCTCATTAATACGTTAATCTAAATTCAATGCATTTATTCAGTTTTGCTCCAAATCTTACGTAAGTTCTCAGACCGCATAGAAATCTGTTTCGAAGAAGCAAAACTGTCACTTCAGTTAGGCCTATAGATATGCCTATGGCATTATTTACGCTACATTCATTTTCAAACATTCACTTTCAAGTCTTTAATCAAAGACCAGTATTACACTACAGATTCCTTGGTCTCAAATCTACAGCCGTGAAGAGATTACTTGTGAATATTTATTATCAGAACTTAGCATCCAGTCAACATCAGACTTCATTTCTCATGAACATTCATACCTGAAACCAAGTATGAAATGGTAATATGCCGACCGGTAGGCCTACTCTCTTATATGTGTCCTTTATATAGCATTGTCTAAGCGCTCATGGTTTCTTGAACTGTGGCTTCTGCAGTAATATAATTAAATGCAACTGCTCTAATTCGCTCGCATTTTCTCTTTAACTAAAGCATGCGACATGCTTGAAAATATTCCAGTTTATTTCCAAATAGAATTAGAATCAGTTTACCTGAATCACAGTCACCGGCTCAGGTGTGCTCCAAACTAAATGAATGCCCATATCTTATGGCACAATCTGTGAAAACACATGTTTGATTTGGTCTTAACTGTTCAACAGATATCTTCATGTTTCATAGTAACTACATGTATACTTGTATTTATGGCTGAAGTACTTGAACTCGTGCTTGTACTTGGCACCGAAGTATTACTGTACTCGTACCTGAAACCTAAGTACTTGTGACATCTCTGGTCATCTCATCATAGGTTTAAAATCATTCCTTTAAATAAAGTAGGCCCATTTAAAAGAATGAAAGCTTCCAAAACTAAACAAATGTGAAGTAACTGCTACATACCATTTTTACTATTTATTTTTGCAAAACATGATACTGTACATGATCAGTTCTTTTACAGCTGATGACATATAGGCTACCGCCCAATTAATAAACATTTCAAATAGGCTTGCAAGTCCTTGGCCTCCAGCTGGGTTCAAAAATTTTCACAGAAAGCCATGTCCTCTGGCCTTCCCTCGCGCCCCTGCGCTAATACATGCGGAGACCGAACTATAATCTACATGGCCAAATGCAAATAACGCTTTAATAAATGCTGTCTGTCATTTGCTCTTTATACGACACTTAATAAAAACACTGGGACAGTCACACGTCTATCGACGCCATTTTCTACACAAACAATTGGGCAATTGCTATACATAACTGGTGCTACTATTTGACATGAGTAAAGAAGAAATGCCACGCTTTACATTTCGTAAGTTGTCTGTTTGAATATGTCTGATGGGAATGGTCGGGAAATGGAGCTGGTTCGGTTAATTGCAACAGACTCCGTCCTGCAAATACATTATACATTACAAGCAAATATGACTGCTGCTGAAAATAAAAGCTTTTGACAGGGGCTTAGAAACAAATGCGCTACTGTGGTTCCCCGCGCAAGTGGTGGCAATATCGGACCATTAAAGCACACCATAGGCAACTTAATGGACATTTAAATGTCATTGTTAGGCTAACAGCGTCCGATTTTTACTGAACGGGATTTCGTTTTACGCATTTTATGCCATTTAACGTAACACAAAGGAGAAATTATGTTGTGCCTGCGTGTTCTGTGCTTCCTTTCTTTGTCACTAGCGCACCTACATGCCTCCAGATTTGTGAGAAGTGTCTGCCCGATGAACGAGAGGTGCATTGTTTTATGGAATGCATTCGGCTCCAGGCTGCCTGTGGTCGTTGTTCTGTCCATGGGCGCGGGCTGTCTCACCGTCCTCCTGTTGCTTGCTTGAGGAAAAGCATATCGCCTGATGGAAGGCGTTGCGGAACTCCCTCGAAGTGCGGTTGTAGATGATGGGATTGACACACGAGTTGAAGTAGGCGAGGCAGTAGCAGAGCACACTCAGTGTGCCATAGATTCCGTTATCTGGAGGGCTCCCGAAGAACGCCACCAGCAAGTGGATGTGAACTGGGAGCCAGAGTATGGCAAAGAGGACTACGACGATGATCAGCAGCCTGCTGGCCTGCTTCTTCCGGGTCTCTGTCTTCTTTCCTGTCCTCTGGAGCATGCTTGCCGCCTTGTGTCGACCAATATGTCGCAGGATTCCAACGGACAGAACCCCGATTATTGCCAACGGTAGCAGGTAGGCGAACACGAAGAACGTAGCGAAGATGCGCCTTGCGATGCCCTGACCGTAGTTGTCGCAGTCCTCGAAGCCTTGCTTCACATTCAGACCGTACGAGGACAGAATGGGGGCGTTGAGGACGAGCATCACGACCCATATGCCGATCACTGCGAGCACGACGTTGCGCCGGGTCCTCAGAGCCGCCGTCTCGACGTGGCGCACGATCGTCATGAACCTTATGGCCGAGATGAGTACGAGCGTGTACACGGTCACGTAGGCCGTTACGTTCACCATGTAGTGCAGCAGTTTGCACGGAATGTCGCCGAACGGCCAGCTGGCAGTGGCATAAAGGTAAGCGGTAGATGGTGGCACAACTAGCACGAAGGATAGGTCGGCAACGGCGAGGTTCAACAAGAGAAGGTTCGTTACAGTTCGCATCGTGTGGTTGGAAAGAATAACGCAAATGACGAGACTGTTACCGATGGTTCCGACCAAAGAGATGAGTCCGAAAAGGACTGGAACGATCACTTTGTACAGGATGAATTGGAACCTGTCAGTTTCTTCGACCTCCGTGTCGTTTAGTAATTTTACGAACAGTGATGAATTAACGCTTTCAGCATCCATCTCTGTCTCATTAAAAGTGTCCTTCATTTTAACTGATGATCATTATAATATATGTGATTACGTATTGGAGATCGTGTAAAGGCGTGTGGTCTTTTTCTTTTGCTTGATCATCTGCATGCTGGTCTGAAGAAGACAACCAATGAGTCATATTGGATGACATAAGACATGTACAAGTTATTGACCTTTGGCTATCGTCTTCTGTACAGGTAACGGTAAAATTATTGCAAAAGCATCTTCAGCCTCATGGCTGGATACTGCTTGGCCTTTTCAGATGTTTTGATACGAGCATCGTAATCGTAATCCCGAGATTTCTACAGCGCCCAACGAAAGCCACGTCGCGGAGCGCATCTAGCGAATAAATTAATATGGCATTGAAGCTTTGATAGTTGGTTAATTCAGGCAACGTATCTCTGACGTAATTTCTGACGTCATGTGATGATCACTAGCCTTCGGCCATCTGCTCGCTCGTGGACATGAGCAGACGACAGTCGTTATCTTGGCGGTTTAATGGTCCACATTCGCACGTTAATGGCTACTGTCACTTATGTTTTCCCGACGGTAAGAATTTATCAATATTTGTCGGATCAGTTTTGCTCGGCATCAGGCTTGTGGCATTTTCAGAGAAAAAACAACTAAGGACGTTTTTACAGATGATGTCCAAGCAGCCTTTGTCAATTATATCGCAGCACTTGACCAAACCATAAACGACTGCGCAGGCGCAGGCGCGTTACTTGATTTGATTGGAAACTTCGCGCAGCGCAGGTCGTTTGAATTCTTTTAACCTGTGGATAGCAAAGTAAATAACGTTCTCTTGGATTAACCAGAGTTAACGACAGGACAATAAATTTATTAGCGGAGCCATACCCTGCGACAGACAGATACGTATACAACGGCAGAAAGAAAACAGAACTCCGCAGAGGACAAGTGGACACTTAATATTGTCATATGATCAAAGCAGGCCATTCGGGAAATTGGCCACAATTCTTTCTTATGTAGGCCTAACTGACAGGCTTTTGCATCTTGAAAAGAACGAAAGCGTCTAATACACTAAGTAACACAATTTTGTGCTTGGGTAGTAAGTGTTATTTCTTACTTGCTTATGCCTCAAAGGTATAGAAGATGACTGTTATTTCCTTCAAACTTTGCTTTTGTGACCAGGTCAATGACATTTACCTATTTCCAATGAAGAAACGGGCGAATTTGCTTGTTTTCATGCAAATTAAGTAAAAACAACAACATGCTAATCAATATTAACATGTATTTACACTATAGTTATACAAAAATGACCACAAGATATTTAGAAGTAAGTAGTTTTCCGAGATTTATGATTATACTATAAATCACTTTCACGAATCGGCCCCGAATGTAGTCTCGCATCATGTCTCGTTTTATTGTCCTTGTTAGCGACGTTCAAAGTCCAGTAGGCCTATATCCCGGTGGAAGCGCTCGCCTTGCTCCTCTGAGTACGCTCCCATGTTCTTCTTGAAGTTATCAGGATGAGCATCAAGGATATGAACTTTGAGGGACATCCTGCAGCCCTTTTTGCCGCAGTACTTCACCAAAGTCTCAACCAACTCCACATAGTTTTCGGCCTTGTTATTGCCAAGGAAGCCCCTAACCACTGCGACGAAGCTGTTCCAAACCGCTTTCTCCTTCCTAGTGAGCTTCTTGGGGAATTCTTTGCACTCCGAGATCTGGCTTTGACCTTTGCTTCAGACAGCTTAGGGAAGAAGTCTCGAAGGTACTTGAAGGCTACCGACTCCTTATCTAGAACTGTGACAAATTGTTTCATAAGGCCCAATTTGATGTGAAGTGGTGGCATCAACACTTTCTGGGGGTTCACTAGTGGCTCCCACTTCACGTTGCTCCTCCCCACAAAGAACTCGATCTCCTGTGGCCAGTTGCGCCTGTGGTAGTGCATCGTGTTGTCCCTGCTGTCACAAAGGCAAAGATAACAGAGACACTTCGTAAAACCGCCTCGGAGACCCATGAGGAATGCTACCAATTTTGAGTCTCCGATGACCTCCCAGCTGTACTTATCTTACTTCAAGGCGTCAATTAAGCTCTTGATGCTGTTGTAATCCTCTTTGAGGTGCACCGAGTGAGCCAGAGGAAGAGACAGGTACTTGTTCCCGTTATGGAGAAGCACGGCTTTGAGACTCCTGGATGAACTGTCAACGAAGAGACGCCACTCGTTCGGGTTACAGTCGATTCCAATTGCCTCCAACAGACCGGTCACATTATGGCAGAAGCAGAGCCCATCTTGACTGATGAAGAAGCTGGAAAAAGCTTGGTGATGGTTCCCTCTTATCTGCGACTTGCACACTTTCATCCCACAAATTCCGTTGTTTGAGCCTAGACGTCCAAAGTTCTTCATTGGACTTGGTGAGAACAAGATCTCTGATCAAGTCGTTGAGGTCTTTCTGGCTGGGATAGTAAGGGTTTCTCTCCTCAGCTGGGAAATTGTAATCTGGATCTCCAACGTCTTCCTCGCTCTCTGACTTACTGCTTTCTTCTGAAGACAGCTGCTTTCTGTCCGGAGGAGTGGGAACGGGAAGCTCAGGGCAGTGTGGCACCGGGGCGATGGACGAAGGAAGGTCCGGTTACGTGATAGCAGGTGCATTCTTGCCAGTCCGACGTTTGGAAGGATCCACTATACAGAAGTAGCAATTGCTTGAGTGGTCAATGGGTTCACGCCAAATTCTTGGGATAGCAAACTTCATGGCTGTCTTTTCCCCTCTGTGTCATCCTGGAAAAGAACAAAATAAAATTGTGATCATAACAAAATAAGTGTATTTCACCCATGACAAATATGTAAGACATTCTCGCAACATATTTCATATGTCATATATTTGTTCAATAACATTGAAAATTTTCAAAAATTGTGAAATTACAACATTTCAAACTTTTAAACTTTTATAACATAAAATGTCGCCAACTAAGCAAGTATCAATTGTCCATCTTACCCTCCAGCGTTTTTTAAGTGCTCGCAGTTGAAATGAAGTGCCCAAGGGTTTGTCTTGATCCCCAAAAAGCATGCCGAAATATGCCTTGTAGGCTTCACCCATATTAGGAGGTGCTTCCAAGGGGTACTTTTTCACTCTTGTCTTGATAAATTGGACACAGATATAGCAACATGTGCCTGCCGGATGCTTGCAGCCTCTTGATGCCGTCTCAGATAAGTATTCACTTAGGCAGCTACAATTAAACTGAACTGGTGGGTTTAAGGCCACTGTATTTATACCGCACTTTATTTTTCTGGAAAGTTCCAGAAGGTTCTCGGACTTTTTACAATATTCTAGAAAGTTCTAGAAAGTCCTAGCAGTTACTCCAAGTTTACTTGGCATTGAATTCATCTTGAATTTTCTATGAAGTAGATAAATTTCAGAATATCACTGTCCTGGTCACAAAAGCAAAGTTTTGGGGGAATAATAGCCATTTTCTATACTTTTGAGGCGTAAGCAATTAGGAAATAACACTTACTACCCAGGAACGAATAAAAATAAAAATTTGTTACACGGTGATATCTGCGAGCAGTGCATATTTGGCCGCAGATGTTTTAAATATTTCAGTAGGGTGTTTATAATTTATTCCCCGATTAAAGTATCGGCTGCTCAAGGACGGCGCCAAATGGACGGCATCTGCACTTCCTCAAACTGTGACAAGACAACTGGACAATAACTTGGGCGTGTTAGCTTAAAGTAGATAATGCAGCATGGAATTACGTTTTTAGGCAAAACAGAAAAACAACCAATCTGATGTTATTTAGCCGTATGCATCTCTCAATCGGTATATTTATATGGTAATTGTTCGTCCAATTGCTCTGCTAACGTGTAGTGTTCCGTAGGGTTCCGTACTTGGTCCTCTGTAGTTTACATTATACACCACCTTTTGGAAGGTGCTTGAAAAGCGCTATGTAAATGTTTGTTACATTACATTACATTGCCTCACTTGACAATAATTTACTTGGATATTATTTTTGTGCTCATGATACTTAAATCTAATTTCATTTGACAGTTTGTCTTGCCACTCTTCTGTGCAACTGTTGTCTGATGCCTTTGAGGAGGTGCAGTCTTGGATGGCGGTTAATAAATTCGTCAACTCATAAAAAACTGAATTTCTACTTCTGGGCACTCCACAGCAACTTAAGAAGTTTGAATTGGTTAAATCTTCAAAACTGGGTAGCTCACTTGTTCACATCACATGACATGATTGATGCTGCTGGGAGTTGTTTCCGATTCTAGTATGTCTCTCACCAACTATGAAAATGGCATTTGTTAGTCGTAATACATTTATATTCGTAACACACGCATAATTAGTTGTGTTGTTCGCGGCGTGATGTTCGCATATCTTCAAGGATATCGTTGGCAAATGCACTTGTGCCTTTGCACATTTGTTGATGTTTTAGCATAGAACATCATTACTTAGTAACCTTCGTGATTATTGTCGCTTGGGTTTCGCCCTCTACTTCACGCCTTCTACTTCTAGCCGTCCCTCCGCTAGTCTGTTGCTACACCTAAGGAGTACCGTTTGAGTATATATAGGACGCATTGCACCCAAAACTTATGTTTGGTCACATAGTTATAATTTTTCTCTGCCTTCTTTGATATATTGGAAGCCAGTAGAACATTGGTGTTCACGTTCTTCTTATGAAGCACTGTGCTCTTAAATTTCATTTTTAATTGCTATCTCAGTAGATTTTGCAAGCGCACTCAGCAGCAGTTCTTGCACACATTGTACACATTGTAAGCAGCATATGATCTACTCTCAGATTCTATTATGCCTTTTAAATCAGCAAATGACAAACGCTCGCTTCTTCCTGTCATAAAGAAAATTGTCTGCTCTAGTTATTTCGAACTGTTACAGAGGAGGATGTTAGGATACTGACAGCTCATGTTCAGATAATAAGTCAACCTCAATGTAAATCATTTTTGGTCGGTTTCAGCTTCATGTGAAAAAAATGTCTTCTTTCATGACTTTAAGCCAAGGAAGGCTAAATAATTTGAAAGGAAGGAATTATAACAGAGTAGTAAAGGCGCTAGATTAATTGCTGGATCCAACATAGGTTAGCAGATGAAAGATGCAGAAATGCGTGCAAAAGATATTCTGAGCAAATTAAAAAGTAAGAGAACGAAAAAGTCGAGCCATCCATATCTTGGGCTCGTTCGCTGGACGTAGGTAACGCGGCACAGAATTGCACGATTAGTACAGACAGAAAAACAGTCAATCAGACAGAGATATATAGGATTAAGCCGAGACTGTTTTATCCACTTCAGACTTGGGTTATGCTACCCACAGGAACGGACGAGTCCAAAGTAGTTGAGATAAAACTGGTTAAAGTGTATGAGGAGAACTGATAGAAATCCTAAAAGAATGTTGGCAGAGACAGTTTAGCTGGCTTGTCAGAACAGCCAGGATAATGAGGATGACCAAAAGAAGATTGGATCCTGGATGAACTCGGTATCAGGCCAATGACCTCGGCCAATAACCCCCGTGGACAATAACCTTCTAGGAAATAACTCCCCCAGTTTAAAGCCCTCTGGCCAATAACCCCAAAATTCATCTATATATTATATATATTATATATATATATCAAAGCGTATTTAAAAGATGATAATAAATCAAAAGAAGATCTGATAAGTAACTCATAAATCATAAAGTCAAGAATTTTGTCGTGCAGAAAGTTATTAAGTGTAAACCAAATGCGGGCGTCGTTAAAACGAGTAAATTGTTACAGTGTTCATTCAATATTTATAAAGAAATGAATGTACTTATGACACCATATCGGTGGATTTTATTACAACAAATAATTTTGGTATTTGGTCTGCTACGACGGTGACAGCTCGGTTTGTTGACGATCCATTATACAATCAAGTCTTTGGTGACTGAAGAGAAACAATATAGCCAGAATTACAGAATTCAAGGGATTTTAAAATGTCTAAGACAAAGTCTTAAATGTCGATTTAATATTAAGCCACTGGGCTCCCTTTAGGTAGTCAACGAAACGCATTGATAAACCACAGGCCAATAACCTAATTTCCAGATGCAATTCTGACTGATTAAAACTCTAATAGCTACTAAAAATAAGCCACAGCCTTCCGTTTGTAAGTATGTAGCATTCCACCTACCGCATTGAAACAGAATACCTATACATGTAGTGTGTGTATCTACCTAGACGTTTAGCATTTAATTAGCCCATATCCCAAATAATTTGATTGCAGCTTACTTCTAGTGCACAGTTGATGCCTTGTGCAGTGGACACCGGCGTTATAGAAGTTGCTAATTAATTTAATTAAAGGATGACATCGCAGCTTTAAAGCGGGCATCGGTAGCTACCATCCGACTTTCTGGCAGTTTTCAAACCCTTTTGCAAATAGAGCAGGCCTTGCAACGTCGTGGCTGTCAGTGGCTGGGCCTTCCACCTGAAATGGCCTTCCTTTGGATGTGCGTGTCCTTTTGTTCAGTGACGCCTCATGCTCCTTACACAAACACTTGAAAACTGCTCTCGTTTGTCGGATCTGGACTGGGAGCGCCTCTGAATCGGTATGTGGAGGGGCGCTATATAAAATGAATACTCTGAATTAATATGTGCATTTATTTATACGTAGCCTGTGTATATATGTGTATAGTTATATTTAATTGCCTGTTTATATATTTGTAGATATTTATATATCATGTACGTGTTATACATGCAGGCCTGTAATTATGTGCATGTGCTTTCAGGAAAATGTCTATATGCATCTTGCAGATTCCTCTTTTCCGCTTCTCGTTACCGTTTTTACGAGGAATTCCGACGCCCACCGATATTGCGCAGGTGCGTGGTCACGTAATCGCCTTAACTTTGCGCCCCAGTTGTTTTTCGTCGCTGCCACGAGTTCAGTTGTGAAACCATGGGAACCACCTTGTCATAGCGACGAACAGCAGTCAAGCTTTCAACACACTCATATTATAAATGACTTCTTCATAGCACTATATAAATATCTACACTGAAGCTATGTAAATTCGAGAAAGAACCAATGCCTGCTACTGTTAGATCGCATGACTCAACAACGACTAGTTAGTAGAAGCGATGAACCGATGACACGGTGTAGCATTACATATCAGTTAAGAAGACTTTGAGTAGATTCGGTAGCACTTAAGTCACATAACGATGATGCTGATTTTAGTTTTCGATAGCCTGCTATTGGGTTATGATTGGTATGCTTTCAACAAATTTTGGTTATAATCAAAAGTCGTTAAAGTCGTATAGCAGAGCCAACGCAGGCCCTAATCGTTCGCTTATAGAGTTAAAGGTAATACACATTACTGTTGGTCTGATCGCCCATTTACATAGAGTAATGTAAGTCATGTCATTTGCTTATGTAGGCCTATAATTAAGGCAGAGTAAGATGCTCCTTAATCACACACCGCAATTAACATTAGTCTCAGAGACGTGATCTTTTGGCTGAGGCTGAAGCGCAACATAACAGTAAATAAATAAAATGTAGTTCATGTATCTACATAAAACCAAGCCCAGCCCAGAAGGTAGTCCCATAAGCTTTCTTGCCAAGAGAAGGCTGATATCAAGAAATAAACCATTCCGGCGTCTGTAACCTAAATCCAGCTAGAGATGAGCCACGCCAGAAACACGTAATGTAGCAATGAGGGAATATATGGTTTATATAGCGCTTGTTTAAGGTACCTACATAGAACGAAGAGCCCAGCCCAAAAGATAGTTTCATAAGCTTTCTTGACAAGAGAAGGCGGATAACAAGAAATAAACCATTCCGGGCAGACGGCGTGACAACTAAAAGGCCTTTTGTGCACGATAGCAGTCTGATCAAAAGAAGGAGCATCTCATTCCGGCTCCGGATCTGCGGCCGACCATGCGACAGATGGCGCCACACAATTCCTATAATAAACCTCGAGCCAAGCATAGAGTGTGGGGTAGCAGCAGTTCGACTGCAGAATGTGCGAGGAGATTGGTTCAAGACTGATAAAGGAACAAGACAAGGGGATCCGATATCACCTGAAGTGTTTATTACAGTTTTAGAGAGAGCCATGGATGGCGTCAAAGAGAACGGCGGAGGAATCTTAGTGCAGGGTCTAGCAATAAACAACCTGAGGTTTGCCGATGATATAGATGTAATCGAAGAGAGTAGCAGGAGGCTAGAAAGAACATTAACGAGATTGGTATTAGATAGTAAGCCATACGGCTTGGTTGTAAACACGGCAAAGACAAAAACGATGGTATTTGGCAGCGATACAATAGACCGGCAGATAACAATAGATGGCGAGGAAATCGAAAATGTCAAAGAGTTCGTATATCTGAGAAGTACATTCACGCACGACCTGAGCTGCAAGAGAGAAGTAACTTTAAGATTTGCCAAGGCCAAAGCGGCTCTCGCTAATTTAAACAAGATCTGGAAAAGCAAAGAGATAATGTTGAAGACCAAGTTGGCGGTGCTGGATACTTGCGTGTTCAGTGGGGCCATGTATGCATGCGAGACGTGGGTAATAACCAAAGAAATTGAAAGAAGAGTAATGGCATTTGAAAGAACATGCTATCGGAAAGTACTGAGAATCAGCTGGCGAAGAAAGATGACGAACGAAGAGCTATACAAGCAAATTGGCCCAAGAACAACTTTACTCCAAAAACTAATCCGCAGAAAATTACAAATGTTTGGGCATATATGTAGAATGGATGACTCCAGAATACTCAAGACGATAGTGTTTGGCAGGATGGGAGGGAAGAACAGAAGAGGACGCCCTAACAGAGAGTGGGTAGACGACATCATCTCTTGGTGCAGTAATAATTCCTTACAACAACTAAGCCACCTGGCACAGGATAGAGACAATTGGACGGAGATGGTGAAGCGCGCATCAAGCACCTACGGGCGCTGAACCCATGGCGACTGATGATGATGATGAAGCATAGCTTACAACTTTAGACCCACATAGAAAGTCGCTACGGGACCAACGATCAGTAAAGGATTCGGCGCATGTAATCAGCTTCAAATTTGCGAAATCTACAAGCAGATCTATCAGCAATCCGCAACACGCGCTGCAACCGAACAACCTGAACCGATTGACACGGTCAGCATAGTCTACAGAACGCTACAGGAAGTCAATCCTACCGCTGATAAATGCGTGGACTGAGAGACAGAGAGTAAGGGAACTGGTCACTACATGCTGCTGGCGTAGCTGTTCTAGGGTGAACGCCAGCCAATACATAAAACGATGCTCTTTACAGTTGAAGACCTTCCCTTTGTTCCCAGGCGCAACGGAAGAAACGAACCGCCTTTTAACAGAATCACGTACCATGTTATCCGTGGTACTGCGTCATAGACCTGTAGGCCTAATAACTCATACTCTTGCTACAGCCTAGCATCAGTTCGTGTGCAATGACACGTATACAGTTCAGCCTACATGTATACGCCATAAAAGGCGCCATATAGGCTATGTGTTGCAGAAATGGCGCGGCATAAATGTCTGATTAATAATTATTGGTCACACATCATCGACAGTCTTTCATGAGTGCACCTGCTGATCTGAATGACGAGTTTTATGGACGTCAGCGCTGGCCAGCACTAAGCTGGGCCGCTTCGAAGCAAACAATCGCTGACAACGTTATAGGTTTTTTCTCGACGACAATGACATCATAAAATGCTTTGATGTGCAAACTGAGAATTTTCATAGCGCCAATTTATTACTTTCAGTTTTTTACGCGCGTTATTTACACACACTCGTATATATACGAAATGATTCTGATGGATCATAAACTACCTCGGGTAAAAATAATAGTAATAACTTAGGTTATTTTTAAAATTTGCAATTATTTTTACTACTACCACTACTACTACTACTACTACTACTACTACTACTACCACTACCACTACCACTTTTCAGATTTGACCAGTTGTTGGGCAGATACTTTGCTGACACACTTAATTTGGATCTTACTGATCAGAGTTGGGATCAGGCATCGTTGCCTCTGAGGAATGGGGCCTTGGTTATACCTCGCAAGTCCTCGCTGGTATTTCAGCCGCAGGCACCACGATATTACAGGCTTCCATTCTCTCCTCCCACGACCTACCCCGGCTGGCCCTTTGGCTCTTGCTCTGACCCACAGTTCGACTGAATCTGGGGTCAATAATCCTGAACGCTTCCATATTCGATAAACAAACAGCCTGGAGTCGCTCTCTCTTCCATAAGGATCTGACAGTCTTCAAAATCTCAATAATATCTGAGTAACACTAAGCCTGATTTAAGGCAGTTCCTTCACCACCCTCTGGTAACTGGTGACTGGCACTGCCCATAAGTGCTTGTGGTTTGAGAATGGACGACGCAGCTGTCCGCATTGTGAGAGGTCTAGGACTTGGTACAGACAAATGGCCCCACATGAATGCCCCTGCGGAGTTCCGGTCTTAGCAGATGGCTCTTATGGTCTGGCATGCGCTTTAGGCACGGGTAGAACCGCGAGACACCCGTTAATCAGCGATATAGTGTGAAAGCCCTCGTGAAGGCTGGTTTTCCATAAAGTAAAGGACCAGCGGGATTGGTCAGATCTGACGGTCGGCGGCCCTATGGTGCAACCCTTGTTCCTTAGGAGGTGGCTAAATGTCTGACCTGGAACGTAACAGTAATCGACACTCTGGCTGATTCGTACCTATCCAGAGCTGCTGAGGTCACGGATGCTGCTGCTGATATCGCAGCAGAACGAACGGTGGCAAGATATACAGAGATCCTATCAACACACTGCCTTGTCCCTCTGGCCTTCAAAACTCTTAGTCCCATAAACCAGGAATGCTTCAGTCTTGTAAAAAAACTTGGTCATTACTTAAGCCAAGTGTCGGGAGACAAAAGGAAGACTTCATTCCAGTTTTAACGCCCTTCTGTAGCCATCCAGCGCTTTTATCGTAATTGCTTGCACGGCACTTTCCTCGAGCCAGACATAAACAAAGATTAGCCATGCCAGATGCAACAAGTCTCTGAAACATATTTTTTTTCATCTTACGATGTAGCAAGTCTCTCAAGCGTATTTTTTCATTTTGTCCTTGGAATATAATCCTTTGGGGTTAAAATATGGAAATAATATAATAATTATAATGGCTAGTCTTCGTCAAATATATGCGAAGACTAGCCAATAAAGATCAAGTTTCTCCCTTACGTAATTTTATCACTTCCTTTGGATATATTCCTTTCGGTAAGACATGATAATAAAATTGTCGGCCTGCTTCTCGCAGCACGTTCTTGTGTTCGCTCATCCATCCATATGTCGTTTCGTTGTTCGCCCAGATACTGTTTTGAACAGTCTGTGTTGTTCGCCTCTACGTTATTTGAGAACGACCTCGTGACTCATGTAATGCGACTTGGCTGCATTACGTACGTCGGCTAAGTAACTAAAATAGAGGAAAATGATTATTTCCTTTACAGGTGAACAGTGACACTCGAGCAGGATGCAAGACAACAGTGCATCCAGAATGAACAACCAATTCTGTTAAGACATTGCATGGACCAAGTATTTGTATATAGGACGTACGCTGTACCCTACTTTCTACTGGATTAGGCCTAATTAGGCTGTTAATGTAGAGCTTACTTGTTCTATCGCTCACTACTATTCTTGAAGTGGCGTTTCATGAATGCCAGATTACAATTACAGCCAATATTAAAATTCAAGCTCATTCGCTAAACACTGTCTGCTGAACTTCCCCATTAGCTTCTTCTGCTTCCATATTTCAGTTGCATGTGGTAGTAGCATCTGATTAAACATTTCCCACCTTTCCTACATCGCGTTACTGGCTCCTTCATAGCTCTGGACCGGCCCTATCAGAGGGAAGGGCAGCAGGGCCATTTGGCCCGGGCCTCACATGGTAAGGGCCTCATAATTACAAATACTGTTTTTAGTCTACTTTAAAATAAGAAAGAAATGTTCTTATTCGAACCAACGATTTTCTATTCTTGATTCAGTGGCTAGCAATAAATCTATCGAATTCTTTTAATTTATTTCACCACACATGGTTTCTTCATGTTGTTGCCTGGCAATGGCTGCATGTTAGCACGATAATGTCAGCCACGGTGAGGCACCATAGTCACACCCCTTCAGGTCGCAGGACCCCCTCTTCTAATCTATTATCTATGGCTCACATTTACGCGCCAGCCAGTATTGGTTATTGTTCACTTCCGGTTCTGTAGTCTTCTGTTAATGATGATGACGACGAGTTTTCTGCTCGAAGGGAGGGCCATTGGCTTTATGCCACCCGGGGATGAGATGAGTGAGGTGGTTTCCCGTTGCCTTCCTCACAGACAGTTGTGGGCGAGCAACTTGTTCAAGGTCGCTAAGCAGTGGCTTGAGGCAGATTCGAACCCGCGACCCTCCGGTTACGAGGCACAGACCATACCACTACACGACTACCCTTATAATCTATTCATATATAAACCACACTCCACAATGAAGAGCTGTTTCGAAAGTGGAGCTAGTTAGCGAAGTAGGCAAAAGTTGTTTCAGGCGCCAATGAACAGTTCGCACTGTACAGCAGCATTTCACCATTTCTTAAAGATACACAGCAAAGCGGCGTAAACTCGTTTCTTCAGGCTTCAGCAAGCAGTTTTGACAACGTCAGCAATGATTAACAGTCTGAATCTGACACATCGGCTCATTCGGCCGATACAGTAAGCGATCCGAGACCATCAGCACCAGACGATAGTACTGCTCAGTATGCTGCCGATTCTCAACATTAGGTTGAAAGTGGCCTTCTTGCGCAAGTCTCCGATAATGTCGGACTCGACAAGATTCAGCAGGTCTGTGAATACAGTGGACATCTGACTACAGCATCGTTTCTGATCTAGGTGAACATGTCCAAAGAGAGCAGCTAACAGCTCAAAATATATCTGCTACAGAACCTGCTGTCATGAAATTAACTGATAAAAGAAATAGAGCCCAGTTTAAATAATTTCTAATGGTAAAATGCTTTGATATTCCCAGCAACATTTCACGAGATGCAAATAATCATGCTTCTCCTCTTCGGCTGCTGACAAAGGATCTTCCAAACGGTGAGAGCTGCAAAAGAGACTGACTATGCTGGAGTGCAGCAAAGCAGTCTCTCTACCGTGCACCGTGTTTCAATTTCAGCAAAGGTTCTACAAATTCGTCGTTTCTGCCAGAATGGAGTCTTAGTCAGGATTACCACAACATGAAAATTAGATCATGCATAAAGAAAACGATGTTACGTGGAAATTGGCTATCAGATCGGCATCATCGGTTACCTCTTGTTGCCTGAAATTGCAGCCGATAGTAGTCGGTGGAGTCAATTCTGCTCATTCTGGGTGTGATTCTTTTTCTTTCAGAGCTTGGACTAGCATTTTTCGGTTCTAGTAAACGTAATGGTGATCGCACAAATGAAAACTTTATGGGTATTAATTATTATTATTATTTCTGCATTTATTAGGCGCTACTATCTAATGACTTAGCATCAATTGATGGCACCGAGCAATTGTGAGTGAAGGACTTTCGTTTCGTTTATATGTTCTTCGTTTCGTTTATATGTTCTTCAGTTCTTGTTTTTAAATGGGTATTGTTTGGGCATAATTGGAGTATTTGTGTTTTGAAACACTGTGAACGTGTAATTCAGTTTATGCTGCATTGTACAAGTATCTATGTTACGCACAGGCCCACTGTTATGTTACATTACCGTGTAGTTGTTTCGACCGCTGTATAATAGCGAATGTAAAATTGCATATGCTTCAGTTTCTCGCGTTGGAGGCTTCGAAATTGGAACACGTGGGCCTCAATTTCTTTAATTGGCATGAGTCTCTTTCTACATTTGAAGGGGACTGGCTCTGGATATTATGTTTCAATGGCCAGTCGTATCAACTGTGGTTCTTCCTGAAGGGGAGTCAAGTGCCTGCATGTAGTGCATCTCGAGGGGGCCATATTCTCTGCTGGTCCTCGCCAAGTCCGTATAATTTTGCTCCGAAGTCCAGGCCTACAAGGGGACTATTGGCAATATAGATAATGCTGTTGCGCAGTTTAAGCACTGCTTGCAATAAGTAACAGGCTGTATATATGTGATGGCGAACGCTCGCGCTATCTGGCGAATAACATGAAAAGAAAGGTTGTTTAGAAAAGGCGAGATGCTTGCATAAAATTCTCAAAACCGGGACACTTTTTGGCAGTTTCTTTCATTGCCCATAACTAACGGGGAGCAACGAGGGGCATTCCCCAGAAGGGGCAGTTTGCCGAGACGCTATTTATTATTTTGTAATTTGCTAATATTATCAGTTATGGGTAATATTTAACTACTGTAGTTAACAATTAGTAGCTAAACTACGTGTTAAGTAGTTTAAAATTAGTTAACCCCTTTGTTTTAAAAAGTTGTAACTAATAGTTAAACTACAAGTCTCAATTTGGAGTTAATTGCTCCTTTAGAACTACTTTTTCAGCAAGAGAGTTTTTCAACTGCATGCTTGTCAACTTGTTTCCAAATTATTTTGCTGTCACAGTTGGGAACACGGCTAGTTAGGTTGCATTTCCGGTTATAGAATAGTCGTATGTTTATGAATTAACACATTGATAATATAATGTATTGTCTAAAGTTCATCATTGCTGCAAAGATGCAGCTACATAAACTAAAACACAGGCGAAAAATTTTACAGCTGTATGCGCGAAGTTGCTTTCTTTTCAAGAATATACGTGATCGGAAGGCGGGATTCGCAGAGTTCGCACGAAATATTCGCACATCGCAGTCTTTATTCCACTTTTATCGGAAGCGAGAGGATTATGGGAGTGCGCATCGCCGTGCCGACGCCGCCGTCGCCTGCGGGTCTTAAGTGGACCGGCGAGGCGCAACGGGGGACGACACCCTCGGTTCCCCCATTAGACACGCAACCAACTTCCGAATTAATGTTATTTCTGCCGCTTGGCGACAGATGCGAAAGACATTGATAGAGAGATACGTAAACAGACAAACAGACGGACGGATGGACGGATAAACGGAAAGTTTAAGCATGGACGGAAATACATACAAACATTTACATATCCTTATGCATACATACAGACAGAGAGGCATACATACGGAGATACACACGCACATAAATATATGACAGACAGACAGACAGACAGACGTATGCATATACGTACATAGGCCTAAACGCATGGTTACATAAATACATACATGCGAACACACATACATGCATACACGTATTAAATAAATATGCACATACTAGCAGACACATCAGAAGACCTTAAAGAAGGCCGAAACACAGACAGACAGACGAATTAGCAAACGAACTGCGGTTCAAACAGAAAGTCAAGACCGACAGAGAAAGACGGCTAGACGTCACGCATGTATACATGTACGATAGCCTTTTCTGTTATATTTATGTGTTGGCTGATCTATAACAGACGGGCGGATGGACGGACAAATAGATAGAGTGATTGATCAGCGAGGCAGGTAAGCAGCATCACCGATGGATATCATAAATCAACAGTTCCCAAACTGTTTCCAAGTGACGGTGAGTAAACACACCCTTCCTAATAAATCTTTGTAGCAAACCGGAAGAGGCACTTTCAATTGGCCAAACGATTTTAATTTCAAACGACCAAACAAAAGGAAAAGATCGACTAAGCAGCGTTTGCTGAAGTCACAACAGCTAAAGGTAAAGCAGCTGAATGTAGCTGAAGAAGTAGTAGAAGAAGAAAAAAAGAAGAAAGAAGAGGAGGAGGACGAGGAAGAAGAAGAAGAAGCAGAAGAAGAAGAAGAAGAAGGAGGAGGAGCAGGAGCAGGAGGAGGAGGAGCAGTAGGAGGAGAAGAAGAAGAAGAAGAAGAAGAAGAAGGAGGAGGAGGAGGAGGAAGAAGAAGAAGGAGGAGGAGGAAGAAGAAGAAGAAGATCAAATGGGTCACTAGAGGGAAGTGAAAGATTTTGGTCAATGAATGCATCTAACTAAAACTAGTAAGTGCAATTGAAATCAAGCAACAGGACCAGAATCATCGTGAAACTGCAGATGCAGAGGAACCGCTGGCATTGTAGATGCATCAGTAGCTGCACATAAACGAGCCACAGAGAATCATCGAAAGCTGGAGAGTTGTTAGAGCCATTATATATATATGGTCTGATGATATCCTGCCAGCGTTTACTGCTGCTGCTGCTGCTGCGGATGATGGTAGGGAAGGAGAGAAGTAACCATCTGCTTGATAAGCGCCTTCGTCTTGCGTTGAAGGACGCTTATCAAGATTATTACCCATGTGAACAGCGGACAAATGGAGAGCTCATCAAGACAGAATTCTAGACAGGGTCATACGACCCTTTTTACGATCGCTTGTGTAGACATATATACGAACACCCGGAGCATGCTTATGTACATATTCAAAGCTACGTATATCAGATGAGCTGTAATTAAAGACAAACAGAATTCTGTGGCGTCAACGACAGACCTTTAATGTCACACGAACACGCCCACACGCACGATTATTGAATCGTGGCGCTATATAACAAATGAAATGTGCGTTTATCAAGTCACAATGGAAAAATTCATTTTGTGGATATTTTCGGCATCATATAGAAGATGGATGGACGGAAGGCAGCGATCGCAGCAGCAGGTCACCAAGTTCAAGCACTCAGAGACGCTTTATGAGTTCCTGCAGTTTATTGCGCTTTAAGCTATCTGTCTCTGTTAGCTATCTCTGTGTTTGTCTGTGTGCACGTGTCTGCCTGGATGGCTACATTTCTGTCTCGGGATTTGTATGTCTGTGTGCGCGTGTACATGTGGCTGTTTCTGTCGGTTGGTTTAATGGAGTGGCTAATTTCTGCTAGATGACAGAATACAGTACATGGGAAGCCCTCTTCCGCCATGCAACGGCTAGTCGATTCCAGCTTCTATCCTCCTCCACCTCCTCCTCCTCTACCTCCTTCTCCTCGTTCTCCTCCTTCTTCCATCCGTTTATCGCTGTTGGTTCCTCCGTCCTGTCTTTTGTCTCGTCTTTCGTCCTTCCTGCCTTAATCCATCACTGAAATGCACACCTTATCCTTTCTTCCCTGTATGTACACGTGTCTTTGTGTGTGTGTGTGTCTCTCTCTCTCTCTCACTCACTCTCTCTCTCTCTCTCTCTCTCATACACACACACACACGCACACTCTCTATCAGTTAGTCAACACCAGTGTTTTGAAAGGGAATGACCAGACGGAAAGCGATAAGAGTGGATAGGGGTAGTACGAGTTATTTCAGGATTTTCACCTTACTCTAGCACTGATCAATATTTTGAAAATTTGAATATTCTCAAAATTGAATGTATTAACAAATTCCAGATTTACGAGTTTATGTATCGGTATGATCACCATCTACTTCCTACTTCTTTTAATGATTACTTTTTATCTTATCTTGGAGGTCACACGTATTTCACCAGGTCTGAGGACAGGAACTATCGAGGATTGGCCCGCACAAATGCCAGACTATTCTCTATCAAATGTATTAGCCCAGACTTGTGGAATAGTTTGCCTTCGGATATGCGTAGGCTGCCTACTTTGTACTTATTTAAGAAACATTTGCGTACATATTGGAGCACAATTTCCAATAGTTAAGTTAATCTTGTTATTTTTGTTAATCAAGTTTGTTTCTTTTCGTTTGTTTTGTTTATGTTTCTGTATTCACTCTCTTTTAAATGTATTAAATGACATATTTTAGTTGATATTTCTACAGCTAATCATTCGCCATATGTACATTTGTAATAGGTTATGGGTGGATCCATTAAGCGGGACTTTGTCCTTTCGGATCTGCCTTTTGATACCCATCTATAGATGGTGCACGCTGTTTATAAGACTATCTTAGATTATTTGTTTGAACGATTTCATATTTGTTATTTCTCTGTTTGTTGATTGGTTTCAATAAAATGAATTGAATTGAATTGAATTGAAAAAGAGGAACGGCGAAAGACGATAGACATGGGGAAGGAATAATGAAAAGACTAAAAAGAACTAACAGTCTGGAAATGGATTTGCTGGCATTAGGAGAAGATAAAGGTCTGATCAGGCTGAAGGAAGATATACACACTGGAAGGCCCGAAGAGGACACGATCAATATGCATGAGAGGAAACAGGTAGACAATAGAAAGAGGATCAGGCAGACTGAAAGACATGAGGACAGACAGGCAAACAGAAAGGGGAAATACAAACAGGGGTTCATGCAGGCAAAAAAAAGAGTGGACATATAGACAGGGAGGCGGAAATGAGTGGCATGGCGACGGGAGGAGGGAAATGAAAGCAGAATAAGGGAGAGATAGACGATTAGTCAGAAACATGGGCAGATGGAATGAGAGAGACAAACAGACGCAAGACTGAGGAAGAAAGAGAGGCACACGCACACGGAGAGACAGGCAGGCAGACAAGGCAGAGAGAGAGACTACACTAAACACCGCAGGCCAATTTTCTTTCAGCAGATTTCGCCTCTCAACGACCCACTATCGACGGAATTTCGTTCTCATATTGACGGCTTTGCCAATCGAGGTCACCAATGAGGTCACAGTTTATTGTTTAGGGGCTTGATATCGCTCTGTGCACAGTCAGTTACAGGTCTAAACTCATTGAAGGAAACTGTCTCATGGTCTCTTTTATTAAAAATGCATTGAACTGTCGGCTGGTAGGAAGAGACTCATTCTAAGGTTCGCCTTTTCCAATCCAGTTGAAAATAAAACGGATACACCGCACCCGAAAGAGTTAGCAATGCTGATTACGTCCTGGACGATTACCACCCACGACAGCAAGCTAATTATTGCCATAAAGAAAGCTTATACGGGCAAACTCCCACTTTAAGTTAAGACCCTCATTAACCCTATTTTTACGTTTTAGGTCGGTAATTCAAAGCCCTGGACATTCGGATTGTTGTCTTCAGGCGTAATAATTGCTCTGCCTATTACTGCGAAATCCAGGCGGCAGATAGTGCCGTATGATTTTACTAGCATGGAATGCTTCGAATAAACACTCTCAACTGCAATGTCTGCTAATGGCAGACACTGGTGTTCCTGGTATGCACATTCTCCGTTAGTCAAAGAAAAGCTTGTGGCCTATACAAAAAAGTGAAGCAGTTTGTACGGCAAACATACTGTCCACTGTAGGCCATGGCAGTTTTAATTATATTTGCAATTTATGTCCAACGACCCTCTGGACACACTATTTGTCGAGTGTAAGACTCTTACTTGATCTTTAGGCACCCATTGGGTTTGCCGCGGGAAACAGGAGCTAAGCCTCTTTCGAGTTGGTTAATCCCCCTATTAGCAGCGATCGATGGCAAGGCACCTGCTCTTTCCGCTTCCGCCTGTACACCTTCGCCCTTCGCGCAAAATTAGGCAGACGACGTCCTTCTGCTGGCGAAACGCAGTGCTCCTTTAATGAGCAATTTAAATTGAGAAATGTTGTCTTTCGACGCCCTTTCGGATCTTAACTCGTCCAACGAAGGCAGCTGGAAATGTCGAAATGGAAACTTGATGGTTAGGTGGGTGGTACTGTGAAAAAGAGAAAGAAGGAGAGAAGAAAGAAAAATAGCGGTTGTAAAAAGAAAAACATACTGAAGAAATCCAGACACAAATAAGATGGAGACATAAACTGATACAGACAGTGACAGAGATAGGTAGATACAGACAACTTCCGAAGTTGCGTAGATAGATACAGACTGCACGTCGACGACTTCCGAAGTTGCCTATCGATTGGGCTTCGAACTGTCTGCTCGCCCGATACGTGGCATAGCGTTAACTCGAGAAAAGACAGTCTTTGATTTTTGTATGTATAATTAATTAACTGAACAGTACAATGACAGTTGAACCGGAATCGTCCACGTACAATTTCTAAATGCACGAATCTATCAACGACATTTCTAAGTCAAAGTATAAGCTGAGTACAGGGCAGACTATCGCTAAAATCTTCTTCGCGATCTCCGTTACAATGCTTTTGCGACTGATTTTATAGGCTTTTTACCGCCACAACAGCATACCAGTTCGGAGAGGTCTAGGTCTCATCGCAACACAAGTTCAACGTTTCCCAAATAAGCACACAAGTTTTGAGGAACCCCTTTCTGCAGAAGTGCAAACACTACAACATAATAAAAGCGACCGAGCAACGTCTTATGGCCTAGTTAGCTAAATCGGTAAATGCTTACGCCAAGGAGCGTGAGGATCCCCGGTTCGCGTCTCGATCATGGCTTATTTCAGAGATTTAAATCTCAGGTTAGTACGGTCCGTGCACGGAGACTTTAAAGGGCGTGGCATCCATTAAAACGGGCAGCGGTGGTGAAGGGATCTCACCCGATAAATTCAATGCAAAATGAGCAGGGTCGAGGCCATACGGTCGCTGTATAAAACCTATACATTTACATCCATTTTATTTGTGTAAGGTTGTCAACAAACGAATCGCCAATTTCCCAAGACGTACCTGAACTTGAATTGCGAATGCGAAGATGACTATCATTTCACACGCATGATGACGTAACAGTACCAAGAAATTTTACGAGGTCATGCCCGAAAGAGATTGTTAACACAAAATACAATCAAGTACATGTATACTATTTAGGTAAAGCAGCCTACAACATCCTGATGAGGAAAAGCTAGACCAGCTTATTAAACCTTCCCATCAGAAGAATTCACCAAATAAACTCAAAGAAGCAACACACAATGATTATCACTTGTAGTAATAAACTGTACAAGGAGATAGTTAGATACTAATACTTGACAGTGGAAACTTTTTTATGTGATTCTTAAATGATGTTAAGGTGACTAGATCTTTGAATTTACTCAACACTATTTCAACGCTTGGAGCCTTGCACAATAATCGTAGACTACCAAAGGGATGCACGACAGTACTCGATGTAATAGGCCTAATTACTTGTTTCAGGTGTGTTATATTGACAATGCAAATCCAAGTTTAGCCAACAGATTCATTCAAAATATAAGGACAAGTTCCTGTTGTGAAATTGGAACATAAAATAATAGCACTTACATTTTATAATATCATCCGATTTTAAAAGTGAAAGTTCCTTAAAAACAGGAGATATATGGACATGAAAGTTTATTCCACTAAGGTTATTCATGACTTTATTCAGGAGATAGTCTTGATAGAGAAGAAGGATAACCCCCTCTAAATTATCGCACAGTATTATAAATATGGCATCATCAGGGAAGAATAAATTTTATATAATATATAAATGCTATAATAATTTTAAATTTTATATAACAAATTTTAATAAATGTGAGGGGAATAAATTTTATTTCAGTCATAAGTCCAGTCGATTTTGAAATTTTACACTCCGATTCTTTGAGGTGATATCCCCATTTAAGGCCATCAGGTTAAACTGATGAATTTGTAATTTACTTCTAGTCCTTAACTCTATAATTCCACAGTTTAAGTTAAACTTTAGATTTGATCCTACGGTATATTAATCACATAAGCATCGCTCGAAACTCCATAACTGTACTTAAATTTAATGTAGCCTAACTACAGCACAAATGTGCCCCAAAATAAAATCAGATAACTTTTCATTTAAATTGTTTATAAATGCTCATAAATTGCACCAGAACACTTGCTATATATGTTTGCATTTAAGTATATGCATCAAAACGATTAGCTTCAACTTGCATATATAGTTGCCCCCAAAATGATATTAAATTGCTAGCTCTGAATCTCATATTTAATAATGAATCAACATTTTATCCGAGGCAGAAAAGATCCTTCAAAATGTCCGCAGAAAGTGAAAAATCAAAGGATCCAATTTAAATATTAACCAGAACTGTGAAACTAGTCAAAATCGTTTGTTTCCAATTGGATACGTTTCTTCTACTGTATATGCCGGGAAGATAACAGAAGCCGTTTGGCCCTTCAGCTACCATAAAAATAACTTAATAAATAATTAAGCTCAGAAGGGATAAATCAGATTTCTGTTGCTCGGAAGTTCCGTTCCATGGAAGTCTGATAACGAACGATGGTCAAAAAACCTATCTTAAGAAGATTGAGGTCAATACTTAATTAAAACCAACCACACGAATTGATAAATACTTAGCTTTAGTGGAATTGTGAACTATCTGGCTAGGTTTTCTCCCTAGGCTATCCGAGGTAATTAATCCTTTTATTGAGCTAACTACAGGAGAGATCAGCCCACAGTCCTCCCCTTTCAGGTTCGCTGTATTGGCCAATGCTTACGGTTTTGACCGTGTCACTGGCAGCCTCACTATTCACAATCCAACGGCAAAGTCGAGTCAGCAGTCAAAACCGCGAAACAGATAGTGTTTAAAACGAACCTAGGCAGATCAGATCCAGAAAGTTGGCTTTGTTTGATATTCGCAAAATTCCATCTCAGGGGATTCTCAGTCCAGCCCAGCGACTGATAAACAGACCCACTCGAACATTACCGCCAATGAACAGCCAAGTGTTGGCGCCTAGAGGTGGAAATACCAATGGCTATGAAATCGAGAAAATGAAAGACAACCAACTAAGGAAGCGTGATATTGCAACACGCATGCCAAGGATCTTCCACATATAAGTGAAGGTGACACTGTGAAAATGAAGCTGTTTGAATTGGGAAAACTCACGCGGGATAAAAGCACCATCACAAAACGTTTGGATGCCAGACCCTATGAGATACTAACTGACTCCAACAAACTGTCAGGAGAAATCGGGGTCATCTCCAGAAAAACCCTGAACCCCCCACCAGAAAACCCTGAACCATAAAGAGACTTTGTCCCAAAAACACCTAACATGGTTCCTCTTTAATCACACCCCCAATCGAAGAAGGTTCACTACATGCCAAATGCTAAGTGACCTCCTTCATCACACCAAGAACTGATTGTCTGTGACCCTCATTTGACTGCGCCAGTGATTTGCTGCCACCCTCCTCTCGGCCAACCAGAAAACCCCAGACCCGGAGTACAATCGTCCAAAAGGACATAGAAATAGAGCCACAAATGAAGCCACGGCGGTCTCAACGTCAATTTCAAGGCTAAACGGGATGACAATTTTGTTCACCATTAGAAAGTGAGCAGAATAATCTTACTGAACCGTAGTGAGTATCTATAAGTCATGTCTAACTTATAGTCTGTCAAACTGTGACAGTATATTATGCCCACATCTATGTTTTACTGCTGCTGCTGTTTCAAAGAATAATAAACATTAATAATTATTATCAATATAATCATTAATCATTATAATAATATTATTATTATCAATATAATATTAGTTATATTATCATTACCATTATATAATTATACTGATACTAATAATTATGTTTTACCAGAGGTAAGTGTAATCCCTCAGTAACAAAAAATTACGCTAGGAGCTGTTAAAGGGTATCTGGAAATGTCAGGCCTCGTCCTATTACTACTACTACTACTACTACTATTACTATTATTATTATTATTATTATTATTATTATTATTATGATTATTATTATTATTATTACTACTACTACTACTATTACCACTGCTACTACTACTACTGTTAGAATGTTGTTTATCTAACTTACTCTTTTAACACAGTTTTATATAAATCTCAGTTCTTTCAGATGTAATCTTATTGGCGAACATGTTCTGCTTATTTTTACGGCTTAAGTTTTCATGAATTTTCTGGACTTTAACAAGTAAGAACACTCGTATTCGTGTTCCAAAGCGGAAAGGATGCTATAATATTGCTGACATGTCACTTCTCGAGGCTCTTTTAGCATCTATTCTCCCCTCTGACACACACACACACATATATATATATATATATATATATATATATATATATATATATATATATATATATATATATATATATATATATATATATATATATATATATATATATATATATATATATATATATATATATATATATATATATATATATACACACATATATATATATATAATTATGTTGGGACGTTATACGATTATTGTAGCTGTCTATACAGTTAAATATGATTACTGGAAGTCAAGGATGCTGTATTTTTACCTGAATATAGCCGTTAATACTATAAGTGTCTTATTACATAGTACCTCTTACTTATTCAATTATATGCCCGTCTGTCCAGCTGTGCGTCCGTGCGACCTTCTATCGATCAGATTCGGCGCCTATTAGGATAAATTTCTTCGTCAAACGAGATTACTGCCTTTCAGACAAGTGTTCCCGCGCGCTCTGTCAAATGTCATATATCTACACATATATATTATATGTATGCTACATACATAGACATCAATATCAGTTTTCTGTGGCTGTCATGCAGACTTCAGCACCTATCAGATGTCATAAGAAAGACTATATTACATATTATGTAATCAATATCGAACAACATAAAAAGAGAAGAGTCATCATACGAATGCGCACAAACCACACGCATATTGCTGTTTGTAGCTGTCTATACATGTAAAAGTATATTTCATATAGATTATATATAGTCAATATCGTATAAAGACTAGCCACTGGCTTTGGTCTGTAGCTGATGTATGTTGTCAGAATTTGGCAATTGCGATCCGTTTCAAATCAGTTTAAGTGCAGAATTTGATTATTGCTGTACCCGTACTTGAAACCCAAGGTCGGCGACCGTTTAGATCCTGAGCCGCTTCCCTCGCCCTCCACTCCGGTCCAATTTCTTCAAAGTGCTAGCCCGTTATCGTCTAAATTTTAATGTAGCATTTGTAAATGGCTTGGAGGTTGCAGCTACGGCGCTGGCGTGCTATGGGGCCAGGTGTAGAGGCCTACTGCCATGTTCAAAGACCTCACGGTGCTCTTTGAAAAATAGGTTTGAGACGTTTTCATGTTTTCGAAGTGAGTGCTTCACTGGTTTATAATGACTGCTGCCAGAAGAAATGACGTCAAACGAACGAATGCTCGTCTTCGTTTATTATTCACATAAAGCATACGCTACGCATTCTGAGCTGATAGATAACGAGCGTGGCAGAGAGAGACTCTGTGCGTGTGGATTGCAATAAATCGCAGCTTCTCTGTAAGCTCTAATCGTTAGCATTCCAAATTAGCTTGTGACTGCTATAGCTGTTGAGAGACTGCTATTTGAAGATCGGACAAATCTATGTAGACAAGTTATGTCATACGAGTATGAAATGTTAGCGATTTCAATCTTTTTGGTCCCTGCAGACGAAGGTCGTTAAGTGTAATCGTAGCTGAGTTCGCCAGGGAGGGTTAGTGAAGCAAACTTTTTGCCGTGGGAGTGAATAATTAACATTGTTTAATACTGAGGCGAATACTTATAAGTCATAATTTATAAGTAATAAGTGAATACCGAACATTGTTTAAAATTGAAGCATTACTGTACAGCACAAAATTACAAATTAATAATGACAACCGTTTAAAATATCAAACAGGTGTTCAGAATATTTAAAATTATGATAAAACAGTCCAAATGTGTAGGCCTACAGGGTCGATATGAACATCAATAAGTAAACGATGTACACAGTGCGAAGTCATATTATAAATTGCTCCCAGTCGACGAACGTAATATTGCTAAAATGAAGGTCGAGTAAGTAGCCGTATACTCGAAACCCAGTATCCTGAGGACATTTAGCACCTTCAGAGCACGCACTTGTAAAAATATTTGCTCAAAATTAAAGCATGGTAACTGCAGAAACTGCAGTGTTAAGAACGCTCGGAAGAAATACAGCTTGGCGATAAAACAGAGTTGCATCGGGCTCTTTAGTCAAGGAGTAATTGATTATTGATTTCATCCCATTATTGATTTCACCGAGACAGTTCTGGTTGTGTAGATAAGTCTCAGCACTATTTTACATTGCTAGACATAGACGTACTTCATGGTCACACCACATCTATTAAAATATATGCCAGCAGCATTTACCAATTTCTCGCCTTTTCGCCTAGAAGTATAGCGCTATATAATTGAAAGTCTCTTTAGCAAATATTTCCAATATTTTCTGTAATAGTCCGACGCGGTACTCGCAAAGTGTATCTGTGAGAAGAAACAGTTTATGACCGAAAACTTCACGGGGGAAATTATCGAGGACAAACTTTTCATCAGTTGTTCGTTAATGATTCAGCTGGTCATTATGCCAAAATGCCAACACAGAGGTTGGCGGTGGCAACAGGAAGACATTTCAAAAATTTTATCTTACGCACTGTACAGTAACTATTGAGAAACATACTTATTTGCTTGTGGCCAAGTTAACCACAAACAGAAATTGTATTAGAGGCCACAGTTGCTGTTACCTTCATCTCTGAGTGCTTGACGTGTTATTTTCTCTTCCTGTTTGACTTGCTGTATGCGACCCTCAGAAATTGTCAATCGATCGGGCTTCGAACCGCAGACTCTTTCGATTTGTTGCATAGTATACATCAATCGCCGACATTAAATTATCTGCAGAAATCTACAGATCGCTATCATCAGCAATAATCAACGACATTTGTAACTCAAACAATCAATAGAGTACACGGCAACCTATCCACAGAATCGTTTCCCCATCACTTTTCTATGCTTTTGCGACCGCGTTATAGGCTTTTCCCGCCAAATGTAGACATGTCTTTGAGTCACTGCCAACGTCAGTCAATGCGAGCGAACGCCCACGTGAACGCCCGGCTGACGTTACATCAACTCCAGCACAAGCTTGATGCGTGGTAAATAGACTCATCCAGCAATCAGAGGCACGTGATCTGTGCGTCGCAACAAGACTTACCCAGTAATCGCAGGCACGGAATCGATGCGTGTCAGAGAATCGCACCCAGTAAACGAAGGCACGTGCGCAAACAAGTCATCAACCCGATGACTCATCGTTGTGACGTCATACAACATTCCGATACAGATGCGCGCTTAAAACTTGTCGATTATTCATTGAAAAAATTACGTTCACACTTGCCAACCGTCTTTGTATTTACTTTTACTGGCTTGTGAGGATAGTACAGACGTCTTACTTAAGTCAACTTACAGGCATTTCTTCGCTGTCAAGTATCCTCTCGTTTACTTGGCCACTGGATACTCGTTCTCACAAAATAGTTTAATCTGACTCTACCTGAAAGCGAGACTAGGTTTTATAATATGCATAAAGTGGACGTGCTTTAAAAATTTCTTGAAGAAGGAGGTTACGAGGTCTGTGAGCTTTGACACAGTAAACGTTTCTGGGAGAAAATGAAGGCCTGGTCAGCTGTAAGCGATAACAGTGATTGAGAAAACACAGAAGTTTTCGTGAAAGTTAATTGTAGCAAAAAGCGACAATCTTGAGACTGTAGATAGAAGAGCAAAGTTATATTCTTCTACTGTTAAACTACTAATTTTTCTTCAGCGATCTACTAAGAGCGTCAGAAACGATTATGGAATAAATGATGATCCAATGGAGCGATAGACCTCCAGTAGTTGAACTTCAATTGATATTCCTCATTGAAAACCAAAATAATATTAATAACAATAATAATAATAATAATAATAATAATAATAATAATAATCTTCGTAATGATGGAAAACGGCCAGATGGAGCAACACTGGTACCGTGGTCGTCTGGCAAATATCTTTCATCGGATGTGACAAATGTCCACACCTGTGCCACGTCATACATCCTTCTGACATCAACGTCACCAGGAGGCGCAGCCGAACAAGCTGCAATTTGTAAATGCGCAAGGTACTCAGATGTCCATCCATCACACAGCTTTGTTCCAATTGTATTTGAGACACTGGGACCAATCAACCGGACATGCCGTGCAGTGGCGTCGATCCTATGGGTGCCCCTGGGGCCAGGGCCCCGGCAATATTTTGAGTCTGGGGGCCCGGCCATTACTTGGGCCCAGCAATATTTTAGCTGTAAAATCGGTACAAGGCAGCTCTGGACTGACAATTTTAGTTGTCAGTCTTCACTTTAAGACGTGAGTAAACAATGCCAGTCCGTAATTTCCAATTGTACCTCTCTAGGTATTGCTGTCTATGCCTACCTTTGTTTAGGTAGACAAACGGACAGACAGAAACACAGATACATGAATATGTACTGCATCAGAACATATGTACTTTTAATGATAAGCAGGTCGAGCAAGCGGACTGAGTCACAGGCAGTCAGACATGCAGACTTTAATTGAGCTACACAGGTCGCCAGAGGGCACAGGTCTATAGCAAGATTTGACAGAACCCTGAAAAATTATTGGAATGCAGGTCAGACAACTCGCCCTGATCCATGGAGAACTAAATAATGGGGTCCATGCCTCACCTCACTGCCATCGCCATCTGGATGTCATCTTTGACCAGTCAGGCAGTACTAAGGGGTGTAAGCCCACCCGCTAAATTAGTTCCTTCAGTTACAAAACCATATACATGTACCTTATATACATATGGTTTTGTAAATATGGGGTGGGTACATATATACCCATATTCGTATAGTCGCCCATTATAATTATAATCCCCAGTCAGTCTCTGCATCGCTAGCCGAAGAAAGCTCCCTCTGTTAAATATATGAATAGGGTCTATAGGATTTCGTTAATTTTGAACAAGTAAAATTTTAGAAACATTGCTTTTGAATTTGCTGAACGAAAATAGATAAATTTACTATAAAACGGAAACGACTAGATGACAGTATTGATGGCGAAATTGCACTTGTGGAGGTAGGCTCATCAGATTTCAGCACTCTTTCAGCGTAGATGCAATGAAATGAAATTGAAAGCCAGTTACTTAGTTTTCCAAGGTTCAACTCCAGGTATAGAAAATTTTCATAAGTTGAGTCAACTATCCATCTTATTAGTGCCTTGCGTCGGCTAAAGAACTGGATGCGAAGTACGATGACGCAGGAACGGTTAAACGCTGTGTCTGTGCGACATTTTAACATAGACATTCTTGACAGATTGGACGTAATGACACTAGCGGCGCAGTTTGCTAAAAGAAGCACAGTCAGGGAGAACATTTTCGGCAATTTCAATGCTGAATAAATAATAACAATAATAAATAATAATCTAAAAACTTCTTTAGCGCCACTGTAATAATGGCTCAAGGCGTCAGTCGATGGTCGCTGCTAGACAAAATCATTGTCCAAGCCAAATTCCATGGTGAGTCCGGGTCGAAAAGCCAAGGTGAAGTCAAGAAGGCACAGAGACAGCCTACTGAGGAAATGAGTTAATGAACAGGTGAGTTTTTAGTCGAGATCTGAAGGCCGAAAAAGAGTTTGCCGAGTTAAATATGTGCTCAGATTGCGCTGCTTTAGCATTACTGACATACTGTTCATAACTGTTGTGTGCGTTGACATTCCACTGTAAATAGGCCTAATATTAGTGACATTTCTCATTTGTTGTCTATTACGATGTTAGGCTTTATGTCCGCCTGCATTAGGCCTACTTCATGAATCCTACCCCGATGTCAGGGGCTTTTTCCTGGAAACCAATAGGGGCTTCGCACCCAGACCTCCATAATAGGCCTGGGCCCCCCCCCCCAATGTTTATGACGGATCGACGCCTCTGATGCCGTGGATTTATTTCCGAATTGGGTGTAGCCCACTAACTGCTGTTTCTTGTGATCAACGATGGACAATCCATCTTTTAGCGCTTTTCAATTGCACACAGCATAATAATGCTGTCGCTTTCAGGGGCACGTTTGCAGACCTCAAGACACCCGAGGACTGATGACGAATTGTTCGCTTTATAAACTGAATCTAATAACAACAACACCAACAACAACAACAACAATAATAATAATAATAATAAAATAATAATAATAATAATAATAATAATAATAATAATAATAATAATAATCTATTGGGTCACGGTCCACAAATAAACGCCAAAAAGTGGCCTGAAACCATCAGCATCGCACGGGTAGTCTCTTCAAAGCTGGATAAAGGTAATATTTGCAGTTCGCATCCTTTGCTCGAATGACCGTCCGATTTTAGCTGATTTATAGTCCTTGGAGGAACCACACAACAAGTATCCTCCACATATGGACACGTCTGAACCACTATATCCTCCATCAAACTCACTTGCCCTTATACAACGGACGGCGATGATGCGTATGATTCGCTCTTTCCCAGCTGAGTTGCCTGGGGGGATCTGACTGAATACGAACCCAACATTTACTTGATCGCGTAACCTTATGGAGTTTTGACAGCCCTTCTTAAAATCACTCACCGCTTTAATAAGCATCTTGCTGGCGGGAAATTTCCAGAACAGAACAGCGTTACGCCGCTCTTACTTGTCATGAGAAAGAAATCGGGGATCTACGCTTTATTGCAATCGGCTACTCGTGGCGTCGTCTGGATTCCAAATGCACAAATGCCTTTGATCTCATTCGGCTGTCCAACTACTTTGCTCCTCTGCAGTTTGGTGTTGGTGCTCTACGTGTCTGTTGGCGCACGCTGCACATACTGCCAGGTCTTCTGGCACATGCTTCCTGGCAGATCTTCCATCAAAGTCAGTTCCGGTCAAACTGGATTTCACCAACGCACCTAACAGTCTCTTCCGAGCAATTTCTATGCACGCCCATGCTGTTACCTGGCCCACAGTACACTATCTAGTCTTTTTACTTTTCTCACAATCTGGCCTCCAACAAAGAGATCATCTTGGTCCTCTCCTATTCTGTCTCCCCACTCACCCTCTTTTGTCCAGCTTCCATTATCGTCTCTGCACAGGCTACCTAAATGATCTGACTTTAGGCAGGACTGTCACCATGGTTGCCACTGGTGTCCAAATCATCATCGTCATCATGCCATATGGGCCTAACACAACTTCGCCAGTGCTTAGTCATACAAACATCAACAGAGAGGCATGGCATGCATATGGGCCTAACAACAAGATTTACCTGCCAACACCTCGGACTCCTTCACTTCACCCCGGACTCCCTGGATGCCTTAACGACTAGATCAACATTCAAACATCCCAGTCTTAACTTTAGAAAATAGGCTGAGGTGTCGGTTTTAACACCTCGACAATCCCCAGTCCTTTATGCACAATTACCATTTAAGCGTATGTCAAAATTTCAGCAGAATTTTTCAAAGACAAGAACTCTAAATTCGTTTGCGCCCCTTTACCCGCGGGAGCTTCTCACCTTTGAACCTACTGTGATTCTATATTATGAACTTGACCCTTTGGCCAAAATTTCGCAAATCCAACTTTCATTTGGAACATTAGTAAGTTTTTACGCGTATAATCCTGTTCTAAAACAGCATAAAAACATAAACTGTTCATTAGCCACGTAATAGCTTTCAGCTCAGGTTTTTCAGGCCCAACTTGTCCCCCACCACACCAGTTCCGTACCCTACGCCACTGAGACTGCATTTATTTTGTCTGCTTCTCTCTTAGCTTTCGTCCATCCATCAATTTACTTTGTCATTGCTTATTTTAACTGCCATCAGTCTCTGCCATTGCTTTATGAACTTCCTCTTTGAACCACCTTCCAGCTTTGCATTTACTTATTCAGTTGCTTATTATAAATGCATCGTTGCATTCATCTGTCAGCTCTTTCTGTCCACTTCCGCCCACTGTTTGAATTTATTTGCTTTTTATAACTGAAATTCACCGTTAGGCCTACATTTACTTTATCAGCTACCTGTTTTAACTTCCGTTCATCTTTGCATGTACTTATTTATTTGCTTATTGCTTTTGTCATCCATTTTGCATATAGGCCTACTGACTGAATTTATGTTATCACAGACTTCAAAATAAAAATCTTTTTGTCGCGATGCTTTTTCTGACGGCCACCTTTGCTTACATACTTTCCGAACAGGTAGTCATCATAGAGTAAGACTGAGATTAATATCCTTGCCTGTCACGCAAGTATTCAGATACTTACTGTCTGCTGATGATGGTGACGACGATCACAATAATAACGAAGACGATAATGATGACAACGACGAAAACGACGATGGCGATAATGACGATGAAGTCACTGGCGTTATCACCTGGTCGTTGTCTTCTTTGCAGGCACCTGCTTCTCCGCCTCCGATCGTCCGATTGATGGCTTTCGATGGTGACCGAGAACAATAAGCAGGAAGAAGGAGACCAAGAGGAGGATGTATGCCATTTGCGTCAGCAGCTGCCGCCTTTAAGTCGACGCAAGGGTCGCCCAGTGATGCAGCGATAAAAGGCAGAAGGAAGGAAGCAGGGAGATCGTAAAGAGAACAGTTGGAGGAAGACGGACAGAGAGGAGATAGTTAAACGGCTGAAGATAAGGATGGATACATCGTTGCAATGTAGGAGGCATGAATGCTTGCATACTGGTTTGGGGGAAGCTTGGAAGGCAAATGGGAATGAGCGATGAAGGAATATACGGAAACCTAAATCGATGAAAAGGAAGGCTTGGAGGTGGCGATGGAAGCAAACGCGGATGCAGAAAGGGAGGCCCTCGCAATGTTTAGGTGATCGAGAACTGCCGAAGACGAGAAGCGGTCTGTCTAATTTAACAAGCTTGTAGAGCTATAAATTACTATGCAGATAATGTTATTTCCTTATAGACGAATTAAACATCAATTATATAACTATTCCTTTTGCGCATATAAATTTACCTACATTTCCGAAACTATTAACAAAATTACTGGTGCCTTTTTCATGATACGCATTGGACCACGAAATATTCCACGAATACCTAGCTAAGAAGCACTGGATGTAATTGGATAACGCAGCTATATGTGTATTTTGCAAATAGTGACTTAAATTTCAAGTAGATACACTGACTGCATATTTAGAGCATGCAACATATTAGAGAATTTTCGAAGATTTGTGCAGGCCTGGTGATGATGGATCTATGATAAGGTTTCTCTTCCTCATCACATTATACAGTTTCATCGTCTATTTCGATTGTCATTCTGCATACGAATGTCTTTTCTAATACAGTGCCTGACTCAACGCGAGTTTGATTCTAGTTCATTAGAGTTACGTTACGGAGCGAGCGAGGTTAGCCTACGACAAACTTTAAATCTATTTCTACCCAGTAGTGTCAAGAAGACACTAGACATTATTCTGTCTATATTTCAACTGCGTTTTATCTCTGAAGCGAACTCCCTCTCAGAGTTAACTTCGGTCATACTGTATATTTCCTGTCTACGGTTCTTTTGCTTGGAATTATGTTTTAGATTTTTATTGGTCAATATTTATAGAATTCCCCTGGATAGTCTGTTAGGTTGGACGCTTCCAATCTTCGTTATTCAGGTCTCCCTCTGTGTGTCTTTCTCCGTTTCCGTCCGCCTGATTGATCTCTCCGTGTCCGTTGTCTAGTCTTCGTTTTGATCTCACTCTGCATCTCTATATGTCTGTCTTTCTGTGTCTCTTTCTCTGGCTCTGCATTCGCTCTTGGGAGTGGATCATTTGTCAGTTAATTAAGATTCCATCTTCCTGTCTGAACGAAGCGATCAGTGAGACGCTGTACACTCTACGCAGCTCCGTTTGAAGCTACAATCGACACTTTCCAGATGTTGGCATCCAGTGATATTTTACTTCTTTGATTAATTATACTTCTAGTTCTTATTCACTTCTGTTGAAGCGATTTTACTTCTTCTACTTCAAGTTCTTAAATAATGTTGTTTCTACTTCTAGTTCTAGTTCTTGAAAAAGTTTCTTCTACTGCTAGTTCTTAAATATTTCTGCTTCTACTTCTAGTTGTTGTTTTCACATATAATTGTACTTTTCCATGTACTTAATAGGTTTTTCTCGCTCTTACCCTTAATGCTTTCATTTTGCACAAGTTTTCTCAATGTAATGTATTATTTAAACTTTAATTCCAATCAAAAAAAGACTTCAAATACACGCAGCTTATTGAAACAGTCCATAACTTGTCACCAATCAATAATTTTAGAGTTCATTTTCAGAAAAACTCTCATTTCTAAAGATTACCTCATCCTATTTCTACGACCCGTTGACAAAATCCCAGCAGATGGAGAAAATTTTGGGTAAATGGAGTTTCTACTGTGCCAGAATTCAAGTGAGTTCTGAGCTGTTCTCTGCTGCTTAATGTCCTGCAAATATTTATTAAGTTCCATACCAATGCTGCCATCTGGCTGTGATATGATAAAAATTCAATTTTGTCCATTTGGGGAGCTGAGAAACTAAAGCTTTTTTCAAATTATAGAACACATACCTAGAACTTTATATTTGAGTCGAGAAGTTCACAAATAATATATTTCCTATCATGGCACACTGGAAAACTCCCTCCAAAAAACAAGTCCAACAGGACCCGCTCTCGATTTTGTCCTCAGCCGAAGTTAAATCCCACGTTATGATTTTTCGGTTTATGCTATCCATCAATATCTGACTCGATTTTGTCCTTGTGATTTCTTGTGGTGCTTTTCTTTTTTGTGAATTTGTGTTATTAGAAGAATCTTTCTTTTCACACTTTATATAATTTTTCACATGGTTACGCTGTAAATGAAGTTTCGAGTTCGTGAGTTTTTTCCTGAGATTAAAACTTCAAACTTGTCTCCGGTTTCATTATTTCCTACTAGACGTCGGCATTTTCTGTTTTTTTCCAATGTTTGGGTTGTAACTAAAGTATTCCCCACACAGCACACTCTCTTTTACGACCAGTGAGCATTCATGAGAAACTCATTTCAATGTGAAAGACATTATAGAAACTAACGAAACTTTTAAACGTTTTTCTTAGGCACAAAAAAATGTTTCGAAATGTAGCGCTTTATCAAAATTTTATTATTTTAACAGAGGCAAGTGTAATCCTTCAGGAGACAAAAATTGTCCGCAGACTGTTAATGTCATCTGGAACGAATAAGTTTCATCCGGTTCTGGCAGAAAGACGATACGACGAAAAGCAGCGCAATAGAAACGCTGAATTATTAGTGAATGGCTTTGGAACTTTGATGACCAGTTTCCCTTCGTCCTCGGAAATGCGTCGCAAAGCCGTGATAAACGCTAGACGAGTACTGCTAATGGGACCGAGCGTTTCAAAGGCAAGAGGAACAAAGGCGTGTTGCAAGGAGTGAGCAATATTTAACGTCTTTCTTAGCAGCTGCCAGCTCCGCAGCCGCGCCGGCCGTAACTGAAATTGCTGGCAAGTAAGAAGCAGCCAAGATGTCTATCATCGTGGCATTCCATATTTAAACTATGCCCGGAGCCCCAGGGAATCAAAGTGAGCCCGTCAGGTCTCTTGTCCTTAGTTCGGCAGGAAATTACCAGGAAATCATGCACGAGTGCGGCAGCGCAAAATCAGGTCGTTTAAAATGCGGTGTTGGACTGTTCGACTGAGGCCAAGGGACCAGGAAAGCCTTAGACGTTTGATTCTGATTTTGTACATCGTTCATTTATCCTTTATTGTCGGACTCTTGTGCGCGCCGACATTGGACATTGCAAAGCACCCTTGAAGTAGCTTGTTACTGATGATGCTGTATAAATTGTCGTGATTCCAATTACAATTACATATGAGCCACCACGTACTCATGTAAATGGCTCACATATTGCAAATCCAAGACGAAGATCAACAGCTATTTTAATGGCTTCATAGATAAATCTCAAGAGCTGTTACTGGATAAGCATGTAACCGGTCGCCAGCATGTGGAAGAGAGACCGCTTTCAAACGTGCTTGCTTGTAGGCGACACTGCGATTTTCAGCAACCCTTTCGAGAAGTGTTTTGTCCTAATGCCACTATGTTGTCAGAATGCGAAATCATGGATTCTGCTCACCGATGCTTTCACGTGGCATCATAATGTGCATCGGTGGAAGTATGCACACCACTAAGCATGGAGGTAGAGATAGAGTGCCTGCAGCTGGAGCCGAAAGACGGGAAGTGCCAGCGATAACAAAAGACTTTGAGAGAGAGAGGGGAGGGAGAGAGAGAGGGAGGGAGGGAGGGACGGAGAGGGGTAGAGGGAGAGAGGAGAGAGAGTTATAAAACCTGTAGGTAGGAAGGACCGAATGCAAGGAAAGCAGCGTAATGTGTGCAGACGCGTCGTTTAATAAGCTCATTTTGTAAGGAGGGATGCTAGAATGCATCGAATGTACCTTAAAAAGAAGAGGGCATGATGCTGTTGGCAACCATTAAACTGTGGATGTCTAAGAGTTTTTGTGTGGCCCGTCTCCTTGACGGGTAGTGCTGATGAAGAGGCAATTATTGGAGGCTTATGCTCCAGGGCACGGTTTAGATCTAGGGCCATGTAGATGGACTATGCCATCTTGATTATGTAACTGTCTGAGTGCCCGACAAGCACTGCAGGCACTCGTTGCCTTTTGTGAGGCTCGGGAAGAAGATGGTGGTTGATCAGAAGAAAACTCCATCTGATTCCTAGCTAACAAAAAGGCGTGTACGAAATAGATAGAAAACGTCGCGGAAGTCTAATGCGATACAAAGCATGTAAAGCTTTTATAGAGACCGTATGGCCTCGACCCTGCTGGTTTTCAATGTAGAAGGTCATACGTGGGCGTGGCAGAGCTAAATTATCAGCGAACAGACGATTACATTTGTAGGAAATTTTTCAAAGTCTTGTGTAGGACAGACATGGAAAAAAGTTTCGACAGCCCTGGAGGGCTGGATTGCAACTGGAAACGATAACTAGATTCTTTTCAAATCTTCAGAAACTCTGATTAGAAAACCCCTCCCAGTTCTGTTACAAGAACACGAAAAGAAGGGAAACTGAACAGAACAAAGGGTAAACGAACAGCAGATATTTTGTGTATGCGCTCGAGGTGACAGAACTTTCTGTAATGAAATTATTCCTTATAAATTCGGCGCAGAGTACAAACCGATGACTTCCGCGAGCAAACAGGAATTAACTGCTTTGGATCACTCGGATGAGCCATTTAAGCCCACACTTGGCGCTCTTTCCTTCAACGAATCTGGTGTAATTCTTCAGATGCCTAGAGCTCTACTACTGCTGCTGCTGCTGCTACGACTACTACTACTACTACTACTACTACTACTACTACTCCCACTATTAATACTAGTAGTACTACTACAACAACAACTATTATTATTATTAACTAATATTACTACTACAACTACTATTCTATTATTAACTACTATTATTTACAATCGAGTCATTCCGTTCAACCCGCTCCTCTTCCGCCCCAACACTTCTCCCCACTTCCGTCACCTCATCCTTAAAATTTGGAAATCACTCCTTAACTCAAGGTGCTCGCCCCTTTGGAACAAACTCCCAAAATCGCGACAATTATCTGACCCATCCTATGAACTCACCAACATTTGGCCCGTTGCAATATCTGCGCAAGTCTTTCGCTTAAAACTGAAAACACTCTCCTGCGACAAATCCTATCCTGATTCTTCCTCTCTCCTTATCTCTCTCTCTCTCTCTCTCTCTCTCTCTCTCTCTCTCTCTCTCTCTCTCTCTCTCTCTCTCTCTCTCTCTCTCTCTCTCTCCGCTCCAATCCGAAACACCATCCACCGTAGCCATCTGTTTGATCCTTGGATCGTTACTTGCAGCTGAATTCGACCTTACCTGCCAATCGATTTGTTTTAATGAGCGCCTGTAAATAAGCTGGTTCCCACGACTTGGCGATTAGAAATCTGATGTTTACGATTACGTTTACGATTACGAACTAAACCTAACATCGCAGGCATAATTATGTTTGCATAGACACAAAATATGAGTATAGTGTTAATTGTTTTTACAGTGCATATGCTGACACTTGCACGGCATATGGCTGCAGTCAGATAAATAACTGTACATGTACAGCGCTCTTTTTTCGGCCTAGGCCGTACTACGGCGCTCTATAAATCGTCTTATTATTATTATTCGATAAATTATTTAGGCTATGTGTAATATGCAATTATACAGGTTTATAGGGACACATGTATATATGCCTATATTACAAATATATATCATTAACCTATAACCAACCACCTGCTTATTGTATCACAAGCTTATATATTACGATATATATTTGTAACCTATAACCATCTGCTTATTGGTTGATGTCCTGCAAGGGACTTTTCTGATCATGCGAAAAGCAAAATACGTCAATATGTCAAAAAGTTCTCTCTTTCCAGACACTCGGTCACTGGTTCAATGAGTCTCTATCTATATAGCCTAATCAATCTGTCTCTTTCTGTACCTGTCATCGTCTCTCTCTCTCTCTCTTTTTCTCTCTCTCTAAGTGCGGACGTATGTATGCGTGTGGCCCATATGTTTGGCGACAGGGTTGTGTCCGTGTCGTTGTGTATATGGCATCGTAGATTGGCGATGAAGTATATCTAGATATGTATACAGCCAGAAGTCTTCTACTGATCACTTGACCGTTTCGGCTGGCGCTCTTTCTTCATGCATTCAGCGCTTCACTGGCCATTTCTCGCTTGGCGGCGTACTCTGTTGTGACCCCGTGACCTCGACCATCGATCAGTGCGAGGATATGTACGTGGTTTGGATTTCAAGGGTGAGACCAGTCCGGAACCACGTTCTTGGGGGATTTATCTCTAAGAAATAACGCCGTAAATTCGCTCAGATTACAAAGCCCGAACTGCGAATACTCGACGAGTCGGTGGTGGTGTATTAAACAGAGGCTTTTGTTTGCATGTTTTCAGTTCAATGGCTTAGATAATCTTCGACGCTGAGCCATAACGCAGGAGACACGCTTTGATTCCGGGATTCTTTGGCCTTGCGAAACCCATAAACCAGAGCCCCTGTGCACTGAGATAACGTCTCTTATGGAAGTTCGTTAGAAAGTTTTAACACTGATTAAGATGGTTTTCGAAGTGGAACATACAGTCCAGAAGTCTCACTGAAATGTATGTGTGTAGGCCTATGCATGCGTGCATGTATGTATACATGTATTTACGCATGTAGGCCTATCAAGGTCGACACTTAATATAGCAAGTTTCAGGTTGCCTACCTCACAAGGGCGCTTCACGATATATCTATCAAATAGTATAGGTGTATCAAGAACGGGTTAAGAATTTGGCTTGGAAAAAGAAATGGTCGGAAAATGGTCTTAAAAATGGCTAATAAATGTTCACTGAATGTTCTTGTAGCAGTTTGATATGGTCCAAATCTGTGGTTCAGAATTACACGGTCGAAATGGCAGCCAAGTGATGATACCGGAAGTCAGAGACGCCGCATCATACTTAGTTTAGGAAGAAGATGGAAATGGATATCGGGATAATGAAGCTATACATAAATTGCAGACGATCTCCGAATGGCATTCAGGCACAGCGCATAATTATATAAGCCATCGAAACTCAGTTTGCGGCAGAAATCTCTGGCTTCCTTTACCCGCAAAGACGAGGCGAAACGAGATTTCGAAGTCATAAATAATTATTTACGACGCTATAAAGAGCGACAGGTCTACGACGGAAGTGGGGATTGCGAGGGCACGTCGGCAGACTATATACCCCGTTGACACAGTTTGAAACGCCCATGATTAAGAATATCGCTTAAAAGGCGAATACAGGCAATCGGGGTCCCATTTTTAAATATAGATTCTTATTGATCTAAACGAGAGCGTCCAACCAACGGCCGAAGAATAGCCAAGAAGACGAAGGCGATGCAGTCGACCGTTAGCACAATGTTCTTACTTATTTATTAGGACTATATATTATGTCGCATCTGGACAGCAGCATCATTCCACACTCGACAGCACCGCCGTCTGCTTATACATATCCCATATATACTCCCTCTGCTATGTATAGTCCATATAGGGCCCTATGCGTGTTAATGCAAATGCAAATACACGTTTTTCTATGGCGACCCTGCTCGTTTTTCAATGAATTTATCGGGTGAGATCCTTCACCACCGCTGCCCATCTGAATGAGCGCCACGCATATTTAAGGTCCCCGTGTACGGACCGTGTTAGTCCGAGATTTAAATCTCTGAAATGTAGCCACGATCGATTTGCGAACCGGCATCCTCACGCACAGAAGCGTTTGTTTATATTACAGGGCCGGATTAGCCAGTATGCAAAAATGCAATTGCATGGGCGGAATTAAGGAGGGAGATCGTTCCAGAGTTGAGGTGCACTGTGGTATGTGGATCGGTTAGACAACATGTGACGAGAAGTTACTGGGGACGGACGAGAGTGAGGTAAGAGGTTGATATAAAAACCATGACTTGTAAGCCTATAGTCAGTAAACTACGCCACTGTCGTATTCAGGTAGTGCCAGTCCCAAGTCTGGAAAAGGAGATGGGCGACGTCAACGGCCTTTGATGCCATAAGATCAGAGGAGAAAATCTGTACATAACTTTGGAGGAGACGTTCGTAATGGGGGGGGGGACAGAGGCGGACAGTAAACATAAATGAGGGGACAGAGACTACACAAATATTTATAATTCATCAACTGCATGGAGTTTACAGAGTTCATATGACGATAAAGAGTAAATATCTAGGTTCTAAGTGAAGGCTAAATAAGCCGAAACTGCTAATGACCTTTTAGTGAGGGACAACAAACAGATGGCTTACTGTATGTTTTTTGTACAATTTTCTACACATACTGTTGCAACTTGATTAAAGTGTTTGAACACTTTTATTCACAGTTGGTGAATAGGCGTAGTGCCAGTGAACATAAATATCATAAATGGGGAGGTATGCAATCATTCATTTTGTAGTTTGGGACAAAACATATTAGATCTTATGGTGGAACGGCTAATAAATGTGCAAACAATTAATGAAATTTATAAATTATGGGATATGGGATTCAGTAATGGTAGGCCTATATGGGAACTTATAAGTTGTAATACTTACCCGATTTTTTCTTTTTGTTGGAACTGAAACTTAACAATTACTGTCTGAGACGTTTGATGAAGCATTCTTCGAAGAGGCATCCTAAGTAGAAGCCATGGCTTGAAGCCTAGATCTCTTAAACTATCGTTAACAACTAAAAAAGCAACAAGGTGCTGCTACACCATGTGCCGAACTCTAAGACAAATAGCGAGGAGTAGTAGTGAATAATGAATACCTCAATAAATTCCTCAATAGCGTCTTGCTGATAGTGAACCCCAACACCCTTTGTCTTTCTATATTTATCCTCGTCTCTAGTCCTGGCTATTTTCCTCATATGGTGGTCCTCGGCTGCCTTACCGCATATTTAGCATTCTACATCGCTCTTCCTGTAGGCCTATCGAGATACGCGGTCTTATTTGGTCATCCTGATGTGGTGGCAGACTTCAGTAGCATTCCATCTTCTCTCATCATACATCGCAGCAACATCCTCCGCTCACATTCCTGAGCTCCACCGTCTGTCCTACAGATTGCACTCTTCCTTCCAGCTCCCATCCTAGGATGAATGCGTTGCCTTTGGGGTCATACCTTGCCGTGTCTTCATATCTGTGTGCCTCTGCCTATCTCCTTTCCGCTGTCTGTCGTCTATTCGTCTTTGCATGAGTCAAGCCTACTTGTCTTAAAGTTCCAACTTTGGGGGATAATCCCCCAGTCAAAACTTTGGGGAGGACAGTCCCCCTTTACCCTCCCCCCGTGATTTACGCCACTGCATAAGATGTCGTTAAACTGTGGGAACCTTATAATCCAGCGGTGCTCAACCTTTTTTGTTGTTGTACCACCAAGTATAAAGGTTATTTCCTGGCGTACCCCCACCAGAAAAACTTGTCAGAAACGTTTTAGTAAGTTTGTTATAGTAGTGATTTAGTTTCATAAGTCCCAACCTAATTATAAAACATTTTTTGTAAACATTTTTGTGTACCTCTGTAACGGTCTGGTTCGCGTGGAGGGACGCCACCGTTAGCTGTCGCGAGAGCCCGGAGGAAAGAACTAAGGAATTGTCGGATGACGGTAGTGGGTTCGAATCCTGGTCGGTCGAACTTGCAGTTCGACTTTGTACAGCACCCGTTCCATAATAAGTGGGCGGTTTCGAACTCAATCTTGCACTCCTGCGAAGGACCGGAAGTT
Organism: Norana najaformis; assembly: GCA_964023275.1. NCBI lineage: Eukaryota > Metazoa > Annelida > Clitellata > Crassiclitellata > Hormogastridae > Norana > Norana najaformis. The sequence goes on from OZ029917.1 coordinate 25,205,728, forward strand.
GCTTAGATTCTTCCGCCATTCGATCACCAGATGGCCAAGTGTTGTCCGTGCCGGGCGGATGGGCCGCTACCCCCTCAGATAGAGCGTAAGGGTTCGTTGTGGCTTTCCCGATAGACTTTTCTATTTCTAAATTCGAGCGCTGCATAATGTCCGACATAGGCGCTACATGAATTTGATCTAATTTGTGTTCTAGCTCTGCTTGGCGCTCTATCATTTGATTCTGGCTCTCTGCCATTTTATTCTGGCGCTCTACCAATTCACTTCGTAATTGTACCTGGCTCTCTATCAACTGATTCTGGCGCTCTACTAAATCTTCTTTTAGTGAGGACAGAGAGGCAAGTATGGACTCTACCACTTTACCAAAATCTGATTCAGCCATATCTTTCGTTTTACAAGTTTATTCTTAACTAAAAGATTCAACCTTAACTATTTGTATTAGTCTATTTTAATTCTTTACTAATTACAATTTCTTTAAGCCTCAAGAGTTCTTAGTTACAGCAATTGCTAAATCGAACTCTAAACCTTCGATCTAATAGAAAATTGGCTGCCTGACATGAGCTCAAAGAATTCGCCCACAATTTGATTATAAAAGAAAACGTTTAACTCCCTGATTAAAATGGCGATCTCGTCGTTGACAGCGGCGACGACAGAGTATATTCCCAGAATTATCCCGTTTACTTCCCAGTGACAGCGTTTTGACTAAGCACATCGACGGCACAATAATCCACTGCTAAAATCAGCTTAAACGTACAACTCCGCAATAGCTACGAATTACTCGCCTGAATTCGACAACTAGCGCGACAAACTACCGCAAACTGAACTCTAAGGAGATCCTTCTCCAGTCGCAATCTAGCGCCAACTGAGCTGTAAGGAGTTCCTTCTCCGGCCGCAAACTACCGCCAAGTGAGCTGTCCGACCGCGCTCCTTCTGAATTCTTTATATAGGAAATATCCGCGCGCTTTTGACTAGGCGCCAACTCTCCCGCGTCCTGGTACGCGCCTCTTCTTTCGCTCCATCTGTTTGGCGCCTCTTCTTCCACGCCCGCTATTGGCGGCTCTTCTTCGCGCCAGCCTTTTGGCGGTTCTTCTTTCCCTCGCATCGTTCGCGCGCGCGCCAACTTAGGCGGGCTGGTTTCCCTCCAACTCCTAGGCGCGAGCGGCAACTTTTGGCGGCATCCATCGTTCGGCGCGCTTCTCGTTCCCGCCTACTCCAGCTCTTAGTCGCGAGCGGCATCCATCACTAGCGGCAATCACAGTCGCCCGGGCCTAGCCTAGCGCTCATACAGCAGCCGACTACAGCGTGAAAACAGACAGCCGACATCGATCAATAATACTATCATCATCCCTCCCGCATTCGCTGCCCGACTAAGCTCAGTCTTGCCTGGCGCTATAGCAATTTCCGTTACACCTCTATGAATTTTATTCAATTTTATTATATTAAAATTATTACTGTTGCACACCAATAAATTTATTTTATTTTATGTTAATTCTTTTCTAATAACAATAATTGTAATTGTAACTGTAATTTGAGATTTATAAAGCGCCTCTTAGAGGATAAACTCAACAGAGGTGCTTCCGACCCGAAGGAGTAAAATCATTGTTAAACAGTACAGTCTTCAGGCGCCTACGGAACAATGAGAGGGGAGAGAAAGGAGCTCAAGACGCTATTCTCGAGGAAGACGATTCCAGCAAGTGGGACTAACGTAGGCGAAGCTTCTGGACTGGGTAGTAGCGGTGCGCATTCGAGGGACAAACAGGAGATCATGTGTGGCCGAGTGAAGGGTGCTGCGGCCCGGCAACGAGGAGACCAAAGTGCAGAAGTCAATGAGGTAAAGGGGAGCAGAGCCAAGAACACAATTGCGCATGAGCGAGAGGATCTTAAAGTGGACACGCTGGTGGACGGGGAGCCAGTGAAGAGTGTCACGAATATAAGACGAGATGTGGCCATATTTTGGAATGCCCCCAATGAGACGAGCAGCAGATTGCAGCTTAGCAGTGTTGGTTAGCGATAGGCCGGTAAAGATGGCGTTACCAAAGTCAACCCTGGTGCAAATGAGGGCATGGACCAGAGTGGAGATAGCGTGGAAGGAAAGAGTGCGGCGAATGGTGCGGAGCTGAGGAAGATGGTAAAAACAAGAGCGAGAGACGGTGTTAAGATGAGCAGACAGGGTAAGCTCCTGATCCAACACAACCCCGAGATCCCGGACCGTAGTAGAGAAAGAGATATCCGGAAATCTCTGGCGTAAGGAGGAGAGATCAATCTTGGCGAGCTGCAAGTGGCCACCAAGCCAGATGAACTGGGTCTTATTACAGTTCAAACGAAGGCGATTGGAGGACATCGATAGGTCAAGAACAGAGGTGGCATCGAGAATCCTCTGGACAAGGGCAGGGGCCCCCTCCGCCGGACCATGGGCATAAGCCTGGGTGTCGTCTGCATACTGAAGGACGGCAACACTCAGTGGAAGGAGGGTCCGAGCTAGATCAGAGGTATATAAAATATAGAGAAGAGGATCTAGGACGGAACCATGGGGGAGACCAAAAAATACGGGAGACCAAGGGGACCGCGAGGGCCCAAAAACGACAGATTGAAGGCGGTCTGACAGGAATGACTGAAATCAGGTGAAGGCAGAGCCAGTGATGCCAAAGGAAATCTCCAAACGCTCCAACAGGATGAAATGATCAACGGTGTCAAAAGCAGCAGTTACATCGAAAATGGCCAGAAGGGTGACCTGCCTGCAATCAATAGTCCCAAATACGTCAGCAAGAAGGCGAGTCATAAGCGATTCGGTGGAATGGTATTTCCTGAACCCAGACTGAAGTGGAGGCATAAGAGAGTTAGTGTCGAGGTAGTGAGATAGCTGATAAGAGACGGACCTTTCAAGGAGCTTGGAGAGAAAGGACAAGTTAGAAATGGGAAGGTAATTAGAGGGGGGACTAGGGTCAAGGCCTTAGCGCTTCAAAGAGGAAAAAACTACTGCACGCTTGTGGGAGGTCGGAATTGAGCCCTCAGCCAAAGAAGAATTAAACAATAAATGAAAAAAGGTCATCAATATATTCCTTAATTAAAAATGGAGGAAGCCTGTCAAGTTCACAGGACTTGGCTGGTGAGTTCAGGATTAGCCGACGGACATCATCCAGAGATAAAGGCTCCAACTATGGAGCCTGGAAGACGTGAAGAGTGGGGCTAATGGTTTTCAATGATTATTCAGAGTCAACTTACAAGTTTAATTTTAATGGGAGCATTGAGCTTGTTTATATTTACATAATTTTGCAATATCGGGCTTTAATTTTGTTAGTTTTAGACGTAAGTCTGGCTCAAGTTCAAGTTTCGATCTGTATTTATTTTTAATCGCAAGCATTGCCGAAAATCCAGTTTCACAGAGATACGAAGTACAGAAAGGAATTAAAAATTTCATAGCTCTGTCGAAATTTAATTCATATTCTGCTCTTCTTTTAAGCCAGAAATCACTCAACAAGTCATTGTTGAATTCATTCTTCAATCCACCGTCACATGAAAGTTGTAATATTTTTTCTTGCTTACCTCCTGGCAACAGCTGGCGTACCCCTAGGGGTACGCGTACCACCGGTTGAGAACCGATGCTATAGTCAGTCTCGCCTTCGAATCGAGATCTGCGGCGGCACCGTCTATTCAACCATCCTCCCTCCACGAATTCGTTGATAGCTGCTCCTTTTCTGGTCCAGCTCTGCAATTCGTAACTGGCCGCACTTCCTAAAGTGCGCAATTGTTCTACCTTCGTTGAAAAGGCCTAGGCTGGATCGCAACGGAGTACCAACTAGCCTCCAATCTCAAGCCCAGTATTTTTATCGACCGTTATTTAGTCTTTGATTTGCGTAACCGTAATTAATCAATCAGTTCAAACGCAACAGTACTTGAATCTTTACGTTTTCAAAACGCACGAATCTATCAACGATATTTGTAACTCAAATTTTCAACTTAACATACGATAGATCAGTGCTACAAATCTTCTCACTCTCTTAACAATGCAGTTGCGTCCGCTTACATAGGCCCTTTCCCGCCAGGACAGCAGACCAGTAAAAAGTGCTTCAGACCAGCCTCCCGATATTGCTCAATCGTGGGTTTTTCCATAAACACGAACACTCAAGAGAAAAATGTACTTTAACATGAGTATAACCAGAATAAACAAAACAAAAAAACTAGCATATGGCCTACATGCATAAGACAGACACAGAATTAAAATTGTTTCCTATTCTTCTGGGGATACCCTTCGAACTTCGTGTAAACAGTCAGAGATTGAACCAGTGTCGGCGTCTTTCTAAGCGAATGAGATGCTAACGGTGTCTTTAAGAGACTAATATGCTGTTGCGACAGTGACGAGGAAATTAGGACTTATAATTGACGTACTAATTATTAAAATTTATTATTTAAATAAAACAAAATAAACCAATAAACTTAAATATCAAACTATTGTATGCTTTCTGTGTTATGTATATATTTTAATATGCAAGTTTCTCTATAGTAGGGTGGCCCTTATTTATATGGCAAAAATTAATTGCAAAGCAATATTAAGTCAGACCCTTTTAGGATATTCCTTTTTATAAAAAATACTTTGTGCAAATTATGAGCGACAAATTTTAATATTTTCAGGTCGCTCAACGACCCTAGTGTTTAGCTATATAGTGTAAATGGTAGAATTAAAAAATGTTTGCCATCAGTTTGACTAAGCCATGCAAGAAATCAAGCTACAATGGAAACTACTGCTTTAGTGTTTATTCAACAGTCTCGAATCGATACAGAACAGTTTTAAAAATCAAACTATTGTATATTAATTGTATGGTATACAGTATGCTTTTATGGTTTCTTAAGCAGCGTTAATTTTCTCGCATCGGGGAAGTATTCCCGACTCTGTTCGATAACTTGAAGCGCACACTGCAACTGTTCTTCACTCGCGCCCTGTTTGTACCGTACCTTGGATCATGGCGACACCTCGCTCTGCATGACCGTTGGTGACTGCCAGTGTACTGATGATTGCCACTGCAACCTTGAACTCATCCATACTGTTCCATTCATCAGGATCTTCGGTTAGGAATCCAACTGGCAAAACCCAGCGTTCCAAATAATTTCTGCTCCATATTGCCACGAAATCAATAAGAGTCTTCTGTTGTACCATAGCCAAGTCCACCTCTATGCGTTGCTCCTTTCTCTGTTGATGCTTTCAGCACGGCCCGTTTTGTGGTCAAGTCCACCTCCGGATCAAAGAGGTTGAGAAGGAAGGTACCATAGGTGACCGGATAGCTTGCATGAAGTAGCTGCACTGATACCGCGATCAGGGTAAGCCTCAAGTTGCTGCAGAAAGACCAGGTCATTCTTAGCTGCTTTGGAAGCCACACGTGCCAGGAACCAGTACTTGGTGTAAAGTTTTGCGAGAAATATGTTCATACGTAGCAGTCCCCGAGATTCTCTTGCCGACAGTTTGAACTGCGACCGGTCCAGTAGCTGTTCCAGAATGACTCAAGCACCTGATAGTTGGCCACTGTCAGAGCTGGTTGCGTGAAAACACATGCCCGGACCAAGCCTTCCAGGCTCCATTCTAGTATTCCGTTGTGCACAGCTTTGGCCACAGTTTGGCCAGTCCCTGCGGGTATCTTTGGAATTGACAGCAGTTGCTTCTACCCCACTGTTGAAACCAGAATAGGCAGCCTATGCACTTTCTCTGTCCCTGTCATATCAAACATCAGCTTGCTATCCCAGTGGACTGCCAGGATCGTGTATGGCTTGAATGCCTCTACAATGCTTTTCGGTTTCTTCGACGTTGACGCTTGATGGTTGACCTGTTAAGTGCAAGCGCTTCTGGTCTTGTCCGAGAGCCCTAGATGCTTCAATGACCATCATCATGATAACCCTGTCACTCAGTCCATTTTGATCAAGCACAGCTGCCAGTTCTGGTGATATAACACTTTGGCATCCTCGTTTTCGTGGCGGGTTAGCAGCACTCGTACTGGGGGGGGGGGGTGGATCTTGATCTTCACACTCACACTGACTTTCTTCCGCGTCGGTGCTGCTCTCCAACATAACTTTCTCCAAAAGGGTGTCTTTCTGAAGTTAGGATCGCTGTCGCCTCTTTTGCAGCGTCTCCTCTTTCTTTATCTGCTTCTGCTGTTGATGGAGCAACGCCTTGTTGACTCCTGTCATGCAGTCCGGTCATCCTTTTTCTGCTGTGATTCGAGGAAGAGCTTGTCTTCTCGATTCTCGATGAGCTCCATGGTGTTAGCACGCACAATGTCAAATAGTTCCCCATCCTGTCTAAAGGGTAGCTTCTTTGGTTGTTTGAGTCTGGGACTGACTCTTCTTCTTCTTCTTCAGCCTCTGCCATTCATAGAATAGTTGCTCGAGCTTTCTGAACGATTTTTGGCGATTTTTGTTGAATCCTAGCGCGCTGTATGGTGTGTGTCGCTGCCGTTTGGATATCATCTTTCACTACACGATGCATAAAGTGGCCAAGGACCTGCCTCTCCGACGTATCACACAAACGTTAGATCAATCATTGCGCTAACATTATAATAACGCCAAAACAACGTTACACTGTTGCTAGTGTAACGCACCACTAACGTTTGTGTAAATGTTTTTTCAACGTAACAAAACTGACAAAACGTGTAATCAACGTTTCACACAAACATTATATCAAACATTAGGCTAACGTCATAATAACGCCAAAACGACGTTACGGTATCGTAGCGTTTTTAAGCGTTTGGGTAGGCCTAACGTTTTGTCGTCGCAATAAAAATTGACAAAAACATTTAATAAACGTTTCATACATACGTCACATAAACAATTATGCTAACGTTTCAAACACCTCTGAACAATGCTACAGTATTGTTATACAAACGTTTTTTTTTTGGATAAGGCTGCTAGCTTAAAACGGTCAGTCGCCTCTATTGCTACCTCTGCGGCCTCATTTGTGTTCTCCGATCCTCTGTTCTGGAGTACTCCACTCACTTTTTTGCCACCCGCGACACTTTAAGAATTCCACAAACTTACTATTTCTATGCAATGTAAATCATCATCTGTTGATTTTATCCCTACATCTCTGCCAAAATCATCTTCCGCTATTTTTTCTAAACTCATTTGTAAGTTGGCTAATCTCTTCAAGAAACTTGGTCTTGACCCGGCCTCTCTTTCCAACTATCGCCCAGTATCCAACCTCAATAATAATTATCCAAAAAATCCTTGGAAGGTGTCACGAAGCCGAGAAGAAGTCGAATAGAATCTTTTATTATTATTTAACTGAGACTTAACATCGACCGAAGAACGGCTCAGTCCCTCTATCGGTCTGTATTGGTCTGCTCAAAGAGTCACTTTCCCCCTATTTAACGAGTCTGCCAATCCCTCGACAATCCCTGGTGAATCTGTCTGGCACTCTGTCGCATCAGGTGAGTGTCCTGATTTCCCGCCGATGGCGCACCTCCAGGTACCCTCCGTGATCACCAGAGGGCACCACCGGACGCACGTGCTAACGACGACGACACATGAGGTGAGTAACGTGACAGACGGGTTGGATATTCCTTGCCAGACTTCAACCAAACGTCATTGGCTCACGAAATTCACTATCCTTCAGTCTGCCTACCGACCATCTCATTCAACGGAAACTAACTTGCTTTACAGCTTAAATAGTATTTACAGTGCTGCAGACTGTAACCAACCCACATTTCTGGTCTCACTTGATCTTAGTGCCGCGTTTGATACCATTAGCCATGGGATGCTCATCTCCACTAGTTTCGGTATTTCTGGATCTGCCCTCAGCTGGCTCAGATCACTCTCAAGCCATTCGAATCGGCCTTTCGGTGTCTACTCCTTCTCCTCTCAACACTGGTGTTCCTCAGGGCTCTGTGTTTAGCCCAATATTTTCTTCTGCTTTCAATTCTCCTGTTGGTCATCTTATACTGTAACTTATTTCGGCATTTCTCATCAGCAGTATGCGGATGACACTCAATTATATATCGCTCTCTCATCTGACTGCTTTGATATTGGCAGGCTTGAACAGTGCATGTTTTCATTGCACTCCTGGCTCTACCAAAATGGTCTTTGTCTTAATCCCAACAAATCAGACGCAATTCTTCTTGCCACCATCAACGTTTACGTCACTTTCCTCCCATTCAACAAATCAATTTAGTGGGTACAAATGTCAACCTTTCAGGAAAAATCACAACCCTTTGAGTCATTCTTGATGCCACTCTTACCTTTAGGCAACATGTTTCTACTGTCTGCAAAATCGTTTTTCCCATCTTAGTGCCTTAAGACACATTCGTTCGGTTCTCACTGGTGATATGGCTGCTGCGATCACCGTTGCTCTTTTCCAGTCTTGACGTGACTGCCAATTCTATCCTTTTCTGTACCCACTCTTATAACATCAGAAAATTACAGAACTTAGCAGCACACCTTGTCCGTCCTAATTGTAACCTTTCATCTGCTGGCATTCTCGCGTATTATGCGATGTAAAAATGCCTGTTCAAGTCAAAGGAAAGGTGTACAAAACAATGATAAGACCAGTGATGATATATGGAGCAGAAGCATGGACACTGACAAAAGAGGAGGAGAAGCTGCTGGAGAGAACAGACATGAGAATGCTGCGATGGATACTTGGAATTTCACTGAATTTCACTGACAGGAAAAGGAATGAGTATATCAGACAGAAATTGGGAGTGGCTTGTATATCTGATAAAGTACGAGAAGCCAGGTTGAGATGGTACGGTCATGTGATGAGGAGGAAAACTGCATTAAAAGAATTATGACAACAGAGGCTTACGGACGCCGCAGTCGTGGACGACAAAAGAAGAGATGGGGAGATATGATTCAGCAAGACCTAAAGCTCCTCAGATTGAAGAAAGAAGATACTGAAGACAGAAACAAATGGAAAAGAAGGATTCGTGTGGCTGACCCCTCTCCTAGGAGGGATTAATTCCAGCCAGAAGGAAGAAGATCTGCTGGCATTCTCTCACAACTTCACTGGCTCCCCGTTTCAAAACGCGTTGATTTTAAAATAGCTACAATCACCTACCGACTTCTCCACACCCAGCAACCTGCCTATCTCCGATCATTAATCGACTATCATGTTCCCATTCGCAATACACGACCTTGTGACTCACTGAAGCTGCGACAACCTTTCGAGGGCCAAGTCATTGGGGAACATGCTTTTAGTTCGGCCTCGCTCATGATTTGGAACAACATTCTTTTATCAATCAAGTCTGCTCCATCGATCTCATCCTACAAGCGGCAACATAAAACCTTTAGTTTATTAACTCACCTATCATCTAGTTTTTCCTCCTTTGCTACTGGCTGTCTCCCTCTGAGCGACTGACCGTTCCTCTGATTCAAGTTTTTTATGCGTTAATCTCTTAATATTCATTCATTTATTCATTAATTCCTCTAACATTTGCATGTAAACGTTTAATCAACGTTAAAAGGCTGACACAAACAATGCTTGATAAACATTCCATACAAGTATTAGATCAGCCTGTCCGCAAACCATATTTCAATGTTACACTAACGTTTACTGTATGTTCTGTTTCGGTATTTTGGCTTCTGGGTTACAGAACTAATTCCTAAATTTTCGCGTCTATTCATGCTGCATTGAGTAAATGCACAATTTATAAACCAAATGACAGATGAATTCAAAAAGCCGATACTGATCATGATCAATTATAGCCAGCCATTCAGTATCGATCGATCACAATCCATCAGTTCGATCAATCATAGTTCATCAGAAATCCAGAAGACGGAGCTTCGGGGCTTATCGATGCACTGTCCAAGACCCACGAGGCTTATGGGTGCACTATGCGATACATAAGAGTTATTATTAATGGTGCACATCGAAATAACTACAAATATAGGCCTATGCATATCTCCTAAGATAATCGTTAGCAACAATAAAAACTTATAAGCGTATACAAGCAGGTATTGAAACTGGATGCATCCGAACGATAAGAAGTCCACAGGCCACTTTAATCAGTAATAAATCATACCAGTCGACTGCACTTCGTTTTCGCTGCAACCCTAATTCCAATCACCGACCATTATATCTTATATCCGTACAGGTTCACAGCTTGCCCAGAACTGACAAGTTTTATCTAATACGCCTGTACCTATTTTCAGTATATTTACCTTAATCTTTAATAAATATGATGTTACGTGTTAAATTTGTATACATAGGTCTATTATGTTATGTTTGAGGTTGTGTGTAGTGAAGACAATCAGGAGAGGGCAAGAATCAGACGTCGAGAACTAGAGTAAATTCGATAATTTATATATTGAATATTTGTGCAATAAAACTACAATAAGAAAATTAAAAGCCACTTTCTGCCTGTTGATTCCGTGACGTTGTAGCAGTAGCAGTAGTAGTAATAAATTCTCGTAGAGCTGGTCTACGCCTCGTTAACATCACTGGACGAAGACAGTCTACAGCCCATTCTCCTTCGACGGGAGTCCTTGTTCTAGTATTGTAGTGTACGTTAACCTTTATTAATCGTCATGTAGCCTATCGTAATCGTAATCTCGAGATTTCTACAGCGCCCAACGAAAGCTAAGTCGCGGGAACCAACTTATTCACAGGCGCTCAGTCAAAACAAAATCGATAGGCGAAAGGGTTCGGCTCCAGGTCAAGGTCCAAGAGGCAGGCAGTCAGACAGTCGGGCGGCTACGGTGGATGTTGTTTGAAATTGAAGCAAGAAGAGAGCTAAGGGGAAGAGGAAGAATCAGGATGAGATTTTGGAAAAAGAAATGTTTTCAGACTTGAGTGAAAGACCAGCGCAAAAACTGAAAGAGGTGAAGTGTTGGTGAGTTCATATGATAGATCAGATAATTGTTGTAATTATGGCGGGAGTTTATTCCAGAGGGGTGGGGCAGCTATGGCTATATGGACAGATGAGGAGCGGGTTGAACGGAGTGGTTGGATAGTAAATAATTGACGAAGATAGGAGGGTTGGGAGGACTGAAGTGAGTTGTAGGTGAGGGATAAGACTTTGTACTCTATTCGTTCTGGTATTTTAAGCCAGTGAAGTGAAGCCTATATGGATTTAAGCTTGGTAGCTTTACTAAAATGTAAAAATGTAAATGTATAGGTTTATATAGCGACCGTAAGGCCTCGACCCTGCTCATTTTGCAATGAATTTATCGGGTGATATTACTGTGCTCGATTGAATGAACACTTGGTTATTTGCCTTAAATAGGGCTATCTTTTCTTCTTTTAATATATGCTGGTGAGGGGCAGTAACACTGCAAAGTAATAAAAAATGTAATTGTTCCGTCATATCCGAATACCTAACGAGTAAATTTGCATATTAATTCATATTCAGGCGGCGCTAAATGATAAAACGCTATTGGGTCTTATAAATATAAATAGTTTATGGTGAAAGTTTACAGTTTTAGAAAGGGCTTTGTACTACATAATTTATGTTTTTTCTGACTAGAACATTGGCTAAATTTGTATTTCTCAAGTGTGCGTATGCATTAAGTGTTTTGGAACTTGTGTAGTACTTAGCGATAGAGTAATTTGCGTCCGATTTATGTGTAGTGTGTTTGCAGGTGGCGCTAGAGTGAATTAATATCTGCATCTTCCGTCAGCTACCAGGTAACGACACAAATGATGCGATAGCAACTTTATTTTATCGTCTTCGGTTTATGAGGGTAGTGGATTTGCTTGTCGCCACCGTTTTAGTTTCTGAAGGAGTATAGATCCTTCGGTTCTCGGATATACCGAGCTGTGTCGAAGTATTCAAGTCCCGTCTTCGCTTATTAACCGCGATGAACTGCGGTTGGCAGATGGTGGAATGATACACCAACAGCGTACGACTATGATACTCATTTTACTGTCCTGTCACATAGTTCCCAGTCATTAAGTAATACTGCCAAGGTTCGGTTTGCCCAGGCTAGACTTCATACTCATCTTGTCTTTAGGACTAACCAACTTTAGCATCCAAAATTATCGATACCCCAAATTAATAATCAGTATGTACTTTTGCTGAATAGGGAACCCAAAAAACAGTCTCACAGAGTAATTATTTTTTTCACAACAAATTACAATCTCAAACATAATTGAACTGAAACATAACTTCCAACGGAAGTTGTAGTCGGGTCAATGTGTTTATTATTCTAGTTTTTCTGTTTAACTTAATTTTTTTCTAATTATTTTCTTTTATTTGACACTATTCTATTATCAGATGAAACAGATATAAAGGTAAAGGATTAAACGAATTTTGGATGCTAAAGAGATATAGGTTAATTGTGACACTAATTTGGGATGCTAAAATGATAAATTACCATGTGCCAATAAAAATGGTCAGAGGAGTTAAGACTAATTCAAGCCGGCAAGAACTTGGGCTTGAGTGTAGAAATCTGGGTATGACATCAGCTAGTAGGCAACACAGAACAGCATTGGTTGATTATATAAAATTATGTAAAATTGCCTTCATCAGCTGTCTGTTATTCCCCATGTGCTGCAACAATCACCAAGTTATATTTTCCCAAATGTTTGTTTGTGATGAGATATATTATAGTTATTCAAAATACTATATATTTAAAATGTAAACATATTTAATCCCACTCTCTTCTGAAGTCCTCTTGTAATATTATTTCACAAGAGTTCTCATCCTGTTCTGAAAAAGGAAGAGCCAAAGGAAATGGTCAGAAGAGTTGTCCATTTTAGAACAGACCATTTCTGAAAGTGGTTTATTCCAAAGATTGAAGACCTTGTCTTTTGCCAGAATAATCATTCAGGACACTTTCTTTCAAGACGTATTCTTTTAAACTGTAAATTCTATTATTACCAGTACTGTTAATAAATATTGTTATTCTGTATTTATGTTGTACTGTTACCCAATCTAATGATAAAGCATCTGTTGATGGCACTTCCTACATAAACTTTGTAGTGTGACATGTGCATAAATTTCTATTAAATTTCTATTAAGTGAGCTCGACTCAAGCTCCTCCAGTAAGCTGGATGTTAAATTTTGTACATTTGTAACACATGCAAGGTCACGCAGCTGCATGTGTTGTACTTGTATGATCAGAGACAGGCATTTCTTGTAAGTGTTACCCTCTGTTGTACCACAATGAGTTGAATGGCCTGACCAACAAACAACATTCAAGTGAAATCCAGTTTAAAGCAAAATGTGATGATATGACTTCATTCAGCTGGAACTCCAACATGGCTTAAAGTTTGGTATAGGTTGAATATAGAAATATGTAAAGTAGTATTGATGACACTCCACCCATTCATCCTCCCATCCATTCATCCTCCCATCCATCCATCTTTCCATACTTTATAGTCATGCCATACCTATTGATGTGAAGATCAATGGCTTAAATAATTTTAAACATTATTTCACAATACAGTACCTGGTGTAAACCTTTGTTGTGTATCCGTAAAGTGCTACAGTCTGGTCGAGCATCCTATTACTAATATCACCAGTAATGCTAGATCATCATTTATTCAATGGAGGTAACAGCAGCACCTCATAATTGATCGTGCTAAAATTTTAGTTTAGCTGCTAAGACGAGAGTTAGCAGTCTTGAGCCTGTCACATTTTTAATAGATGCTGAATATAACTGAACATTAAGCTTCGAGCCAGCATGTTGCACTTTCACCGGTTTTTTTCATTCACCTAGGTTTTTCTGCCATGCGGCTCCAGTACTTTGGAACAAGCTTCCACTAAGCATCCAGAATTTTTCTAAATTGAAAATTTGTAAGGCGTCCTTAGAGTCTGTTGCTGATACGTTGTAATCTGGCCACCAAAGTACCTTTACTTTGCATAGCTGCCATCATAGTATGCTCTTTTTCTTTCACCAGAACTTTTAATCACAAATAGATTCAACACCATATTGATGCTTTGAACTTCTAGCCTTATCTTAACAGCTAACCCATGTTCGATTCTCGAACAACCCTAATTGACTGCTGCTGCGATCATCAAGGTGTGGTGATGTTTTCATGCCAGCAAGCAGGACTAAAATTGATCACCAGATTTTTTGGGTTATTGGCCCATGTGCTTGAAACAGCCTTCAAACATATATTTGAGAAGCTAAAAGTGTTCAGGCCTTAAAACAATTGAAATCCATCTGTTATGTAACTCTGAGTACTTTGCACTGACGATTGACATCATAAAACAGCCTAGAAGTAGCTTGCTACTTACGATGCTGTGTAAATTGTCATTAAATTTTACATTTGCAAGAGAAACTAATCAGAGGTGCTCACTACACTACACTACACTAGCCTATTTGATTTTTAATGTCATTAAGAACTAGATATTCATTTTGCAGGCAGCTAACCTTATCTTACCCAGACAGAAACTTGAATTGTGTGTATATATGTTTTGAACATTTATGTAGTGCCTTTTAAGAACCTCACAAAGGTGCTGAAGAAAACACACGCTTTTGCTGTGCAGCAATTTCAAATACCAGTAATACAGTATCAGCAGTATTTTTAAACTTAATTACATCTGATGTTTGATTATTGTTGTTTTTGATAAAAGCCTCAAGAAGTCAGCCATGTTCAAGAATTACCAGAATCCCACAAGACTTGAGCTTAAACTGCCACTGGCTGTTATCGAAAGCTGTTGGCTCATGAACGCTAATTCAGCAGCATGTCTTACGGCACTATCATCTGATTCTGGTATCTGGTATTATTCGTAACATTAATTCTATACTAATATTACTGATGTTATTATTATTTGTTCAGTAATGTGTTAAGCACCCAAAGTTACATGAAATCAATCCAGGGGTTACCCTTGGACATGTAAAAAGTAAGATACTCGTAGAAATGTTATTGTTTATTGTTATTATTTGCCCTACTTATGGGATTGAATTAAATCATACAGGGGTCATAGAAAATTCTTCCATTTTCCTTGAATCTGGGCAAATAACGGAGGTACAGTATGCTACAGTCTATCGTTTTATATAGTTTTATGACATGAACAGTTTGCCTGATTATAAGGAATATGTAGTAGGATTTATTTGTACATTCAGCAAAACCCACAGAACTCTATCAGATGTTAAGAATTTTAATCTGTGAGCCAGAGATTTAATATTTTGATCATTCTGCTTTTCCTTCAAGCTTTTCATTCCATTCATTTGAGTTAAGTCTGAAGATGTAATGTATATGGGATGTAAAAGGCAAATTTTATTTTTAGCTGTTTGCTGACATTATTCTTTATAGTTTTTGTCATTGATTAGAAACTTTTTTATTGTAGTGAGGCTAAACATCTTCATGGAAAAATCCAATGATCATGCAAGATTCTTGTTCCAAGGCAAGTAAAACCAGTTTCAGTTGATGCTAAGTTTCCCTGTTTTCTGGACATGGAGCATGTTGTCTTTGTTGGTGCTTTGTAAGAACGCACACTTTTTTGTTTTTTGAAACATTATTCTCATGGTTTGTCCATTAGTGAACTATGTTTGGCAACATTAGACAGTTAAGTGTTCATAATCCTTATTCACTTTTACACCATTATAATGCATTTCATTGTAACACGAAATCTAATAAAAAATGGTTGGGGGATTTGGATAACAAATTTAATTCACTGATTGAAAATAGACTTGTTACAAAGCAACCTTGGTGTAAGACGGTTCTTGATATGGCTTCCAGTGATAGTGTTATGACAAGTTTTAGGTGTATTAAGTTATAAATTATAACTACTGTGGCTTTCACTTGTACACTTGCTTTCAGCTATCATAATAATCCACACACATGGTTTTACAGCATAAGCTGTAAAGGCCGTGAAACTAAAATGCATATGTATATATATATATATATATATATATATATATACATACATATATATACACATAAAATACTAGTTCACAATTGGTGTGCTTTATTGTCCCAAATTATATCAGTGCTCATGCTGGCAGTTTTAGCTGTCAAATGTTCTAAAATGTTTTGAGATTTCTGCTCTACTTGTATCCCCTAGCAAACTCTGCTATAAAATGAGTACACTAACAGTACATTGTTGGTAGGCAGACCAGACAGTGAGGGAGAGGACTGACGGCTTGGCATCATCATATTGGAGGCTAAAAAATTGAAGTCTCTAGGAATGCCCCTTGGGATTAGCTTAAGGGACTACTTCTTCAATATTATTTGCTTCCTATTGCTCTAGGCTGTGTTTGCCCTACAAAAGAGCAAAGTTCATTGTGTATTTCATTTTACATAAGTAAGAAAAGTTGGTCTTGACTCTGAAACCTCTAGGTTAAGTATTTGTATACTGTATGTGAAATATATAGGTTAAGCACAGTGATGTTATTTTCCTGTTGTCATTTTTTTACACACCAGTATCAATGTTTTCATTTTGCTAATGCACAAATTTCAGCTGTACATGACATTCCTGTCATCAAAGTGTTGTCAGATCTCTTGAAATGCAGTGTCGAGTCCATCTTAGAGCACGAGACTAGTGTGCAGGACACCAGCTGTCACCAGCACAAGTCTGGAAGGAGATATACACAGGAATATGGAGCTTCAGCCTCAGCAGATGTGAGTTCTGAACTTAAGAACAGTCAGAGAAGCAGCAACAGTGAAGCTTTGCGTGACTCGCTGTTGTACCACGATGAGCAGAATGGCCTGACCAACGAACCACATTCAAGTGAAATCCAGGTTAAGAATGAATGTGATGATATGACTTCCACAGAGAACGAGATTACAGCAGCCACATACAGTGGTCTGCCTCCATGTAGGTTGAAAGCTGATGAAGAGGACATTGACTATCCATCTGCAGTTTCGGAGGTAATTGAAAATGCTAACAGTGAAAACCAGTCTGATGGAAGTTCGCTATCAAATGATGACACCGGTTATGACTTAGACAGTGGAAGAAAATCACCGAGTGCTGCCTCTTTTCATCAAAACCATGTGCAAAAGAATTCAAAGCTGATTAAACTAATGCCAAAATTTTCAAAGCAAGGCATTTGTCCACACTGTGGTGTTTACTATGGCAACCTAAGCCAGCACATGTTTACGTACTGCTCACAAAACCCTGAACGAAGAAGAGTATTTCACTGCTGCTACTGCAAGTTCAAGTCACACAGTAAAGAGGAGCTGGTTGAGCACAAGACATCACATGTTCTTTTACGTGACTTTAAGTGTGAAATGTGTGACAGTGGGTTCTTTACACGCAACCGACTGATTCGGCATATGCGTTATGTTCACCTGATTGGAAATAATCCAGTCAAGATCTACACCTGCGACATCTGTGATAAACGTTTTCGCTACAGGTCCCACTATGATCGCCACATTACAATTCATCAAGGTTTGCACTGATTCCATTATTTTTGTTGTTTTCTCATGAAACAAAAATTGGCAGGGATGATTTACTAAGTTCTGATTTGGTAATTTTTTATTATGCAGCTGCTGGTGTTACTGATAGTGTGAATTAAGTGGGATTTTCTAATACTCCAGAGTACAGAAGGTGGGCACAGATTTACAGTGGGCAAAAAATGTTCTGGTTAAGTACAAATTCAGTAGAAAGTGTGGTTTCTAAATTCTGTGAACAGTAAGTGACAGTGTACTCCTCATATATGCACGTTTTTCACTTTTAGATGAGAAATCGGTTCAGTGCGAGATGTGTGGCAAATTCTTCAAGAATAAGCACAATGTCCACAATCATCAGTCGCGCATGCATCCGTTCAAGAACCTCCAGACAGCTTTTCCCTATTTCTGTGAAAAGTGTGGGGAGGGATTCTTACACCTTGGTAGACATCGATGCAGCGAGCCACGAAAGTCTCGGCCTCGAAACACAACACTCGACCAGGCAGATAGTCTTAATCAAGGTTTGCACATATCTGGACGTTTGGTGAAGATTTCATGTTTTTCTGACAAGAGGCAGATTTTTTAGTTATTTAATTAGTTTTCTGGAAAATGTACTGTATTGTATGTTACTGTTTCTACTTGGTCTGGTTGCCATCAACTGTGTTCTGCCGTGCTACCCATGCACTGAAGGGGCTCGTAGCCAATTGGTTAGAGAGCTTGGTTGGTAACAATAGCCTCAAGCCTCCCTCGAGATGGTTACTGTGTGGGGACCTTGAGCAGGTCGTTCACTCACAATTGCTCAGTGCTGTTGATTGATGCTTAGTGATTAGACATTGGTGCTTAAAAAATAAAGAAAAAAATAACGTGTGAAAATTCATTGAGTTGAATTGGACCACCTTCCTTGAACAGTCTTCCTATTGAAATTCTGTCATTCTGCTTAATGTGAATCACATTGCATTTTCTCAAACACTGTAGGGCACACCTTTTGCCATTTGCTTTGTAACCTTGTATGAATGCCTCTGTGATGTTCTTGAGGGGACTGTACGTATGTTCCGTTATGATTACTGTATTAAGACACGCTTTTAGTGCAGGAGAACTTCAGCCGCTCCAAAGGTAAAAAGCAGCAGATTACATTCTGATTGCAGTCATGTTCCGCTTGAAGGCCTGTTTGGCCATGCAATGCATAATACCCGCAATAACACGAAGGGACAATGGTGATTTGTGGGTATGTGTGCCAAGTGACTGGATGAACCTGGAAGCCAGTTGTTTCTGATGATTGTCTGTTATTTTGTTAAGGCATTGTTTGATGTAAATTGTTTTTTCAGAGATATCTTCTCAGATGCCGGATGCAGATCAGGATGTCACAGCTGAATAGTGCTAAAATGCCACATATTGTTTGTGGCTAACAACAGCGCCTAAACCAGATGCAATTGTGAAATGCGAGGCGCGTTTCTTCATGAAGGTTTGTGAAAAGTGCTTGAGATACAGTTTTGGTTGAGGTCTCAGGGTCAAGACTTAGCTGAGGTCTCAAGATGAAGAATTATTAAAGATATTTCTGGACGACCAAGAATTTCACCTGCTTGAATCCTAGAATCCTTGACCTCTTCTAATAGATCTCCTGCAAACCCATGTTACCATAAGCATGCCTGGCTTAACATCACACTGTATGTCAGGACTGGATGTGCCACTGCATCTGTTTGCGATTAGAACTTCAGACTTGTCTTGAGCCCGACCAAACTCAGCACATGGTTTTGGTTGAGCGTCGACAGTGGAGCAGCTTGTAGGCAATTCACAAGTGTTGCAGCGTATTGTCCAAGGAGCGGAAAAGAGGGCAGCAAAATAAACTTAAAAACATTTTATTATTCTGCACCCAAAATTTGAATGATGATCACGTAACAGACGATGAGAACCTATGTCCCAAAGATCCAAAGATTGTGCCAGTGACAAACTTCAGACTTAGTAGACCTACTGTACACATTGTCAATAATATATACATTTAAGC
The DNA here is from genome assembly GCA_964023275.1 of Norana najaformis. NCBI lineage: Eukaryota > Metazoa > Annelida > Clitellata > Crassiclitellata > Hormogastridae > Norana > Norana najaformis. Next base: position 25,224,987 of record OZ029917.1, read on the forward strand.
TTATCAGTCACAGCTGTCAAAGTAGCCCTCTAGATCTCTCCTGGCTACCTGACTACTCTTCCAATTCCTCTGCCCCTCTCTCTTCCAGGATGAAATATTGCAGGTGTCAAAATTTCATCCATCTGTGGATTAATAAATAAGAAATCCTATCTTTCAACAAAAAATGTATGCCTGTTGTAGTTTTTAGGTCCAAAGTGTCAGGTTTTAGTACAAGGTGGCAGTTGCTATAGGCAGTCACCTTGTTGACCCTTCCCTAACTCCAGGACTGTCGTTAGAGGAAGTTCTGCTAGGCGACATCTGATTATTTCTCTTGTTCGACTCGTCAGTGGAAAATCCTGAAGGATTTTGTCAACATTACGGTTAAACACCATTCTGACACTAGATGGAGGTCAACAGCAGAAGCAGTAAGAGCCATTTTAAGTCACCTAAACATCAGCATGATACTCTGAGTCACTGGAAACCTTTCTTGATGCTGCTTTTATTCTAAATGGAAATGAAAAATTCAAATTTGTGGCATTGCTGTTCCTCTAGTCAGAAGTTCTCCTCAATTGATCAAATTCAAGTGTCTCTAGGAAAATTAGGAAACAACTTTTCAACAAGCATGAATCGTCTCCGAACTCTGATGGACCTTATTGATATTGTTGCATGCTGGAAAGCGATTAGGCTCGTAGAGGTATAGGCCCAACCAGCAGACAACGTTCGTCGGTTTAAAACTTTGTATTCTCGACTTCAAAACGGCAATAACAACTTCCACTCAACGAACTTTCTCCAACACGACAACCTCTGACACATAACTCTGTCTCACCGCAATCTTTCTCTCACCGCAATCTCTGTCACCGTAAGCCATCTCTCACCGTAAGCCATCTCTTTCACCGCAATCTCTCACCGTAAGCCATCTCTCACCGTAAGCCATCTCAAGAACTTTCCACTCACTCTTTTATACATTCTCCTCTCCCGGCGAGACGACCACTCCTCTAAACACTCCCTCAAACACTCCTTCAACCACTCCTCTCCACACCAGTGCATGCGCACGTGTTCCTAACCGAATGTTACATGGGCACGTGTCACCTTCTGACCTAACCCAGCCTTCCTTCCGCACGTGCCCCTGTAACAATACTGTATCTCGAAAATCGACCTCTGTGCAACAAGCATCAGTAATGCCCAGAACTTGTGCAGTGACTGGGTGTGACAGAGAGCAGACGATTTAGAAGGAAACATTGGTGAGTTTATGTCAGATGTTGGATAGACTACGGAGAAGATGTGCGCCGTTCTCTGGAAGAAATTATTGACCAAATTGGAGTTGAAATGGCCTCCCTCCTGAATTTCACAAATTTTCCATTCCTCTGTCCCTTTCATGTTTCACCCACCATCTGTCTCAAGCCCTTCTCTTGTACTTCACAGGCTTTCCATTCAAAACTGAAAAATCCCACCTTTTCAAGAAATCTTACCCTAACCAATCCAATCCACTGCCTTCCCAGTTCTCTCAACGTAAACACAACCCACTGTAACAGATCCTCTGTCCTCTTCTCTCTGTTGTCTTCTGCCAACCAGATGGTTTTCACATTGTATCCTTGGACAACCCTTCTGACTTCGCTCTTGAATAAGATGGTGCACTGTGCTTAGCTTTAAAGTAGCGCTTTAGAAATTCTCAAGATTACGATTACAAATTTTAGCACCATAAAAGGCGGGAAACCTGCCAGCGAATCACAAACAAGTCAACATCCTGATGACTCCTTAGCGGTGACATCATAAATTTCCAATACAAACTTGTGCTTTCTCAACGTTACACAAGTGCAAAAATTACATTCATAAAGTTCCATGGAGTTTTGGCAGCTTTTTTGAGCGGCAATAATTCTTCAGCAGTTTCGGATGACCAAGACAATAAATTCAGCATGCCACAGCAGTTCATCGGTCGGTAACTAGAGGTGAAGAATGTGTTGAGAGAACAAGAAACCTTAATGTTCTTTCCTCTGAGAGTGAAATAGTTCATTTTATCAATTTTGGTGAAGTTCTCGAAGACGTCTAGAAAAGTTTTAAGTTTTTTTTTGTGTCATAATATTATGTCATCAATTAATGTGCAACACATGATGTTTCTCAAAATTGCTGTTTTTGTTACAATTCAAAATTTCTTTGTTGCGGGAGGGCAATTTTGCAATCACTATCCCCGGATACCACTATACCTAGCTATGCCACTGAGCACATACACAGTGGGACAATGTTGGACCAATGTTGTCCAGCATTGTTTCAACCTGTGCATGCTGGCTGGGGGCAGTTGTGATTTCTCATCATCATCATCATCAATGGCAAGCTCCTGTCTGAAGCATTGCCATTTCCATGACTCTACTAACAGCCCACGGTCTTCGGCTCACCTCCAGGGTGTGTGTGGTCCACAGTTTAGTGGGTGAAGATCCACCTACACCAGAAGCCCTTGTCCATGTGTGCTTTGGTCTTCCAAATGGTCTCTTCCATCTCCTCGGTTGGGGAGGGACGGAAATTAAGTCTCGGTGTGCGCTACCAATGGTCCTGCTTGCCATCGAACTGTGCTATGTGCCAAAACATCCCGAGTCTTTATGTTTTGATCACCTCCGAGACTCGTGCGCCTGTACATTTCCGCATTCGTGATATGCACAGAATGTGAAATTTGAATGATTCTCCTCAAGCACCACTGTTGGAAGTTCTGAACTACAGTTGCCAAAAATGGACCCCAAGGTCGATGGCACCTATTTTCCATATGAAAAGCGCCATTCCTTAGATCAGAAAGTGGCAAACTCATGTGACAGATGTCTACAATAATCAGTAGGTTTATAATGGCTGTTAACGTGGAGCAGCATTGGGACTGGAATTTGTTACTGTGCCATTGGCTGGCAGATTGCTAATGGCTAGGCCTTTCACTGCTGCACGCATCCAAGTCTGAATCTTTGACTTAATAGAGGACTGGTTTCCCTGAAACAACATTTGTTTTTGTTGCAAACTAAAATGAGTATAATTTCACATTATATTAAACTTAGTCTGTCTTTTCTTCTCTACATCAGCATGGACACAAATGTCAAGGCAAATGATGATTATTGTAGGCACCTGTGCACCAGAGGAAATTCAGTGCATCCTTTTAGTTAGTTCACACTTCTCAGAAGTCTTAACAGGTGATATATAAAAGTCTTGTTAAATATAAAATGGATCAATAGATTACAACACAGAAAACAAGCAGATGAAAACAAAAACGGTCAGAATTTAAAAGGGATCATAGCATAACAAAGCCACATTGTGCTAGGACCTAAGACTGAATATAATCAAGGGCAGATCCAGGGGTAGGGACAGAACAGTGGCCGTCAGAAATTTTGGTGATATAAAATCAGGACATCGGCTCTCAAAGTGGGCAAGTGCTAAAAAAATGAAAAAGATATCAAAAATTTTCTACCATATAAGACCTCAACCACTGTAAACCTGCCTTCCCCTTCTAAACTGCTGGATCTGCCAGTGAAAGTAATACTGTAAAATGATATATCACTTCAAATAGTTCTAAGTTTTGTGATTTGCCATGGCAATAAACCGTCTGACGTGAACGAATATAACAATAATCAATAACTGCAACTGATGCAATAACACCTATGTAAAACAGGCTAACATATAAGAATCTTGCTTGTAACTACATTTTAAGCCTTTTTAACTGTTCCTTTCGTAACATAAAGTTGGTTGTATGAACATTACACATTGATGTGTGGAAGTTTCACACAGAAGGTGAAGTATAGATGGTAAACTATTTAAGAGAATACAGCAATCTATTCACAGTAATGAAATACTTCAGAGAAGAGTGACTAATTTCACAGTAGCTAACAAAAGTACAGCAGTTACACGTAAATGCTTCAGAGGACAGTGATGAATTTCATAGTAATGACCTATTTCACAGTTATAAATTACTTAAAAGGAAAGTGACCCATTTCCAGACAGATTATGTCATCTTGGCAAATCTTTCTCAGCTGGTAATATTGCTTTATTTTAGAGAAGAAGGCTTACACTTGGGCAGTGGCTTAACAATCATACTCTCAATTGACTCAAATACATGATGCAAGTCCTGTTCGGCATTAACGTGCAATGCATCCACGTAGAAGTCTGCCAGGTCCTCGACAGAGGCACGATAAGCAGCCAGTCTCCTTTTCACAGCATCCTCTGTATCCTTGGCACTGACGATAAGTCGGCCCTTGATCTCCTGAGATCGTGGAGGGTTGTAGAGCAGATGATAGCGTTCACCTGTGACTGGATCCGTGGATCTCAGAGTGAGCCGCTCAATCGCTGAATCAGTTGGAATGTCCAAGAAAAACACCCTGTACAACAACAAAAATTACAACTTTAAAAAAACCCAACAAATGCCTGCTCAACAACAGACAGGAAAAAATACATAGCATCATTAATTTGAAGTTGATCGTCCGTAAGCGTGAAGGGCAGCCATGGGTATGAAGTGTTAGTTGCTTCATTTTCTTAGCCTTGGCATGTTAGGGAGGGGCCAATTCTCTCCCTCACCACCTGATCTCCAACTGACAATGTAAAGTCAGTGCACTCATTTTACAGCAGATTTAACTATGGGCCACTAATGAAACAGAAATCCTGAAATATCTTTCTGTCTAGTGAAGATTGAATCCACCCTCTGGATTGACAGTCCACAGGGCTAACTAACCACTAAACTTTCATGCATCCATCACAAAAGCTAAAAAAGCAGCTTATTTATTTATTTAAAGCACTTTTTATGTGCAAGGTGTCAATACATCTGAATCTGAGGTGCGGATGTGTGTTCCCTTGGTGCCAAGATGGAATTATGAAAAAGCAAATAAGTAGGATGAGGATGAGATGACTGGACACATACATTTAGGTGGGGCAAGTAAGTGGGCAGATTGGCAATCAATCAGGTGCTCTACACCTTATATTATTAAGAGCTGTTTAGTTGCAGCAAAAAATGAAAAGCCAGGCATCATAAAAACTGTGATATTTTTAAAATATGTCTCGCAAAACAAAACAGTAAATATCCAGCATTAAAAGGTGCCTTAAAGGAAGCTAAATACAGAAGAACTAAAAATGCACGAGAGAATGTCTGAAAAAATAATTCTCTAAAGTAGTTAGCAAATATTATAAAATGAATTTAATTAATGAGATGACCTAATGAAGCTCTCCTGGTGAACATTAAACACCAAAGGGTTTTTCAGTTGCTAAAACATGCCTTATTATCAACTACTAAAAATGCAATGAAACTGAGACGTCGGATGACCTCATACCACATAGCACAATGGAGTTCGTCCTTTACCCAATCATCTTCAATAAATGAACAATCTTGGGTTGTAAATTTGCTTGGCAGAAATGAAGGTGGCTGGCAGTAAATTTCTAACAAATAATATTGAGATATTGTCACAACAGCAGACAATAATTATAATTGTAATTGTTGGTATGAGGTACCACAAATTGCTCTACAATGATCATAATCAATATCATCTAATGATGAAAAAGCTAAACCAAATACTGAGTCAGGTACAAAACAGCCGACCTGTTTGCACAGTGTCCACTGGCCTGAAGTTGCTCTGCCTGCTCTCTAGAACATGGATAACCATGCAAAACCCAACCACGTGTGCTACAGTCCAACTGATCCAGACGGTCCTTAAGCAACTGAAGCACAATGTCATCCGGAACTAAACACAGAACCAACAAACATTAGCAATTTAATCAACGTAGTAAGAGTAACACTCTCAATCGGCATCTTTTATATAGTTGTATCATTGATGTTGGGCCTCGTGACCTGGCCTCGGCCTATTAGGCGGCCTTGGCCTCATGATGTTTGGCTTTAGTCTTGGCCTCATGGCGTCCGGTCTTGGCCTTCAGACTTGTGTATTCCAGCCTTGATGCCAGCATTTATTCTTGTATGTCATCTGGGGATGTATTCTCAACTAGTTCTGTCCAAAATGTTATGCTTTTGTGGTACAGCTTAGAAGTAACCATTGACTGATGTCATGTGCAGTACATCAGATTAGATTACTGCTGTTATTGTACTGTTAATGACTGACTAACCATTACTATTAGTATCACTACTACTACTATTATTATTATTTACTATGTTATCCTATTACAATTCTTTTCATTGATCATTATTATTTGTACATTCATGCACCCTTATATGAGCATAAAGTATAAGCACTGGTATGCATGTTTCCATGTTTGTTTGATTTGTGTCACCTACCCAGTGCGCCTCGTTCCACGTAGCTTTTACACATCTGTCCGAGAGTAGAGTCATCTGCAATGGCTTCCTTGATAAGATGACCACAGCAAACTGCATAAATAAACCCCACTTAACATAACAGATTCACAAAATAACACAGACGGCCTGTGTGAAATCATGTCTGTGAGGATGCTGTTAATAATAAAACAACTGATAATGAAGAAACCAGAACATGGAAACATTGACCTTGAAGACAATACAACGATGAACGTGATCATGAACTTGATGGTGACAGTGATGAACAAGTGGATGTTTATAGTGTAACACTGATGTATTACAGTGTAACCAGAATATTTATACAGCATTGTAAGTAAGCAAGCTACTTCTATGAAGATTTTGACAACTTAGCAACTCCTTTTTAAGCTAACATGACACTGCCATTTTCATTGGAAGCTGGAAAGCTGTTCCATATACGTGCACTTCAAACACAAAGGGCTGTACATACGTATGCTATAAAAACTTTATAACGTCAGTGGTATCACTTGGTGGTCTTTTCTGCCTGGCTTGCTGGCTGGCTGGCTGCCTGCCTGATTAAAACATCTTTCATGGCTATGGATCTCTAGTCATCTGAGAGAGCAATCTTTATGTAATCTGCTTTGGTCTGTCATTATGAAACAATCTTCCACCTACTCACCATGCTCAGGTTGGCTGTAGAAGGCATGAATGCTGCAGCTTAAGCCTACGTTCACATGCCTGAAGCACTGCTAAGTATGTCCTAAGGATTCTAGGACTATAGCACATAGGCTTTCCGCACATAGGACTGTGACTCATAGGACGATCGCACATAGGACTGGGACTCATAGGACGATCGCACATAAGACATTCGCTCATAGGGCTTTCGCTCATAGGGCTTTTGCTAATAGGACGATCACTCATATTTGTACTATTTGAACCAATTTATTAAGCTTCCAACATAAAAAACATAGAACACCGATTATGAAAAAAATTAATATTGGCTATTGTTATTGTTATTCATATTCATATTTTTATTAACTGCACGTAGTATTTAATGATATAAATGTTCACCGTTACAAGTTTAGAAAATATCTAGTTATACGATAAGTACGCCATGGAACGGAGGTAGGTTAGAATATCTGTTTGCCCATAAGTGGCTACTGCCCTCATTACGCGATCTCGAAGGATTCGGTAGCGTTTGACGGCTGGTTGTTCTGTACCTGTTGATCCCTGTAGGCTTTCTTACGATGCCTTTATATACTGTACCGTGTTTAAATCTGTTGAGTTCACTTCAAAGCGAACGTATCTCCAGCGTTCATTTATTAGCTAACGTCTTATGAGCGATAGTCTTACGAGCAAACATCCTATGTGCGAAGGGTTTATGTGCGGTGATCCTATGAGCAACAGACCTATGAGCGAAAATCTATGTGGGATAGTCCTATGTGTGAAAGTCCTATGTGCGATCGTCCGGATACCGTCCTAAGAGGCACTATACAAATTCACCACAACAAGACGATATCATGTGACGATGATATCAGAGGTGATTATTATCACAATGATAACAACAGTGATGATGATGATGATCATGACAATGATGGCCATATAGAACAGGATGCTAACGGTGACAATAGAGATGATTATGACAATGAAAATGACAGAGAACACGATGATGACGCATTGTGGTGTGGACTTGCCATTCACAATCTTGTACTTTTTGGCAAGAAGTGCTGCCTGCACAGCTTTTCCACTTCCAGTTGAACCCAGAAGGATGATCCGAGGTGTGTGGGGAGCCGCTGACCTTGCCCTCTGACAGACGAAAGTCATCACTTGATAAAAGACAAATACAGATCAGGTACTTGTTGGTTTATTTATTTATTTAGCATTATCATTACTCACATACACAATAAATAAAAGTTAAATTACAATAATAAATAATAATAGTAAATATTACTTATTAATAAATATTTATTTCATTAGCATTACTGATGGTATTCACATAAACGATTATAAAAAGTTAAATTACAATAATAAATAATAATAGTAAATCATTCGGCATTTCCCAAATTTAATCTAAACAAATACCAGTAGTCGTGAAAGGAGAAAGAACACAATGATGCTTTTAGCTTCACTTTTTAAATCATTAGGGATCAATTTTAACCTGGGTAAACAACAAAACAAAATGATAATAATGTTAGTAATATGTATTCCCTCCATATATCAATATAATGCCAATATCTAATGACAAGAATCAATCGATGGAGCTCAGCAAACTGCCTTGGCAAGGTTAAAACCTGCACACTTGACAATAAAAGATGAGCAATCAACCAATCAAACTATGTATTAAACTATTAAACCAATGATCCTATGATATTTATAATCTTGAGAGATCATTTCTACCTCAAACTTAGACGCAATAATAATGTGCAACCTTGTGAGAAGACATCAGCTTTTGGTTGATCAGCATTAATAATTTTGGTGACATGGTCATAGCAAGCCGTAATTCCACTGATGTGACGATGGAAAGAGACCAGCCGCTTTATCGTCTCGCGCTCACAAGTACTAGGTGGTTCTACCAGGCGACTAACAACTTCTGCACTGGACGGCATGTCAAAGGTCACATGAAAGACATCTACAGTGAAAAATCAGAACTAGAATCAAAAGACAAAGCAAAGTAGTTCAACAAAGAGATTTAACTGTAAATACTTAAGTACTAAATGTGCCAAAAATTCATTTAGAAAATAAACTGAGGTAGTAGTCAGTACTTCATCAACACTCAACCAATTATCTTAATAATACATTAAGGCTGCACATGCAATGTCCTGGGACAACATTTCTTTCAGACATGCAGTTCGCATGGTGAGCTCGGATTTCGGCTCAAATTTTAAAAAACTAACAGGTTTGAAGGAAATAGCATCCAAACAAATAGGTCATCTGGCATTTCTTTGCATTTCTTTGAGTAAGTAAAATTGGTGCATAATATAAACAAGTAAATTGTTAACTCAATAAGTGTTGTATAACTAACCTCCTGTTTCAGGATCAATCCTTTTGCCAGTGGCTCTTTCAATGAGAGCTGTGTCTGGTGCTTGAAGTAAAACTAAAAGAAAATTCATTTTAAAATTAGAATTCAATGATTGCTAACATTCATATAATTAACACCTAAAAACATGACAGAAACTCATATATAAAAGTGATAGTGAAGGGAAATAAAAAATTTACTTATAAAAGCTGTTTTTTAAATGTGCTAAAGCAAATCTATTACAATTACCACAGTGCTTTGGAAAGACGCCAAGAGCAGATAAAGCCAGAGCCTGTTCTCTTGTCTCAGGTATGCTGTCCATGACCCAGCCACGCTTAACCGCATCAAAAACCTGCAATCTAAACAAAACACAACAACAGACCATAAAAATAACAAAAGCATCAACCTGCTAAGTAAGCTGCTCTAAATATATTTGAATTATATGGTTACTAAAGTCACAGTACAGTTAAAATTAACAGAACAATTGTTAAGCTGTTCAACACAACAATATTGAACACCGTTACATTTGACACAAACATATAGTAGACACCCATGTAATATCATGAAACTGAAACTCCGAGTCAACATGGATCTCAGGAGTTACTCTGGGAGAAGTGTGTTGTAAATACCCCAACTGACTGGTTCCTGTCATTGAGTCATACAAATTTATGAACAGTCAGACAAATGGCAGATAAACTGTTACCTTGCTCTGATGAGCCTAAGCCACAACTCAATTGGCATTGGTTGACCCTTGGCCTGGTATGCCAAAGCTTCATTCCTCAGTTTCAAGTCTGCTTCTTCCAGCATTGTTTCCATGGAAACGAGGGCCAAGCCAAGTGATTTGCTCAGCATCTTTGACACAGATCCACGGCCTGAACCCGGGGGACCAATCACAACAATCTGTGGCACTAGACACAATAAAGCAGAACCGTTAGATGTCATCAGCAGAATCTAAAGTGTTTTTGTGCAATAAATAATCCATTAGATTTTATGCATTTCTGTCCTTATATTTATGTACTTTTTAAAGTTTTCATTCCATGACACCAATGTACCTGCAATCCTAGGCCTTTTCAGTAGGAAGTGCAGATTTGCTGCCTGAAAAGCTGAGGCCCTTGGTACTGAGACTAAGACCCAAAACGTTCCACCTGAGACTAAGATGAGACCAAGACATTTGCCCAGCAGTTCAAGATTAGACAGAGAGCAAGACCTAGGGTCAACGAGACAAGAAAAAGAGCTAGGGACTCCGAGACAAGACTGAGATCTTGACCTCCAACGAGACTGTGTCCGAGACATCCATGAAAGTCTGTTACTGATTTCTACTGGTGTTCTAGGTCTACAGTTAGTACTATAGTCAACTAGTACCAACAATTATCGACTGTGTCAAATCAGTATATACAAAAATCAAAAATTCTTGAACATAGTTGATCCCAAGTTCCACATGCCAAGTAGACAGAAATTATTATTGTATACTGACACAGTTGTAAGCTAAGATGTATCCTAGATTTCATTGCGTAAAACTAGTCATTTGCAATGATACTGCTGCTTCCAACATGCTGAATATCGTTACTGCATGGTTATCATGTTAAGTAGGTCAAATGTTGCTACAACAAAAGAAAGCTGTCATGGAGTATTGAAAATTATGAAAATGAGATGTTACTTTGAAATGCCCAACAGCGGACTGCATTAAAGCCCTGACGAATTAACTATTCTTATAGTAAACCTATTTCCGATTATACACATTCTACAATCGGTATCAATGAGGTGCATTGTGATTTTTCAACCTGTTAAAAAAGCCAGGTCTCAGAACTTGCCCATGAAATACACAAGATTGAGAAGAGATCTGAGACTCCCTGCCCCAAGACTGAGACAAGACCTGAGACTCCCTGCCCCGCAACCAAGACGAGACCGAGATGCTGGCTGGTCTGTCTGAGGGGAGATCCTAGGTATGCCTCCAGACCGTCTCAAGACTGAAACTACATTTCTGATTACCGATCGGAAAACTTGGGGTATAAAAATCCACTGTAAGTGCATAATAACTTTAAAAAACTGTACTGGAATGTTACCATCCTCCTCCTCTTTTTTCAGTTCCTTTATGATGAAATCCAAAGGGTCGTCGGGTTTTTCAATGACCAATTGCGATAGCAACCTCTGCAATGGCAAAACTAACAGTAAATATTAATTAAATGATATATACAATATAAATGAGTGGAAGAGCTTATGCATGATGAATGGGGTACATGCTAGAGGATAAGTTGATTAAAAAAAGATGGTCTTAGTCCCTGGCCACTAACACAAAGCTGCTTTGGTGCTTCCTGTCAGATGCAAGCACAGTTCTGCAAATGGCTTAACTAAGATAATGCTAAATAGAGCCTTTCTCACTTTTGAATTGACCAGATCCAAGCAATTAGTGCAATTCCAAAGTCTGGTCATAGGTCCACAGAAGAACTGAATACAAAATGATACCCGTCTGTTTATCTGGTGGTGCCCCAGTATCGCTTAGGGAAACATGCAATTGCATCTCCTCACTTCCTGGTCGTAGAACTCTTTGGTGTGTCATGCAGAGTAATTAGCATTATTTTAAAATGGGTTACCAAAAAACTTATGAAAAGAACTCATAACCTTCCCCCTGCCTTCAGTCAACCAAAAGCTGAAAACCAACTTGTTTTATCATTGTCATAATTGTAAACTGCGCTTTTTCAACACCCACCAAAGCTAAGGCATGAGAACCAGCTTATTTACAGGTGCTCAATAAAAAACAAATTCAATGAGACAGCTATAGTCAGTTTCAGTTCCAAGTCAAAACCAAAGGCAGTTGGCTACAGTGGGTGGTGTTTAGAATTGGAGCAACGAGAGAGATAAACAGAAGAGTTAGGACAGAATTTCCTAACCAGCAGCATACAGCCTTAAGTTAAAAGTATGTGGAAAGCAATGCTGGTAATCGTGCAGCAAGATTCTGATAACTGTTGTAGCTTTGGTAAGAGTATGCTGCAAAGACATGAAGCAGAATTGTGCTAGAGAACGACTGCTGAATTTTAAAGATAAAGTGACAAGAGGAGAAATATTGACGAGCAGGTGGCTTGGATTTGTAATTTATAATTTGCAAATTCTGTAGCACCAGTGTTTAATGCACAAGGCATCATCAACCAATAGCGCACCAAAATCAAACCACAGTCAGGTCAGTATGCAGAGTCAGTTCGCTAAAACAGAGAGGCAGCCTGCGTTCATGTCGAAGAAGTAAACACAATGGAGTAAGACCTGAACAGCAAAAGCGCAAGTGGCCATCATGATGAGGCACACAAGGAAGATGGCAATGAAGATGAGCCAGGCACCTGGAGAATCAGTTGTGTGCAGCAGTAAGGACGATAGCCCAGGTAACTGCCCCATTTTTTGGTATATGACTTCCCAGTTGCACAACTTTATAAATTTATACAAAGTTATCCATAGCAGTAAACTCAACTTGCTAACCAAAACAGATGTAAGATATAGAAGGTTGCCGTCACTAAGTTTCACAAATTGAGTGCACATAGTTTGGAAGCACTTCTTGCAGACGCTGTTGACACTGCGATTTATCAAAGAGGCGAGACAGTTCATGCCTTGAGACTGTCTCATGGAAAACTTGGGCAAATATCAGAAAAAGCTCATTTCTATTTACAAAGACTAGGCTTCAAGTCACTGCAGTAGGAATCACCATTATTACAAAATTTAGACATTCTTAAGAAAATAACATTGCTGAGCAACTGTTGGTGAACATACATTTGCACCTAGTTTCACAGGCACCTGAAGTCTGTCTTATTTGAGAGTGGCTTCACTGGTCTGAATCGAGAGCACCCTTGATGCACTTATTCTTGAAGGGGTGCTTTATAAATGTCAAATTACAATTACAGTTTTACAGTTACAATATACTAATAGTAAATGGGAAATGCACATACATGTATGCATGTATAAATATATATATATATATATATATATGTATATATAAGTATGCATAAGTATGTTTGCAATAAAATTCATTTGTGTTGGATCTTCCCTGGAAACTGCAGATATTAAACACCTTAAATGCTATAACGTATTCGTTGCACTAGAGAAAGTCCGGTAAACCTATAGTCGCTTGTAACATGTATATATTTACAATTAGGCTTCTATTATTGACCTGATTTGACTTGGTTTTGGTGTTCCATTGGTTGATGCCTTATGCATTAGAAAGCAGTGCTGTAGAAAAGGGACAGTCTTAAGTTGAGCCCAAAATGACACAAAACCCTGAGCGGAACGAAAAGAGGCAGGAAGAGAGTTCCAAATCTAGGTCTAGCAAAGAAGAAGCTCATCCACCAAGAAAGGTTATCGTTTTTTGCATGACCAGAGAAAGACATTCAGATGACTTGTCTGATGATAAATGATAGGTCTGAGGAAACAGGACTGATTTTAAGTGTTGTGGTTGGCCAGAGTTTAATGTTTTATAAGCTATAAGCCCCAATTGAAACAAATTAGCCAGTGCAAAGATTTAAGATTTAAGCACAGGGTTTATATATATATATATATTCATATTTGGAAATACCAGTTATGGCTCTAGCCAAGGAGTCCTGAACTCTGAAGTTTCGGTATGTTTGATTTTGCAATACCGGTATAGAGTGAATTACAGTAATCAAAGTGACTGGAGACCAATGCATTTACCAGTGATGCCCTTGAAGACATGGAGACATGATGCCTAATTCTGTGTATGTCACACATATACATGTATCTTGACTTACAAATACTATTTACATAGCCAGTGAGATGCATAGTCGAATCAAAAACAATGCTCAAGTTAAGAAGCACCATCAGCCAACTCAACAAGTGAGTCACTCAGTTTTAAAAATTTAAACCATTCAAACTTCTTAAGTTGCTGTGAAGTGTCCAGTCATAGAAATTTGGTTTTCTTTGGGCCAAGGAAGAGTTTGTTAGCCACCATTCAAGACTGTCCTTCCTTGAAGGCACTGGACATCACCTGCACCGATGAATGGCATGACAGAGAAATGCAAATTTGTTCAGCATTTTTGAACAAAAGTGATTCAACTGAAGTTTATGGGTTCTAGTAAGGCATAGGCTGCAAGGATTGGAGATGACTGATTTGAGTGGTGTCGATGCTCAGGCACAAGGAATCACATCAGTATATATTTGCGTGAACTAAGCAGAGGTGGGGTAATGGTGGATGTGGTCTTGAAGCTTAGCATACGACGTATTATACGGCGGTCACAGATGTGCACTAAAGAAGAGCAGGAAAGATGGGTGATCAGAGATGCTAAAGTTATGGTAAAATATAACACCTAGGTTGCGGACAGGAGAGTTAGCAGTAAAAGTGTGGGTAGAACAGAGTCCAAATTAAGATATAAAGATTTCGAATATATGGAAGTTTGTTGGACAGGTGTAGTTGGGTTTGAAGCGCTGCTGAAAAGTTTTCCCGAAGTGGCGCTATATTACTCCCATTTACACAGACTTTCGTCGTTCGACTAGCAAAAAAAGCAGATTCTGTCTGACAGCTTAATTAGTCGCTAGTCTCCAGTTTCATTTCTTTTACCATACGTCTGGTCTCTTACCTTGAAAATGTCGAAAACCCCATGTTTTTCGGCGTAATTTGCGAATTCCGGCGGAATTTTTATTGGCCGCTGAGTCGCATCCATCCTGCGTAGGCTTTTTCACTCATACACTGAAGACTGAAGTAGTGTTGCCATGGATATAGTCACCCGATTTCCGGTCGCTCGCTTCATATAATAACAATATTATATAGCGCCGACACTTTCGTCATTTTTGTTTTAGACTCGAAGTTTAAGAACTGGGGTTAAAGGCAACAAAATAAAAATGAAGGTAAAATGTAAAACAGCAAAAAATAATAAATAGCAAATTCATGGGCTACTTTCTAAACACAATACTGGTCTATTTCAGAACTTGGCTCAAGCTCATTCATTCAGTCGGGTTCCCAGTACTGCTTGTTCAATTCGGTCATACGTTCTGCTACTATGCAATAAGACTAACACTGTTTTCCGTTCTGGGTTAAATGTAAATTCAAGTAAAACATATTCAGCTACACTTCATGGGTTGTCTATGTGTTTGTTTCTGTTGCTTCATTTGGCTGGTGATGTTGAAATTAATCCTAGACCTGTTAGACTTCAAAGTTTTATTATTGGTCTATTAAACATTTCTCCCCTCCGTAGTAAAGCTGCCGTCCTTCATGATTTTCTTTGTGAGAATTTTTTGCAAATACTTGCCCTTACTGAGATCTGGCTTCAGCCTAATGACATATCTGGATTTAATTCTGATTACTCCCCCAACCTTCACTATGCTGAATGAGCCTCGGTGCAGCGGGAAATGCGGAGGGCTCGCCTTTCTTTTTAAATCATACCTGCCACTGCTTAAATTCACTTTGCCTATTCCTACACCCAAGCCATTTGAGGTCCTGGCTGCTACTCTAATTTCTGGCAACAAACAAGAATTGCTTGTAAATATTTCTCGTCCACCATCACTCTCTTTTGACTGATTTTCTTCCTCTTCATATAGCTGGTCATTGTTTTTCATCATTTCTTGATATGTTGGAAGGGTCTGACATGAAACAACTTGTTGCCTTTCCTACACATATTAAAGGCTGCATCTTGGTTGCTTTGAGAACTCACAGACTCATATTTTCTTCACCTAACAAAAGCTCTCTCCTAGACACCCTTCCCATTTCTTTCCTAAAAAATGTTTTGATGTCCTGGGTCCAACCATTACATCAATTATCAATTTCTCTTTACTCGAGGAATCCTTCCCATCTGCTTTTGCTCATGCCATAGTTCATCCTCTGCTAAAGAAACCTTTGTTTGATCCAGGCGACCTGCCAAATTACAGACCCATCTCAACTTTAATTTTGTATCTAAAATTCTTGAACAGATAGTTTCGAATCGTATGCAAGCTTACCTGTCTTCCAACCCACTAATCTCTCCATTTTAGTCCGCATACCACAAGTTTCATTCAACAGAATCTGCCCTGGTTGCTGTTCATAACGACGTGTGCTCCATGGATAAGGGTGCTTGTTCTCCTTGATCTGTCTGCTGCATTTGACACTGTCGACCATTCTCTCCTTTTGCATCGTCTCCAGCACTGGTTTGGGATTTTTGGTCCCGCCCTGCATTGGTTTGCTATATATCTCAGCCCTCACACTCAATCCATATATTTAAATGGATATTATTCTGCAAGTGCTTTGTTGACTTTGGTGTTCTGCAGGTTTCTGAACTTGGTCTTCCTTTGTATGCATTATACATAACACCTCTAGATACATTGCTAGACAATCATTCACTGAGATATCATTTCTATGTAGATGATACCCAAATCTACATTTCATTTGACAGTTTGTCTTGTCACTTGTCTGGGCAGCTGTTGTCTGATGCCTTTGAGAAGCTGCGGTCTAGGATGGCGGCTAATAAACTCTTCCTTAACCTGTCGAAGACTGAATTTCTACTACTGGGCACTCCATAGCAACTTAAGAAGTTTGAAATGGCTTATATCCTTACAGTTAGGGGACTCAATCATTGAGTTGACTGATGCTGCTCGTGACTTAGGCATTGTTTTTGATTCTACCATGTCTCTCACAAACTATTTAAATGGTATTTGTAAGTCATCATTCATGTATATTCGTGATATACGTAGAATTTGGCGTTATGTCCCCATGTCTTCTAGAATATCCTTCGCTAGCACATTGGTCTCCAGTCGCCTTGACTACTGTAACTCAATTCTTGTTGGCATCACAAAGTCAAACATGCAGAAATTCCGAGTTCAGAACTCCTTGGCTAGAGCCATAACAAATACTTCAAACTACTTTTGCTGTCTCGACTCTGCACATATTTTGGAACTGCTGGTTCTGCTCTGATCCTATTGTCTGTTGTTCAGGTGTACCTCAGGGTTCTTTCCTTGGGCCTCTCCTATTTTCTATCTTTATTTCGCCCATTTGTCAAATTGCAGGCACGCATAAAACATTGGTCCAGCAATATGCTGATGATACTCAACTTTATATTGCTCTCTCTGCAACAGATCCTTCAGCTAAAACTGAACTTGAACACTGTCCTCTCTTCACACTTGGTTCTGCTTTAATGTGAAGTCAGAGGCAATTCTCTTCACAACTCATAACACTGCATTTGCATTTGCCTATGCAATCATTCACTTCGCATTCTTCTATTGACCTTCCAGGAACCAAAATCCCACTATCAGACAAAATTAAAATTCTCAGTGTCACCCTTGACAACTCGCTTACTATGACTTCACACGTATCTTCGATTTGCAGTCTTGTTTCAAGGCATTTTGTCACATCAGACATTCTCTGACTAATGACATGGCTAAAACAGTGGCAAGTGCACTTGTAAGTTCTTGATCAGACTATGCAAATGCAGTGTTATAGGGTATATCTTCTCTTAATGTAAAAAGCTCCACAGGGTTCAAAACTCTCTTTTTAGGGTTGTTACATGTTCTTCATCAAATGCATTAGATAGCCTTTGTGAACTTCACGTTTCCTGTTGAGTGGCGTATTAAGTTTAAAATTGCATGTGTGACCTATAAGGCTCAGAACACTGGCCTTCCATCATATCTTAATACTTTGCTGACTCCATATCGCCCTCCCAGATTCTTGCGTTCTTCTGATACTGGTTCGTTGCAAGAACCTAGGTTCAGGACAACTGTAGGATCATGTGCCTTTAGCTGCTGTGCTCCAAGCATTTGGAATCGTCTACCACAAAAGACCCGACTTGCAAACTCGCTATCATCTTTTAAATCACTTGTTAAAACTCACTACTTTATCCTGGCTTTTGCATGATTCCATCTTGGCCCCCAGCGAACATACTCCGCGCCTCAGATTCAGGTGTACTGACATTATGCTCGTTACAAGTGCTTTAAATAGGCCCTAAATAAATAATAATAAATAAAAGACGAGCATATAAACCCTGTGCTTAAATCTTTGCATTGGCATATTGAATTCTGGCCAACCACAAAACTTAAAATCAGTCCTTATTCCTCAGACTTACCATTATTCTTCAAGGTCATCCGATTGTCTTTCTCTGGTCATACCTTGGACTAGAACTGCTGTCGGTGGACATGCTTTTTCGGATGCTGGACATAAATTCTGGAACTCTGTCCCTGTGTCTGTTCGTTCAGCTCAGTCGCTTCTGTCATTTCGTTCTCAACTTAAAACTTACCTGTTTCAAATTGCTTATCCACTGTAGGCTGCCTCTTTGTCTTGTGGACTGACCTGGATATTGACCTGATTGTGGTTTGGCTTTGGTGTGCCATAGGTTGTTGCCTTGTGCATTAGACACCGGAGCATCAGAAGTTGGTAATTATTATTTATTTATCTGCAACAGTAGCAAATTAAGGAAAGTGCAAGTGCTTCATTTTTGTTTCTTGTGTCATTTGTGTTGTATTGTCGTTAGCACCCATTCATTACTGCAAAATTTTTCACATAAATATTTGCTGGTTTTTACCTTAACTCTACTCTCCAATGACCACAATAGCATGTATCTAGCGAAATCTGAAAAACTGCGTCCACTTGGGCCATATAAAGCAGGAAGAAAAACGTATAAGTAATCCTGCAATGAAAGAAAATTGAAGTTCTACCACTGTAAATATTACCTGGCTGGTTTGCAGAGTTTAGGTTAAAAACTGCTCGTTCCAGTCATTCGCTGTTTCTGCTGTAATTATTAAGTCCTGAGGGATCATTTTCTACCACCAATTTAAATATGAATACCTACACACAAAAAGCAATATACTTGCACTCCATAGTGATTTGGACAAGCTGAAGTCCTTTCCTTCCTTATCTTGCTATGTGGTGGCAGTGCACAACCGATAATTGTAATCTACAGGGCCCAACAAAAGTAAAAAACACCATCAACATTCATTAGCACCCATTATCAAATTATCCATCATCTATCAGAAAATGTGGTAAAATGTTAAGGGTCCTTTCTAGCACTTTTTCTTCTGGACCCCATGCCATTTCAGATTTGATCAACTTTGGCAGCCTACGTGCAGCAAGTATGAATACATAAACTGCCTACTAATTGCCACTCAGATGCTGATCACCGAATATAGGCCAAATTTAGAAGTAAAATGAATATTAAGGCACATTTGACAACTAATACAGCTGAAATTACAGGACATACAAGAATAATAATCATATTTTGTAATCTGCACACAAGAAATCACACAGGTGAAAAATTTGATCTAATTTGGTCTAACAGTTCTAAAGATATGAATCATCAGAATGTGGATATCAAGTGTCGCCAAAAGTCTTTGGATGGTGGGATATCTCAGAAAGCATTTTAAATATTGCAGAAAAATTTTGGGCTTTTCCATGTTGTTAGAATTCCAGCCAGTTCTGAGACAGTTGGATGGGAGGCACTGGTTGAACTAAACTGAAAGATCCTACACTGTTACAAGAACAAACTTAATACTGGGCATAACAGGGACAAAGCATAAAATATCCGCTGACTATCAGTGAGTTCACACCAAGTTCATCCAACTTAACTGGTTTTAGATGAGGAATTTTTTAAACATCTTGAAATGTGTCAAAACACAAAGTTTGAATGGCAACACTATTTCAGAAGAATCTATTCACACATCTGCAGTAACCCAAACATAAGTATTAGAAGAATCAAAACATAAATATGCTGATCCAAGTACTTCATGATACATTTGATGTAGTTCTTTCAACACAGATTAAATGTCTTCTGAACCACTTAAAACAAATGTCACATTTTGTTATGTGATACAGGTAGATATTCGCAATGAATTCTCTAACAGACGTAATTATTATTTCTATAGCACCATTACAACAATGCACACACCATTAACCACTGATGTACCAAAACCAGTCTACGTCTCCAACAAAGTCACGAGAGTTAGTTAAAAGACCTGCTTAAACAGTTGACTTCAGCAGGGCCGGCACCAGAGTATTTGGCACCGTAGGCGAACCTGTTGCACTTACCAGCGGTAAGTGCGATAACTAATAATAAATTAACTAAGTTAATATAACCTTCACACAGAAATGCAGTCGAATGTTGCATCTTTAATTTAGTATCGACGTTCATTACAATCACCTATGAATCATTTTGTTACTTCTAAATAAAACAAAAATATGGCACTTAATAACTTTTAAATTTTTGTATAATGCATTTATTAATAAATGGTGGCAAAATGGCTGCAATGTTTAAAAAAATATTTCTTAATGTAGCTTTTCTGCCGCCCCCCCAGAAATGTGCCGCCCTAGGCTGCCGCCTAGTTCGCCTAGTGGTTAAACCGGCCCTGGTCTTCAGTCTAACGCAACCTTTAAATACTTCATTATGCTTAAATCCATTCGTCTCCAAGAACTTTTTCCACAAAAATTTCACCAAGGACTTTGATTTCCTGTAGTGATTCAGTAACATTAGATTATACCAGGTAGGTTTTCATACGGATGCCGAAAACCAATCTAATATTTGTCTGTGGGCAGCATGCCTAAGCAAACTATTGTTGAAAGAAACACACAATATATAAGCATATACTTTACCTCACTTAACCTCTGAAACAAATCCTACAAACTGGAGTTCAATGTAATAAAACAAACAATAGCACAGGTACAAACAAAAGTAGAGGTAATCGAGAATTTGCAAGTTTTGGAAACGCAAGAGTTTATTTTAGACATACTGCTTTCGTTATCTGTTCAGTTTTTTGGTTTGAAAACAGTTTTTAGTTTTTTGGTTTGAAAACAGTTTTTAGTTTTGACAGCTTTGGAAAAATAGCACACCTAAGACTAGCACTCCTTTTGAAAACTCCCTGCGACTTCTGTGGCACAGCAATTTTTGCTAGTGAATCAGAGAAGTCACGAAATTCTAAGTCCTGGCCATCTCTAGTAAAAAGCGTCGATTTATCAGAGTTTTGGAGTTCTGTACTTGGTTTAGAAAAAGAACGCGGTAAACTGGAAAAGGCAGTCATTAAGCCATCTTGGCTTGGAACACAAACTGAGCTGCACCACTGGGGATTGGCCATGATTGCATAAACATCATTTTCTTTATCAGCATCAGGATATTCAACTGCAGGAAACTCTTGCAGATTCTGGATATTAACCTGTTGCTCATCACTATCCAAAGAGTTGTGTTTGAAACTGTCAATGTAATCTGCTAAATTTTCTTCCTTCTCTTTTTCATCCTCTTCTACTTCTTCCTCACCTTTTTCCTCTGCATCATCTTCGATCTCTAAGGTTACATCTTCATCCACAGTTTCCAGTGCATGTGACACAGCTGTGGTACCTTCCACAAGTGTGGAATTTGCTGGTGCCAGGGCCTCTCTGCTGCTGCTGTTGCTTCCGCAAGAACTGCTGCTGCATCTGACATCATCGACTCCATCCAGCCAACCATAGTTGACAGTAGTGACAGCTGATGCAGAACCTCTTAATCTACCTTCCGGAACATTTGCTAATTTAGAGCTTCCTGAGCCACGGCGAACAGGGTTTGACGAATGGTCCATTGGTTCAATCTGAAACACTTCCAGCCGCTGAATATCCAACATGACTGAATTTGGGACATTACTGAAAAAAAATACAAAATCTAATTTTAAAAAAAAGAAAACACCTCAGCACATAGGATTTTTTGGCTTCACAGTATAAGCAAGACCTGTTGGTTATTCAGATAGTCTTATATAAAGCCACTTTGATATTTACTCAAAAGTGCTGCTAGTCCATCCTAAGTGAAACAACATATTTCAAGCATTGTTAAAATGCACATAAAGCTTTATTAACCAGAAGAAGATGCACATCTAGAGGGAGGCCAAATCTGATGGAAGATGGCCATGCCATTGCAAAGGTGCAAAACTGCACTGTCACGGTGTATGGAAAAAGAACAACCAGTTTTTTTATGGTTGTGCAGCATCCTGCCACACCAGACAGGGAAAAAAGCTCCTACAACTTACCAGGCAAAATACCCAGCTGAAGCTCTAAAGGTCACATGGAATTCTAAAATTTCTTACACCGGGGAACAGGCAGCTATTAAAGTACATCATGCACTGAATCAGGTATCTTTGACAAAGTGAAATATGCAAATTGTGTTGTTTTTATGCAAACAATCAGAGTTTATCAACACAACCTATACTGGTATAAAATGGGCTCATTTGATTGTGTGGTATCATCTGATGATGTGGTTCTTACTGTCAAATTACTGGAGATGATGGACTGGATCAAGACACACATAAATTAAGGGCTTGAAATCAATTGGGCCAAGACAAAAATCCAGACTACAGTGGACTCATGCCCAACATTGGATCACAATCAGGTGGCAGCAAATCAGGTAAAGTTGGCTCATGGGTTCGCTGCCTCGGTTCTCATGCCGACAAAGTGACAAATGCAAACTGACATAGAGACCAACACTACAGTGACACATTTGATGTGATGACACTGCATATTGCAACGGCAAAAAGGGTCATGCCAAAGCTCACAGAGCTATGATACCTGGCCCCCAAGAGGCTGGAAGAGACCAGCTGGACGCCTTCATCAAGCATGAATACAAGTGGGAGTCTGACCAGCCCTGCTTAATTTTTGACTACACATGGCTTGGAGACAAACCCAGAAAAGAGACAGCTGGCAACATGCCGTGGAACTGGCAATTCTCCAGCAATGGGAGTACTGCTGCTGAGGATCTGTGCCTTCTAGATAATTATTTGCTAAGAATTATCACTAAGCACACATGTGAATGAGCAATAAGAATCTAGTCTAATCTCTTTCCTAATTATTCTAAAAAAACTGTTATCTGATTTTACTAGATTCATCCCCCAAACATCTAAACGATGATTTTGAAAAATTGGCTACAACTGTAGCCATAGATTTAAAGGAATAAGAAATAATAAGTTTTTAAAAAACAAAAATATACCAAAATTTTTTAAAATTTATTACACATAAGGCACATGATTGCCTTGAAAATGCAATCAAGCAGGTTTGAGTCTCCCATTAGATACTTAAATTTGAAAGCTCTTAGATCAAAACTGCTTAACCTTCAATTATAATTACATCACAGTGCTCCATTAGTATAATAAAATAAAGGAAATATATAATTCTTCACTGTTACAAAAGTAAACTTTGAAAATACCGAATGATCTTTGCAACTGCATTTGTGGACAATCCTCTTACGTTCTGTCCATCAATTCGAAGGATGATGTCGTTGACCCTGAGACCTGCGGCATAAGCGAAATGGTCAACTCGACAAATCTGCACCATGCCTGACCCACTGATCGAAAAACCAAAACCTCTGGTATGGCCTCGCCTAACAGATACCTACAACGAATATTCAGTTTAGAATTCACCTAAAAGCCTCGCACTTGTCTGATGAATGAACAATCATAAGGAACCTTTTCAAACTGCTCAGAAGCTCTTTGTAAATGGGTTGTACCATTCTGGCATGTTGTTCAACTGAATATCAAGAATTAACCAATAATACCTCTCACAGAATATGGCAGATGCAATAGCATAACTAGGGGCCTGCAGGGCCTACAAGTGTGGGGGAGACAGGCCTGAATCTGAAAAGGAGAGGGTCTGCTCACAGCCTGATAGTACACGAACAGGCCCCATGTGGCCCATCTGAGTAATCTGCAGGAGCCTGAAATATGAAGTTAAGCCACTGGGCAGATGCACCACATTTCAAAGTATGCAACAGGTTTTACATAACTTCAACCTGTTGGGTTACATCGCAGTGCAGGTTCAGATATTTGTCCTGAAATAACCTAATGCAAAATGTTTTGACTGAGGGTTACAGCAAGATCAGTACAGGAAGAATACAGAGTGATAGAACTGGTTAATCTGACAACTGATTAAATCTGCCAGAACGGGCTGTCCAGTTGTGAGATTGCTGTTTTCATGTTCAAAACATAGGCTACAAGATGATACCCTATGATAGCACTTCTGAGAACCAACATAACTTGAATAAGGACCATTATTATAGCTATTACCTATTTGCTTACCTATTAGTAACTGGGTGTATTAACAATTGAAAATACCCAACTATTCAGTTGTTAAAAAACACTTCAAATCAGAATGGCTGTGCTTCTCATATTTACACCAACAGGATCAAGACACATAATTGGATGTGAAATTGACAACTTTTTGTCAATCTATGTATCCTGTCAGGAATACTGGATTGTGGCTAATAATAAAGGAACCGTAACCTTATCTGACCACTACATGGCTTATCAGAGAGATGAAGTGAAGTTCATTACTGAAATTGTTTGCAGATGTGTGCTTTCTCGGTGGATGGCTTTGTTTTCTTTCACTCTAAGATGGCGCCTTCGGCCAACATCTCCAATAAGAAGGTAATACCATCCATGGACCACCTAAGAAGAAAAACAGGAAAAACCACTGTCATAACATCAGATATTACTTTAATAAAACATTATCCTGTCAAGCAATTTTTAAAGCATTATGTCCTAAAGGATTAATCGCTGGCATTTTTACTAAGCAGTCAACCAGCAACCAGCAGTCAACATTTCCTCACTGTCATCACTACAGTGGAAGGAAAGAAAAGAAGAGGAAGACAGACAAATGCTACTAGACTGGAAGATGAAGGACGGATATGGTAAACTAAAGGAGGAGGCTCAACAACGTCAGGAATGGCGCCATTGGACATTCGAACCCGCCCAGTGGCAGAGAACTTAAAGAAGAAAATCACTACAACCAAAAATTTCAATGATTATAAATGTCATGCCATAGTATTCATCATCAACATACATCATGACCAAGCACCATCAATCACCATCATCACAATAACCAACATCACCAATGTTCCCCCTATTTTTTCACCCTGCACGTACTGGTCTACCTGGTGATCACTAGCATTCGGGACCTGAGCTCTGGTCAATGCAAGACTGTGCTTCTATTAGGGCCAGATTACTGTTGCTGTCTGGAAGAACACCTAGCATGGCTGGGCTGACATACCATAATATTGTCTCACAGCTTTGGCCTTCTGAACTTCACAGGCTAAATATGCTAGCATCTCTAACACAGAACTAAATTTTAACTTTTAAATATTAATAAGAACGCTCATGAAATCTGTGTGCTAGCAGAAGCAAACACATGGTGGGGCAATGTGATTGGCTGGCAGAGCCCTTTGAGCAGGTGGGCATATTTTATGATGTGGGCACTTGCATTTCGACGATCTTTCTAAGATGTCACAGGTCGGTCTTCAAACTGTCAACTTGTCCATTTCGTAGCATAGTGCCAACTCATGTAAAGACAGTCTTTGATTTTAGAAATTATAATTCATCAAACAGTTAAATCACAACAGTACTTGAATCATCTTCTAAATGCATGACTCTGTCAATGACATTTGTAACTCAAACATTCAACTTAGCAGAGTTACAGTCTTTACACTCTCTCTTATATAGGCCCTTTCCTGCCAAGACAATAGATCAGCATAAACTGGTTTATTCCAGCCTCCTGATATTGTGCAACTGAGGAACTTCCAAAAACCCACTGATTCATCACATCATAGGCTGCACGAGTGCCCACATAATAAAATATGCACCAGCAATAATTTAATACTGAGATCAGCCTGCCTGCACAAAGGGTTTTGCCAGCCAATCACATTGCCCCATCATGTGCTTGGGCATGCCAGTCAACACATGAACAGTGCATGCAAAAACAAATCAATAACCCGATGATTCATAAAAATTTCCTACACAAACGCTCGCTCAAAATTCACTGACTATGCAGCGCAATATTAACACATGTGCAAGTCTATGGCACAATGATCACCATCCTTATCAATCGTCATCATTGTCATCGTCGTCGTCATCATCATCATCATCATCAATGACAAGTCATCAATGACAAGAATGCCATTACTAAAGCTGGCATCTCTCTCATTTCAACAAAATCAACTGTTTTGCTACTGTTAAAGTAGAAAGTTGTAAGATTAAATTCTAAACAGTTTGTAGTGTTCTTACTTTTTTCTGTTCATAAATATTCCATACACTAAAAGACATGCATCCCAGAAATTCACATTCCCTAAAATAAGGACAACAGCAGCTCTAAGAAAAATGCATTTGAGGAACAATATGTGATTGGAACCAAATTCATAATTTTATTTATTTACTGTTAGTTTCATAATTTTTTATACAGCTCAAAGTCTAAACCCCAAGGCATAAGTGACAGCACTAGGGGTGTAAAGGACTTCGTCAAAGTCCATAGACACTCAGTACTACATCTAAAATGGTGAAAAAACAGTCCTGTATTGAATTGCTTTGGTGATGTTTGTTCATCAGCTGATAATAGATCATTCAACCTTGAGATTATGCTTCTGAGTTTATGTGGGTTAACAAGTGTTTATGTGGGTTAACTCAGGTTTACAAGGTTAGAACTCAGACAGATAGAGTCACTCAACTTTACTGAAGTAACAAACCAATTCACACAATGAATTAAAAAAGTCTTTACACATTCTATGACAAAGAATCTTATGCTGGAAGAAAAGAATGCAACAACAGCAATAAATAAACATCTAACTTGTGCTACTGATTAACAATTTATCCAGTATCTACACATATTTCCAAGGACAATACAATATTTGAAACACAGATGCAATGTTAAAGCATTGACACCTTAAACAAATAAATAATCAAATAAATAATTATACTCAGTAGCAAAAAGCCTTCTGCTTTGCAGAAGAAAGGAGAAATATACAGTTAGAAATTAGCCAAATGGGTGAATGACTTGGAAGATGCTGCCATTTGAGTCCTAACAAAGGGCACCTTGTCTGAAAAGAATTACTCAAGCATGCCATCTATCAACATCTGTCAAAAGTACCCCCTATTTTTTGACTACAAGAGCTGCATTTCGGATGGTTTATTCTTTAACAAGGGCTCAACAGCAACCATAATAACCTCTAGAACTATTTGATGCCTTCCGATGCATTTAAAAAGTCTTTTGGAGCACTAAAGAAGTATTTGGGAACATTACAAAAGTCTTTTGACAGCTGTCCGTACAATGAATAGCCCAATAACGTCTTGTCCTCATTTATAGCATGCTCTTTTCAATGCTCTATTCTACCAAATCAACTAAAATGCAATTTACAGCCGACCTTTTAGACTGACAGTAGAGATGAATGAATGAACAAGCGGCTGTTTTACCATTAGACAGAAATGCAACATAAAAACACATTCAAAGCAAGTGGCTGAGAGGCTGAGACCAACCGCAGCATTTTTACAATGCTGGACAGAGATTACTGTTCATGTAACTTCAACATAAACATGAAATAGATAACCTCAACCATATTTACCACATTAATGAATAATTAATAGTAAAGTTGTATTAAAATAATATGATCTAAGATGTGAAAATATTGTACTTACTGTCGAATGTTGTCCCTGTGCCAAAGTGATATGAAGACCCTCTTTGTAATGTCTTCTTCAATCATCTCACTGCCACACAACAAAACCATAATACTTAAATGCTCAGCAATATAAATTCCAAGATAACAGTAGTAAGAAAAGAGAATTTACAGTAAAATTACCTTGCAATTTCTAAAGAACAAAGCCACTGTACACCAGCAACTAATAGACAGAAGAATGTTTTCTGGGTTCACATTGGATGAGTACTTGGACATGAAAATCAACATCGACGTTATTATATCAAGCATTTTATCAATACACTTTTTACTAGCATCAATGAGCTAGAGAAAACTCACAAGGAAAACTTCTCATCAAAATACGGACTCCTAGATGCCTGAATAACTTCTGTCTTGCATCGTGTCTTCCTTGTTTCATCTGGCACCAAAGACACCTAAAACATGACACACATGAATATATCCACAGCATCCTTCCTTCCTTCCTTCCTTCCATAAGTACGGGCTCACTGCCTGTTTGTCTACTTGTTTGACCATCCAGTTGTTTCCATCCCATATACATCATCCTCATCATCCACAGCACACCATCAGTTCCCTTTGGCCTCCACACCTCCCTGCAGCAGGCCACTAGAGCCAAGTCAAGAACAAATGGCAAAGGCATCAACAGATTAATAAAGTGTTATATCGACAGAACAGACAAATAATATACAGCAGAAATTACATATAACTGGCTGTTACTTATAATTTGTGCTGTACATGCATTTGTGTCAGTCAGTCAATCCTTTCCACCCTGCTTCACATGACTGGCAGACATGGCAGTTCAACAAAATAACCATGAAGCACTATACCAGAAACCTAATGAAAAACAAGTTGTTTACTTCAATTCATTTATTGATTGATTCACAAGTTTTAATGTACCAGGATTCTTTAGGATACTTTGGTCACACTGTGACCCAATGAGTACGTTCACACTGTGACCCAATGAGTACGTTTATTTCAACTGAACAGAGAAAGTTGAACCACACACTTGCTGGTATTTTCATTAAGGGAATGATAAAAATCCAAATGCAATGATTTGGTCTAACGCTCAGACCGGCTTTTTGCATATACACTCTTTTAAGCACAAATAATATAAAATATGATTTAAGATTTTCAGGGATCAACCAGATCAACAGGGATACAGTATCTTAACCATTCATCCTGCCACTCAATCAGCCTTTTGATGTGCTGGTCTGCCATGAACTCTATCTTAGTCTAGACAATTCTGTTCTCAAGCCTGTCATCTAGTCTTTGTATTGTGGAAGCATGAAACCTGGTAGTGATTTATAGAAGCATCAAAACAGATGTTAGAAAACATCCAGCTTGCCTTTTCCACTGATCCATAAAACAAAATAAGTGGTTCTTTACTTTCCATCTGTGTAGGGCTCTTTCACTACTATAGGTAATCCAATCACTATCACCCTCAAAAGTGGGTAATACAATCACTATCACCCTTAACAGTGCCACTACTGAAAAAGCCTTTTTTTGCCACATCTAAGAATATCCAAACAGACCAAGTTATTGAAAAGACCTACACTGGCTAGTTGGACTATGCACTAAACATTACTTTGAAATAACTAATATATTTAATGTAACTTTATATTCAAATATCCAAAGCAGCTTAGAATACACTGCTATGTACCATTTGAGCTGTCTAGTTGTCTGTGATCTTCCACACCGCAGTGTTAAAGATTAAACAGCTTCTCATATTTTCCAGCACAGGACCCTTTCCCAAGTTAGCTGCAGCCTCCTCACCCTTCATGGGCAGCTCCACCAAACTTTATATTATTTATTCTGAGAATAAAGGACAGTCACTAGGGCTTTCAGCTAAGGCATAATGTAGCATTTTGTACTAATCAAACATATATGTCTGGCTCTAGGACACAATCACTGTATAGTGTTGCCAGATTATGAGCATTTAAAAGGCCACAACTGTCTCGCTTCAACTTCCAATTTTTAAAAGTCTTTTGGAGACTTTGGCAAAATGCTTAAGGCACTGAATAATTACCTTGACATAAGAGTCGCAAGGATTCTTGCGCACTGAGTGAATGTTTCGTCCAGAAATAACTGAAACAAATAAACAGTGTTCGGCTTTGAACCTTAAAGCAGCCAACCCCTATCAAGTGATGATCAAATAAAGGTAAAACCTCAAAATACGAACAAATTCAAAGCAGGGCCCACCAAAACCAAACCAAAATCAGACAGGGGTATACATACTGAATGACCTGCAAATAAATTATCTTTATGCATGTATGCACAATGCATAATATTGACTCAGCCGGTCTGTGGATTCAAGTGGAAAATTCAAACTGGTTCATAACCCAACAAACCAACGGACTATGTGAAGCCTGTATAATCGAGTGTTTTCAAATGCTTTCTTTCCTGCCAGTGACAAAATCCCTAACTCAGAACTGATAGTTCAGTATTCATTAACATTACTGGTAACCACCATTCATATCCTGTCAGCAAAAAGTACAGTATGTACATATGCATTAGGTAAGATTAATAGTGCCTTTTAAGAACCTAAGGTAGGCTGAAAATCAAAATGTAACCAGATATTTATCTTGCACCTTATTGCAGCCACTCAAAAGCATTCAGTCAATAATGTATGGTGCTAATGGAAAAGAATGTATATGTACAAAAGAATGAACCAACATAATTTGTGAATATTTGTAATCTTACAAATGGCTCCTCAAATTCACAGATTTGTTCATTACATAAGATAATAGTTGATTAAACTCCTAAGACTCATCAAATTCTCAGAACTTTGACTTACCATGAACAGTCAGCAGATCACCGTTGATGTAAATAGAAAGTTTCAGCTGCCCTAAATATTAACAATTAGTAACATACATAGACAACAGGTAAGTTGATAACTAAAATTTATTACCACAGCTGAGAAACAAATATTATTAACACTGTGGCACATTGGTAGCGCTTCCATTTGCAAACAATCGAATCATCCTTAGGTATTTCACAGCAAACCTCAAGTGCTGTTAATGCATCATAAAGCACTTGCAAACTTTACACAAGTATCTAATCTGTATAAGAAGCATAAGACAAGCAATATTCACAGTACACTTAGCATCAGTCACAAGGTATGTAGTATAAATAACAAATTGCACATTGGATCAATGGTAAAAGTTTCCTAATGCATACGGCCAAATTTTACACCATAAAGCACTAGTACCTATTACACAAGATAAGTAAGTAAGTAATGCATCTGTTAACACATTTCCATCGGCTGAGAGAGGAAATGTAGGCAAGAATGGGCCACAGCAATGAGACAAACATAAGCAAATAGGTCTTAAGCCGCTTTATTTATATATCTTGTATATACTTACATATACATAATGACTTGTTCTTAATATTTCTTTAGGTAATACTTGCAAGCATCTAATGCCTATAAGAAGCATAAGAAGCAAAATGTTCACATTATGGTTAATAATCAGTCCCAAGGTACATGTTACACATATAATGTAACATGCTGCCTATTGGATCAACGGCATAAGTTTCCTAATGCACATAGCCTATGGCATATTATACAGCAAACATTTCATGACTGATCCTACTAAACACATGGTGTTAATGGTATCAACAGCCTAATCATAATGCATATGGCATAAATTGATGATAAAACAAATCATCAAAAGTTTTAACCATAAATCCAGAACTGAAGGTTGAAAACAATTAGAAAAACAAAAAAAAAACAAGCAACTAATGCCCCAGATGAAAACAAAGTTATGTGAAACTTCTTTCCACGAACTGTTTTATCCCTCAGCGGCAAATGGAGACCGGCTCGTTTGCCTGATCAAATTAAATTACCAATGCATGCTTCTATCAAACTAAAATCAGTAGATACACATATAATTTTCACATAATGCCCAGCAATTCAAATCAAGGCCACAGCATTAGCAATCACCTACCATGTACCTATAAAGATAGTTCAGGGTCATAAATGTTGACAAGTTTTCATAAATGTAAGGTAACGGCTTAAATAATATTTTGTAAACTTCTCTCATCAACAGTCCTTTGTAGTTTGGCGTTGGGATAGGATTACTTGGCTAAAACACAAAAACCACCACAACAACACAATGACCTTTCTTTACACATCACACAGTTAGATTGACTGACCTCTGTAACCCTGAAAGATTTCTCCAGGGACTTTCTTTGAAAGTCCACACATGGAAGGACGTGGCAAGTTCTTCTCACTATGGCTGTCTGAGCTAGAGTCAACCATTGGAATAGAGATGAATGCCGGAGCATCATTTGCTGACGAAGATGTAGTGGAACTGCTGTCCGAGAACATGGCTGGAAAAATTTTCAATCAAATAAATTTTCAGTCAATAGAACTAGTCAGACTGCTCATTTAATCATCTAATCAATTGCCTAATAAACAACAAATCTGTGAGTTCCAACATAGTCAGTAATAGAACTAAGGTTGTAAGAAGGCACTCTTTGACGGCAAGGTGCCATATTGCATCTTCAAGTTGACCCATGCATAAGTCGACAGCTGTTCTTGAGGCCAAAAAGACAAAAATTTTCCTCCCTCATGGATAAGTCAAAGTATGAAAATGTCTGTTTTGATTGGTCGTTTTCTTATATATTGAGGTGTCCTCCAGGAGATTCAAAGACCAAATCTAGCTTAACATTATACATAACGGCTTCAATACCACAATGTTCTAAAATCATAATGACCATAACTCGTAAAACTTTTCTAAAGTGTCCAATGCAAACCAAGTTGCAGGACTCAGCTTATTTACAGGTGCATATTCGATAGGTGGCTTCGTATGACAATACGCACCTGGTACCATTTGTTACCTTGCGGTCAGCTCCCAACGATACCATTCACTACTGTGTGGTCATTAATGAGTTAAAGTTGAGAGATAAATGTAGCTAAAGCATACTCAGGCAAACAACCAACCAACGATAGAGCAACTTTACTCCACAAATCACAAACCTTGACAACAAAATGTAGTGTTCATGTAATACACAAGGATTCAAAGTTTATAGGCTTCCACAGAAGTGCAAGATCAACTCCAACAATTGGTGGCATATGAAATGAATCCATAGCTTGAAAGTTTGCAGTTTACCTACTAAGTTATTAACCACACAATAAGCAAACAAATTCTCACTTACTTCGCACTAGTACAGTAAGTCAAAAGGTTTCAGCAGAAATCAGTAAGATGCTCTCACTCAAACTCAGGTAAAATCCAGCTGAACATGTCACGTAGGATTCAATCACTGGGAACTACTTCATACACATTTACGTATTTTTACATTTAATCTTGGTTTAATCTACCAGCTTAGCTTGGAAGTAAACATAAGTAATCAGAGTTTGTTTACATTCAACAAATGTATAAACAGAAAATGCTTTTACAGTACTGTTTGTATTTAAATATATTATGGGACATGGGACGATGACTGGACCAAGGAGATAAGGAGAAGAATCCAAAAGCAAGTGGAACAATGGCGGGTTTCAAGAACAGACCAGTAGCAAGAAACACAAACACCTGCAAGTAATGGAAAGGAAACTAAATCTCTTTGGACATACCTCCAGACTGGATAACACCAGTACGGTCAAACCAAGGGCTCCTAGGGTCAAACATATGGTGTCTGGAATTATGGATGGCGGAGGGATCAGAGGTAGACTGAGCAGAGGATATGACATCAGGGATTGGTGTGGGATGGAGGTGCACAGGCTGAGTCTGCTGGCACAGGGCAAGGGACAATGGAAATGTACACACTGAAGCCCAGGATCCAAACAAGCAGGCAATCAGCCCATGGACTTAAAAAAGAAAGAAGTTCCTACTGGGATGCCAGTAATGACCAAACATGGATTCCGGATTTAACAGGGACTGTCTAATTTAATCATGAATCCCTCTGTACAGACAAACCCACTGAGACAAAGCAAGCATTGGCTTTAAAATATGAAGTCCCATTCACCCAGTGTTCGCATTACAGGAATTGACAAGATTAACAATACACTGCATGTAGACTTGTAATGCTCCAAATTGCCTATAAAGTTGAGTGTTTAACAGGAACTGTCCCAGTGTATTACACAAAAGGCAATGGTAATGAGTCATACATTAGATTATAAGAAATTTTCTTCCTAGTGGCTACATATAATGTGGCCACACTTACCCTCTGACCTCACTCTAATCTTATCATTCTACTCCCAATAGGGATTTTGTTTGTTCTTCCCAAAGGAATAATTAATATGGGTCTTGGAATCCTTTCCAGTCTATAATTATATATGTAGATGCATTTCTTGGCCTAAGGTTGATAATTAGATGCATTTCTTGGCCTACAGTTGATATTTTGCTAGTACACTAAGAGCTTTTAACCCTGCTCTGCACGAAGCCTGACTGATGCCTGTCTTACAGGTCTGTAGACCAAGTCAGCCTGAAGACAATGACGGCATGAAATAAAATGTGATATCTTAATCCTTCTCAATTTCTTGTCCCCTCTACAAGTTTTTCAATGTCTCCATTTCTTCCTTTATACCAGTCTAATATTCAAAGCAGAAAATTCCAAAAGAAAATGCTGTAAGTGCCAAATATCTTTACATCAAAATGATGGTAAAATTGCAAAATGCAAATGCAGCCACCTATCTCCCCTTACTTTAACGTCCCTTACTTTACCTCATAACAGAAATTTAACGAGTTTCCTGTTTGCATTTTAGAGTTCATTATGCACGTCATGTTGGATATCATTAGCATACAAATGCACCCTTACTTCGTGTTTACTCTCTACAGAAAAAGGTACAGATACTAGAAAGCAGCGGGCCTGGACAATGCTTCTTGATATTCCAAACAGCCCAACAAAAAGATGAATGTTTTAAAGACAAACTGATGATGTTTATGGCAAGAGAGCTAGGAGACTAACTACACAAGAACATAACTAGAGGATCGGACAGTGAATCTGAACAGACAAAGACAGCAGAATGTTATGAGGCATTAAACCTCTAAAGTCCATAGCCAGAATTCTCCACATAGGCTTTGGAGTCAATAATGCAAAACTTTAGAAAATTAATAATGCAATGCTTCATTACTTCATTGTTAATGTTATTTATGTGATAATAAACCGAACACTTGGATAATTGATAAACTAGGTCCAAGGTTCCACAATTTGGATGAGCAGAAATCCACTAATATTCAGACTGCTACAAGCTCTTTTGCTCGAAGCAGTCTGAATATTAGTGGATTTCTGCTCCTCCAAATTGTGGAACCTTGGACCTAGTTTAACGTTTATCCAAGAGCTCAGCTTATGACTGCATCAATAACATAAACAATGAAGTAAGGAATTATTGCATTATTAATTTTTTAGTAATGATTTATGCAGTTGAATTCCACAGAGATGGGAACCTTAAAAGTCTTTGATCACCTAGGTGTAGCTATATACCAGGTCATTGGCAGAAAGGCACCTGGAAAACTTTACTGTCAATGCAGACATAGCAATACTGCTGCCTGTAGACCCACCATTACCATCAGCCTAAGAAAAAAAGATAGGTGAAAGGCATACATTTGGAACAAATGATGACAGAGAACACATCATCTGCCTTACGAAAGGAACAATTCTTTGTTCTGTAAGGAAGTCATAACACCAATGAAGTGTTAGTCTCCAGTTCTGTATTCTTAAATTATGAACCACTCTTAAATCATGAACCATTTCTTACAAAACAATTCACTCAATTTGGCTTGGTACAATATCAAAAATGGATAATCTTTCATAAATTGGGCTCCTGGATGGTTTCCAAGGAACTGGTAACAAGTAGGTGCAGCCTTCTATTTCTACACCAGTCTGGGGAGTTCTTGTTACCAGTTCCACGTAAACCATTCAGGCACCCAAAATTAAAAATTATCTAAAACTGAATTAATTGTTGCATACTTACTGCTGTACTTTTCATCGAATCCACACTTTCTGCAGTTGGTTTCCACTGAGTGAATCCTGATTTATCAGTTACAGTTCTTTGTCACTGATAGCAGAGAACAAAATGATTGATGCTGATTGGCAGAACAAAGGTATCCTGATAAGAGAGATAAGTTCTGATCAGCTGAACAAATCCCAAGATATTTCTATCGCAGAAGAAGATCCCTCTCATTACACTCGCATCAACCAGTTAAACTGAAGAAAACCGCTATGCCAATACTGTCCATATGTGAAGATCTCCAACGAAATTGCAAGAAATCACATATGAACTTCGCAACATTCTCGTCCAGAATCTGAAAAGGTCCTTTAATTCACATCGATCGTCGCCGATACGAAGCCGGCGTCATAACAATTCAACTAAACGAGGAGAAACCGACCAGAATCTTCATAAATGTCTCTATAATTAGTTCAGCATGGTTTTGGTGTTTAAACTGATAAGTTTTAGAGTTCATAAAAATTTGGCCCACGATAACCTTAGCTTGTTCCTTGAACGTCTAGCACACGATAAACCTTGCATAATGCATAACACGTTACCCCCCTCCGCATAAGTACTTCCGTGGCCCCTCTAGCAAAGAAGCCATTTGTTTCGATAAACAGCCAGGTGGTTAAACTAGCCGCTCGGCTGATTGGCACATTACCAAGCCAAGCAATCCCCACCCGGCCACGCCCTGGCCAATGGGAGCGAGGGAATCCCCGATACAAAGGACGCCAAGTGAGCCTTTCAGAATTCAAACACGCTGTCAGTTAACCCCACAGTGGCGGAAGCCACTCGATACCTCAAGCGCCGCCAACCACACCAGGGCCAAGCCGAGACCTGCCTGGGAAGGAATCTAATAGCCCAAGGTACCCTTTCACCCGCAGAGCTGCCACCACGCATAAATAACAAATAATGAAACACCCGCCACCCGGGTAGCCCGAAGGTTTCATTGTATAGACTACCTGTCACAATTCAAGAAACGATGATCATAAATTAGGCGGCTCTTGGTTGTCGCCCGTATCTTGGTGATACTGTGGCGGATCGGCCACAAGGCAAGCCTGCTGGGAAATAGGCAGGAGTATCTATGACGCGCGTTAGGTAGCCATTAAATGCTGTGCTTATGTGCACGGTTCGGCCGCGTTACCTGTGTAAGATTTTCAAGGAATTAAATTTTATTAAATTTAAGCTTAATCTAATAATAGCTTAATAATTAGGTCGTGGAAAAGTCTTAGTGTAATTTTATTAAAGTAACGAGCAAAATTGTTGAAATTTATAGGCTCTAAAACGCTTGTATTAAGGCAAGTAATGAGTAAAAGTTAGACACCTTTATTTACGTTTTATCGATCGTGCTAGTATATAAGCAAACCGCCGTAAATTTAAAAATGGGGCTTGAATAAGAGGTGTCGTGTGGTGATTTGCTATAGACGTGAAGGATGGTAGCGTGCCTTCACATATACCACAGTACAGGAGGTGCGATGCGGGCCTCCTGAAAACAGAGTGAAGGATGGTAGCGAGCCTTCACGGGAACGAGTCCGAGTGTTTCTCAGTGAAATCATAGCGTATACAAATACACGGACGAGGGTGACGTCCGGGGAAGCCCGTGTTCGATCTGGTCCCGGTTACGATAAAATACACGGACGAGGGTGACGTCCGGGGAAGCCCGTGTTCGATTCGGTCCCGGTTACGATAAATATACGGACGGGAAAAGTCCGAGAAAAGACTAATCTGTGCGAGACAAACACTGTCTGGTTTCGGGCTGACGGCGTCGATCCGGTTAGAGGCGAGGGCCCACTCTACCGTAGATCGCGAGGCGGCCTTGGCCAGGACGGTGAACGTTGAGGTTGGACAGAACCCGGGGAAAGACCCCGTTCGTCAGAAATAAATACAGGTCTGTGGCAAGTAAAGGGTTGGCATCGGGAAGCCTACCCAAGTAGTCGGCGAGTGTCAAATAAAACAGGCTCGTACAAAACAAGTGGGAAAGTTGCGGAAACTACCCCTTTCTTTGGCCGCGTAAGAGAAAAATCGGATCGGTGCGCTCCCGGGAACGTCGCAGCCGTTACGAACCAATCTGTCTGATTTCGGACTGGCTCCGCGTTGGACCAGCAGGGCTGGGGCCCACCCTGTTGGAAAGTCGCGAGACGGTCGAGTAGGTCACGATAGGTGGAAGAGAGAGGCTGGGCGAAGTTCAGGGAAAGATGCGGCGACAGGTCTGTGTGAATTCAAGGGGTAGCATTTGCCGTAAAAGATAACTGGTGCCGTAATACTTGTCCGTGCGCTCCTGAGGAGGTCGCAACCAAAGCAAACCAATTTGTCTGATTTCTGACTGGCTCCGCGTTGGTCCCGCAGGGTTTGGGCCCGCCTTGTTGGAACGTCGCGAAACGGTCGAGTAAGTCACGATAGTTGGAAGATAACAGGTTGTGCGAAACTCGGGGAAAGATGCGGCCGCGGTTTTCCGGTAGAAATTCAGATGTGGCAGGAAGAGATACGGGGAAGACGCCGCGGATCATAACACAGACCAAGTAAAGCTCGGATACGTAAGAGCCCGGATCATGTAACGCAGACCAAGAAAAGTCCCATTAAGCAAGGGACCGAAAACTAACGCAGACCAAGAAAATACCCGGTACATCATAGTCCGGGTCGGTTCCCCGATAACACCGGAGTCGAAACGGGAAGATACCGACTCCTCTATTTGCTTGTCGCCACACACTGATCAGAAGACTGACTGAAGTGCGGGGAAGGGCCCCCTCGTGCGTAGGTCGGTTCGAAGGTCCGTGTGTTTTACAGAAGGTTAGAGGGAGGACATTCTCTTGAGTGTTCCATAGGGGTATCCTATCCCCTGAAGCACTGTTGGTCGATAGTTGCCAACAGAGATCTGGTACGGAAATTTACTCCGGAAGTTCACGGAAATGGAGCGAGATAGTGGGAAGATGCGTCGCCCATATCTATGTGCCTAGGGCGGAAAGACACGGAGGATCGTCGTAAGACTTCCCTGTTCTCGGAACCGAGAAAGCGACTGGTGTCTCAGAATATTGGCGGTAGCGGGCGAGTTACAAGATGTAAAATGGTGGTTACGAGAAAGTCCTCACACAAAAAGGAACGACTATTGCCGGTAAAGGAACGAACCCTGTTCTGAGTAAAGGCCATCCTCAGGACGTCGCCCATCCGGCGACCGCGGAAGAGGCAGAGTCAGATCTCGAGACCGAGTGTTAGTGTTGATTTCTTAAGGAAGCGGCCCATCCTGAAACTTCCTGAGAGAGAACGAACGATACGGGCAGAGGCGATATGGAGAGGCCATTTTACAGTGAAAATATAAGGGGCAGTGAGGCGGGTGGCTCCAAGCGAAGAACTGGGCTGGAGTACCCCACCCCGTGGACAGTTAGCCCGACGGAAAACGCCACAATTGGTACCAGAAGTGGGGTCCCAGCGTTTTCTTTCCGTAGACCAGAGGAAGTTTTTGATGATGCAGACGACGAGTCAGATGATAATCCCCACCTTGAGCAGGCAAGTGTGGACGACCGAGGTGCTCGCCCAAAGATATTTCCAGATACGAGAGCGTTGTCTAAAGAAATGGCTGCACAAGACGCGCATAATACGATTGAAACGGAAGCTGTGGTACCGAGAGGTCGCGATAGAGACTTGTCTTCTTTCGCAGGTTACGAAAAGTTTTCAAGAATGGTCCCATGGATGACAGAAATGACTGAGGAAAACGAGAGTTATTATATACACGAGAATATCGTGGAAGGTATGCCAAGAGCCTTCGAACAGGTTGGAAGACCGCGACCTATTTGTACAGAGAAGGAAACAAGTACTTTTGGGATACGTTGGTGTTACGATGATGAGGTGCGTTCGTTGGTGGCTGACCAAGACCATGGCAGTTCTGCCAGAAATCGAATGGACTGGAAGGCTGAGATGTCTTACCTACGACAGACTGTGATAACTTTGAGTAAGAGGCTGGAAGAATTGTCAGTTCTAATGGCTCAACCCTCAGACGTGTTCTGAAGCGAAATTTCGGGGAACCCTATGGGCCCAGGTAACCTGGAAGATCGCCGAGGAAACATTGAGGATGAAGTTACGGGAAAGTTGCGGAGCCGCGTTTTCCCAGAAAATGGACAAAAATTTCCGAAGACCGAAGTTTCGGGCAACTCGCGGAGCCGAGGTTAACCAGAGAAACATGAAAAATTTTCTCAAAGTGGATAGTCGGGAAAATCGCGGAGTCGATTTCTGCCTGAAAAAGACGAAGTTGAGGTGAGAAAGTTTTCGTCAGATGGCGAGTCACATTCAGAGAAGACAGATATGCGGTACCGAGTGACAGAAATTCTGGTTTGAAGAGTGTCCGTGAACGTGAAAGACGCAAGTCGGGAAATACCCCGCGAAAGTCAAAGACGCGGGATATACCGAGAAACTAGGAGAGAGACGTTTGCCTCGGGAGTTCCGCGGGCCATGTAACCGGCCAGCATCGGTCTACATTGAGTACTGTAGAGGAAAGTGAACCAGGTGACCGTGAGACAACTACGGTGAATTATAAAAAGCGTATGAAAAAGACGCCTATTACTCAGAAGAGAAATGAAAAGGCGACAGACCGAGGGATTGGAATTGAATACCAATTAAACTTGAGAAATATGATGAAAAAATGGCGGTTGCCACATTTTTGGCGAAGTTCGAAGTCTGTGCTCGTTGTTACGCATGGAGTGACCAAAAGAAAGCAGACCAGTTGATGTGTGTGTTGACAGGCATCTCAACTGTTGTGAGATATGGGTGCACAGCAAAATGTAACCTGGCAAGAACTCGTTGAAAGGCTTAAAAAGTCAAGCATGGTTGCGAAACCAGACCCGTCTTTATCGAATGGAGCTACGTACTTACAGACAGGCTCCGGGGAAAAGCTTGAGCAGTGTAGTGCAAGAGATAAGGAGGCTGATGGCTTTGGCCTACCCAGGACCGATAAGTGATATCATTGAAACGGTTCCATGTGACGCTTTCATTGATGCGCTCGCTAACCGAGACTTAGCACAGAATGTGCGAGAGCGAGAGAGAGAGAACCGGCTAACCTTGAGGCTGCGCATAAGCACGCGGTTCAATTGGACGCGTATGGGCGATCATCGAATAAATCAAGTGAAATAGACAAAGAGTATGGCACAGTAGAAACTACTACAGAAGACCGGGAAACCAATGTTGCCGATAAGGAACGGGATCGTCGCTTGGCAGTTCTTGAAGAGGAAATAAAGAATTTGGCCAACGAGATCGGAAAGCTGGCATCAAAACAGGATTCAGGTCAAAAATTGGGAAGTCCGCAGGAACGTTCGCCAAATTTTGAGAACGTTGTAAAGAGGGGAAGCAGACCCCTGACAGCGTACAAGAGACCGTATGAGCCTGGACGTTGGAGAAACGCTGACGACGTCGTTGGTTATCAGTGTGAAAAAAAGGGGCCCATGAAACGGTGGTGTGCGCAGAGAGCTGCCGGAAAAGATGAAGAAACAGAGCCTAAAGAAGACGCTGGACCAGTCGAGGCAGGACTTCTGGTCCAGGAACTTAACAATTGACGGTGAAGTGTCAGGAAACTTGGGAAGGCAGGAAACAGCGATGTGTCAGAGTTGCCGCAGCTCAGGTTCATGAGAGAAGGCCAAGTTAAGGTTGGTGACCTAGTGGATTAGACAGGTTGCCAGTAGGGCGGTGGTTTAGCGCTCTTGCACCAGTAATGAGGCTGTCGCTGACACGGTCGAAGAAGGGTAAGGGCACTGGGCGTATGGGCTGTTTGCTCACTCAGTTGTTGAGGCTCTCACCGTTAGCTGGCGTACGTGCATGGTTGCAGAGGTTTTCGGGTCTGGATTGAGCACTGTATGGAGTAAGTCGTCCAGATGACCGAGGTTGTTCGCCCTATAACCGAGAGTATATTGGTTCCTTGCCTTCTAAGCGGATCTGAGTTGGAGATATTGGAATCGGGAAGTGAAATGTTGCTGTTTCTACGTTGCCTTGATCGGAAGAAACAAAGGCAAGTGCTGTGAGTTGCCAACGGTAAACATGAGAGTGCTGTCGAAGTATCCAAACTGACAATGCAAATCAGAAATGGAAACCTTGGAAAAAAAGACGACTTGAAACTCGTGGGAAGAGAAGAAAATGAATCTTGAAACCCTACCGACATTCAAGAGAAATCGCCTAAAGAAGAAGGTTGTCCGACGAAAGAAGACATGTTTTTGACAAGGGAACTTGACGCTACCGAGAGACATCAAGAGTTCCTTCGCGAGGTCAATGTGATAACCGCTTAATTGCGGGGTTTTACGAACTATTTTCGAAGACCGATTTTTGTGTTTCCTTTTGATGAGAATTTCGTTTTAAATGTCGTGGACTGTTGAAGAATGCGTTCTGAGTTTCTTTTGATCATAATTGTTGTGTGCAATACCTTAGTACTCAAAAGTATAAAGACTTAGAGTACTAGTTACCGCTTCATTGCGGAGGGTTTAAGACTGTGTTGCAGTGCAAGTTTTATGTATCTATTTGATGACAGTTTTCATTTAGATCGTGTTAGTATGTTTGTGTAACGATGGCGATTCTATTGTTTTAACTGCCGAGTTCATGATTAACAGAAAGTTTAAAGTTCTGTGATGAATTTGAGAACCGTTGAAGTTCGATTACATTTTCAAAGTGTGAATTTTAAAGTTTTGATGTACATAATTTCGACTGGACATTGTTTGTATATCAATTGTAAATGCTGTCGTAACTAGTCGCCGGATTGGCTGACACTTGTATTGCGGTAGAGATGTCTGTTAGCTTGCGAATACGAGAAGATGCTGTATCATTGTACTGTTGTGAAATATATGATGAAAATTAAAAAAAAAAAAAAAATGAAGAAAAGAAAAGAAAACGTATATGTGAAGGTCGCGCAGTAATTACGGGATCTAGTTGCTTTCCCGAGTTTTCAGTTCTTTAATTTTGGAGTAGTGCGTGATGTGATGGAGTTGGTGCTTATTGACAGGATCGGGAGATAGTTGGTGACTTTTCTCTCCTGGGTCTCCTTGCCAGTTGTGGTTAGGTAGAGCTCAGTTTCATGACAGAGGGCCACGTTAAGGTTGGTGATCTGGTGAAATGGACAGGTTGCCAGTAGGGCGGTGGTTTAGCGCTCTTGCACCAGTAATGAGGCTGTCGCTAGTGCGGGTGGCTGCTCACCGTAAGCTGGCGTACGTGCATGGTTGCAGAGGTTCTCGGGTCTGAGATTGAGTACTGATCTGAGTAAGTCGTCCAGATGACCGAGGTTTTCCGCCCTATAACCGATGGTGTATTGGTTCCTTGCTCTCTAATTGGATCTGGGTTGGAGATGTTTCTGTGTCACGGTTGATTTAGGTCCCTGGCTTTGTCCGAGATGCTCCGCATCTAAGTAAGGTGGGGAGAGTGTGGCGGATCGGCCACAAGGCAAGCCTGCTGGGAAATAGGCAGGAGTATCTATGACGCGCGTTAGGTAGCCATT
Source organism: Norana najaformis (assembly GCA_964023275.1). Classification (NCBI taxonomy): domain Eukaryota; kingdom Metazoa; phylum Annelida; class Clitellata; order Crassiclitellata; family Hormogastridae; genus Norana; species Norana najaformis. Next base: position 25,267,956 of record OZ029917.1, read on the forward strand.
AAATGCTGTGCTTATGTGCACGGTTCGGCCGCGTTACCTGTGTAAGATTTTCAAGGAATTAAATTTTATTAAATTTAAGCTTAATCTAATAATAGCTTAATAATTAGGTCGTGGAAAAGTCTTAGTGTAATTTTATTAAAGTAACGAGCAAAATTGTTGAAATTTATAGGCTCTAAAACGCTTGTATTAAGGCAAGTAATGAGTAAAAGTTAGACACCTTTATTTACGTTTTATCGATCGTGCTAGTATATAAGCAAACCGCCGTAAATTTAAAAATGGGGCTTGAATAAGAGGTGTCGTGTGGTGATTTGCTATAGACGTGAAGGATGGTAGCGTGCCTTCACATATACCACAGTACAGGAGGTGCGATGCGGGCCTCCTGAAAACAGAGTGAAGGATGGTAGCGAGCCTTCACGGGAACGAGTCCGAGTGTTTCTCAGTGAAATCATAGCGTATACAAATACACGGACGAGGGTGACGTCCGGGGAAGCCCGTGTTCGATCTGGTCCCGGTTACGATAAAATACACGGACGAGGGTGACGTCCGGGGAAGCCCGTGTTCGATTCGGTCCCGGTTACGATAAATATACGGACGGGAAAAGTCCGAGAAAAGACTAATCTGTGCGAGACAAACACTGTCTGGTTTCGGGCTGACGGCGTCGATCCGGTTAGAGGCGAGGGCCCACTCTACCGTAGATCGCGAGGCGGCCTTGGCCAGGACGGTGAACGTTGAGGTTGGACAGAACCCGGGGAAAGACCCCGTTCGTCAGAAATAAATACAGGTCTGTGGCAAGTAAAGGGTTGGCATCGGGAAGCCTACCCAAGTAGTCGGCGAGTGTCAAATAAAACAGGCTCGTACAAAACAAGTGGGAAAGTTGCGGAAACTACCCCTTTCTTTGGCCGCGTAAGAGAAAAATCGGATCGGTGCGCTCCCGGGAACGTCGCAGCCGTTACGAACCAATCTGTCTGATTTCGGACTGGCTCCGCGTTGGACCAGCAGGGCTGGGGCCCACCCTGTTGGAAAGTCGCGAGACGGTCGAGTAGGTCACGATAGGTGGAAGAGAGAGGCTGGGCGAAGTTCAGGGAAAGATGCGGCGACAGGTCTGTGTGAATTCAAGGGGTAGCATTTGCCGTAAAAGATAACTGGTGCCGTAATACTTGTCCGTGCGCTCCTGAGGAGGTCGCAACCAAAGCAAACCAATTTGTCTGATTTCTGACTGGCTCCGCGTTGGTCCCGCAGGGTTTGGGCCCGCCTTGTTGGAACGTCGCGAAACGGTCGAGTAAGTCACGATAGTTGGAAGATAACAGGTTGTGCGAAACTCGGGGAAAGATGCGGCCGCGGTTTTCCGGTAGAAATTCAGATGTGGCAGGAAGAGATACGGGGAAGACGCCGCGGATCATAACACAGACCAAGTAAAGCTCGGATACGTAAGAGCCCGGATCATGTAACGCAGACCAAGAAAAGTCCCATTAAGCAAGGGACCGAAAACTAACGCAGACCAAGAAAATACCCGGTACATCATAGTCCGGGTCGGTTCCCCGATAACACCGGAGTCGAAACGGGAAGATACCGACTCCTCTATTTGCTTGTCGCCACACACTGATCAGAAGACTGACTGAAGTGCGGGGAAGGGCCCCCTCGTGCGTAGGTCGGTTCGAAGGTCCGTGTGTTTTACAGAAGGTTAGAGGGAGGACATTCTCTTGAGTGTTCCATAGGGGTATCCTATCCCCTGAAGCACTGTTGGTCGATAGTTGCCAACAGAGATCTGGTACGGAAATTTACTCCGGAAGTTCACGGAAATGGAGCGAGATAGTGGGAAGATGCGTCGCCCATATCTATGTGCCTAGGGCGGAAAGACACGGAGGATCGTCGTAAGACTTCCCTGTTCTCGGAACCGAGAAAGCGACTGGTGTCTCAGAATATTGGCGGTAGCGGGCGAGTTACAAGATGTAAAATGGTGGTTACGAGAAAGTCCTCACACAAAAAGGAACGACTATTGCCGGTAAAGGAACGAACCCTGTTCTGAGTAAAGGCCATCCTCAGGACGTCGCCCATCCGGCGACCGCGGAAGAGGCAGAGTCAGATCTCGAGACCGAGTGTTAGTGTTGATTTCTTAAGGAAGCGGCCCATCCTGAAACTTCCTGAGAGAGAACGAACGATACGGGCAGAGGCGATATGGAGAGGCCATTTTACAGTGAAAATATAAGGGGCAGTGAGGCGGGTGGCTCCAAGCGAAGAACTGGGCTGGAGTACCCCACCCCGTGGACAGTTAGCCCGACGGAAAACGCCACAATTGGTACCAGAAGTGGGGTCCCAGCGTTTTCTTTCCGTAGACCAGAGGAAGTTTTTGATGATGCAGACGACGAGTCAGATGATAATCCCCACCTTGAGCAGGCAAGTGTGGACGACCGAGGTGCTCGCCCAAAGATATTTCCAGATACGAGAGCGTTGTCTAAAGAAATGGCTGCACAAGACGCGCATAATACGATTGAAACGGAAGCTGTGGTACCGAGAGGTCGCGATAGAGACTTGTCTTCTTTCGCAGGTTACGAAAAGTTTTCAAGAATGGTCCCATGGATGACAGAAATGACTGAGGAAAACGAGAGTTATTATATACACGAGAATATCGTGGAAGGTATGCCAAGAGCCTTCGAACAGGTTGGAAGACCGCGACCTATTTGTACAGAGAAGGAAACAAGTACTTTTGGGATACGTTGGTGTTACGATGATGAGGTGCGTTCGTTGGTGGCTGACCAAGACCATGGCAGTTCTGCCAGAAATCGAATGGACTGGAAGGCTGAGATGTCTTACCTACGACAGACTGTGATAACTTTGAGTAAGAGGCTGGAAGAATTGTCAGTTCTAATGGCTCAACCCTCAGACGTGTTCTGAAGCGAAATTTCGGGGAACCCTATGGGCCCAGGTAACCTGGAAGATCGCCGAGGAAACATTGAGGATGAAGTTACGGGAAAGTTGCGGAGCCGCGTTTTCCCAGAAAATGGACAAAAATTTCCGAAGACCGAAGTTTCGGGCAACTCGCGGAGCCGAGGTTAACCAGAGAAACATGAAAAATTTTCTCAAAGTGGATAGTCGGGAAAATCGCGGAGTCGATTTCTGCCTGAAAAAGACGAAGTTGAGGTGAGAAAGTTTTCGTCAGATGGCGAGTCACATTCAGAGAAGACAGATATGCGGTACCGAGTGACAGAAATTCTGGTTTGAAGAGTGTCCGTGAACGTGAAAGACGCAAGTCGGGAAATACCCCGCGAAAGTCAAAGACGCGGGATATACCGAGAAACTAGGAGAGAGACGTTTGCCTCGGGAGTTCCGCGGGCCATGTAACCGGCCAGCATCGGTCTACATTGAGTACTGTAGAGGAAAGTGAACCAGGTGACCGTGAGACAACTACGGTGAATTATAAAAAGCGTATGAAAAAGACGCCTATTACTCAGAAGAGAAATGAAAAGGCGACAGACCGAGGGATTGGAATTGAATACCAATTAAACTTGAGAAATATGATGAAAAAATGGCGGTTGCCACATTTTTGGCGAAGTTCGAAGTCTGTGCTCGTTGTTACGCATGGAGTGACCAAAAGAAAGCAGACCAGTTGATGTGTGTGTTGACAGGCATCTCAACTGTTGTGAGATATGGGTGCACAGCAAAATGTAACCTGGCAAGAACTCGTTGAAAGGCTTAAAAAGTCAAGCATGGTTGCGAAACCAGACCCGTCTTTATCGAATGGAGCTACGTACTTACAGACAGGCTCCGGGGAAAAGCTTGAGCAGTGTAGTGCAAGAGATAAGGAGGCTGATGGCTTTGGCCTACCCAGGACCGATAAGTGATATCATTGAAACGGTTCCATGTGACGCTTTCATTGATGCGCTCGCTAACCGAGACTTAGCACAGAATGTGCGAGAGCGAGAGAGAGAGAACCGGCTAACCTTGAGGCTGCGCATAAGCACGCGGTTCAATTGGACGCGTATGGGCGATCATCGAATAAATCAAGTGAAATAGACAAAGAGTATGGCACAGTAGAAACTACTACAGAAGACCGGGAAACCAATGTTGCCGATAAGGAACGGGATCGTCGCTTGGCAGTTCTTGAAGAGGAAATAAAGAATTTGGCCAACGAGATCGGAAAGCTGGCATCAAAACAGGATTCAGGTCAAAAATTGGGAAGTCCGCAGGAACGTTCGCCAAATTTTGAGAACGTTGTAAAGAGGGGAAGCAGACCCCTGACAGCGTACAAGAGACCGTATGAGCCTGGACGTTGGAGAAACGCTGACGACGTCGTTGGTTATCAGTGTGAAAAAAAGGGGCCCATGAAACGGTGGTGTGCGCAGAGAGCTGCCGGAAAAGATGAAGAAACAGAGCCTAAAGAAGACGCTGGACCAGTCGAGGCAGGACTTCTGGTCCAGGAACTTAACAATTGACGGTGAAGTGTCAGGAAACTTGGGAAGGCAGGAAACAGCGATGTGTCAGAGTTGCCGCAGCTCAGGTTCATGAGAGAAGGCCAAGTTAAGGTTGGTGACCTAGTGGATTAGACAGGTTGCCAGTAGGGCGGTGGTTTAGCGCTCTTGCACCAGTAATGAGGCTGTCGCTGACACGGTCGAAGAAGGGTAAGGGCACTGGGCGTATGGGCTGTTTGCTCACTCAGTTGTTGAGGCTCTCACCGTTAGCTGGCGTACGTGCATGGTTGCAGAGGTTTTCGGGTCTGGATTGAGCACTGTATGGAGTAAGTCGTCCAGATGACCGAGGTTGTTCGCCCTATAACCGAGAGTATATTGGTTCCTTGCCTTCTAAGCGGATCTGAGTTGGAGATATTGGAATCGGGAAGTGAAATGTTGCTGTTTCTACGTTGCCTTGATCGGAAGAAACAAAGGCAAGTGCTGTGAGTTGCCAACGGTAAACATGAGAGTGCTGTCGAAGTATCCAAACTGACAATGCAAATCAGAAATGGAAACCTTGGAAAAAAAGACGACTTGAAACTCGTGGGAAGAGAAGAAAATGAATCTTGAAACCCTACCGACATTCAAGAGAAATCGCCTAAAGAAGAAGGTTGTCCGACGAAAGAAGACATGTTTTTGACAAGGGAACTTGACGCTACCGAGAGACATCAAGAGTTCCTTCGCGAGGTCAATGTGATAACCGCTTAATTGCGGGGTTTTACGAACTATTTTCGAAGACCGATTTTTGTGTTTCCTTTTGATGAGAATTTCGTTTTAAATGTCGTGGACTGTTGAAGAATGCGTTCTGAGTTTCTTTTGATCATAATTGTTGTGTGCAATACCTTAGTACTCAAAAGTATAAAGACTTAGAGTACTAGTTACCGCTTCATTGCGGAGGGTTTAAGACTGTGTTGCAGTGCAAGTTTTATGTATCTATTTGATGACAGTTTTCATTTAGATCGTGTTAGTATGTTTGTGTAACGATGGCGATTCTATTGTTTTAACTGCCGAGTTCATGATTAACAGAAAGTTTAAAGTTCTGTGATGAATTTGAGAACCGTTGAAGTTCGATTACATTTTCAAAGTGTGAATTTTAAAGTTTTGATGTACATAATTTCGACTGGACATTGTTTGTATATCAATTGTAAATGCTGTCGTAACTAGTCGCCGGATTGGCTGACACTTGTATTGCGGTAGAGATGTCTGTTAGCTTGCGAATACGAGAAGATGCTGTATCATTGTACTGTTGTGAAATATATGATGAAAATTAAAAAAAAAAAAAAAATGAAGAAAAGAAAAGAAAACGTATATGTGAAGGTCGCGCAGTAATTACGGGATCTAGTTGCTTTCCCGAGTTTTCAGTTCTTTAATTTTGGAGTAGTGCGTGATGTGATGGAGTTGGTGCTTATTGACAGGATCGGGAGATAGTTGGTGACTTTTCTCTCCTGGGTCTCCTTGCCAGTTGTGGTTAGGTAGAGCTCAGTTTCATGACAGAGGGCCACGTTAAGGTTGGTGATCTGGTGAAATGGACAGGTTGCCAGTAGGGCGGTGGTTTAGCGCTCTTGCACCAGTAATGAGGCTGTCGCTAGTGCGGGTGGCTGCTCACCGTAAGCTGGCGTACGTGCATGGTTGCAGAGGTTCTCGGGTCTGAGATTGAGTACTGATCTGAGTAAGTCGTCCAGATGACCGAGGTTTTCCGCCCTATAACCGATGGTGTATTGGTTCCTTGCTCTCTAATTGGATCTGGGTTGGAGATGTTTCTGTGTCACGGTTGATTTAGGTCCCTGGCTTTGTCCGAGATGCTCCGCATCTAAGTAAGGTGGGGAGAGTGTGGCGGATCGGCCACAAGGCAAGCCTGCTGGGAAATAGGCAGGAGTATCTATGACGCGCGTTAGGTAGCCATTAAATGCTGTGCTTATGTGCACGGTTCGGCCGCGTTACCTGTGTAAGATTTTCAAGGAATTAAATTTTATTAAATTTAAGCTTAATCTAATAATAGCTTAATAATTAGGTCGTGGAAAAGTCTTAGTGTAATTTTATTAAAGTAACGAGCAAAATTGTTGAAATTTATAGGCTCTAAAACGCTTGTATTAAGGCAAGTAATGAGTAAAAGTTAGACACCTTTATTTACGTTTTATCGATCGTGCTAGTATATAAGCAAACCGCCGTAAATTTAAAAATGGGGCTTGAATAAGAGGTGTCGTGTGGTGATTTGCTATAGACGTGAAGGATGGTAGCGTGCCTTCACATATACCACAGTACAGGAGGTGCGATGCGGGCCTCCTGAAAACAGAGTGAAGGATGGTAGCGAGCCTTCACGGGAACGAGTCCGAGTGTTTCTCAGTGAAATCATAGCGTATACAAATACACGGACGAGGGTGACGTCCGGGGAAGCCCGTGTTCGATCTGGTCCCGGTTACGATAAAATACACGGACGAGGGTGACGTCCGGGGAAGCCCGTGTTCGATTCGGTCCCGGTTACGATAAATATACGGACGGGAAAAGTCCGAGAAAAGACTAATCTGTGCGAGACAAACACTGTCTGGTTTCGGGCTGACGGCGTCGATCCGGTTAGAGGCGAGGGCCCACTCTACCGTAGATCGCGAGGCGGCCTTGGCCAGGACGGTGAACGTTGAGGTTGGACAGAACCCGGGGAAAGACCCCGTTCGTCAGAAATAAATACAGGTCTGTGGCAAGTAAAGGGTTGGCATCGGGAAGCCTACCCAAGTAGTCGGCGAGTGTCAAATAAAACAGGCTCGTACAAAACAAGTGGGAAAGTTGCGGAAACTACCCCTTTCTTTGGCCGCGTAAGAGAAAAATCGGATCGGTGCGCTCCCGGGAACGTCGCAGCCGTTACGAACCAATCTGTCTGATTTCGGACTGGCTCCGCGTTGGACCAGCAGGGCTGGGGCCCACCCTGTTGGAAAGTCGCGAGACGGTCGAGTAGGTCACGATAGGTGGAAGAGAGAGGCTGGGCGAAGTTCAGGGAAAGATGCGGCGACAGGTCTGTGTGAATTCAAGGGGTAGCATTTGCCGTAAAAGATAACTGGTGCCGTAATACTTGTCCGTGCGCTCCTGAGGAGGTCGCAACCAAAGCAAACCAATTTGTCTGATTTCTGACTGGCTCCGCGTTGGTCCCGCAGGGTTTGGGCCCGCCTTGTTGGAACGTCGCGAAACGGTCGAGTAAGTCACGATAGTTGGAAGATAACAGGTTGTGCGAAACTCGGGGAAAGATGCGGCCGCGGTTTTCCGGTAGAAATTCAGATGTGGCAGGAAGAGATACGGGGAAGACGCCGCGGATCATAACACAGACCAAGTAAAGCTCGGATACGTAAGAGCCCGGATCATGTAACGCAGACCAAGAAAAGTCCCATTAAGCAAGGGACCGAAAACTAACGCAGACCAAGAAAATACCCGGTACATCATAGTCCGGGTCGGTTCCCCGATAACACCGGAGTCGAAACGGGAAGATACCGACTCCTCTATTTGCTTGTCGCCACACACTGATCAGAAGACTGACTGAAGTGCGGGGAAGGGCCCCCTCGTGCGTAGGTCGGTTCGAAGGTCCGTGTGTTTTACAGAAGGTTAGAGGGAGGACATTCTCTTGAGTGTTCCATAGGGGTATCCTATCCCCTGAAGCACTGTTGGTCGATAGTTGCCAACAGAGATCTGGTACGGAAATTTACTCCGGAAGTTCACGGAAATGGAGCGAGATAGTGGGAAGATGCGTCGCCCATATCTATGTGCCTAGGGCGGAAAGACACGGAGGATCGTCGTAAGACTTCCCTGTTCTCGGAACCGAGAAAGCGACTGGTGTCTCAGAATATTGGCGGTAGCGGGCGAGTTACAAGATGTAAAATGGTGGTTACGAGAAAGTCCTCACACAAAAAGGAACGACTATTGCCGGTAAAGGAACGAACCCTGTTCTGAGTAAAGGCCATCCTCAGGACGTCGCCCATCCGGCGACCGCGGAAGAGGCAGAGTCAGATCTCGAGACCGAGTGTTAGTGTTGATTTCTTAAGGAAGCGGCCCATCCTGAAACTTCCTGAGAGAGAACGAACGATACGGGCAGAGGCGATATGGAGAGGCCATTTTACAGTGAAAATATAAGGGGCAGTGAGGCGGGTGGCTCCAAGCGAAGAACTGGGCTGGAGTACCCCACCCCGTGGACAGTTAGCCCGACGGAAAACGCCACAATTGGTACCAGAAGTGGGGTCCCAGCGTTTTCTTTCCGTAGACCAGAGGAAGTTTTTGATGATGCAGACGACGAGTCAGATGATAATCCCCACCTTGAGCAGGCAAGTGTGGACGACCGAGGTGCTCGCCCAAAGATATTTCCAGATACGAGAGCGTTGTCTAAAGAAATGGCTGCACAAGACGCGCATAATACGATTGAAACGGAAGCTGTGGTACCGAGAGGTCGCGATAGAGACTTGTCTTCTTTCGCAGGTTACGAAAAGTTTTCAAGAATGGTCCCATGGATGACAGAAATGACTGAGGAAAACGAGAGTTATTATATACACGAGAATATCGTGGAAGGTATGCCAAGAGCCTTCGAACAGGTTGGAAGACCGCGACCTATTTGTACAGAGAAGGAAACAAGTACTTTTGGGATACGTTGGTGTTACGATGATGAGGTGCGTTCGTTGGTGGCTGACCAAGACCATGGCAGTTCTGCCAGAAATCGAATGGACTGGAAGGCTGAGATGTCTTACCTACGACAGACTGTGATAACTTTGAGTAAGAGGCTGGAAGAATTGTCAGTTCTAATGGCTCAACCCTCAGACGTGTTCTGAAGCGAAATTTCGGGGAACCCTATGGGCCCAGGTAACCTGGAAGATCGCCGAGGAAACATTGAGGATGAAGTTACGGGAAAGTTGCGGAGCCGCGTTTTCCCAGAAAATGGACAAAAATTTCCGAAGACCGAAGTTTCGGGCAACTCGCGGAGCCGAGGTTAACCAGAGAAACATGAAAAATTTTCTCAAAGTGGATAGTCGGGAAAATCGCGGAGTCGATTTCTGCCTGAAAAAGACGAAGTTGAGGTGAGAAAGTTTTCGTCAGATGGCGAGTCACATTCAGAGAAGACAGATATGCGGTACCGAGTGACAGAAATTCTGGTTTGAAGAGTGTCCGTGAACGTGAAAGACGCAAGTCGGGAAATACCCCGCGAAAGTCAAAGACGCGGGATATACCGAGAAACTAGGAGAGAGACGTTTGCCTCGGGAGTTCCGCGGGCCATGTAACCGGCCAGCATCGGTCTACATTGAGTACTGTAGAGGAAAGTGAACCAGGTGACCGTGAGACAACTACGGTGAATTATAAAAAGCGTATGAAAAAGACGCCTATTACTCAGAAGAGAAATGAAAAGGCGACAGACCGAGGGATTGGAATTGAATACCAATTAAACTTGAGAAATATGATGAAAAAATGGCGGTTGCCACATTTTTGGCGAAGTTCGAAGTCTGTGCTCGTTGTTACGCATGGAGTGACCAAAAGAAAGCAGACCAGTTGATGTGTGTGTTGACAGGCATCTCAACTGTTGTGAGATATGGGTGCACAGCAAAATGTAACCTGGCAAGAACTCGTTGAAAGGCTTAAAAAGTCAAGCATGGTTGCGAAACCAGACCCGTCTTTATCGAATGGAGCTACGTACTTACAGACAGGCTCCGGGGAAAAGCTTGAGCAGTGTAGTGCAAGAGATAAGGAGGCTGATGGCTTTGGCCTACCCAGGACCGATAAGTGATATCATTGAAACGGTTCCATGTGACGCTTTCATTGATGCGCTCGCTAACCGAGACTTAGCACAGAATGTGCGAGAGCGAGAGAGAGAGAACCGGCTAACCTTGAGGCTGCGCATAAGCACGCGGTTCAATTGGACGCGTATGGGCGATCATCGAATAAATCAAGTGAAATAGACAAAGAGTATGGCACAGTAGAAACTACTACAGAAGACCGGGAAACCAATGTTGCCGATAAGGAACGGGATCGTCGCTTGGCAGTTCTTGAAGAGGAAATAAAGAATTTGGCCAACGAGATCGGAAAGCTGGCATCAAAACAGGATTCAGGTCAAAAATTGGGAAGTCCGCAGGAACGTTCGCCAAATTTTGAGAACGTTGTAAAGAGGGGAAGCAGACCCCTGACAGCGTACAAGAGACCGTATGAGCCTGGACGTTGGAGAAACGCTGACGACGTCGTTGGTTATCAGTGTGAAAAAAAGGGGCCCATGAAACGGTGGTGTGCGCAGAGAGCTGCCGGAAAAGATGAAGAAACAGAGCCTAAAGAAGACGCTGGACCAGTCGAGGCAGGACTTCTGGTCCAGGAACTTAACAATTGACGGTGAAGTGTCAGGAAACTTGGGAAGGCAGGAAACAGCGATGTGTCAGAGTTGCCGCAGCTCAGGTTCATGAGAGAAGGCCAAGTTAAGGTTGGTGACCTAGTGGATTAGACAGGTTGCCAGTAGGGCGGTGGTTTAGCGCTCTTGCACCAGTAATGAGGCTGTCGCTGACACGGTCGAAGAAGGGTAAGGGCACTGGGCGTATGGGCTGTTTGCTCACTCAGTTGTTGAGGCTCTCACCGTTAGCTGGCGTACGTGCATGGTTGCAGAGGTTTTCGGGTCTGGATTGAGCACTGTATGGAGTAAGTCGTCCAGATGACCGAGGTTGTTCGCCCTATAACCGAGAGTATATTGGTTCCTTGCCTTCTAAGCGGATCTGAGTTGGAGATATTGGAATCGGGAAGTGAAATGTTGCTGTTTCTACGTTGCCTTGATCGGAAGAAACAAAGGCAAGTGCTGTGAGTTGCCAACGGTAAACATGAGAGTGCTGTCGAAGTATCCAAACTGACAATGCAAATCAGAAATGGAAACCTTGGAAAAAAAGACGACTTGAAACTCGTGGGAAGAGAAGAAAATGAATCTTGAAACCCTACCGACATTCAAGAGAAATCGCCTAAAGAAGAAGGTTGTCCGACGAAAGAAGACATGTTTTTGACAAGGGAACTTGACGCTACCGAGAGACATCAAGAGTTCCTTCGCGAGGTCAATGTGATAACCGCTTAATTGCGGGGTTTTACGAACTATTTTCGAAGACCGATTTTTGTGTTTCCTTTTGATGAGAATTTCGTTTTAAATGTCGTGGACTGTTGAAGAATGCGTTCTGAGTTTCTTTTGATCATAATTGTTGTGTGCAATACCTTAGTACTCAAAAGTATAAAGACTTAGAGTACTAGTTACCGCTTCATTGCGGAGGGTTTAAGACTGTGTTGCAGTGCAAGTTTTATGTATCTATTTGATGACAGTTTTCATTTAGATCGTGTTAGTATGTTTGTGTAACGATGGCGATTCTATTGTTTTAACTGCCGAGTTCATGATTAACAGAAAGTTTAAAGTTCTGTGATGAATTTGAGAACCGTTGAAGTTCGATTACATTTTCAAAGTGTGAATTTTAAAGTTTTGATGTACATAATTTCGACTGGACATTGTTTGTATATCAATTGTAAATGCTGTCGTAACTAGTCGCCGGATTGGCTGACACTTGTATTGCGGTAGAGATGTCTGTTAGCTTGCGAATACGAGAAGATGCTGTATCATTGTACTGTTGTGAAATATATGATGAAAATTAAAAAAAAAAAAAAAATGAAGAAAAGAAAAGAAAACGTATATGTGAAGGTCGCGCAGTAATTACGGGATCTAGTTGCTTTCCCGAGTTTTCAGTTCTTTAATTTTGGAGTAGTGCGTGATGTGATGGAGTTGGTGCTTATTGACAGGATCGGGAGATAGTTGGTGACTTTTCTCTCCTGGGTCTCCTTGCCAGTTGTGGTTAGGTAGAGCTCAGTTTCATGACAGAGGGCCACGTTAAGGTTGGTGATCTGGTGAAATGGACAGGTTGCCAGTAGGGCGGTGGTTTAGCGCTCTTGCACCAGTAATGAGGCTGTCGCTAGTGCGGGTGGCTGCTCACCGTAAGCTGGCGTACGTGCATGGTTGCAGAGGTTCTCGGGTCTGAGATTGAGTACTGATCTGAGTAAGTCGTCCAGATGACCGAGGTTTTCCGCCCTATAACCGATGGTGTATTGGTTCCTTGCTCTCTAATTGGATCTGGGTTGGAGATGTTTCTGTGTCACGGTTGATTTAGGTCCCTGGCTTTGTCCGAGATGCTCCGCATCTAAGTAAGGTGGGGAGAGTGTGGCGGATCGGCCACAAGGCAAGCCTGCTGGGAAATAGGCAGGAGTATCTATGACGCGCGTTAGGTAGCCATTAAATGCTGTGCTTATGTGCACGGTTCGGCCGCGTTACCTGTGTAAGATTTTCAAGGAATTAAATTTTATTAAATTTAAGCTTAATCTAATAATAGCTTAATAATTAGGTCGTGGAAAAGTCTTAGTGTAATTTTATTAAAGTAACGAGCAAAATTGTTGAAATTTATAGGCTCTAAAACGCTTGTATTAAGGCAAGTAATGAGTAAAAGTTAGACACCTTTATTTACGTTTTATCGATCGTGCTAGTATATAAGCAAACCGCCGTAAATTTAAAAATGGGGCTTGAATAAGAGGTGTCGTGTGGTGATTTGCTATAGACGTGAAGGATGGTAGCGTGCCTTCACATATACCACAGTACAGGAGGTGCGATGCGGGCCTCCTGAAAACAGAGTGAAGGATGGTAGCGAGCCTTCACGGGAACGAGTCCGAGTGTTTCTCAGTGAAATCATAGCGTATACAAATACACGGACGAGGGTGACGTCCGGGGAAGCCCGTGTTCGATCTGGTCCCGGTTACGATAAAATACACGGACGAGGGTGACGTCCGGGGAAGCCCGTGTTCGATTCGGTCCCGGTTACGATAAATATACGGACGGGAAAAGTCCGAGAAAAGACTAATCTGTGCGAGACAAACACTGTCTGGTTTCGGGCTGACGGCGTCGATCCGGTTAGAGGCGAGGGCCCACTCTACCGTAGATCGCGAGGCGGCCTTGGCCAGGACGGTGAACGTTGAGGTTGGACAGAACCCGGGGAAAGACCCCGTTCGTCAGAAATAAATACAGGTCTGTGGCAAGTAAAGGGTTGGCATCGGGAAGCCTACCCAAGTAGTCGGCGAGTGTCAAATAAAACAGGCTCGTACAAAACAAGTGGGAAAGTTGCGGAAACTACCCCTTTCTTTGGCCGCGTAAGAGAAAAATCGGATCGGTGCGCTCCCGGGAACGTCGCAGCCGTTACGAACCAATCTGTCTGATTTCGGACTGGCTCCGCGTTGGACCAGCAGGGCTGGGGCCCACCCTGTTGGAAAGTCGCGAGACGGTCGAGTAGGTCACGATAGGTGGAAGAGAGAGGCTGGGCGAAGTTCAGGGAAAGATGCGGCGACAGGTCTGTGTGAATTCAAGGGGTAGCATTTGCCGTAAAAGATAACTGGTGCCGTAATACTTGTCCGTGCGCTCCTGAGGAGGTCGCAACCAAAGCAAACCAATTTGTCTGATTTCTGACTGGCTCCGCGTTGGTCCCGCAGGGTTTGGGCCCGCCTTGTTGGAACGTCGCGAAACGGTCGAGTAAGTCACGATAGTTGGAAGATAACAGGTTGTGCGAAACTCGGGGAAAGATGCGGCCGCGGTTTTCCGGTAGAAATTCAGATGTGGCAGGAAGAGATACGGGGAAGACGCCGCGGATCATAACACAGACCAAGTAAAGCTCGGATACGTAAGAGCCCGGATCATGTAACGCAGACCAAGAAAAGTCCCATTAAGCAAGGGACCGAAAACTAACGCAGACCAAGAAAATACCCGGTACATCATAGTCCGGGTCGGTTCCCCGATAACACCGGAGTCGAAACGGGAAGATACCGACTCCTCTATTTGCTTGTCGCCACACACTGATCAGAAGACTGACTGAAGTGCGGGGAAGGGCCCCCTCGTGCGTAGGTCGGTTCGAAGGTCCGTGTGTTTTACAGAAGGTTAGAGGGAGGACATTCTCTTGAGTGTTCCATAGGGGTATCCTATCCCCTGAAGCACTGTTGGTCGATAGTTGCCAACAGAGATCTGGTACGGAAATTTACTCCGGAAGTTCACGGAAATGGAGCGAGATAGTGGGAAGATGCGTCGCCCATATCTATGTGCCTAGGGCGGAAAGACACGGAGGATCGTCGTAAGACTTCCCTGTTCTCGGAACCGAGAAAGCGACTGGTGTCTCAGAATATTGGCGGTAGCGGGCGAGTTACAAGATGTAAAATGGTGGTTACGAGAAAGTCCTCACACAAAAAGGAACGACTATTGCCGGTAAAGGAACGAACCCTGTTCTGAGTAAAGGCCATCCTCAGGACGTCGCCCATCCGGCGACCGCGGAAGAGGCAGAGTCAGATCTCGAGACCGAGTGTTAGTGTTGATTTCTTAAGGAAGCGGCCCATCCTGAAACTTCCTGAGAGAGAACGAACGATACGGGCAGAGGCGATATGGAGAGGCCATTTTACAGTGAAAATATAAGGGGCAGTGAGGCGGGTGGCTCCAAGCGAAGAACTGGGCTGGAGTACCCCACCCCGTGGACAGTTAGCCCGACGGAAAACGCCACAATACGAGTTAAATTTAAGGCCAGGTCCTGTTTTCCAAATGAGTAGGCCTATTGTAAGTACGGGATATTATACGCAAGATTTGTGCATTTCACTAGTAGGCCTACCTGTATTTCGTTAATCATTCATGAATGCATTCTTTGCTTCACTCATTAGTCCAAATAATTTCGTCGGCCAATCTCCAAACCGCAAAAGGCTGAAACCGTCCTTCGTCGTACAAGGAATTGTAATAGAATGTGGAACAAAGTAACTAACTGGGTATACCGAACTACACTCGGTGTGAACGCAGCGCGGGAGAGGACAGGCTAACCGCCCTAATACGCCGAGGCTAAGAAACATGAAGTCGCCAACTTATTATCACTTATTGGACATTATAATCTCTTAAAGGATTCTTAGGTTACTGTTACTAGGTTACTGTTCGGGTTATTTAAATTGTGTTTTGTAAATACTTTTTGCTCAAACCAGTACATAACTCTTCTGCGACGTCGTATTACGACTGGTCATCACGCAATCACGTGGCATTCATAGCTCTATTCTTCTTTTCTCTCGTCCGTCAGGCTATAGCCGACGATGAGGTCTGAACGAAATGCCTCCACGCTGTTCTGTCCTTCGTTAGCCCCACGGCTGCTGTGATGTCCACTCCCCTTGACTGCAGGTCTTCCTTTATGTTGTCCATCCATGTCTTTATCTGTCTCCCTCGGCTCCTTGTTCCCTCTACATGATGGTAAAGTGCCCTCGCCGGTAGTCTGTCGCTCTCCATCCTCGACACGTGTCCGAACCACGTTAGTCTTTTCCTCCTTATCCTTTCCACCGTATCTTCTCGCTGTCCCAGTTCTTTACGTATCGTCTCATTGCGGATCCTGTCTCTTCTTGTCTTGCCCATAATTCTCCTGAGCCAGTTCATTTCCGCCACCAGTATTCTTTCTTCATCCTCTCTCCGCATACACCAGCACTCTGGTCCATACAACAGCACCGGTATGGTGCAGACCTCATACAGTCGGACCTTCGTCCCTCGCGAAATGTCATTCGCCCGCCAGATCTTGCCCAGTCGGCCAAACATTGCGGACGCCAGGCCGATCCTGCGCCTTATGTCTCCTGTGCATCTGCCTTCTTCCGTCCTAAGTCCTCCCAAGTATACAAAATCCGTGACCTGCTCCAGCTCCTCGCCATCCAGCTCCACGCCCAATCTCTCGTGCTGTTTGCCCATCACCATAGTCTTGGTCTTTTGCACGTTTATTCTGAGTCCAAATCTTTTGCTGCTGTCGTTGACCCTGTCCATCAGTTCTTGCAGCCACTCCGATGTGTCCGCAAGTAGGTCGATGTCGTCTGCGAAGCGCAGGTTATTGAGTGTCTCTCCATACAATGTGATACCCTTGGTGTTTGCCCTCATTGCCAATAGCTCTATATACATGCTTAAAGAAATCCTGAACATTTTCGCATCTGGCCAAGCAAGGTGGCAGTACATAAAGATTTGCCTAATAATCTAGTTTTATATGTACATACATATAGTACAATTATACATACTATATAGTATGACTGTATATATATATAAATGCGGTATATAATATATATATACGTATTTTATACATTAGATTTTTATTTATATAAAGAATATATAGAGGCCCATTCATCAATACGTGTAATGTATTTATGGTATATAAAATACATTATTATTTTTTAATTTATTAAATTATTCAAATACTTGATTGCCATGCACTGGGATCAATGTATTGCAACTGTTGTCAATATAAATTGACAACAGAATTATATGAGCACACAACTAAAGCCCTTATTTAATAGCTGCCCTGGAACACTGTATAAAGGATTTGCTAAGAAAATCTTTTTTAGCCGTATGCCTCCTTTCTTGCATTCAATACCCATAATGCACTGGGCACCATTCCAATTATAGAATCCATTGGGACATCGAAATCAATCTGACTTTAATGCCCCTCAGAGGAGCTGTGTTGCTGTACTGCACTGTATTGACTTCTTTAAGGCTATAGTATACGGAGGACCGAAGAAAACTGCAGGCATCAAGGAGATTAGACGGCCATTCAAATTCTTTGCCAAAGGCATTCTCACAGCTGGTCAACTAGAATCTTTGTACATTCAGAAACACAGTTTTCAGTGCCTTTGAGAGGTTCTTATATGGTGCTGCTTTAATGCCCAGACACATACATACACACATATATACATACATACATACACATACATACTTGAAGATACATACAGCTCTAGAAACATTTTCAACGCACATTAAATCGCACCTTTCAGAACGGTTGATAGCCATGGTTTAAAGTCCTTGTGAGGTTCCTAAAAGGCGCTATACAAATAGCCAGATACATACATACATACATGCAATCAATATCAATCAGTATACACAGGCACCATCAAAGTTACCTACCAAATTGCAAAGTATAACAAGTATCATTTGGTTCTTGAGAAATCGGATTGATGTTGCTAAATACTGCAGTAATGGTCGTATGCCCACTGACTTTAAATGGAACGCTCAGGAAATAATTACTGCAGCTTTCACACTATCCTGGAATTGAATGTGACATCGACAGGACACCAGCAAAAACAAAAAACAAGCAAAATTACTAATTAAGAATGTGGGCATTAGTTGCATACTCCGCTCTAGAATCCTTTTACCCGGCCAAGGACATCCATCAACGCGTGGAATGTTACAAAAATACTCGCCAGATACCGCCATGGTATGAGGAATTTCAGGGCTCCTTGTGAGCTGTCGATGATGTCGATTCCAGTGGCAACTTCGATAATAGTCGTCACGGACCTGGGCTACAGACATCCAAGCTATTGAAATGAATGATCCTCAACAGCCGAACAAGCCAGCCCATAACAGGAACTGCTACCGTCCAATCGCTATGACCTCTGTTATCTGCAAGCTGATGGAACAGAACTTGTGACCGGCAGGTTGAATTGTTTCGTAGAATCCAACGACCGGTTTAAAAAATACGAAGCTAAGGAGCTCCCAGGATCACATCAATCGACTTCATGACGTCATCCAGAGCGCCATTCAGTCCAAGAACAGCCTGACTGGAGTTCTCGTAGACCTCTAAAAGCCTTTGACCTGATCGTAATCGTAATCGTAATCCTGAGATTTCTAAAGCGCCCAACGAAAGTCACGTCACGGGGACCTGCTTATTCACAGGCGCTCAGTCAAAACAAAATTGATAGGGAAAAGTGTTCGGTTCCAGTTCAAGATCCAAAAAGTGAGGCAGAGATACAGTGTGGCAGGTATGGTGGGTGTTGTTTGGGATGTGAGCGGAAAGAGAGATAAGAGGAAGAAGGGGAGTCAGAATAGAGGATCTGTGAAAGAGTAATGTTTTCAGTTTTGAGTGAAAGGCCAATGCAGATATTGCAAGCTGTGAGACATAGATGAGTTTGTATGATGAGTCAGATAACTGTCGCAGTTGGGGGGCGCGCTTATTCCAGAGTGGTGGGGCAGCTATGGCTATGGAGCGATTACCAAATTTAATGTGATCAGAGAAACTAAGGTCTTGGTCGAAGATCACACCTAGGTTACGGACGGAAGAGTTTGTGTTAAATGTGTGTGTGCAGGCAGAGTCCAGGATGAGAGAGATAGAGGAATCTGAAATTTTCTTGAGCTGGTCACGTCGAAGATAGCGCCATCTGGCGACCGGGACAAAAATTGGAAACAAACTAGTGATGCCTGCAGTCCTACCTGAAGCAAGCGAAGAAATTCCTTGATGAGTGGGGTTTCAAGGTGTCCACGACCGAGACCGGTGCTGTCGAATTTCATCGATATAGAATCGCAGCCGAACGTTGAACTTCCACACTTACCTACGAGAAGAACGCGTGTTATTTCTTGGCGTGATCTTCGATCAGCACTTCACTTGGTCAGACTGCATCAGGTGTGTAACCGAAAGCTGCAAGAAGCATGTCAGCTTGCTGGGCGCTGTTGCAGAAATGAAGTGGGGGGGCGTCGAAATACACCCTCCTAACGGTCTACAAAGTCCTGATCCGTTCCGTCATCGATTACGGCTGCGTTGCTTGCACAGTGCCTCGACGCACCAGAAAACGACTCTCGACGCCATCCAGTATAAAGCAGCTGGTGTGCTTCGAGGCACCAGTCTGGCCGTCCTACAGGTCGACTGCGGAGAGATGTCGCTCAGACTTCGTCGCGGAAAGTAGGTGATGGAATTCATTACGAAGTTCAACCCCACTCCAAACCATTCGACGAAAGACGTCACCAATGGAAGAAAGCTGAAGAAGACCAAGGACGACACAGTTCTAATCCGAACTAAGGTGAGAGGAAATCAATGGAGAAATTGTAGTTCCGAAGATCTCTCAGCTTGCCTGCCATAAGAGACCACCGTGGCAACTCCATCCGCCAGTGAACGACACCGCTCTCAGGGAAACGATTTAAAAGACGCAAACAGTCCTCACAAATTGAGAACTCTGGTCGAAGGCTACATCCGCGTCTGCCGGAGGAAAATGGCATGAAGTCTGAAGCAGGTTAAGAAATAACTCCGGAACGCCAACAAGGACACGGCCGCATTCGTTTGATCATAAGAAGTTACCGAGCAAATTCCGCAAATGACGACATTCTGCCCAAAGGAACGAGACTCGTTAACAGCAGCACTGATAGAGCTAGTTGAGAAGGGCCGGCTTATTTTTACAACACTTGAAGTCTTGCATGGTAGATATTTTTGGCGACCTCTGTTTTAGTAATCGAGACTCTTTTTAACGAAAGACTTCAAGTCGCAAACATTTTGGAGGACTTATTCCATCCGGTCTGATATTCACATTCGTTGGGCCCACATCGGGCTCGTGGCTGGCAACCTGTGGTACAATAAGGACCAACTAAGGCCTAATGGACGTGGCCTCGCTCAGCCGGATTTCCCCATTTGCATGACTTCTCGCTCTTTGTCCTTGATTTCTCGATTGTTCCTACTGTTTGTCACCCCTTTTGCACATTCTCCCACATATTCGCTTTGGTTTCTTTTTTGTCTATAGAGGCCTAGCTTTCCTATTTCTCTTCTTGTTTGTCTTAACAATTTTGTCATAGCCGTTTTATAACTGGTGATTTCTGTGAGCACCACTCACCAAACCGCTTTGGGGAGGCAATTCAGTGGCATCTCCAAGAATTCAAATGGAACATAGCTTATATCAAAATCTTGACCCTCGTGCGGAACTGTCTTGTTGGCTGTGCTTCGCTTTATCTAAGGGAGCTCTACATCCCTCTTTCTTTTGTTCTGGCCGCAGACAACTGCGTTCGTCGGGTCAGGGCGATCTTCCCGTCCCTCTAGCTGGAACTGCCACCGCTCAGCGCCGCAGTTTTGTTATTTCTGACTCTGCTTCCTGGAATGACTTACCTGCCGACCTTCGACGGGAGCTTCTCTACCTTTCCCCCTTTCCCCCTCCCTTTCGCAAGCGCTTGAAGAGCGTATTATTCCCCAATTCTGATGAGGTTACCTCTTTATAAATTTCTGATTACAATTACAATTAGGCCTATAACTGTCCTCTGGATCTGCCACGTTACAGGGACAAGCTTATTCACAGGTGCTCAGTCAAAACAAAATCGATAGGCAAAAAGGGTTCGGTTCCAGGTCGAGATCCAAAAGTCAGGCAAAGAGACAGCGTGACAGCTACGGTGTGTGATGTTTGGGACTGGAGCAGAAAAAGGAAGAAGGGGAATCGGGATAGGATCTGTGAATTAGAGGGGTGTTTTCAGTTTTGAGTGTAAGGCCAATGCAGAGATAAGCACACAGATTAGAAACAGGCGGGTAGTTGAAAAGGACTTCTTTTATCAAATGATGTTTTTTTAGAAGTGGAGTAACCAGAGTGTTCGAAAAGGAGGGAGATATTACCAATAGGTATATTATTTTAGCCGCACTGGTTTTGAATCCGTGTGATTTAGTGCAAATCACTAGAATTAAAATTACTTAAATGCAAATGTATAGGTTTAATATAGCGACCGTATGGCCTCGACCCTGCTCATTTTAAAATGAATTTATCGTGTGAGATCCTTCACCACCGCTGCCAGTTTGAATGGGCGCCATGCCATTTAAGGTCCCCGTGCATCGTCTTAGGCTTATATTGACAAATCGAGTAATAAAGCTCGGTTCTAAGTCCGTTGTCTTCCAACCCTACACTGAGCGTCTGTGAATAAGCTGGTTCCCGCGACTTAGCTTTCGTTGGGCCCTGTGGAAATCTCGAGAAGCACTCGAGCTTACGAATACGATTAAACTACCGTTTCGTTGTTCGGTATTGGCGCAGTAGTAATTTAGGGGTTTGATTTCTTGCGGGATGGATTCGAGCACTCATAGTGCGACAGCTAATGTGTAGGAACTAATGGAGGAAGATGGCGAAGGAGGAGGACTGGAAATTATGTGCCGAATGGCTCGTCCGATGTCAAATTCTGCCATCCGATCATAGGGTGGCCTCAAACGATTCCGAGGTCTTTCAGTTGGCCCAGCTACTCAGGGACGGCGTTCTGCTCTGTCATCTTGTCAATCGTTTACATCCTGGAGCCGTTGACCTGAAAGATTTTTGTCAGAGACCGCAGATGTCACAGGTAAGCTCAGTGTCCGTTGTGTAATTTATTGTCAAACCGCTTTTGTTGGTACCTGGAGCAGAGCTTAATCAAGCTATGTTTGCAGGCGCGCATTCATGACAAATTCGATGAAACTAGTGTTGGGATTGGTATGTTGCCAGGACAATAAAGCAAGCCAGGTAAAATTCCTGGTTTGACAATAATAGGCAAAACAATCTTTTAACTGAAACGCAAAGTTAAGTCTTTTAGGGCGTCTAAAACCAGTAGGGTACGCTTCTAGATTTAGAAGAGCTAATTCCAATGAAACAATTTCAAGTGAAAACTCCTTAAAATTTTGGAACCCAGAACATAATGACCTGAAGCACACGTTGATTGATGAACATAATCTGTGGAAAATGCGTGGTAAACCCAGTTTGTGGATAATTTTGCGGAAAGATAGTAATTATAAAATTAATATAAACTAGCCATAAGACAGGCAGCTGAGTGTAAAGATATGGAATTGGATGATGAAATATTGCAACTTTATATTGCTAAAGATATGAATAGTGCACTTTGTGTAATATGATTTATATTCATGGGTTTGTTCCGGATGATTTAGTATTGGGGTTACTGTACACATTGTAGAAGATAAATGTGGTGACATAACATCAGCTGATAATTATAGAGCTATTTCTGTCATATCATATTACTATTTAGTCTGTTACTATTTAAGTTATTTGAGTACTGTGTCATAAATAAATTTGGAGATCATCTAACTTCTAGTGGTTTACTATCTAAGTTATTTGAGTACTGTGTCCTAAATAAATTTGGAGATCATCTAACTTCTAGTTATTTACAGCTTGGTTTAAGAAACATTTAAGTTGTGCACATGCTATCTTTCTTGAAATCTAGTTACTGACTGCTTTATGACTCAGGGTAGTACTGCTTACACGGCAGCTGTAGATGCAAAGACAGTTTTTGATAAGAGTCACCCATGTTAAACTGTTGGAACTGCTTATTAGCAAAGGCTTACCACAAGAATGATTAAACTTATTGTTGACTGGTAAAGTAAGATCTTTGCTGTGAAGCGGAAAAACACACTCACAGTTGACCTTCATTAAAAGTAGAATTAGACTGGGTGGTATTATTTCTCTGGTTTTCTTTAACCTATGGATGTGGTTATTAATGCTCTGGAAAGCACAGATATTGGTTGCCACCTTGGTCTTTCTTGTGTAGGGTGAACTGTATATGTGGATGATAGAATATTACTTTCTGCCCCAGTGTGTAGACTTCAAGAAGTGATTGATATATACATGTGTTAAGGAAGATGCAGAACTTGACGAGATACTCTCTGCAACAAAATCTAATTTATTTTGTGTTGGTCCTTGTGATAACCGATATTGTAATTTATTTCTTGGAGCAGAATGTATAAAATGGGCTAAGGAATTGAAATATCTGGGATTGTACTTTATCCCCTCTAAAAAGTTTAAATTGATGTGTCTGTTACAATTGAATGTTTTTGTGTTACAGCCAATTTCATATTTTGTATTCTAAACATATTCTGGTCATGTAAAATTGGGTGTGCTAGAATCTTTTGTCTTGCCTTTGTTAACCTACTGCCTTTAGACTGTAAACTTACCAGCAGCTCAGATGAGTCAGTTGGGTGTATGTTAGAATAATATATATACAGAGAGATATTTAAAATGCATAAATGGGAATCTGTTAAATACATCCAGTACTATTCTGGCCATATGGATATCGTTCATGTATTGCATTTGCATAAATTAAACTTTTTTGGTCATTTTCTGTATGGAGGCTATAAAAACAGTGTTCCTATTGATTGCCGTAAAGGACTTTGTTGCGATGCTGAATTTTTATTACGTTGTCATGATCACGGTATTGATATTGTATTGTATTTGATAACTTATATAGCTCTTCTTACAGAACAAACTACTCAGAGGCACTTCCACCATGAGAACCCCTGGGAAATAAGAAATTCTTTAAACAACAAGCTGACTGAGCTCTATCACCAACAGTGACCCTTCCACGAAGCGATGGCGGAAGTTCATTCCATAGAGATGGACCAACAACAGCAAAAGCCCTCTGCTGAGCAAGCGAGGACTTCACATGAGGAACAAATAGATCCAGACAATCTAGAGAACGTAGAGGACGGGATGAGGTAATAGAGTGTGGAGGCCTAATAAGATCACAAAGATATTTTGGGGCCTGACCCATGCGAACTCTAATTACCAAAGACAATAGTTTAAACTGAATACGAGATAGGATAGGGAGTCAATGAAGTTGCTGAATGATGTAATCAGAGATATGAGAGAAACGAGGAAGACGTGATGTTAACCTGGCCACAGAATTTAGTACTGATTGAAGGGAAGACAGTCGATACTTAGGCAAACCAGCAAGCACAGAGTTGCAGTTATCAGTGCGACTGCATATCATGGCATGTATCGTAGTAGTAAGACAGAGGAAGAAACAGAACGACGAACAACTCTTAAGTGCCTTAATTGGTAGTAACAGGACTGAGTCAAATTAGAGACAGGGTTTGTGAAGGTAAGGTTACAGTCAAATATAATGCCAAGATTACGAACACTAGACGAAAATATAAGAGAGGGGAAAGCTTCGGATAAGCAAGAGTGGTCAAGCTGAGAAAGACGGTATTTAGATCCAAACCAGATCAACTGAGTCTTAGCAGGATAAAAGCGAAGACGATTGCAGGACATCCAGTGTTGAATATCATGAGTCAGGGCATCAGTCTTACCAACAAGAGCAAGCTGTGCAGACGGAGGTCCCTGAACAAAAGCCTGGACATCATCCGCATACAAATGACCAACAGCCAAGTGTTTAGCAAAGAGGGAAGGGATATCTATGATATATCTATGTTGTAGTGTAGAATTGATTATTTTATGGTTGCCAAATTTACATCTGCCTGTACTTACATTTTGTTTTTATATTTTCTTCCTTTTTGGTTAATAAACATATACATATATGTAGTATATATATAAATAAACGGTCTGACGAGACGAGTTCTAGCCAGTAGGAACTCTGGTTTGATTGCATTGATCTGGATCATGTGACTTTGTCAAGCAGGCAACATGGAGCACAACCAGGGTTGCCAACCCTTTCATATTCATTGGGAGTCTCCTCGAATCAGCTTTTGTCTCCTGTCTCCCAGAGAACATGACCCTCGAGAGAGAGAAATTTCTCATTTTCTGTGCTTTTGCACCATTTATTTCAATTTTGAAATTGAACAGATGAAATCTATTAAAAGTTTGTAAGGGGTTCTAACCTTACTTTTTGGTTATTTTTGTATAAAGAAATGAGAAGTATCAAAACAATTAACATATGTAGCACCACAGAAATTTAATTTAGGTTTAGGTAAGGACAAGGGTTATAAGGATCTCAATGCTCTTTGAGAAGCTTTGGCTGACGAATTTGATATGAGATGGTTGAATTTTTCGTAGAAGAAGAGATCAAAAGAAACTGTAGAAAAGAAATGTTGAAGTTATTTTCTTTTATGTTGTCAGTTTCTAATTAAATGCAGTTAGTGAAAGAACTTTTAGCATGATGGGCCATTTGTGGATAAAATAAAGGAAATGTGTAAGAACTGAGATCATGAAAGCCGCATTGATGGAATGTCATTAATAATTTCCAGTTACCCTGTGGGTTAATGCACATCTCCTAATATCTGCAGAACTGTTGGAGTCTGCCTGTTGTCTAGAAAAATGCAGTGTTAGAAAACAGACTAAAATAACAACATAAACTATTTTCCAAATATGCAAATTAGAGGATACTGGAAAATTAATTATATTTATGTAGCATAAATATAGTTTAGTCAGAAATTATAGAAATAACCATTTTGGAATAAGTAAATCTTATATGCATTTACTAGTCTGTTTTAAAGTTGAAAAGACACACCTTTCATACTTCTGTATACATTGTAAATTTCAAAAACATGATCAATCTTATGGTTGCGCAAGTAAGCGAATACTTATAGATTACAGAAGCAATCTGAGCAAACAGTTGTGGGTTTCAATAAATTCTTTTGTTTGTACATGAAGTTTTGTTAAATTGTGATAGCTTTTTGCTTATTTAATTTGAACCGTGTTTGACAGTTGAGGTTTATTAATGGTAACGGTTTTTTGCCGATTAAATTTGAACACCGTTTGAAAATTGACAGTCTATTAGTCAGTGTTTAATGTAGTTCTCTTTATCTTGAGGGAGGGAGGCCAGTCAGGATCAAACTTCACGTCATAGGGGAATGTCATGTTGGTGGTCCATTTTGCATCCTTGCAAACTGAATTTGTCGCTTGGAGTCTGAGAAGCACAGTGGTCCCTGATACCTAGGTGGGTATCAAAGGTTTTGTGAGGATAGTGATTAGTGAAGTTTCTCCCGCCGTTGGGTTCTCCAGCGTTGGCAACCCCAGGCACAACATTTGCAGATTGTATAAACTTGCGTTTATCATAATGTTGTTCACTGCTAGCTGTAAGATTTGCCGTGGTGTAACTGTTAGCTATGGCTATGAGAAAACTGTCATTTTGAACATTATCCCAGCATTCTGTCTTTTCTAAGTGACACTTGTTCTCATATTATTTGCCAGATAGCACCAGTGTTCACCATCACATACATACAGCTGGATAACACACATATGTCTAAAGCTATAATTGTGTAGATTCCTACTTGTGCAAAACTAATACACAGGACAGTACCATATCAAAAACCGCCTTATAACGAGCCGAGCCGTGTTTAGGGCAACCGGAGGCTTGGGTTCCTGCCCAAAGGATTACACCCGAGCGGTGAATGTGTATTCCAAACCAGGTGAACTTAATATAAATGCATATCTCCACTTCCCAAACAGATGAAAGGACCACACCTAATAGCAGCTATAGCTGAGATAAATTATTGTACTTGTGCCCTTGCCTACCACAGCAAACGGCCGCAGGAGCTTGGCTGCTGTCTTGGCAAAGGTTACCACAACTATGTACCAATAGGCTTTAAAATAATATCTGGAAACAGTAGATATTAATGTAGCTTTAAATTGGCAGAAACATAAGTTGTCGGGTATTGAATAATGATCACTTTTGCTGATAACAAGACAGCAGTGTGGCAGTTCAAAGTAATTAGACAGAAGTCTTTGGTAGCAGGCTACAAAGGCAAGTGTCGTCAGGTCAGACGACATGCGTCTTTGAACTTTGCAACCAGATTAAGACTTACATAAATCCTGCACTACTGAATTTCAGCGTGGCCCTGTTAACAAGGTGTTCGTTATCACACAATTGCTGTGACATTGCCTCATGACAGTCCTGCAGTACATAAATGAGTCTGTGTTTTAATAATAATGCCTTCACCTTTAACATTTCTATGAGGCACTTAAAAGGCATTAATTTATGTGTCTTGATTCATTCGTATATAATTTGTTTTCTTGGATCTTGATGAATTCTAGCTCAGCAAGCTGTTGTCCTTAATATTTCAGTCCATTTCTACCTCGGGGAAAAAAGAATAATGATAGTTCTTAGGTCTTTGAAGGCCCCCCAGTTTAAATTAAGACAGTGTAGATTTCATCACCTGTCTTGGACATTATCTTGTGTATAAAAAGATAGACTTCATTATTTTGCAAATATCTGCCAGTAGGCATCCTTTGTTTCAATGCACACTAACTTTGTTCTTTGGTCATTTAAGAGTCTTGACTCCGTGATGGCCTAGTCTTTAGCACAGAGTTGAGGTTTACAGTTTTGCAAAAGAAATCGTTTATGTGGCATAGCCATCGCAATCCAACACCTCAGTGTCATTGCTTTCATTCACATTTTTGCCCTGTTATATCTGGTGACTTTTTTGCTGTAATCTTCTGAGTTTTTTCAAGTCCTGGTAAGCTACATTTGCTATTTCTGTATTAGTTAACTAATGCTGCTGCTGCTGCTAATAATGATGATGTTGTACCTTGATTTTTTTATTTTAGTTTCTTTGCATCAAAAACATTCGAATATTTCTCCAAGCATGCAAAGTGTATTTTGATCTGAAGGATGCAGATCTGTTTGATCCTTACGATCTCTTTGACATGAAAAATTTTGGCAAGGTAAGTCAAATTTATAAATAACTTTACAGTATTTGTTTTACAGTTCTGCTTAAGGAAGGTCAGTGTCTGGATATCACTTTTGTTTGAACTGGAGGGGTGGGAGAAACGCAATAGTGTACCATGCCTCTTGGCAATACACTAGAAGTGTAAATTGGTACAGAAACAATGCTGCAATGTGGCTGTCAGTAACTTGTAGTTGGTACACACATCTGTGTGCAGATGATCTTGATGATGCAGTGCTCCACTGACAGCTGACTGTCGAGCTACATGCCCATGCACCTGGCGATATGATGATGGTTGATTCTACAACGATACTTGCATGCATGTTAACAAGCTTCCTGAGGCTGGCATCAGTGCTGAACCTTGTCATTGAATGGCTGTTTATTGACTTGTCTACATCAACATTAAATCAGTACAGTTTAACAATTGTCAAATGAACAAGAATTGATGCTGTGGTCAATAGGTCAGCTGTTAAGGGTTGGACGAGCCCACTTAGAGATGGTCCATTACAGGTGTCCGCAGAGGGGAACGTAGGGGTCATTAAAAAGTGGACAGTTGCAGACAAAGGGGAAGGGGTTAAGCCCAACGTGGACGTCGGCATCAAAATTTCGTTCATGATAGTTATTTAAGTACAGCCTGTGTCTTAAACACCAACTTCAGTCAGACAGGAAAGAAACATACTGTGTTGGGTCATTACTGGAAAGGTTGAAAAATCCACATTTAATAGAAAAGTAATAAAAATTAACCATGCCAGAATGATTCGATATGTTCTATAAAAACAGTTGTGTCCGTGATTGCACCTGGTGCAATATTTCCAGAGACATTCATTTTGTTGCTTGAAGCAGTTGGAGTATACACTTTACAAAACTTCCATAGCATTTTAAAATAGTTATTTACCGAGAGAGAAAGGTTGAAAAATCCACATTTCCATTCAATTTATTTAGAATGTAGTTAGTAATACATTGTATAGAGATTTGATATATGCTAGCATTTAAAACTTTGCTGTTACTGTGAGAAAGGCTGAAAAGTCTAGATTTCAGTCCAATTTAATGAGAAAGTGGTAAAAATAAATTGTGCCACGATTAGTTATGTGCTACGAAAACAAATGTGTCTGTGACTGAACCTGAAGCAATCTCATTTCTGGAGACTTTTTTTTGTCAACTGAAGCAAGTACTGAATACACTTAAGCAATTCAGCACTCCCATAGCATTTAAAATGTTGCTATTGTACCAAGAGAAAGGTTGTAAAATCAACATTTTCGTCCAAATTAATGAGGATGTAGTGAATATAAATTGCGCATACCATTTAAGATGTTTTAAGACATGGGTTAGCACTTGTGGACTGTTCTTCTATGGTCTGTATGGGCCTGCAGGGTATACATGTGTACGGGCTGTACCAAACTTTTACATGTTGTGTTGCATGTGCAGGTTATATCTATGTGCAGGATATATGTGTGAAAATAAATTAACCTTTTTCCTGCCACATTTTGGGTGTCCCTAAAGCTTTGATAATAGGGAACATAGATAAGTTGATCAATAAATGTGCTATGATTTTGCTGCTGGTTGCTTGTGTCTGCATGCAGCAATTGCCAAGATATTCAGTGTTAAAATTCAGCTATCTTTTCCTTTTGCTTTCATGTTATGGATCACAATGATGAATTAAGACGAAGTCTGAACTATAGTTTTAACGGTGACTTAATAATTGAAGGAACACTTTATATTTATAAAATATATTTATTCCAAACATCTGCAGAATATAAAAAGACAATGTAATGGCAGCTTGTGAACACGTATGCCACACCATGCTTTTTGACTTGTCATATTGAGAAAATACAAGCATGTGCAGTCGATTCAATGATGTGGGCTTGTTCAAATTAATTTGATTTCATATAAGAGAATCAAAGAATCAGTGACATAGGCTTGTTCAAATTCATTTCTACACAAATTTTATGTTTATACTTAAATCCTGTCTTCATCGGCTGCTGAGATATTATGTTTTTACCCTTAAGAGGTGAAATAGGGCCAAAACCACAAAAAATATCTGGCAAGGAACAGGTTATTGACCAAAAAGGACTGGCAGGCAAAGGGTTAAAGCACACGATCACTTTCTGTCACGTGCACCTGCAGATGAGTACACATGCACCCGTGTTGGCTGTAAGTGTATTTTCTCTGTGCATAAGAATAAAGCTTAACTTTTGTCTTTTCAGTATACGTGCATATGCGCGCAGCACTGCAGTCATACAAACACTTATGTGCCAGCCATCTGGCAAATATGCATTTGAGATAAAGCAGACTTGCAGCAGTGGTTGTGAGATTGGTGGAAAACGATTTATTGGCTAACAATGATTTATTTATGTTTAAACTGTTTGCAAATGACAATAATGGAATTCATCGAATGACTAAAAGGACGAGAAAAAAGTCAGAAAGAAACATTTGTGTCTTTTTGTGGTAGACTGTTGTGGGAAAGGATGAAACTTAGAGGGATAGCTAGTGTTGGGATAGGTGCACACTTTGTATATGCATGTCTGTTTAATTTAGGTCGTAAGCACTCTGTCTGCATTGTCTCGAACATTGGAAGCACTCAAGTCAAATATTCCGTAAGTGAAATTTTCACTTAGTGGTTCCTTTGGATTGAATTACATGCCTGACATCTCTTCTTTGTCCTTCAACTGCATCTGCATTTTCAACAACTACTTACCTTAGCTATGCACCTGTTGTTAAGTTGGGTGTTCTATGTAAGCGTTTGTTTACAGGCGTGCATATATCGCGAAATTTATGTTGCACTGTTTGAGAACCTCTGAAAGGCACTGAAACATGGATATCTAATAGACCTATGACTTTATTCTCAGTGAAGAATTTGCCTAGTTTCACTTCATCAAATATAGCCATCTAAAACAAAGTGTGCCTGTGTTGTTTCTCATTCATGTTCGTTTTGCACCTAAATAATTAGGACTTGAAAACTTCACCATGCTTTGGTGGTGTACAGTACTTGTTTGGTCAACATTTTACTATGACTGGTGAACGGGAGCAAGTCACAGGATGAGGTGTAGAAGGTGCTATATAAATGTTCAGCAGCTACATATGATCATTAGCTGTTGGCTGCAACCTTCAGTGGCTATTTTTTGCATTTTTGTGACTGTCATTCCCACTTCATTAGTTCTCAATAAAATTACCATTGAGCCTATGCCCTAACTGGCCCATCACTAATTAGCCTGATTTTGTGTCGTTCATGTTTTCATAATGCACAGACCTCTGTACTGTATATATTTCTAAATTTCTGTGTCAATGACCAATTTTTGATTTTGTGTTAATAGCCAGCCCTGATTTGAACAGGGTTTCTTTCTGTTTTGGTCTGCCCTTTATATTCCTTCTAAATGTACACTAGTTGTAACACTATCAACTGTGGGATCAGCAAACAAAGTGATTATGTCGGTGATGATGATGACAGTGATGGTGATGATGATGACAACAATGAAATAAAATTTGATTGCTTATGAAATGGAGAGGCTGTGCCTTTGAGAGGTTCTTAATAGGTATTACTTCAGCAGCCAAATATTATAATACGATGTTTAGTTTTTAGTTTTGCTTCTTGCAGACCATTTTCAGTAAACAAGCACTCGCAGTACTACAATTCTTTACCAACTCTAGCAAGGTCAGTTTTTTAAGTTAAGGTTTGTTTGTCAGTGCATTTGTAAGAGTCTGTTGAATACTGTTGATTGCATCTCACTCTCTTGAAAGTCAGCCTGGCATTTGTGCAAATCTGTTGATTTTTTTGGGCATATAAAAATTATAGCAAGTTTTGAGTTTCTAGTGATTCCAGTTTGTTGCTGACCATCAGGTAAAGGTGATGCAATCACAGAATGTCTGGCTGTTTATTAACTGTTTCCTTTCAGCCAACAATTCGCAATCACTATGCTTTTTTAGGAAATGTTTTAGTCACTCAGCTGTTTGTATCTGTATTGCACTAGTAGATAATAAATGGATATAGTGCACATCAGAAACGGTCAAGGCCTGGACTGTGTTGCTGAGCACTTAGTTGATTGAGGTGGCTGTAATAAAAGAATGCCTGAGTTGTGAGGTCGTATGCATCCTGCTTTGTGTATAGTATCCAGGGCGTCAGTGAGGAGCCACTCTATGGGGTTGTTGACAATGACCACGAAGATGATGAAGGAGACGTTTATGGTCGGCTTGTTGATCTTCTGCCACCATTTAAGGCAAGCAGATTTTGAAATTGGTCCTGTGATGCGCAAATATGGTGGGATTTTAATTTTTACTGTGAAGTTAAAGTATGTTGGGATCTTTATTGTTATTTTAATTCTCAGCATGTGTTATTTACCATAAAGTCTTGTTTATTGGTCTTTTTAATATTATAGTAATTATGAGATGTTAGACTCTTTAAGATTAATTACAGATAGGTAATTGTATGGTTTGGCAAGTTTAAGGTTACTCTTTAAAGTTAGAGAGATTTACGAATACTTTGCATAAACGCCTATAGGAAATTCCTAGAATTTTAAATCATTTTTCAGCATTTATGACTAATCCTAGTCATGCTGTTTATGCTGAATCTTCAGGAACTTTACAAGTCAATAATATCGTACTCTTCCTTTCACTAAATCCACCTTCTTCTGCTTCAGAGATAATTTCCTCTTCTTCTGTCGTTTTTTTGCCACTTCCTCTTGGCGGTATGGTTAAGATTTAAAAAACCATGGTTGTTTTCTGTTATTTTGGTTTGTCATAGGTAAATTTGAATGAGTATCGTATATCATTTGATGTATGTTTTGTAATTTAATTTGGTTATTTAGGAGACTCCAAGGACAAAACGTGAGCACTACATAAAAGAGCTCATTGTCACAGAAAAGAACTACATTGATGCACTACAGATGATAAAAGAGGTAGGAAACTTCTAACTTGTGTCACTTAATCCAATAATTTCTAGTAGTCAGCATGATAACACAAATGCATGAATCTACCTCTCACGGGTGTCTATAAATCTGCACCTCTTGGTAACCCAGAAGATGCAGAGCGTAGGTTGAAACATACTCTAAATTTAATCTGAGTAATCAAGTCGTCATTTTCAAATTTAATAAATTGAACTTTCAAACATTTTTAGCTCTGTTAGATGTAATTCTGCATCTGTAGTGTTTTTGCAGTGGGATTAGATTTTAAGTGTGGTTTCCTGGTGCAGATTTGTCGAAACCGTAGTTGGTGATGGTTCCCTTATAATACAGGCAAGCTACACTGAGATATGTTGCAGCATATTTTACAGCAGTGGTTTTCCAGATGTTCTGTGTGGCACTGTATAGGAGTCCAGATATGTGTGTACATGGCATAATGCAAGCTTATGAATATCAGCATCTGGAAGCCATCTGAATTCCAGAGTGGGGAGTGCTGCCTTTTGATTTGGTGCTTTCATTTACATCTGGTACATTCAGTTTAACTGCCTGGCAAGATAAGGGGTACGAGTCTGATGTCAAGTGTTTAAAGCTTACTGTAATGATTGGTTGCCTTATAGATCAAGAGGTCACTGTATAAACACCTGGGGCAATTCCCTAATGCATGTTTGCTGTATAGCATAGATTAATGTCATGTAGCTAAACAGTGATAATGTATAAACACAGGAGAAAAGGAACTAAATAAAGACAACAGAGATTAGGCCTTCCTTACACATGTGCAGTAGGGAATAGTTGGGCTCCATAGAGTGCTGATGCTTGAGGATTACTAAGGTGGTGCTTTAGAAGTCATGAGATTACATTAGATAATGTGGCAGCTCAACAACTATGCGGTAGAGATTTTGGTTGCTATTACAGACTCGCTGAAGCTGTCATGCTGATGTAATCTACAGCAGTAGTACTATAACATAGTGTCCATGTTAGGCACGGTTATTGACTTGTTTTAATTCATGAAACTAGTTACAATGTTTCTGTTTGTTGTGGCTTTTCATTAAAAATTAGACACAATACAAATTTGTGCAATTATGTGCTTAACCTGTGTGCAGTAGAGAAGAGTGTGTTGGCCTTTTATTGCTGTGTTTGGTGCTTGAAAACTGCTGTGTCATTTAAAATTGACCTTTCTTTTTATCAGTTTTCTGTTGCTGTGCTTGTTCATACCTGAATAACTTCATCCAGTGGAGAAGGGGCTTACCAAGAAGGGACAGACACAAAGAAGTGCTTTTATGCATGTTCCTTCTTGGCAAGTGGTTAAATCTAGCAGGAGTGCACCCAAAAGTCATTATGACTCATGATTTCTCTTCCTTTGATTCTGTTTAGGTTGTGACCAAATCTAAACTGATCTATTTATAGTATGTGAAGCCAGAAGCTCATGAACTTCAAAAAACAGTGTTTGGTTTCAAAAGTTTAATAATCACCACAATTTCTTGGCTATAAAAAAGCACTTGGCCACACCACCTCCTGCTTGTTCAGACAAGTTCATTGTTCAATTAACAGATTGAAGACCTACTGTGTTATAATGTTTGCCCCACTGAAATTGATCATATTACTGTAAGCGATTCTTCTTTTGAGAACTGGATTTGAGCAAAGTTACTCAGTTTTGGAATTTTCGGATTCTTCTTCTCTGTATCGTCTGTTTTCACAGTTCGGAACAGGCAAATTCAAATTCGTTAAATCTCATACCAAACAAAGCTTACTGCTTAGGCCATATCTGTTGCTATTTGCTAAAAGTAGGAATTTGTCATCCACTTCTGGAACATGATCTCATTCACACATTAAATCCTCACAGACATTTCATTTTTTCCTTCTTATACTTCTGGCAGAGGTAAGTCTAGGTCTGGCATGAATTCATGGCCTCAGTTTTTTATCTGAGTTCATTGGCTGCTAAAAGGGTTTGGTCTACATTTTAGTGTTAAAATAGCGTAGATCTTCTGCTGCCCGTCATGCATTATTCTGGTACTTGTTCCTGCTGCTTCTTTGGCCTGGTGATCTTGAAACAAATACAGGACCTGTCAGGCTCTAAAATCTGATCATTTGCCAACTTGATGAGCACATTACTCTTAAATTCAAAAAGGTTGTTCTTCTTGACCTGGTGCATTGGTTTAACTCTGAAACTGCTGAAGCTTGACTTCAACGTAGCCTACTTGAACATGCTTGGCACTGCTCATGACTTCCCTTCTGTCATGTGCATGTCAAAGAACAGTATAAAGTTGTTCAGAAAAAATTGAAAGAGATTGTCATTCATGTCCCAAAGCCTTGGTTTAACTCTGAAATTGC
The DNA here is from genome assembly GCA_964023275.1 of Norana najaformis. Taxonomy (NCBI): domain Eukaryota; kingdom Metazoa; phylum Annelida; class Clitellata; order Crassiclitellata; family Hormogastridae; genus Norana; species Norana najaformis. Next base: position 25,302,771 of record OZ029917.1, read on the forward strand.
TGAAGCTTGACATTGACTTAGCCAACTTGAACTTGCTTGACATTGCTCAGCTGTTGTGCAAACATGACAGTGACACTTCATTAGTGGGCTACCTTTCTGTTGGAGTTGCGTTACTTAACAGAGGGATTCAAAGTTTAAATACCGATGAAATATTGACACATTAATAGCCCTATCTGACCTTTATTATGTAATGTGTTGAAATATAAACCAGCCTGCAAAGAGCATCTGCACACTGGTTTGTCAAAATGTCCCTTTTGGGCATAATCCTCTATTGCTTCCCATGTCCCTTTGGGGATGATCCCTCTGTTGCTTCTCATTAGCTACAACCTATTTTGGTCATATTATTTGCAAGATTGCACCAGTGTTATATGATGCCATTTCTCAATGTACTAATGGGCCATGTGTCTAAGGCTATTATTATACAGATAACACTCAAGTCTGTGTGTTCTGTCCCTCTCCCTGACCAAGTGCAAAGAAATCACTTTGTGCATATTTCAGAACATGGTTATTGTATACTAAGTAAGTCGTCTGTTAAACAGCTGTATCCTGATTAGCCAAAACAAATTTCAGCAACAGTGATAGGTCACATCTACCACTCTGCTGCTGCTCTTTGGTCTGAGTTGAGCTGACTGCACAAGTGAGCACTTACAGGTCATACAGCATACAGTACAGCTGACAGGCCTGGTGACAGGACCTGTCTGTTAAATAGTTGTATCATAATAATATGCTCTGTCTCCATTTCCTTGTCTCTTTTCCTGCCCCTGTTCTTCTCACTATCTCTGTCTTCCTGGCCAAGCGTTGTTCTGATTTTTTATGCAAGATGTTGTCAGTGTTATGTGTCGCTTGTTCTAAATATACTAAATGGATTCTAAATTTATTAAATGGGTCACAGATGTGTCTAAGCCTTTTATTATATAGATTTATAATTTATTCTTTCAGCACTTCATGAGGCCTTTGAAAGACATTCTGTCAACTTCTGATTACCACACAATTTTTATGTGCATTGAGGTGAGTCTTCCCCTTTACTTTAAGTCACCTTGTTATATCTACCCTGAAAAAGAGATGTTTCTCAGTCCTTTGCTCACCAGATATTTTTAGCGAGTAATCTGACCACCGGATAGTTTTGGCAGTTAAATCTAATTTATTTATTTATTTATTTGTTAAATGCAATTACAGTGCGTGCAAAGTCGGTAAATCTGAATCTGAGGTGCTGGTGCATGTTTAATAGGGGGCCAAGATGGAGTTATGCAAAAGCCCAAGTGAAATAGTGAGTCTTGACAAGTGATTTAAATGGTGATGGCAATTTGGCAAGTATATTGAGAAAACCCACATTGTCACAAATCTGTGCCTGTGGAGCATGCAGAAAGTTATTGTTGCAAAATTGCACCAGTGATGGGAAAGCAGTTGCTAAGTTGAGCTTATGATCCATATCATTAGTAATTGCACTCCTGAAAATTATGTAAAAGAAAGTATTTTAGATGTCTTGACATGTACTTTACCTAAATTTTGACAGAAATTTTTACGACACCTTTTTTATTTCTGTGATTTCACTTGATGTGATGACAGTTTCTGCTTTTTTCAGTACTTTGCAGTAGTCTGGTTTCATCTTCTGTTTCCACAGTTTTACTTAATCTGTAATTGCGTCATTCTGTTTCTTTGTTTCACAGTTTTCACTTTGCCACAATGGTTTTTATTTCAGAGGTTTCACACAATTCACAGCGGCTTCCATGCAGATCTCAACAAGGCAGTTGGAGTAAATCGCGATGGAGTGGGGACCACAACAATTGCAGACTGCTTTGTGACCTGGAAGGAGAAATTTCTGCTCTATGGAGATTTCTGTTCTAATCTGCCAAAGGGCCAAGATCTGCTCGACAAACTCTGCAGCAGCAATCAACTAATCCAACAGAGAGTTCTTGTGAGAAGCACTGACATTCTGTCAATGTTTTTATTTTTGACTCGTTCTGTCTTTGTTTCTGTATGCTTGTCTGTCTGTGTCTTTGTACTTAGGTCACAATGTCTGTGTTTAGACCTGCGTATGTCTGATTTTTGTTAGCGTGTGTTTTAGGTACGTTTGTATGATATGTTATGTGTGTTTGTGGTTTGGTCTGTCCATCAGTTTGAATCATTTGATGTCTGTGTGTTTGGGTATTTTTGTATCTCCAACTGTGAGTTTATCTGTATCTTTAAGTTTGTCTGCTAGAATGTTTGTGTTTGTAGCGGTATTTGTGTTTATTTGTATGCTTGTATTTCTGTATGGATCTGAGCTTCTTGTTAGAAGCTGAAACTTATCATGTTATTATGTTTCAAATCCTTTGTTGTCTGAGTTCTAAGCCTTGGTTTTTGACTGGTTCCATTCATCCTCCTATGTTAGTGTTATTACAAATAAAGTATATTTATTGAGCGCTCGCCTGGTAATAGAAGTGTACAGATTTGAGCCTTTCTTCTGACAATCATTGTGTTGGGACGTTGAGAAGGCCCTTATTGCACAGTTGCTTATAGCAGCATTGATTGATATTTTTCATTACGTAATGGTGGTGTATAAATAATCTAAATAAATTAATGTTGTGAGCACGTGGTCTTCTTCCCTTGAACTTGGCATTTGTGCATGAATACTGTAGCACAGAATAACTTGTACAGAGTGGTATATTTCTTTTTTTATTTATTTTATCAGGAGTGTCAGATGGCAGCAAACGAGGGCCGATTCAAACTTCGTGATCTGCTCTCAGTTCCGATGCAGCGAGTTCTGAAGTACCACCTTCTGCTGAAGGTAATATTAATGAGCAATAATAAAAAGTCTATCTTTAAGTTTGGGACTATGAGTTCAAGACTATGAAGTGTGGGACTTGATACAGAGCTTCCATGTGGCAGTGCAGGCACATCGTGCTTTCTTTTACATTGGACCGTACTTCTGGAACAGTCTTCCATGAAACATTTGTACTGTTCTCTGTCACAGACAGCTGAAGAAACATTTTTAACTTATTTTAGATAGCCATGTTTAGGACCCTTGTGAGGTTCTATAAGGTGCTCTACATATTGCCAGGTACATATGTACATACACAGCAAGATCACTGCAAACATATATGAACAAAATGGATAAAGTAGGCATTTGGCTTTTTGTGGATTTTGTTACTCTTGCCCCACGGTGTGGAATGCCTTACTGACTAGCTAACACTCTTCCAATAAGAAGTTTTTAAAAGAAGCTTAAAACTTACTTGTTTAATAGGTCTGCCTACATTTTTGTGCATTCCCGTTGATCTGTAAACCATGATATTACTCGATATTGCTTGGTAGGACTTTTAGGGTCGTTGCACACACCTTTGAGGCTGTTGTTAATTGCGCGGCTGCACGAGTTATAACTGTCTGTTTTATAATAATAATAATAATTCATTTACGATGCAAAGCTGCATTAAGAACAAAATGGTGTCATTGTTGAGACCACAGTTGTTATATGCATATACATATGTGTGTACCTGGCTGTTTATATGGCATCCATTAAGATCCTCACAAACGTACTGTGTAAATAGCCAGATACATGCATACATACAATTGCTTGTATGTATATATCAAAACACCAATATAGTGCCTTTTCAGGACCTCACAAAAACACTGCACATGTGGCTACCTAACTGATAACCAGGTGTGACTTGAGGTGTGTTGAAAAATATGTTGAGTAGAGTCAAATGAAAGAGTCCATGTGCATGGGTGAAGTCTCTTTCTTTGGCTTTTGGTTTACTTTGTTTGTGTTGGGCATTGATAACAGACCTCATATCTCAAGGTTTTATGTTGTTTTTTCTGGATGTACTTGTGTTTTTTGTTTAATATATTTTAAATAATAGTCTTGATTTTGAGTCTTTGGGTTGGTATTTATGGTCATTATCTTGACATCTGAAGTCTTTGTCTTGTCTTCATTTGAAATTTGTGGTCTTGATCTCATTCTTTATGTTTAAGATGTGCAAGCACCCATTTGCCTTCTGAAGTGTTACTCCATTTTCTCTAATATCTATTGAACCTTTGCAGGAGCTGATAAAGAACACAGAGAAGACTCATGCGGAAAGGAAAAGTCTAGAACGAGCCCTTGAAGAAATGCTGGTACTTAGACTGTGACCTTTTGGATTACGGATTTGTGAAGTATAGTTTTACTTTAGTTTGAAATATTGACATTCAGAAAGTTTACTTTATTTACCACTAAACAAAATAATATACATAAGGTAAGGTTGTGCGGTATCATGCTTATTATGCTGCTTTGTGAACTGTAATCTGATACAGTGAACTGTTCATTTGAATGGCTTGAAAGCAAATTACCAATCCAGTTAACTGCCGTGTTTTCTTACTGATTACAGGACTTAACAAAAAACTGCCAGTTTATCATGATGTGCCAGAATGCAAAATTGGGATGTAATGGTGAAAGGCACTTTCAGTGCCAGTTAGTCAAGTCCTGGTTATATAAGTATGTTTGTATGTACCTAGACACTTGTATAACCTCTTCAAACATTTCTTGCTAAACACTGTGTTTATGATTATACACCTTTTCATTTTGACACCTGAGGAAAGCTCACCTGAATATTTGGCACTCAGATTGTAATGTGGAGAATGTGTGTGATACAAGTTTGAATCCCTAAGACATTTGCTGTTTGAAGACCCTGAGCAATTCCTTCACACATAATTGCTTAGCATCATTAATTGATGCTTAGTCATTAGATAGCGGTCATTGGTGGTTCTATAGAGAAAAAGACCAGATTCAAACCAAAATGTTATGCAATGATGTATTGTTGTGTTTAGGACCTCTCAACTTACGTAAATGAAGTCAAGCGTGACAACGAATCATTGCATTTAATTAGTGATATTGAAAACAGGTAATTGGCAATAGTGAATAATTAACATGTACAAATAATGATGGTTAAATAACAATTAACACATAGTGAAAGCTCAGGATTTGTAAACCTGTGCAGCTTTATCTGCATTTTGCTTCATCATTTGGCTATTTCTCTCATTTTTTGTTTTTCTTTGTTGTGTGCTTTCTGGAATGTTGGAGCATAGTGTTTGAGAAATAAATAATCATATTTGTAGCCATTTCAGTACAATAGGAGCAGTGAATTTATCAGATTTTATTACTCTGTCTTGCTGCAAATTATAAAGATACATTTATGAATCAAGCACATAATTTCAGAGAAATGTATGAACTTGCAGTTTTAGAAAATCTTCAGTCTAGTTTTGCCGTTTCTTACTTCATCTGTTTTTCTTTTCAGCATTGTTGATTTGCTTATGGTAAGCAAGTTCTTAAGTTTTTCTAATTTAAGTATTACCTTATCTGCCATTGCCAAGTCAGTAAGTTCTTCAAGTGTAAAGATATTTGCAGTAGAAGTGATCTAGTGAGTGACTGACTGACTTAACTGACTGACCGATAATCATTTGTTCAGTCATTAATTATATATACCAACAGACAAACATAGTAAACCATTGTACAAGCAGGAAAGCCCTGTAAATATGACTGAACTGTAAATGATAGCACAAGGTTAATTCTTTTGCAAATATGTATAAAATTTTATTTACAAGATGTCTTTCACGTATTATCCAAGAAACATTACACCAGTCTATCTTTGACAAAGGTTGACATTTGACTGCAGTGCATATCAACAAGAAACACTCCTGCTCCTACCCCATGCAGTTACATCTTTGCCCATGTGTGCATTCCAACAGTGACAATGCCAATCCCATAAAACGATAAACTCCCATCTGTGCTTAATGTTACGTGATTATCATGTCGGGTTCGTACAGCCCTATGTGTTCCAAAGAAGACCAGCTCCTACCAGGGCTTGTGAAGATTCAGCTGAAGCACTATCATGTACGTTTCTTTTCCGCTTCCAGTTGCTTAATCTGTAGGATATGAATCCAGCACCTATTATATGACCTCGTCTGTCTAGGCATAAGGCCAACTACCTTCAACTACATGTTTGTCTCCATACCATTTGCCATGCTCTTGCTTGCAGTGCGGGCAAGGCACTTAGTCATGACTTCAGTATGAGTTGCCTTGACTATGAATGGCAGATTTGTTCTGTTTTTTGGGCACTGTCGTGTCTTTTCTGGGAATGTTTCAATTAGTGCTCAAGGCTACTGTAAAACTGATCACCCAGAAGAGGAAATTCAACTGCATCATTTAAAGGTTGGACTTAGAGCTAGAATGTTCTGTCAAACACATCCATGTGACAGCCCGGGCTTCCAAGGCAAACTAGAATGCTAATCTAATAATAATAATGTTTTTATTATTATTACTGATTTTAAAAATTTTCATTTTATAAATCTTGTATCCAGCATGTCAGATTTATAGGGACCTGATTGTTATTAACAGACATTTTCTTTCATGTTGAGTGGGAATTTTGTGTTTTAGCCAGAGAATACTACACTCAAAGACTATGGTCGCCTCCTTAAAGATGGAGAATTAAAAGTCAAAGCTCATAGTGATAACAAGTCCAAAACAAGGTCTGATTGATTGTCTGGTTGATTGATGTAGTATCACTTGAGTGATCTGTTAATTATCAGCAGGCCCTCTGGCTGTCATCAAGGAACAAATACTTGCACACGGGAGTACTGTAACAAAAATGATACAAAGGATTTCTGCATTGCACCTTTGATATCTGCTTTCCAAACTACCCCTTAAAGAAAAGTATTTAGCCAAGATTGGTGTCTAACACCTTGGGGCTCTCAAAGGATCATAGGTCTCGACTGGTTCCATCTAAAGAATTACGATAATGGAATGCGGTTTACTTCAAAGCAACCATTGATTGATTCATCATGTGTTATGGTAATAGCACTATAGATGTGTCCAGATTAGATTAGATCATTTCAGACAGATTGTTTCATGACTGAAATGTTAGGATCGTTTGGCTGACTGTCACAATGATTATATCAGTGACATGTAAACTTTCAGTTTAAATACTTTTGACATTGAAAAGAATGATGAGGTGATGACAGTCTTGATTAAAAACACTGAAGTTCTTATGGATGGATTTAAGAAAGGATTGGCACAAGCATTCACTGGAAAGCAAAAAATGGCTGGTTGTGTGGTGCACTAGTATAGGAGTTTTGGAGTTATCTCATGCTAGGCCAGGACCTAAGAGAATGCATATATGTATGTATGTATGCAAACACTTTTACAACACCTTTAAGCAACTCACAAAGGCATTAAAACATGGCTGTCTGATAGATCTGTAAAGGTGTGTCTTAAGATAAACTGAGGGTTATTTTAAGACACGCATGGTAAATATTATATGGATAGCAATATAAGACAAACAGATATAAAAGACTTCACTGATTTATACAACGGATTGTATCACTTAGCATGTTGTTTTCATGTGCTGCCATGTTTACAGTTTGTGTTTAGAAAATGCACTTTACATTTGTGTACTTTTTATAGATATGTGTTCCTTTTTGATAAAGTCATGTTGCTGTGCAAATCAAGGGTAGGATATCTTCCTTTTTTCTGATAACTCTATATTACAAAAGTGTATTAAGGTAGCCTAATGCAAAATATGATAATTTAATGAGGCAGTGCTCTATTTATAATGGACGTCTAGCAAGAATAGTCCTTAAAGGGTTGAAGAATTGTTTTAGTGAAACTCAGACTTTACCACAATATGATTGCCTTTCTTTACAGGTCGTCTCAATTGCTATTTTACGTATCACACCAGATTTTGGAGTCTGTTTATGCACCAGAGACTTGCTATAACTCGCTTCATTATATCATGAATTTTGATATAAGACAGTCTGGGACATGGATCCAAAAATTAATTCACATATAGAAAACAAACATGTTGCATGACCTTGTTATAATGCGATTCTCATCTGGGCTCCCAGTTTCTGATGTAGACTTCATAATGCTTCCTGTACTAGTAATGCTTAAAATATTTGCATGTATGCTGCACTGTAGCATATGCTTTAGCAGGTTACGGTACAAAACAGTTTTAACACTGAGTTCTAACCGAGTAGTACGTACGTAGCACCAGTTCAAGAAAACACCTCAAAAGTGTTGAAGAGGTTTACTGCTGTGAATACCAAATACAGAACTTTTGATGTAAGTTTTGTTGTTTTGTTGTTTTTATTACCCAGGGTGATGTTTACAGTTACAAGCATGCATTAGTCATGTCGCAGTACGAGGTGGAAGACCTGCCAGGACGAGACAGGGAGAGGGTGAGTGTCTTTTAAAAAAAACTCCTGCGAAACACGCACTGTCATGTCACATTGTGAAGCAGAGGACATGCCAGTGTGAAGCAGTGATAAAAATCAAGCCATCAAAAGGCAATTTATTAAGCAAGTATGTATATCTGGATGACAACAATGGACAACAGCTGTCTTGTCTTATGTTGCCTTTCAGTCCTCTGTAAGCAAGAACTATTACTTGTGAAACTATGATTTTATGCATTCTTATATGATGAAAATGTTGTTGTATGATTTTTTTCATTGTTTCAATTTCTATTCTGTGGGTCTTTGGCTTTTTGATAGAATTTTGGTTTTGCCTTTATACTCGGTGAGAAAAATAAACTCGATGCTTACACGATTGGTGTAAAGACGCAGGAGCTGAGAACCAAATGGATTGAAGCAATTCATATGGCACAGTAAGAACAGCTTTTGTAAACGCACTTCTGTAATCATAACCTCAAAATTTTGAAAATGCTTGCTATTAGCTAAGTAGTGCATTAACGACTGCTGCATCAAGTGAAAGTAGTTTTCAAGATGTACCATAGGAATAGTGCTCTCTGCTTACCAAGAATCTTTTAATGTTACAGGGTATGGAAAAACCATTACACAAGTGAATGTAGCAGCATAAATAAACATTTTTGGTCTGTTAGGCTCTGAACATCCTCTGCTTTTGCAGATTCGAGTCTGGGCCCCTGTAATTGTTGGTCCCACCGGTCATAGGAGAAGAACAATGCTCTACCAATTCATTACAAATAGTAGAAACATGAGGTATCGTAGTTTTGGACTTCAACTTGGTGCATAACAATACCATCACTCTATCCTTTTGGAGCATCTGCAGAAATCTTTTGGCATAGCTGATAATGCCCTTCTTTGGTTTCAGTCATGGCTCTCAGACCACTTTCATTCTGATGTCTTTGGGCCAACACATTCCGCATGGTCACTTATTCCTTTTGGCCTCCCTCAGGGTTCTTTCCTGGCCCTTCTCCTTTACATTCTGTACACTGCCAACCTAGGATGGGTTCTCCTTCCCATGGGTGTTGCTGTCCATCAGTATGGAGACGACACTCAGGCCTTTGCTCATGGCCCAGCGGATGAGACTCTCTCTTTGGCTGAGAGGATTCTTGATGCAGCATCTGCCCTTGGTCTCTGGATGTCCTCTAATCGCCTCTAATTGAACTGTGGTAAAACCCAGATCATTTGGCTTGGCGGTCATGCCGAGCTTCCTAAGATCGATTCCTTATCCTTAACACCAGAGGTTTCCAGACATTCTATTCTGTTCCACAGTCTGTGTTCTTGGAGTTGTCCTGGTCTGGTAACTCTCCTTGACCAATCATGTTAATAGCGTCTGCCGCTCATGCTTTTACCACCTTTGTCAGCTTTGTGCCATTCACCGCTCCCTCTCCTTTCATGCTGTTGCTACTCTAATTGATGCCCTTATCTGCACCAGGGTGGACTTTGGTAATGCTGTCTTTGCTGGACTCTCGCTAGCTAATATTTCCAAGCTTCAGTCTGTTCTCATTGCCGCTGCCCATCTTATTGGACGGGTCCCTAGGTATGGCCATATAACTTCCTTTTTGCGGGACACTGCATTGGCTCCCCATTCTGCAGCATATTCAGTTCAAGATCCTAACGCTTATGCATAATTGTCTCGTTGGCTGTGCCTTCATCATACCTTAGGGACTTCTGCATTTCTGACTCCTTGGTTTCAGGCCGTAGCACTCTCTGGTTGGCTGCCCTTGGACTCCTGACTGTCCTTCGTATATGCACTGCTAAAGCTCAGTTTGGAAGCTTTGCCAATGTTGGCCCTACCACCTGGAATCGCGTTTCCTGAGGGCTGCAGCTTGAGCTCCTCGGTTTGTCCCTTCATAGTTTCGCAAACACCTGAAGTCTGTATTATTTGACAGTGGTCTCACTGGTTCGATCAGGAGCGTCCATAATGAGTTTATTCTTGAAGTGGTGCTTTATAAATGTCAGATTACTATTACAATAAAGTCACTAAGTACTAACATTTTGCTTACCAAAATGATTTTTCACACTAGCACTAGAAATTTGTTTAGGGATCACTATAAGTACATTTCTTTGCACGTAAAACAGTTTTAAATGCTTACGGTGGCATGAATATTAATTACTTCAGGCCATGCATTTGCAGATATTTAAATAGTGTAATAACACAAAAAGATTAGAACTGTTAGGGTAATGTTATATATTCTGTTTTGACAGAGATAACACGTGTCCACCTGGTGCACATGCCGGAAATCATGAATTTATCATGCACAGTTTTGATGAACCAACAATCTGTGATGTATGCCGTAAATTACTCAGGTATCTCATACTCGGACTCATTGTCATTATCACCATCATTAATTCTATTGTCATTAATAATTTTATTGTTATTTGTTATTAGTATTATTAATAAAAAATATTATTCTCATTATTATTACTTTTATTACAATCTTATTATTATTATTACAATTCTCATTATTACAGTGCTGTACTTTTTGGTATTTTTGTTTGTTGAGCATTTTGTGTTTATTCTGTATTTTATGTTTTGCTATGCTGTTTGACAAGAAATATGTTTGTATAATATTTTTTCCACAAAGTTCTGCAATAGTTGAGGTAATATTAGTTCTAATATTATGTGTGACTGTACCTGAGAACACCCTCACAACGTTGGAAAAATTCTAACTGGGCTTGATACTACAGTGGATTCATCTGGAACTGCTGAATCAATTAGTGAAAACCACACGTTTTTATCATAAATAGCAAAGAGGTTATAATTTCTTAAATATGTAGCTCTCTTCATGGCTACTGTGGAGAAATCACGAGTTAAAGTTTACCATAACTAAGTGAATGTGTAAAGGTTGTAAATCCTTATAAGCATAGTAAATTGGAGCATATTCATGTGCCTCTGAGGCTGCCATCAATGAAATCTCCATGAAAAACTGGTTAAGATGGATATTTACATGACTTGATCATTTACGCAGTAATCAATGCACACAATTTCAAATTAGGGCACAATGGGGCATGTTAAATTAAGTATTTTTTTGTATAGCATCATAATAACATTGAAACTAAATATACTTAAACAGCAGTACTATGCAGTTTTATGGCTAACATAACAAGGAAAATAAGTAGGCATTTTATTGCTAACATAACAGGGAATATAAATAGGCAAAGAACTCATTTTGACCCATTTTATGCCTATTTGCCTTCTGAGCAAGTTTCTCCTAAATTAGCTTTTCTGACTTTGTGAGGGTTTTTTCAGGCATGGTCACATTTATCCTTCCACCACAAGGGCAAAATTAAGAATTAGTTTTTAGAGGTCTCTATGTTTGCCATTGCTACTTTCTGTGTGCTATGAAATTTCTGAATTGTTGCCTACTGCAAACATTTCAGCCTTCCATCTTGACTTCTGGAGTTTGAACCTGGGCCTTCATCATTATTGTGTATTGTTATTAACGGCTCGGTATTCTTATTATTATAAATAACAGTCCAGTATTCATATTATCAATAACAGCCCAGCATGCACACAAGTTTTTGGATTGCTGTTGTCATGTTTGCGATTCAGCCAAAGACTAGCATCGATGGGGCATGTAATAAATATGCAATTACCTCTCCTACCTATCTGCAGTTATGACACATAAGTAAAATATTCATAATAAAAGCATGCCACAAGTTGTGATAATTAATAAAATAGGATTCATATGTAGTTCTGCAACAAAGGATTTTGTTGATGATTTAATTTACACATTTGGGGAACAAAAGTGGTGATGATTCAGAATTGAGCTGTTATTTTTGTTTATTTACAAGAGAATCGACCTTGCATAAGTAAACTTCCATTTTGCCAGTAAATAAACATTAGTTACAGCTGTTTATGTCACTCTGTCGGTCTGTAGCATGAGGCTGTTAGGTACTTTGTACCATCATTACACTACAGAATTACACTTTGATGAGTATATAAGTGCATATTTACAGTTTCTTGCAATTATTGTGTACTTTTGTAGAGGAGTATTTTATCAAGGGTACAAATGTCAAAGTAAGCTGTTCTGTTTTTTACTTATATTTTGTAGCTGTTGATGCAGTTTGTGCGGCTGCTTGTAGTAAATTTTACTAATTGGTTGTTGTTAAAGTACTGCAATTTCTTTGCCATCATTGTTCTCATTTTATTCTCATTTTGATGACCATCACTATCAGTTGTTTGCAACTTTTCAAGCTACATTGTGAAGAAATGCATATTGTAGAAACTCTACTAACAGCAGACAAATTTCCAGTAATTCTGCAAGCTAATTTGCAGAAAGATAGTGATATTCAGAGGAATGTTAAAGACACCAGTGTATGCAGTGGGTGCAGTACCAAAAGCAAAGCATGTAGTATACAACTAAAACTACACTTTATTTGTATAAAAGTATTTTTAAGATCGATTAACTTTGTACAAAAGTGTTTTTAAATCCAATAACTTTTTGTTTAAAAGTATTTTTTAAGATTCAGTAACTATTGTGTGATGTTACATTGTATAACAGTGCCTTGGAGTTTGAGAGCTAATTTTTAACCCGATACAGACGAGCGTGCACTAAAGTGCACTATAGGGGTCACGATGAATGTGCAGTAAAGTACACTGGGCGTGTACTATTAGCTAGATGGCTCTTGGCCTATCGAAGACATTATATTTTTTAAACCTGACATCATTTAGGCCAAGATAATATCATTAAGCACAGAAATAAGTGGAAGATATTTCTAGAATTGGGTCATAAACACAAAAATCAACCAGTCGAATCGGACATTTAAATCACGTATTTAAATAACCCAAGATGGCGCGGCATGGCCTTATGGACGAACAAATTCAGCGAATGCTTGATGAAGTAATGTCAGTGCCCTGTCATCTGGAAAGAAACTCCCTCAGATGACCAAGCAGATTAGGCAGCTTCCAGAAAAAGATCTAGAATAAAGCATCTACATATCTGACAGGAACTTGCCAAAGAACTAAATGGAGGTTTCAGATGTGCTAGGCAAATGACATCGTGGGCTTATTCTTTCGTCGGTTAAGAGTTAATGAGAATAAAATGGGGTCACGTCTTGGTCAAGCTTGCGGGTCGTTGCCTTGCTTGCATATTATGTTCACAGCATAAGATCAAGATCCCAAGGGCTGCCCCAAGAAGACTCAGTATGAATGTGAAGCATGCAAAGTTACTTTGTGCAAAGTTGGATGCTTCCACATTTACCACGAGCAAAATCAGCTAGTGGTTCCACGAGCCAGTGTTGAGTAAATAAGTAAGTGCCTGTGGAGTGTAAGGAAGGTAAGCAGTATAGCACATCAAAACAACTGTTCAAATTTTCATTATAATTTGTCCTCCCAGAACTGTTCAGTCCAGTCTGTTGAGAAAAAGGAGTCGATCCAGGAGGCTTCAGCCCTCTTCAAAGTGACCATCCACTGTTGATCCAGCACACTCGAGCATACATAAAAACGGCTCTTTTCAGAGCCACCAAATATTTGAAAAGGAAACGGCATGGTGGTTGCCTGGCTTGTTGAAATGTTTCTGTTGCGTTGCTAAAGAATGGTGTTAACCTCATGTCTGTATGTCCAAAAATGACCGGTATGATAAGTTTAGAATTTCTTACTTTTCAAGCATTTTCTTATATTTTTTTCAATTTTTATGACCAGCCTACATACTAAAAATACTGTACCTCCTTTATTTATGAAAATATTTTCAAAACTTCTTTTGGGTTTTGTCTGGTATTGATTTCTGCACATTTTTTGTGTCTGGTATTGATTTCTGCACATTTTTTGTGCTGACACTACATATGTTGTCACTGAGAATGTTTTTTCTATATGGCCTTGAACTTGAAAAAAGTAATAAATGGGGTGGGGTACAGTTTTGGAGCAATTTTGGGTACCCTAAAAATTTTATACCAAAAACTAGATCCATAGATGGGAAGGGGAGAAAAAATGCTAAAGAATGATATTAACCTCATGTCTGTAGGTCAAGAACTTACTGTGATATCAAAACTTGAAAACTATTTAATTAAAAGGGCTTTTTACGGTAAAATCGCTCGTTTTCAGGGCCTAAACGGAAATAATTCTCTCGTCGGTTAAGAGTTAATGGATTTATAGTAATTAGTTTAATTGTGTATGATCTCTGACAGAAACAAATATGGTGGTGCATAAAGAATGCATTGAAAAGGCTAAAGACATGGCAGGTAATGATTCAGATTTATTTGCTGTTTTTTTGCTACAATAACTGTGTGTATTATTCTATGATGATTTCTATTACATTTAGGAATATCAACAGTACTTATCTAACTAAGCAAATTTTGTCTATTTTACTTCGATCTGTTTTAGCTTATCCTGCAGTTTCTTATGCAAATTTAATTATGCTGTAGGCATGATGTTGCCGTGCAGTAATGAAATTAATGTACTAATGGAATGTGTATAAACAGACTTTTACTGTAATGGGAAGCAGCAGTCTACTGAGGTTTAATTGTACCCTTTTAATGCTCAAGTTTTTATTTCAGAGGGGATCCAGTACATTGGATATGTAACTGGGTTATAAGTTATCAAACTGAAGTTATTGAAAATCAGTTATTCATTTTATACTTACATTTTAGCTCAAAAAGTAATTTCTTATAGGGGAATACTTTCTCTGTCATTGGAGTTATGAACATAAAATCAACTGAAGCATGTTTGTTTTACATCATACATGAATAGTGTGACATAGAATCCAGATTTCATGGAAATCGTTTTGAACTTTCAGAGTTATGAGAGAGTCAAAATGCATCATTTTCTATACTGAAGCAAGCCACAATTAATACTGAACTTTTCTATCTGTATTAATGGTGATTGTGAATGTCAGACATTTGTTGTGTATGACCAATTGATGTTTGCTCTTCAGGGCCGCCAAAGCCACCACCGAAACCTGCTCCTTGTAAAACTCCATCAGTAATGTCTCGATCTGAAAGACCTGCAAAGGGTAATTACAAATAACTCCCAGATGCTTTCTTTATTGTGCATTGAATTAATGGAATTTTTACTATTGGCTTTGTAGATGCAATAATAGTAGCTTTGTTTGACTGATCATGCATTTTAACTGCAGCAGCTGTCGTGGTTTCCTGTGGCAGGGGAGACTTACAAGCAAGTTACGACAGAATTCCAGCTTCTGAATATTGCATGTTAGAATATCCTGAAATAATGATGGTATCACGACAGTAATGATACTATGGTTAAAGGTCTCTGATGGCTCAGGGTTTGTCTTTGATGGTATGCTGTCATACATTGTGATGACTAAATCCAGCCTTCCACCTCGAAAATAAATTGGCTTGTTAGTGTGCTGCTAGTCTCTGAATGTAAAATTAGTTTGTTTTTATAATTATTTAAGGGACATATTTGTTTATTTGACTTTTTTTTGGTTTTCTATTTCTGTTTTAAGTGATCATTGGATGCCAGTTTCACAGCTCATTGAATTTTGCGATGGCTTTTTGGGGATGCGCCTGCCTACTTGCGTGAGCCTTGTTGCCCTGTTTCAGGTTTGGCTGGGTCTTCACTCCAAGACCCATGGTGAATTTGTTCTTTTGCATGCACTTATCAATGCAACAAGTCGCCATTTCCGTGGTTAGGCCATCTACTTGGAATGGCCTGCCTGTCAGTCTGTGTGTTCTTCTGTCTAAGGATGCTACAAACACCTTTCACCAATGCTTGAAAGCCGTACTCCTTCACCCGGGCTGGGCTGGGAGCACCTCTAGAATGCCTTGAAGGGACGTATACGAATGTTCCAAATGAACTATTATTATAATTAATATTCTGCATTTATTAAGCACCACTATCTGATGATGAACGTCAGGTGATGACGTTGTGCAGTTGTGACTGAAGAACTTGCTCAAGGTCCCTACACAGGGACCACTTCAAGGGGGGCTTGAACTTGTACTAAACTTAGTACAGGCCGAGCGCTGTAACCAGTTGGCTACCATTCAAAAAATGCGGTAATGTGTTTACTTTACTAGTTGGCTGGTAAAATTGTTTTTCTTACAGGAAAGGTGAAGGTGCTATGTGCCTACCAAGGTATTCCTGTTCCAACCAATGGAAGACCTGCACTTCCCATAGAAGTAGATGAAGTCCTTGAATTACTCTCAGATGATGACAGCTACTGGTGGGAGGTTGGTCCACTTCTCAATCGTTCAACTGGAGACACATTGAAATTCTTTCTTTTTGTTTATTTGGTTCCGGTGGTTATGCATGAGCCTTTTTGAATGCTTTCTGGGTTTTAATTCCGTTGACAGTTGTCCTAAAGGTTTTATGAATTGTTAAATTCTGATAGAAAACATTAACTGGTTGCAGTATGCATTTGTGAACTACAGCTAAACATTTAAGAACCACTTGTTACCGTAAAAGATAGTTTATATGAGAAGATGTAATGTAAAGTAAGAAAATAAAAGCCTTGTCTTAGTGCTTAAGGAACTTCATAAAATTACAACTTGAAGCATCAGTTTTTCAAACAGACAACCTTTTCTTAAAGGTTGTTTGGCTCAACAGTGACTCGAATTTCACTGCATTCTACAGTATTTGTGGTTTTTTGTTATTGATGATTAAGTAATCAAACCAGGTTAATCAAATCATTATTTTATGTGATTTCTTTAAGGGTCGATTTGCTGGTAGAGAAGGTTACTTTCCAAAGGAATGTGTACGTCTTATGCGAGAGATTGGGGTGAGTTTTGACATTGAACAGCATCTGAGTTCAAGGCCTCTGATTTGAGTGACTGATTTGAGTAACATATCAAATGAAGACACAAGCAGCTTCACAGATTTGTTTAGTACCAAAGTTAAAAATCTGGGGTATTTAAAGAATATATATCAGTATATCAGTTGAGTTAATGTTGTCATCCATGTGAAGTGACAGACATTGTTGAAACCACAATACTGCCTTAATTGTTTTCTAAATTAAGATCAGCACATTCTCTACTTGAAGCAGAACTGGCACTAATCCTGCCTAGTTACCACTCTACTTTCTTGTTCCTTGTAAATGATAAATGATAAAACACAACGATTGATAATAAAAGGATTTTTCAAAGTAGTTGTTCTAAAACTTGTTGTCTTTTTTCAGTGGAGATACCTTTTTCTGGACCTTGACCTGTGGTCACCCTTAGGCACAACTGGCTACCAAGAAAATGCTTATAATTTTCAAACATATTTGCTTAATTTCTGCTGGTAGGTGCAGTATAACTAAGGTGTAGATCACAGTTTCCCTGGAACATGTGGCCCATGAGTCCTTGCAAAGTTTGATCTTGCTTTGCTATATTTTAAATGATACCAATATATGAATGAGCTGATGTCTGTTTCTGGTCCAGTACTTACGCTGTAGCACTGTACAATGACCTAATGAACTTATAATCATATGATTCATATATAATCTAGCTAATGAGTGTTAATGATTGCATGCTGGTGAGAGCCATTATGACTTGTACAGGCTTCAAATCTTGTTTTTTAAAATTTTGCACACACTGAACTATTTTGTGAGACTATTTTATGAGTTTCGTATTGTGTACTTTTGAAATTTGTTTTCTGGTGCATATCTGAGCAAGTGCGAAATAAGTGGTGTTTAGTAAGTGGCTTAGTGTTATAAATCAGTTCAGTGCTGAATTGTATTTTGCATATAAATTGTTGAATTTAGAACAGCTACCTGTTCTATTAATTATGAAGTTTAAGCATTTGTATTTTTTACTTGAAAAACTTCAGCCTAAGTTGGTGCAGTGTGCTTGTAAAGTGCTACAGAGTAAAACAAAAAGTGCTGCATAGGCATAGATTTTTTACTGGAAAGCAAGACACCATGTGGATATGAAGCTCTTGACCAGCATGCAATTTTTCTGCAGTCATCTTTCTCTTCATCTCGGCGGTTGTCTGATCGATCCTCGCATCCAAGGACACGCCAGCTGTCTCTTAGCAACAGCTCTGTGTCTGTCGACCATGGTAAACATGCTTCACGACAACTGCAGCGGTCACTGTCTGAGTACAATGCAAGTGCTGTCTCTTCGCAAAGCCTCTCTGTTGGCCTTGGTTACTATAATCTCGATGTGCATCATGGCTTGCACCAGCTCGAATGTTACCCGTGGTAGGTAGTCCAGTTGGCCAGAGCTTCTCCTTTGCTTCTTTCGTTTCACGATCCAGCACCATTTGATATTATCTCTGCTGCTTTTAATGAGGCTGATATGTTAGTCACATTGCTTTTGGGGCTTCATAATTCGACAAGTGCTTTTACTTCATCCGCCCAACATAAAGCATCAGTGCAGTTAATGTACTGATGAAAACGGATACTAGCAACTTTGATGCAGTTGTCAAATTTCTCTTGCACTTTTCTAGTCTCCAAGCAGTTGAGAAATTTATTAACCCCATAACTGGAAATGGGAATACCCTCTGGGGTTAACATCAAACTTCTGAGAAAATAATTTTGCTGAAAAACCCATTTTTTGTAGTAGACTGTTTGACTTACTGGTAACTAAATATTCTTCAGTCAGACAACTATTTATTTATTCAGTCTGTACTAGTAAGTCAAAAGTAAAAGCATAAAATGTGTATAATAAGTCTAATTGTCACTATATAGGACAAACAGCTATGCAACAGTTTAGTATGATAATCCTTGAAACAGGGAATAATGCAGTCCAACATCACTTGTTGGACAAATATGATTCCTTTCTTAATTTCTTCCTTGTTTCACTGACTATTACAGCATAGTTTACAGTGATGAATAGGTACTAGAACAAGTTTTTGTCCATACAGACAAGTCAGCAGTCAGTACCAACTGCATCAGCAGTTTTAGTTTCATTCTTGGAGTCTGTACTCTACTGTATGCACTGTAATTGCTGTCCAAATTATCACGTTCAATTCCAAGTGATTGATTTAGGAATCTCAAGACAATGATAGATTATTGTCTGCAAAAATATCCTTCAAAAACTTAGATGCTGTTTGCTTACTACTATCGCTTTATCTTTGGACCAGTCATGAAATTGGATTTGCCAAGTAATAAAAGGGAATTGCAGATACTGAATGGACTGATGATGATCAGAGGAAACGTTAGAACAACTTTGGGCTTTGCTGAAATAAATAATTTCGTTGAACAAAGCCACGAATATTCATATTTGATTGCCGAGTATGTTGAGATGGTGGGTGCCATAGCTTTTTACCAAGACAAATGCTGTGGTACACTGACTTTTAATACAGTGAACTGTAAGTTACAGTATCTTGGATTGCCAGTTTGTTTCGACGTTCTTCCTTGAATGTTATCTATCAACTTTTATTTACACAGCATAAATAAAAATTCTGATGTTATTCAATTGGGAACATGGATTCCAAATTTAGTGCAACTTTGGAAAATGACTTCATTATAACACAACCTTGTTATAGGGTGGTTCGTGATATGGTTTCCAAAGATAAAATTTTTGGTGTACCTTATTCTTTTTGTGTAGTTCAGATAATAATTATTATTCATAGACCATGCTTGAGCAATCACAAACTGATGAAAATGGCTGTCTAGGGGACAGGTGATGCCATCCCAGTGACTCTGGCTTGTCAGTGCCAAATTGTATCCATGATTTCCTGGTCATGAATGCTTTAGATAAGACATATTTGAAACATATTGGAATACAAGCAAAGTGCATAAAAATCCTGGACAGACTTGTTTTTCTGTGAGTTCAAGGTGGCATCCAAATCAAAAGGACTGAAGAAGACTGATACACATTGAGTCAGATGAGACATGAGCCTGAATATATGAAGAATTTGCAAGTGAACCACTTAAGAATCAAGTGAATTTTTTAACCCTTTGGTGTTAAGCACCCAAGTGCAGTGCAAACTGTTTACTGTTCAGATTGGGTGCTGCAATTTAAAAAAGGGCTGCTTAGGTGGGTGGCCAGCTATCAAAATATTCAACTACCATATCTTTTTGTAATCTCCCAACCAAGCTGAGCAACCAAATTTATTCAAATGCAGGTCCATGGTAAGCTACCATGCTTATTCTAACAAAGGCCTGTGAATGAAAAATAAATTCTCATATGCACTTTGTTTTTTTGAACTGCTATGACAATGGAACCCCAACAGCTGGAGCCACCACAGGTCCTTAGATAGTAAGATAGTAAGAAGGCAATTTGCAATTAAATCAGCGGTTGGTTCACAAAGCCACCATTTTGCAGCTTTTACAAAATATTTAGTAAATTATAATATGAGGCTTGTGAATGGCAACATTTGGATCAGGCAAGAGTGTTAACATGATTTACCTTATCCTTTGATTACTGCACAGCTATGCTATTGTCATAGAACTGCATTGCCATATATGATTTCATGGACAGTCTAATTTTTGTTCAATTTGTGGGCTTCTTATACGCTTTTCTTCTATGTCCTGTGTCTTATTAACCCAAGGGTATGATTTCACTTTGAGCTGTGGTTGGTGTGTGACAGGTGTAGTGTTGCTCCGGTTCATAATGAAAATATTTTGTGTAGAAGTTACGGAACGTGGGATGTCCACTATTGTTGGTAAGAACTGTTGTCTTTAGTGGCAATTTTTGTGAATCCAGCTGTTTTCGCGCATTCTATACAACTGTCAGAATGCCGAGGATGATGAGCAGGGCTGTTATTTTTCAGCGCGCCGAGTCTGTCGTGCACGTTCAGGCTACTAGTGCGTTTCGACCGGCGCTTGTGCAGCGAACTCATTCGTTTGACTCGCACTCCTTGTTGAACCAGAGTGGTCTGGCTTCACGCTTCCGTCTCAAGCAGCCTCGGTTGCACCACTCCCTGCCTGGGTCGTCACCAAATGGTACATGTGAAGATGGGCTGAGCAGCTTCCCTTGGTAGGCTCTGTTATTGTTGTTGTAGTGGTGTTGGATGTATCTTGCTCTTTTTGTATTGACTCTAGTGTTATGGTTTTGTATGTTACTTGTGTTTTGATTGCCCTTGTTATCTTTTGTAATATTAATACAGTCTGTATTGTTAAATATGTTCTGCACTTCTTTTAACCATAGTTTGTAGTTTTGCAAGTTTGTGTGACTATTAGTAGCCATTCTTCACACGTTTATATGCCTTTTGTATCTTTAAATTTATTGCAGTTCTCGTGTATTCCCATTTTATGACAAGTACTTGATTTAGTTTTGTGTAATTTATTACATGTTGCAACTTGTGTAATGTATGTGTTCTTAATTTTAAAGTAGTTTGATTCTGTGTGTTACCTGTTCTGTTTTTTGTGTTCTAAACTGCAATTTAGATGTACCATAAAGCCTTCCATAAATGTATTCTGCAACGGTGAAAAATGATTGCGTGTTGAGTGATGTGCAGCTACTTTTATCGAAAAAAGTTCTTTGGTTAACATTCTTCATTTCCATCCAAACTCTAGTTTCTCCTTCGTTGTTGCATGCAGTTTAGCCTTGACTGTGTTTGTGCTTTGAACTTTGCTGCTTATGCTTCATAACAGCTTACTTGGCTTTCCTAACATGTGGTCATATTTCTGGTATAAACTGTTACTTCCTATCAGTGTTTGTCTAAATCTTGATTCATTCATTTTTTGTTAAGTACTTATGTAGCAGCTGAGTATGTAGTCTTCAAGAAGAACTCTAAACATGACAGTCAGTTAAGTGGAATAAGTTTGTATAGAACATGATCGCATTAAGTGTGAATCAGGAGCTCTTTTGACACATTTTACTATGCAGATTCAAATAAAAGCTTCATATCTCTGTCTCACTCTGATAATTTAACTACCTTGCTAAACATAGTTCATGATTACACTGCTGATGGGAGAAACAAAAACTCTTGTGCTTATGAATGCTTGGACAGAGATGTATTGATTATACTGATGGAAGTCCATCAAAGGAAACCAAGGCTATGATTTCATTAGTGTCAAACAAATTGCCAAATGCCCAAGGAAAAGCAATTGGATAGTTTTACCATGATTTCTGTTGTTTCCATCTGTTTAAATAAAAATTAGGTTTGTTGGTGGCATGAGCCGAGATGAAGCATCAAGAAGGTTGGAAAGGCTTCCAAATGGTACATATCTTATCCGTGTCAGTCAGTCAGACACAAGGAAAGGAGAATATGCACTTAGCATCAAGTGAGTACTTGGAGTGAACATTGTGTAATGTGCTGAAATGTTTTTGAGGGGCTGTCGCCTTACCATCATAGCAAAGGTTCAAGCAGTGTGTAGTTTTTTCTAGTGAGTGAGGTAAGACCATCATTCATTTATTATGTGCTTTCATATGTACGTCCATCATAGGATTGGTACTAGGATTGAAAGATCTTTTGTCTCAAGTGCAAACTTCAGTCAGCAATCTCATCAGCTGTACAGTTTGATCATTTGAGCAGCTATTTCAAAATTGTCAGCAAGCATGACTTTTTTGCACATTTTTTGCTATTGCTGTTTTGTCATTTAGAATTTTAAATTGAAATTTTGTACACACATGAAACTTGAAGAAGCACAAGTGTGCCAGATTTCACCTTTTTGAGTATAACCTAACTCCTAGTTGCTTAGGCTAGGCTGATGTCCTGTGTGAAAATTCAATTGATCTTATTTTTACAATAATTTTTTTACAATAATTCTATCATGGTGTTTGAGGTCATCCATTTAAGGGTGTCTGCAAAGAGGGGGACGGAGGGGTCATCAATTGCAGACAAGGGCATAATAATAAATAATATTAAGACAATTTATATAACAAAAAAAGGATGCTGTACATGAGGATAGGTACATGATGACGTCTGCATTCAAATTTGGTAATATAGTTGCTCTTTCAGCCAGCATCTTAAACAACAGGTTCAGTCAGATGGAAGACAGATCTAGCCCTTAGAACTCTGTTAGACTGAGGGGAGACTAATGCCAAATGCAGACAAGGGAGAGGAAGATTTCAAAAATAGGCCATTTTTTCCAGGTGTCCGTACGGTTTTAAAATTTGAACATCTCTGAACCACTTGGGCTAATCCAGTGAGCTGTAGCTCAATTTAAGGGGTATTTAATGTATAATACACCTGTTTTAAGATCTCAAAAGTGAGAAAATGCTCTATATGACTCATGGTGTAAGGTCACGTTTAGGTATACATATGTCTGGTCATTTATATAGTGCTATTTGAGAATCTCTCAGTTACACTGGTTGCTGAGGGGAAATGATGTTAAAGCCCTGAAGTACTAAGTATATCTTTAGTTCCAATAGTTATAGAAGGTGTTAACTGGCAGTAAGATCCAACTGATAAAATCCCATATTTCCATGTGACAGCAGATGCACATGAAGAATGACAATGAGCCATATGAAGTGCTCACAGCATATAGTTAAGTTCAGCAACTGATCACCCAAAGTTGACAGTTGAGCACATTGCATGTAGGGGTCATCATGCTACTTGGTTTTCTTGTTATGGGGAATTCATAGAAAGCCAACTGATAAGAACCTTGACTTCTGAAAAACCCTGGATTGCCATAGCAAATATCTGACAAACCATGTTGATTCCTTCGCTTTCTTTTCCTGGGCTTCTCTTTCTAGGTCATGACCTACCGAATTTGAAAATTTTGAAAAAGTGGACTTTGCTGGTGCACTTTTGGCCATCCTCTAAAATTTGGGTGTAAGCCTTTGCTGAATTTTGTTGAATGTCATTGTGGCTTTTTTAAGATGATGAACTTTTTTACGTTAAGGTATGGGCGTGGTCATCCGGTGAAGCATATCAAGCTACAGAAAGGACCAGATGGGACTTACTTCTTGGCTGATTGTAAAATGTTCCATTCTGTAGTCGTAAGTCTTATTTAGATTTTGTGTGTTATGGTACATTGATGTGAGAGATCCTATATTTGTGGGAAGCTATATCGATGTCTAGATAATGAGAGATCTTCAGCAGGGGATGTATAAGTGTTAGATACACTTGACTGTAAATGCTTTTAGCTTGAATATACATTATATGCAACAGTTTGAATCGATAAAATGGATAATCATCATCATCATAAACCATGGGTTCAACGCCCATAGATGTCCGATGCCATGCTCGCTATGTTCCTCCACTGCTGTCTTGCCAGTGTGGCGTTGATGTTCCACACCATTCGATTATGTCATCTACCCATTCTTTATGGGGTCGTCCTCTCTTGTTTGGTACATCCATTATTCCAAACACTAATGTCGTGACCTTCCTATCGTTGCTCATTCTGAATATGTGACCAAATAATCCCATTTTCATCTGAATTATCCCCTGCATCAAGCTGTCTTTGAGATGTATCTGTCTGTATAGTTCTGCGTTGCTCACATTTTTTGTCCATCCTGTTTTCATAACCTTCCTATAGCATTTTCTCTTGATGGCCAGTATCCTTCTTTCAACATCTTTCGTTATTACCCAAGCCTCACATAACATGCTACCGAAAACATGTTTTCAGAACACCCGGTTTTGTTTCCAGCTTTATGGCTTTGCTTTTCCAGATTTTATCCGTAGCTTTCAGTGTTGCTGTCGCCTTTGCAGTTCTGACTAGTACTTTTTTCCAACTGTCTTAGTGTTACGTCATATTACATCCCAGGTATGTAAGCTTTTCAGCAGTTTCCAACTGAATGCCGTCTACGACCTTCTTCTTTGTTAAATTCTTTTTGCCAAATGCCATTGTTTTTTTCAAAATTCATGGTAAGGCCATATCTCTTTCCTTCTTCGTTTAGCGTTCGTACTTTGTGCTCCAATTTTTGTTCGTCTTCTCCAATCAGATCAATATTGTCAGCAAAACAAAGATTATTGATCCTTATGCTGCTGACTGATACTCCATCAGTTTCCTTGATCTTGTCCAGTGCTCTTTCTAGGTGTTTGATGAAAACACCCTGTCTTGTACCTCTGCTAGTGTCAAACCAAACTCCAGTTTCGCCACACACTATGACCGCAGACTTTGCACTGCTGTTGATTTCCTTCAGTAAACAAGTCAATTTATTATCCACGCCATACGATTCCAAGACCGCCCATGTTACACTTTGATCGATGCTATCGAAAGCCTTTTTGAAGTCTATGAAGCAG
Organism: Norana najaformis; assembly: GCA_964023275.1. Classification (NCBI taxonomy): domain Eukaryota; kingdom Metazoa; phylum Annelida; class Clitellata; order Crassiclitellata; family Hormogastridae; genus Norana; species Norana najaformis. Next base: position 25,327,939 of record OZ029917.1, read on the forward strand.
TTATAGATTTTCTTGTTCTCTCTTCAGGCTTTTTCTCTTATCAATCTTAGTACTAGTATCTGTTGTACAATACTTCTATCTCTTCTAAATCCCATCTGCTTGTCTGCTAGATGTTCTTCAATCTGGCTTCTAAGTCTTTCTGTTAGTATCATCATCAGTACTTTACCAAGGTGACTTTTCAGTGCAATAGTTCTATAATTATTGCATTCTAGTGCATTTCCTTTCTTTTGAAGATCAACTAGAATTGATTTCTTCCTTTCTTCCGGTGTGCTTCCTTCTTTCCATACTGGATTACAAAGCTTGTGTATCTCCTGTGTTAAGATATCTCCTCCATTTTTTTTATCATCTTGCCTGTTTTACCATTGTTGCCTGGACTTTTGTTGTTTTCAATCGTTGCACAGCTCTTATCACCTCTGCCTCCAAGATATCATTTTCAATCTGTTCAACTGGTGGAGATGTTTCTTTCAGTGCTGTAATTACCTGTTTCATCATCAAGTCCTAAAATGGATGGAAGCAGGCAAATATGCAGTTACCTTACTCTGCCATATCATACTCTTGGTTGAGTTCTAGTTATATGCATATATATCTGAACTTTTTATAGTGCCTTTTTAAGAATCTCTCGAACACAAGTTTCATGTTTGGAGCTCTTTTAGGACATTGTTTATATTCTGTCAAAGTCCTTTCATATATTGAAATGGAGTTCTGCTGTCTTTTCTTAGAGGTATAATTTTAATTTGGAAAATTTTATTGCACCATTCTGAGTATTTTTCCCAGGATTGCATGATCCCTTGTTAATTCATTGCCTTTGGGTGGCATGGTGGCAACAGCATGCGAATGAATCTGCATTTTACCCTTGTGCCTGGGTTTGAATCTTTGTGTCATACGAAAGTGACATTCCCTTGTCAAGCCATGTGATCTGCAAGAAAAGGTTGTCCAGCTGTTGGATTGTTGTTGATGTTTAAACTTCAGCCAAAATATCCCTCAAGCCCAGAAAACACCTCTATCTGAGGACTTTTGTCGAAGGAAAGAGGATTGTAAGAAAAAATTAGCCTTTCCTTGTGGCTATTACCCAAGATTTTCCTTTCACAGGAGCTGGTGCAGTACTACCAACAGAATTCCCTTGAGTCAAGTTTTCCTGAGGTTCCTACTGTCCTGCTAATACCCTACAAAGAAGCAGTATCACGGCTTAAGGGTGAGTGGATTGCTTCATTTTTCACAGCTCCAACTCATCTGATAACATCTGAAGAAGCTACACAAGTAAATTTCTGACATTTGAAGTTGAAACTGCAGAAGCTTATAGCAATGATGCATTATCCAATTTCATTTCTAAGGTATAGAATAGTATTTTACAACTTGGATAGCAATCCAAACAGATTACAGTACAGTATGATAAATATACACCTCTGCTGAAAATGCCATCTTGGGCAGTGTCTGGCAGCTGAACAATTTTTCGGCTGATTAACAGATGTTGGCCAATTAATAGGTTAACTAATGGGTGCACGTACCTTATTTTCTGAAATATAAGATGTTGGTTTTTTACACGAACTTCTAGGAGTCCGTCTTACTTAATGGTGCGACTTATATGAGGAAATTTTATAAATTTTTCAAAGTGGTGTATATAGTCGGCAAAGACCAATAACGATTTAAGTTAAATTAAATTAAATCACATTTTTCAAACACGGAATATACATAGTGACAGCAGCACTTGGCTTGTATATGGTGTCCATACCGAACCAATAGAGTTCGGCTGCACCCTTGAAACTGTTAACCTGCCTTGACCTGCACCCTCCGCCGCTATGCCCTTTGCCTCTGCTGCATTCTGTGCCCTCTTCCTCTGCAACCCTCCACCCCTGCCACATCCCACTACCTTCGCCTCTGCTGTGTCCTATGACCTGCGCCTTTGCCGCGGCATGCGACCTCCCACGGCGGGCGTGTCATGCAGTCTCCCACGTCATGCGACCGCCCAGCCAAACCTACTTGGGGGATGTCTTTGAAAAGGTGAGAAAAGAGGGGGGGTCAGGAAAACATGCAGCTCAGTGTGACTTCCTGACCTCTTGGTGGTTCTCGGCCTTGTTACTGGGGAGGCTGAAAATTTGCTGGTATTTATTCTTTCCTGTTTATACTACTGCCTTGCTGTCATTCAGTATATTATCATTGGATCCCTTCAGCTGGGGGATTTACGTGTATAATCAAGTAATTACTATCAAGTAACATATAACAAATGTTGGAAATCTTTAATTCATAAGTGCAAAAATAATTTCATTTCAATAAAGTTATGTTTAAACAGTTATTTGCTAACGAAGACCATGCATTTACGGCCGTTGTTAGCAAACGCGCTTATATGCATTGTGACTGGAAATCTTTGTGCTGGTGCGTCTTGTATACCAGTGCAACCTATGTATTGATTTTACAAAGATTTTACCGTTTTTGCGTCACTGAGTCTTATATTAAGGTGCGAATTATAGTCTGGAAAGTACGGTACGTATCGAGACATTTAACATAGCACCTTTTAAGTACCTCTCAAACTGCATGTATATCTAACTGATGGTTTGATTGACTGATTGATGAATGATTTATTTTATTGATTGATTGATTGATATGCTAATAAAATGTTGAGCAATCTCTAACATTTCAGTAGTTGTGCTAAGCTACTGTATCTCTGATTTTAGCCGGATCTGAGGAGCCTGGCATTCTCGGATATTGCTTTGCTTTGTACGACTATTCAGCCATGGAGCCGAACCAGCTGTCTCTCAAATACGGTGACCGAGTGGCTATTGTCAGTAAAGCAGGCGCCAACCGTGGATGGTGGAAGGGCAAAATAAATGGAAAAGTAAGATCCATTTGCATCAATTTTAATTCAATTTTTATTGTCACCAAGGTTTCTAAACTGTAAATAGATACAAATATTAGCCAACAGTTTAAGTACATGCTTAAGAGCAAATTAGTATATTATATGATTGGTTGGCCAATTCAGTTGATTAGCTGTGTGATAATGTGACTAAAAGTCTCTCTAACCAACTGATCAAGACTAGTAAGAAGTGCTGTCAAAGTGTTCTTTTAAAATTACACAACTAATAAGTCTTTGTGGCCTGTTGTATTATATTCTGCAATAAATTCTGAGCAGTGGTTGAAGTAACAAAGTGATGAGAAAATGACAGAGAACTTGTAAGTCCAGTGGTTTTCATAGAAGATGTGCACTTAACTGTGTTTTAACTCAGTGTCAGGAATGAGGGATAAAAGTGGGTCCTAAAATAATCTGAATTGGATCAAGAAACTGTAAGGAGTTGCCCAGATAGAAAATTTTTAAAAGAATTTAATAACAGCCTGTATTACATTAGCCTGCAGTATTTTTAAAAGAGTAGGAGTCAAACTATGCCTTCATAGACAATGAGCAGAGGTTACATCTATTGCTTGAAGTACTAGATGCACCATATGTGGATGATAATTGCAAGAGTATATTGTGAAACCCAGACCCTGATAGCTCAGAAACTTTGGACTGTTAAATGGATTTTATCCTTCTGATTTAAAATATAATAGTCACCATTTATTGACATCAGATTTGCTAAGATTTTGATTTGATAATGGACATTATTCATAATTTTGGTTGTCAGTGTTTTGACGGAGGAGTTTTTGTTTCTTCACAGTCTGGGTATTTCCCAAGCGCTTTTGTCACGGAGTCAGAAGATGACAATGAATTGTTTTCTGGATTTTCCCGATAGCACCCTGCATCTAGTCATAGTATAACCTGCGCCATGGCAACCTCATGAGGAAACAACGCTACCGAATGTTCCGTTCCTGGTTTTTGTTGCGCAATATTCGCTACGCGAGTTGTTACTCACATAGCTGTGTTATGAACAAGCAATTCTATCACTTTCTGGCTGGATTTGTGCCTCTAACTGTTGCTGTACATTTCTAGTGAGGTTCTTGTGTATTGGAACTGAAGTGCATTGTTGTGTTATACACATGTATGTTGAATGTCACTGGTCTACATCAGTTATTTAATGCAGTGTTAGGCTGACGGTGATTGGTGACTCATCAAAGCAATGTTACATTGTTTGTCACAGGTTAGTTTTGTTAAAGCCCTTGTAGGCCGACTTCCATTGTTTACTGATTTAAAGCAGTGTTATATTACCTGCTATTGGTCCATTTTATGTCATTAGTTATGCAGTTGAAGTTATGGCTTGTTTGTCATTTCCTAAGAGTTTCTTTTGAAGCGCTGTTCTACAGCTGTCACTGTACATCTTATCATCAGTTCCATTATTTCATTTTAAACTACCTAATTACTTGTTCTTAACCCTAATATAGAACTGTTTCTGGTCACACAGCTGAAATTTTATTGAATGAAGTCATGTTTGCACATGTTTCATGCAAATACCTTTTCTACACAGTGTTTCAGTTAATCAGGAGCCGCTATAAAATTTTTGAACGGATTTAGTTTTGAGTTAGTGTACATCAGACTTTTATTTTATTTAGACCTGAAACAAATGTGAGCAACAATATTTAAAGTTCTGTTTCTAAATTGTCTACAATCTTCTGCAATGGACTTGCATAGATGCATGCACCATTTGTGCATTGACACATCAGTTGATCAGTTTCAATGCAGTTTGACACTGTAGGTCATTCACTTCTTTTGTATTGCCTTTGACATTGGTTTGGGGTTTCTGGTCTTGCACGGAAGTGGTTTGTTACATAATCTCAGTCCACAAACTGGTAAATTAAATGGTAATTATTTGCCTGGTGCTTTGCTAACATGTGATGTCCCGCAGGGTTTGGAGCTTGACCCGCGTTTATTTGCAGTGTACACCAGAACACTAGGGATGCTACTTGGCAATCATTCATTGGGATATAATTTCCATGCAGATGATACTCGAGGAATTGCTGAAGGTCCCTACGCAGTAACCATAAATGGCTTATCCACAATAGGGCTGTCTGTCTCTGTGGGCTGACGTATCTCATAACTGGCTTGACCTGATTATGGTTTGGTTTTGGTGCACCATCAGTGGATGCCATATGCATTAGACACCAGCAATATAGAAGTTTACTAATTAATAATAATGGTGGCAGGTAAGAATTGTTCTTGAAGATCTTTAGCACTCAGAATCGTAGTCTGTAAACTGTCCATACATACTGCTCTATAAGTGTTAGTAGTCCTTTTAGCTGTACCTGCATAAAACTCTGTATTTTGTAGTCTGCAATCTACAGGTTTTAGATCTGAGGTTCTAGGCGTAATGAAGCTAAAGTGTAGGTGACAGCAGGAGTTTTATTCTATTTTGACAACGGATCACTAGGTCTGTGAGCTAGTGCACCATTTTGCTAAAATTCCAAAAATTCATGAATTTCTTACATAAGATTTTTTCATTAGTGTTGTGAGGAAACTTAATTATTTGTGCATGTATTTGGCTATTAAATTATTAAATAACATGCAGATTTGCTGCTTAACACATGATGTACATTGATTTTTGCAGAGGGTCCTGATTTGATAAAGCACTGATTAAAAGGTGATTATTATTATAAAGCGCTGTGTAGTTCTGCAATCGTCTTTTAAGTCAGTGGAAAATGCTTTTCGTGGTTGGCATTTGTCAGTTATTGTTTGAAGTAATTTAAGTGCCACTGGTCAGATAATGTTATGCTGGTTTCTGGTGAGTCTGAGTAGAAGCAACATTAACTGAGCAATGGTGTACAGAGCTTTAAGTTGCTTTGTACAATTTTCTGGCTATGTTACACAAGAGTTGAAGCAATATCGCATTGACTTTACTTGGCTCCTTTTGTTGATTTGCTGTATGATGCTTTCTGTCATTCGTAGCATGGTTTTAAGCGATGTTAACATGGGCTCGTGTGGTGGCTTGGTTTTGTTTGCAGCACAATCTGTGATTGGTCAGCAGTGCTTGGATCTTTCGTTGGCTTTCTTGAGAAGCATTGATGATTGAGCATAACTTAAACTAGATTTTTTGTCTTATCAAAAACATGGAAGATCTGTTTTTAGTTGCTTCTACCTAGTTAACAACCAGCTGATAGAAGTAAGAATAGTATAAAGATGCTTTAATCATATCACTTGTCCAGTGTGTCCAGATGCACTTATTGCTTGCTTTGTCATGGGCTTCTGTAGAGCTCTGCTGGTGTAAATATTTCTCTGCACTGCATGTATCTAAATTAAGGTTTTTAAAATAACCTATTAATTATCAAACAAGACAGTGGCTAATGCAGATCTAATTGAGACTTACAACTGTTGCACTGCTGGTATTTGATGTCCGAGGTCTTGGTCAACAGATCAGGTCAGGCTGTGGTGGACAAACACTTCAAATTGGATTCTTTTCTAAACGCCTGATTCAGATGGGCTTGTTGCTGTGGCTGGCCTCTTTTAACCCAGCAGTGCTATTGTTTGTGGTTTAGGTGTAAATACTTTTAGACCAGTTAGACTAACCTTACTGTGCTAAAATGTAAAAATCACTAGATGTAACCGCTATATCATGCAATTTATATACATGTGTTTGTGTGTTGTTTGTAATTATAAATACATTATCCATATATGTATAACAGCACACGTTCACTGCACTTTTCAGACACACTGTGCAAAAGATTGCTTATATTACATCTACATGCATATATATATTATGTTTTTAATATATTCATTAGGTATATATAGTATTTATATAATTATATAATATGTATGTTTGTATATAAATTCGCTTATTAGCATTTTAAGAGCCTATGAGAGGCTCTTCAGCAGCACTACAAAAAAGTTCTGTTACAATTACTGTTGCATTCGTACCCTGGTATATAAATGTCTTGACATATCTTTATTTCTATTAAGATATGGGTTCGTATTTTCTTATATGTTCAGAGTCCATGTACTTCATTTGGTATCATACTGTATCTGGTGGCTTCTCCAGTGCAAGTATGCTAAAATGCAGTTTCAGTACAGTAGATACCAATACAAAGCCAACATATACTGTGACCATTTTCCAAATATGGTATCTTGTACTTAGTTCCATATTTATTCTATTTAGTGTCTTTAAAATTACGTTTTTTCAGCTCATGACTAGTCTAAAGTAGTTGTCCTTGTATGCAATGTGCATCATAGTCTAGCACCAAGCTACCTTGCTGACTTGTGCGTTCTGCTTATGCGTAATTCCACCAAGATGAACCTAGGATCAGCTACCTCTGGCCAACTGTTCATCCCAACTTACCAGAAAGACTGTTGTTTTCCGTTTCTTTTTGCACTCAGATCCTCGTCTATCAAACTCACTACCAGCTTTCAGAGACCCTTCTCTTTATCTCATCACATTGCAGACAGTTATGGACTTATCTTTGTCCAGCTATCTCAACTTTTGAGGCGTAAATTAGTGTTGTTCAAGTCTCTTATTAGCAATAATAATTAACAATAATGATATCATCTGGCAGTCATTTGTAAACTTTCAACTGATTGAAAAGTCTTGATGTGGGTCACAGAGGTGGAAAGATGAAAGGCCAGTGTGATATGTAGTGCTAATATATCCAATCAAACCAACCTCTGTGCTTGGCAGATTGTAATCTTTTTTCAGAGTCTATAAGGGTATGCATGTTGTTGTGTCTTAGCAATTCATATTGTCACTGAAATGTGAATTTCTACAGCCAGATGTGTGCAAGAGGCTGTTATGTTGGCTGTCGTGGCTGAAATAATACCAGCCCAAACAGCTGAAGTCCAACTTTTGATCTTTCCTTAAGTATGTTGATTAGTTAAGGACAAAATTTCTGTAAGTTTTGCAATGTTTAGAATATATATATCCATAAGCATATCTGGAACTGGGACCCAGACAATCCATGGCAGGGATCCAAAAATGCCTGTCTAGGAATTGCATTGACGTCGTTCTTCTATGTTCTGTGCTTTGTCCTTTACACCACTGTGACCCAGCATAGCTCTTTTGTCAATCATCCAATCCAGTCACATATCTCTTGGCATTTCCATGCCTTCCTTCTGGTGCTATTCTTAGGAACGAGTATGACATTCCAACTAATGTCACAGGGCAAGTTTGATTTAGACAAAATGCTTAGCCACAAAGTAGAAGATTGGGATTCATTTAAAATATGTCTGTGTTGAAAAGAATGTTATTTCCATGCTGAAAAGCACCCTACGTTTGTTGAAACAGGTAACTGATCTTAATAGCTTCTTTACTTGAGAAATCCATATGGTGTAAAAGAAACTGCAAAACATGTTGAGTTTTATTACTTTTTCGTTGTTATGTTTTATAAGTACATAAATGTTCTGTGCCAAAATTGGCTAACTTTTTAAATTTTCCTAGCAGTTTTTTCCATGCTTTTCATCACTGGCCTTTTTATCGTTAATCCTATGCCTTATTCCTAGAGCTTTGGGGTTTTAATTCTCCACCAGAACAGATGGATATTTCAAGAGTAGTATTCCACCAGCACCCTCAAGTACACTTGGCTATGAGGACATCGACTGTACCTGTTGATCTGATGGTCATTTGGTGCAGGAGAGAGCTGACCACTTGTCCTCACATATACCAAGGTCAGGAAAATGGCACCTGTCAGAAGTCAGCTTAAGGTACTGGTTGTCAAAGGCACTAATGTGTACTGTCCAAAATGGCCATTGACCAATTTCTGTTTTTAGTTTGTCGATGTTTTGATATTGAAAGTCAGTGATTCTTGTATATGTTTTCAAGTAGTCGTTTGATTCCATTATTTTTTTGGTATTATATTAAGATATGAAATTTCAAATAATTTTTAAGTGCACATGATCAGAATGGTTGCCTTGCTGAAGTTGAGGTCAGTTGAGGGGTGTTTTGTTATGCATATATATATATACATATATATATATATCCTAAGCCAAAGTTTCTACTTGGTAGGTTAAAACCTTGGAAGTAATGGGGCGATTATATTATAGTAAGCTACAGTATTGTATGTACTGTAGTAGTTGCCATTTTGTGAGTTCTAGTTTTTGATACTAACCAAGTAGTTTTGTATTTTATGTTTGGAGGGTGTAAATTTTCTGTATCTTGCCGTGGATTTGTTAATGTGTTAGTCTTTAACAACTGTTGTTATTCTAAACTAATGAAGCCTTCTTATGGACAAAATCAGTTTGTAAAATTTAGTAGCTCAACTAAGAACGATGGAATCTTCAGTTTGTAAGTTTGTGATACCTGCTGTATCTTATGAAATCAGTGTGATAGAGTTTGCTGGTGTGGATGATTGGTCTTGTAAATAGTTCCTGCATGTTCTTGGATATCTTTTCTCAAGAAGCTTTTTTGCCAGGGGTTTGCAACACTGGATTTGTGGCTTGTTCTTCTAAGATGTGAATTTATTCATGAAAGTAATATTCAACAAATGCAGACTCTAATGTGGCTAGAATGCCCACCTGTTTAGACATGTCTGGTATTCAAGCACAAGTGTGACCTACTGCCAGACAATTGTTTGATAGTGTTGTAAGCCAGAATGATTGCTATATAGAAATTGTTACTGTAGTATGCATTACTGACAGACATTATTGGTCAACAGTTGCCAGACACCTAATCTAATCTAATGGCTTCTGTAGAGCCATTATCATAATGCACGAGGCATCTGTCGGTGGTCACTTCAAGTGAAACCATAAGCTGAACTGCAATCCACTGGAGAAGCCCAGTCAAAATCCGTTCAGTCAGAGCAACCAGAATTAAGCTATGGGTAAGCTAGTTGAAACAGACGAGTTCAGACCTAAATGACATTTAAGAACTGACAGAGAGCACAGTTGGAGCACAATTGGATAGTGTTGACCAAGTACTGAGCTAAAGTACTTAAAGTAAGTAAAAGTAAATCTGAGTACAAAAGTAAAAGTACTCAAAAATGTTAGAATACTTATTTATTCATTGAAATACTGTAAAATAATTATCGACTCCATGATACAGAGAATATTACCTGCATTATGTTAAAATAGGAGCAAATCTTTATTTCGGTAGTAGTTTTGCTTCTATAGTTCAGTATACTTAAGCAACAAATAGTTTATATGTCTGACAGAACACCGATATATACATACTCAAAACATTGCGACTGCACCTCACATTTTAAAAGTGCTGCTTGAAGTGACAACTGAAATAACTGCTAATCCCGGTACGTTGGGCCTACGAAATGCAGATGGGCATTTGCCCATCTCACCTTTCCATGCATTGGCTGAAGAATTAATTGAAGACGTATTATTACTTTCATTAGCTTTATAAAGGAAGTCTTGTTTATAAAGGGCCACAGAGGTCAAAATCAGATTTGTTTCACACTCGGCCAACACATTGTCCTATGTTTGTCACTTCGCTTTGCAAGGCGCGCCTGTTTTCGTTTCTGTTTCACACTTCTGTCTTACGGATTGTTACAAAGAAAAAAGAACCTTCCACTCGAAATAAGATTACCGGAAGGATCCGTTAAAGCTAAAATGAAACTCCCTTTAGCTGACAAATACTCAGTCTGTCAATTAAGAAATAAGCCGTCCGGAATTTTGGAACGGCCAGAAGGTCTCGAATCAGTTCGGTTCGGTATCACTACACTACACCTATTAAGCGTCGTGTAGCCGCGAAAAGAATCGACCGCTCCCGCTAAAACCAACACAGCATAGTCCTGAGTGCAAAAGCTCTTCTCCCAAATATAGCGCAGCCGCAACTACACTAGTTTCGCGCAGAGCTTTCTGCGCCCTTTTAAAGAAAGTTTTCCCCCGAGCCTTTCCGCGCGAGTCATACATTCACGCTCAGGCGACAACCATAACTAGCAGCGACTGCTACCGGCCTTCCCCACGCGTTCGCAGCTGTCGACTATATCGCGGGATCAGACCGCGTCTGTGTGGCCTACTTGTGGGTTATGGAAATCCAAGTAGTTAACGAAGAACTCGTGCAAAATATGAAACAAGAAGAGGTAGGGAAGGTACACATCCAGTGTGCGGCTGAAAAGCCAGTCCCGGCGAAGTCGATAAACTGAACATGAAATTATGTTAGGTTTGCAGTACATCGTGCATAAGGCTGTGAAATCTAGACTAGAATACAGCACGAAAATCTAAAACATGAAATTATGCAGTGCGTAAGAAAAACGCTTAACTTCAGGGGTGTTCGCCTCTGACCTCCTGGCCATGAGTTTGCCCTAGACCCCACTGGGGCTACGCTCCACGCTCCCATATAGGCCGGTACTCGCCATGTTGTCCCTCAGCTGAAATTCTGGATCCGCCCTTTTCGACCACATGTAATGACACAAAGGATAGGTGGGTATGGGAAAGCGTGACAGTTGCTATCTGACGTCATCGGTCATATGAACCAATCTTGTCTTGTCTTCAACGGTCCTCGAGCCGAGGATTGGCTGCACGATGGGCAATTCCGTGCCATCTGCTTCTGTCCCTTGTCACCAGGTCGAACGATTGTTTACTGCACGACTTGATGTTATCGATCCATGTCATCTTGGGTCTTCCCCAAGCTCGGAATCCAGGAATTTTGCCTTGGATGATCTCTTTATCTAAGCAGTGTCCGCTCCTTCTTTGGACATGCCCAAAGTATGAAAGCTTCCTCATTTTGATTAATCCGAGCAGACTCCTCTCTTCTTCTGCAGCCTCTAAGATCCACTCATTTGTCTTCTTGGCAGTCCACGACACTAAGAACCTGCCACAGACACTTCATTTCAAATGCATTGATTCAGGCCTCCATCTTTCTTTATGGTCCAACTCTCACAACCATACTGTTCCACTGGCCATACAAGAGCTTTCAGATGTCGTATCTTTGTTGCAAGCAAAATGCCGTGACTTTTCCATACGTTCTTTAGTACTGCTTTAACACCTTGTCCTTTGGATAGAATGTCTTTACTGCAGTCAGAGTCTTCGGTTATAAATGAGCCAAGATATGGAAATGTGTCAACTGATTACCTTGTACTCTGATGTTGCAGATTATACCATTTGTTACCATGATCTTGGTTGTGTCCACATTAATCAACAAACCCTGGTTCTTGCTTCTTCTTTCTTCCACTATCTTCTGCAGCTCTGCTTCCAAGTTGCCAACAGAACAATGTTATCAGCATATCGCAGATTTGTAACTCTTCTTCCTGCTATTTGATTTCCACCATCATAACCATCCAGCGCTTCGTTCATGACCATTTCTGCCAGGATGTTGAATAGGTAGGCCTATGGTGAGATCATACAGCCCTGACGAACTCCTTTCTTGACACGGAACCCTCGTGACAGTACACCCGCTGCTCCAGTGAACCAACCGGGCAATCACAATAATGTTCGAAACCGTTTTGATCCCAAAAATTTAGGATCACACTAAACCATACACTTAGCGAACTATATCTTATCATATAGACAACACGGAGTCAACGGCTCAAAAAGATTCAAACTTGTTCTTTGCAATTAGAATTATCAGCAATAAAATTCTATATTAGGACACCAACTCTCTTGAAAAATAATCCTAAGTTACAGGACAACCTAAGGTCAAAACTATGCAAACAAAACAGTTGCGAATAAACTTGTAGGTAGGTATTTGAATGATTTACAGACTAACTTGGTGAATTGTTAAGGACTCGTATAGAGCTAAGCCATGAAATTAAAGTTCTTCGTAAACTTAGTGTTCGGCGTCTGCTGGGTAAGCTATGATCGCTGATTCAAAATCAGTTTATCTACAATAGTCGTCAGGGACGTGGTTCTGTGGTTGAAGGATGTTTTGAAAAGCACAAACACTATGTAGCTACTAGGGCCCTAGAAACTACATATATCCATAGGCTTAAAAAGCAGGCTAATTTAAATCACACTAAGGATTTCTAGAAACCGTTCTGCTAGATGTAAGTAATGCTTTCGCTATGTTTTCTCTTCAACTCCAAACGCTGTAGCGTCGTCTTCAGAGCTGCCAGGAAGGTCAGTGGACAACAGATGTGGCCCGCTCTCTAGGTGTAGATTGTCTTCTGGACATGCGACGCGCGATCCTATAACAATGGAAAAGATGCACAGGCATTAGCTATGAGAAGAAAAGCTGCAGAGGCTTTTACTCCTAGGCCAAGGATGCTTTCCCCAAGGCGAAAGACACATTCTCCCGTGCCTGAAACGTGTTTACAGTTCTTAAAGATGCAAAAGGTTTGAAAGGGCACGGTACCTAGTCGAGAAATGTTTAATGACCTCTTCGTTGCGCGAATCTTTTGAAAGTTACATTATTTCTTATGTCTAACTTCTTCGTCTATTGATATCCTCCTCTAGTGTATCGCGACATTTTCCTCCTCACCTTTTGAGACGTGGCTTCCGAATGTTTCTTTCCCCTAATTTGCTATCGTGCGTCATTCCTTCGGTTTAGACGCCTGTGAAGATGGGGAATAGAGGGAGCAGAAAGAGGAAAGGAAGGAGAGGAGGAGGAGGAGGAGGAGGAGAAAGAAGGAAGGAGAAGAGGATAAGGATGGAGAGTGGGTTAAAGCAAAGATAGAAGCAAAAGGAGGAGGTGGAGGAGGAACAGGATGAGAAGCAGGAAGAGTAGAAGCAGAGGAGAAGTAAAGGGAAAAGCAGAAGGAAGGTCTTCCGAGTGTATTTATGTATTCCTAAAAGCGATCTATTGAACCACCAAATCAGTCAAATCGACCATACCATCACATTAGTGAACCGTATGTTTGGCAGAGATACAGACAGACATGTGAATACACGATGCAAACACACAAACAGACAGACGGCTGAGGTGACTGACCTCTCCCAGTGGACTGATAAGCCTGGTGTTGATGTTGGCGCCACTTCCCCAGGTCGCCTGGTCGGTCTCGATATCAGCTGCTGGAGCATTGCTCGGCTTGCATCCCTGAGCCCACAGCTGCAGAGGATATCATCAGCAACATTATGGCCATCATCGAACTCATGCGATTCTTTCGATTATTTTTAATTTTGTCCGATATGGAGGTTCAACATTAAGTTATGAAATAAATATGCGGTCAAACTACAATTTCGTCGTCTCAAGAACAATATTTATTAGTCTTCTCTAACACCTTACGATGTTACAGTTAACAAATTTATCTAAGTAACGAAGAAGCCGTAATCACAGTAACAGAAATTAAATTAGCAATCAGGTTGAGATGAATTAATATACAAGGAAGCAGGCACTGTTAGATTTAAAAGGCGTGACCTAAAGAGAAAAGAACAGTTTTTCAGTTCATGGACGACTCTTGAACACATATATCGTAATCGTAATCGTAATCTGGAGATTTCTACAGCGCTCAACAAAAGCTAAGTCGCAGGAACCAGCTTATTCACAGGCGCTCAGTCAAAACAAAATCGATAGGCAAAAGGGTTCGGTTCCAGGTCAAGATCCAGGAGTCAGGCACTCAGACAGTCGGACGGCTACGGTGGATGATGTTTGAAATTGAAGCGAGAAGAGAGATAAGGGGAAGAGGAAGAATCAGGATAAGATTTTTTGAAAAGAAGTGTTTTCAGTCTTGAGTGAAAGACCTGCGCAGAAACTGAAAGAGGTGAAGTGTTGGTGAGTTCGTACGATTGACCAGACAACTGTCGCAATTCTGGGGGGAGTTTATTCCAAAGGGGTGGGGCAGCTATAGCTACGGATCGATTTCCAAATTTTAAGGATGAGGTGACGGGAGGGCGAAGAAGTGTTAGGACAGATGAGGAGCGGGTTGAACGGAGTGGTTGGATAGTAAATAATTGACGAAGATAGGAGGGTTGGAAGGATTGAAGTGTGTTATAGGTGAGGGATAAGACTTTGTACTCTATTCGTTCTGGTATTTTAAGCCAGTGCAGTGATTTGAGAACAGGGGTGATGTGATGGTGTTTGGGGGTTTTGGTGACAGCTCGTGCGAGAGCATTCTGGATAATTAAAAGCATGCCATCCTTGGACGCTCACTTTGTGAGTCGAAGTCGTCCAACCGACTTCGACTTAACCCAGAAAAAACTCAACTCATCTAGCTTGGTAACTGTCGACAGCTCCAAAAGTCAGACTTGCATAACCTGCAGCTTCACTTTCCAAATGCCTTCTTCTCTACTACTTCTTCTCGTGCCCTGGTTTTGACATTAGACCAGGAACTGACCTTCTCTCACCTGCCTGTTTGTGCTCCACCCTATCTTAGAAAGCTATGTATTTCAGTGTCATCCTTGCTTGGTCGCAGACCTTGTCACTCTGCAACACAAGGTGTCCTGGTTGCTCCCCACCCCCTGCTGCCACAATGCAAAATGAAAACTTTTGCCTTGGTCAGCCCTTCATTTTGGAACAGGCTTCCATGCATCCAGCGACCTTAGCTTCTTCTCTTTTCTACGTCTCTGTTTCGCCGACAGTTGAAGACCACTCTATTCGATCGTGATCTTGTTTTGTCTGGTTAGGAGCACCTCTAATGAGCCTTCTTGAATAGGCGCTATATAAATATTCACTGATAAATTACAACTACAAATTAGTTTTAAACATCTAAAGGGAGTTATTCATGGCAACATCATTTTGCTGGCTTTAATGGGCGCCTTTTGCCATTGATTAAAGACTCTTCTTTTGTTATATAAATTCTGTATGTTAGAGAAGTTATTAGGATCGCATGTTGCTGGATTGAATTAGATTTTATCGGAACAGATAAGATGATCAGATCAGACGAGACTAGACCAGACTTAAACTAGGCCTACCTTGATCTTCATTCCGGGCCTGAGGGAGAAGTCGGAGCTGAAGCGGTAGTCGCATCTATCGGCTCCATCAATGTTTCGCTTCAGACTCCAGTTTCCAAGAGCCTCGTCCTGCAAGTTGAACATTATCTTGCAATCATTTTTGAGCTCATATTGTCGAGTTTTGAGTTGCACGTATAAACCGAGTTTTAGTTTATTACAGGAGTCTTGGTTGCTCACTGCGTAATTTTAAATCAAAACAAGGAAATTAATCTCAAAATTCGTCTCCATGTTATTTTGTAGTTTATAACCGTCGTTTGTTCTAGAGCAGGCCAATGTGCGGCAGCCCGCCAGTGTTGACTCACAGTTATCTGAGCACTGCTTGTTGATGAACTTCTTGTTCTAAAGTAACTTCAACGCCATTCAGGCTAAGCGTATAGATAGCGTTTTTGTGATGCAGATCAAAATGCGAAAAATGAAGTGTCTAGATAACTAACATCTAACTTTTCTTGTTAGCTGAATTACTAATAATTGTTCAGTTGTAAAACCCAGTGCTTGAACACCCAAATAATATAGATTCTGTTAAAGTGGCAAGTCTCATGCTTTGTAGTAAAGTGTAGCAACTTAAATTATTTTACTTTAAAAGATTCCTTTTGAAGAGGCAATAGACAAGTAAAGGACCGGAGACATTCATTGTGACTGTTAGTGGATCAAAGTGTCCGTCTATAAAGGGGGCAATGTGCGTGCTCTGCAACAAAACAATTATTGCTTACCTTGCGTCCAGTGTTTTCCAGGGTGATAAATTTTCCATCGGCCGAGCAGTCAGCAATACTAACGGGGCCTTTGGCGCTCCGCTGGTAGGTAGTCTTGGCCGACATTTCTCCCTTCATCACTGGATTGCGTCTTATAAGTGAGTCTACAATGTCACGCAAGATTTTTCAGGCGAGATGATGGTAGGATAGTGTAGGGTAATCGTTTTTATTGTCCTGCTTTGAAACGGTAGTTCTCATAGATGAGATCTTGTGGCCTGGAAGGATCTTTTTATCACAACGGGACAACCTTTCTTTTGGGTTTTCATGATTTGACTACGAATTTTCAAATTCAACGTCGCTCTGGGATTCGAAACCAACTGCAGTAACAAAAGGTAGCCTAAACACAAATGGAAGAATTAAATGGCTAAAACATTCATACGTAATTAGCAGCCGGCCTTCTCATTTCTTCAGTGGGTTGAAGGTCGTTGCGTTTGTTATCACGAGTTCATTGATGTCGTCTGAGATTTTTGGTAAGAGCTTCTTTGAAGTGCAGCTATTGTAATTTCGGTCACATTGCATTGTGTCAAAATGTAAAGGGATTTACAGCTGAAGAGGACAGACTGGGGAAAATAGAAATGGGAAAGAATGTTGAGAATCAGATTTGTATCCATGACTGAAGATAAATAAGGGTCTAGCAGACTATTCTGACTCCTAATTTTGGGCAGGCCTATAGATGCTGCACGCCTAAATTAATTTTTAATTTGGCGTGTCTTCAAAATCTGACAGTTTTAACCCTTAGGATTGACAATGAACTCCCGATGAGCATTGAAGAAAGCTAGGATTAAGGTCATAACTGGACTAATATGACGAACAGTAAAAAGACGAGAACATCTAGATAGAAATAGGATGCAGATATAGGAAGATATTAGACTACCGTAACGCACCTGAATCAATGGCGCCATCTAGTGAGGAAGATTGCGTCATCGTAGTATACATGGAGTCAACCACCTGTTTCAGGCCGACCCTGTTTAATCAAAATTAGGTTGGATCAGAACATATGCTAACCTGAATGAATTATTTTGAATCACAACAAACTAGAGTAGAATTGCTTGATCGATTTCGTTCTATCTATAGGCCTATACAAGTGCAACCAGAATTTCAGACTTGCTGCAGTAGAGTTACCTACCTGTTATAGGTTGATCCTGAAAATTAGCATTCCTTTGCATGTAGCATAGGCCTACAAGTGGTGGCCGCTTCGTCTAAAAGAGCTCTAGTTACACAGAGGGGCTGCTTGAGCTGATAGATTCGATAGGTGATTAACATGGATGATCGATTAATATTCTCAAAGACTGACAGGTAAATAAGCAGCTAGTCGTTTGCTCAATTCAACGGATCTGCCAATCGATCGATCTATCGGTCAGCTTACCTGTTTTCCTCGCCCTCCAGAAGTTTTCGGTAGGCGGCAATTTCCAGTTCCAGGCCGAGCTTGGTGTCCATGAGGTTCTGGAGTTCCCTGAGGATGGCTTCCATCTCTGCCCTCAGCTTGGCCACCTCTTCCCTCAACTCCCCGTTCTCCGCTTCCAACTCCCTCTCGCGCTCCTCCTTCTCTCGACGAAGAATATCCAACTCACGCTGTAGAGTCGCGGCCTACATTCAACACACAGTATTCCAAGATTGCATCCTCATCTTTTCGTGTAAAATTTAGACTTAAATACCGATATAAAAGTATGAAATATTTGCATGAAAATGTAATATTTACTCTTAAAATAGATATTTGCATAAGAACAAGCCTAATCAGTTGAATACACGTAATGCATCATTGCACAAAAGTATTCAAATTTATGTAGTTATTGACTATCATATAACTTTATATAAATATATAATATTCAAGTTATTGACTATTAGTGCGGTTCAGTGGTCTATCGTTTGGTCAAGGATCATGCGGTCGCGGGTTCGACTCCATGTAACAACCCTGGGTAAGTTGTTTGCGCAAGCCGAACCTCTGTCACCAAGCAGTATAATTTGGTACCGGCCTAAGCTGGGAATTAAACGGCAAGTCCTGCGATGCACTGACCCCGTGTCCAGGAGCTTAGGATTCGTCCATTGCGGCTCAAAGACCTAAAGAAAAGGAAATGACCGCCTCCCCTACGTGTCACTTGTGGGATATGGGATACTTTACTTTTTTACTAAAGACTATTAACGTGAACGTCTGTCCGGAAATTGCTCTCCCAGAGTCCCTCAACCAATCAGAGTCGCCACTTGGGTCAAAAATAAATATTCACTCCGTGATGAATATTCACAGTGGATATGTGCTCCTGCCCTGATGGTGTAAAGAAGGGTCATGCTTACTCTTCCGTCGATATCGTTAAACTTGGATCGTAGGTCTGTCAGCTGATCGCGAAGTCGTTTGTTCTCTTCTTTCACGTGAACTGATTCCATGTTCTGGCGAGTGGCTCCAGTTCGGAACTCCTGAATCTATAAGGAATGTCATGCAATGCAAAGTCATTCTCAAACTTCTAATACATGTATCAGAATTGCACGAAATTAGAAAGTTAATAATGTGGCGAGCAGGTAAATATATATATATCAAAGCACTTTAAGCAACTGGGATGTTTTCTTCGCTTCTATCGGTTAATGTCTCTACTCTTTCTCTTTTCTTGTTCGCCAGTTCTTCTTCCTCTTTCTCTCTTCCCATCCAACTCTTGCCTACTTCTCCACTTCATCGTAAGTCATTATCTTCAACATCCTTTCGTCATTCCCTTTGGTTTTCGACCGGACAGAAATGTCAGTGACCGACCCACCCATCCTATGGTCCACTGGAGTCCTTTCCCTCTCTGACCACTCAAGTTAACCCTGTCAAACCTCTCGTCCATTATATACCTTGAGGTTGTAGTAGGTGTCCAATTCGCCCCTCATTGTGTCCAATTTCTCGTCGTAGACCGCCTGGATCTCCCTCAGAGCTTGACCCATCTCGTTCTTCCAGAACTCTCTGTTCTCGGCTGTTGTATCGCGGTAGGCCAACGCCGCCAACTCTTTCATCTCCTGCGAAATCAAGCAATTCGATTATTTAGAAATGTCACGACACCCGATGTAATCATCAACAACAATAATGGCACAAGCAACATTTAATCTTCATTGCCTCATACTTATGCACGGACAGTAGGCCTAAAGTGTATGCTAAATTCAAGTCTGTGAATCGATTGCTTGTTAATATAAATACAAATGCTACATAAATTGCACCGCAATAAATGACTGCGTTATCACTAGGCTCGAATACAGTTATAAAACAACCTCAATCTGTCAGTATTTTAAATGAACTTGAATTACTCTTTACAAATAGGCTACCCGTGCAAATTGCACAGCCGATATAATGACTTGGTCTATAGATAAAGTTATAACGCTCACAATTTAGTCAGGGCAAATTTAACTAGGCCTACGACCTTTCTGACTTGATCCTTCGCCTCATGTAGGCCTACACTTCTGGATCTTGACTGCTATTGTTATTGAGTGCGTGCAAATTCCGAGCGATTCGTAATGTTAACCAGTTTGCGGTAAACTGTATTCTTGGTTTCTGTTCTCGATAAATAAATTTCATGTATTTTAAATGCTCGAAAGAGCAAACTGGAATATATTAACACTGAACGGCAGCTAATTTTATGAACGTCATCACTGCGAACCACTCTGCTTTACAGCTATCACATTACGCGCTGGAGTGAGGATAACTAAAAGATTAATTGGCCGTAAAATAATTTCATTGCAATAACACTGATTTTCGGTATTGTAGGGAGAGTCTAGAGCAAGAACTTTGCCACTCTTCTTTAAAAATATTTTGATAAGATTCATATTTACCTCATAGGCCTACTAAGGCGTGGCATATTTAATTCCGAGTCGAAATTTATTAGATTTTAGATTTTATAGTCCCATAGCTGGTGCAGTCACTACTTACAGTCGTTTCGTCCGTCCGTTCGTCCGTCCGTCCCTCCCTTCGTCCATCTTGTCCTGTGATCAGTAAATGAGAAACGCAGTACTGACCTGTTCATGAACTTGTTTGAGGAATTCGATCTCCTCTTCGAGAGTCTGGCGTCTGTTTTCGGCGTCGATGTGCAGTAAAGTCTCGTTGTCAAGATCCTGTAAGACAAAGAAAACTAAGCGTCGTTCGCAACACTTTCACCATAAACCAAACGAATCGGTGGTCAACGATAGTTAAATCAGTCTATTGCGCTGCTACAATACATCTCTGATACTTGGTTCTAATGCTAAATTTTACTTTTATTTTGCTAGGATTCGTAGGCCTATCTATCTGTTCCTCCCCCTTAGTTTTATTGTTTAGCGGAAGGCCAGTCGATTCAGTAACAAATATAAAAGGCAAAACACATATTTCGTAAGCGTAAAGTAATTCTTACAAAAACTTCTGAATTGAATAAATACAGAGGAAAAATTGGGTACAATGCACAATTCGGTTTTATCACTGGCAATTTTCCCTCTGGTTTTCTTCCCCGTGCGCGCACTGGCCTACAGTACCTCGTGGGCCTAACACTTGGGACCTGCGCTCTGGTCCGTTCAACACTGGACATCTGTTGGGCCTAAACTGAAAGGCTATAAAATTGTGTTGCATACTAAGCACAAGTTAAACTTCTATTAGAGTATTTCTATTTGTCTTTATGCGAATGTCAACGAGCGTACACATGATTCTAGGTTGCTTTTCTGACCCGAATTTTCTAGGCCTCTCTTTTCCATCTTGCTCCTCATTCTTGCTCCGCTCTCGATCCATCTAGCTTGCTGCGTCCTGCAGACGAGCGACGAGTCTCTGCTACTTTTACTTTTATTCTTGTCGTCCCCTCTCTTTTTTATTTCTCTCCTCATCCTTCCTCCTGAAATGCCTATCTTGCTTCGTGAAACGGTACTTGCTTTCACTGTTATTCCCCCTATATTTTTATTTGCCTCTCTACTCTTTCTCTGCATTTGTCGATCTAGCTTTGTGACATGGTAGCCGACTGCTTTGAGCTCTCGCTTTGTAATGCGCAGAGTGCGGGTTCGAGACTTCCTTGGCACTCTTACTGTATAGGGAACTTGAACAAGTCTTCCGAACACAATTACTCAGCGCCATCTATTGATGCTTAGTCATTGGATAGTTGCGCTAAATAAATAAGGAACTACTACTACTACTACCACTACTACTACTACTACTACTACTACTAATAATAATAATAATAATTTTGCTTCAGTTTGTCTTACGATCCTGGCTTTGTTGAGCGCATCCTGCAGCTGAGCGATGTGTCTCTTGTCCTTCTCGCGGTCGTTGTCCAAGAGTTCAACTCGTCGGCGCAACAGATTGATCTCGGCCTCATAGTCGGACAGCTGCTGGTTCTGGCGCTCCAGCTTCTCACGATAATCCTCTACAGCGCGATTCGCCTCGTCCAGTCTACGATCAGACAGCAGCAGCATCAGTAGCATCACAGCAACGATTGGAATGAAGGTGGCAGTTGCGGTTACATTAGTGAAGAAGTGGCACAGTGCTTACGACGATTTCGGGAAGATTACTATGACGATTAGAACGACAACGATGACAGTGACCATGACGATTACTACGACGAAAATAATTGCGAAAATAATTGTGATGATTACAAAGATGACAAGGACGAATACGATGAAAATGCTGTTGCTGCTGATAATGATGAAGACCGACGACGATGATGGGATTGTGGTGATGATGACGAAGACACCGACAACTATGACGTTGATGACAACGACAATCACGTTAATGCTTAATGCTGCTGATAATTATGATGATAAGTACACAATGACAACAATTCGGAGGACTTACTTAGCGCGCAGTTCTTCGAACTGTTCTTCAAGAGAAGCCACTCTGATCTGGAGCCTGGCTTTCTCCTTCTCAGCTTCGTCTAGCAGTCTCCTCGCCTCATCCAGTTCCGCCTGGTACATGGCCTTGACCTGTGCCGTCTCCTTGCCCCACTTGGACTTGAGTTTATCGAGCTCATCAGCCAATTTGCGATTCTGTGCCTCGAGGAACCTGACCTTCTCGATGTAGGAGGCGAACCTCTCGTTCAGGTCTTGCATGTCCCTCTTCTCTCTTTCCCTCGTGTTCTTCACATCGTTCACCCCAGTCGTCGTCACGGTCGCATAGGCGCCTGGCATCGCACCGAACGAGCCGCCGTAGCGAGACGAGCGCTCGATGGTGGCGCTGGTTCGAACTCCACCCCCTCCGCCCATCGGACCGCCGAGGCTCGTACGCTGGATGACGAGGTGTCGAGGAGTAATCGTCGTACGATAGTTGGTCGACACGTCCGGTTCGTAGCCCGAAGACCTCGTCTCCTGAACCGTAGTTGTCTTAATCGTCGTCGTCGCCATACTTCCTCTGTATCTGGTTCACCTGTTGAAGTCAAGTTTGACGCTAGTCATGTGTTGCTATTCAAGAAAATCTAAGCCTATGTGTCACACCAATGTCACTTGGAATCCTATTGTGACTAATTTGCCATCTGACAGTTGTTTGCCTTTTCGGTTTACTTTCGCACAGAATAATCGAGCACACTCACCAGACAAATTACGTTTATGATCCTTCTGGCAAGAGTGGTGTCTGATCTCAGCAAGCATTTTTCTGGAAGTTCACATTGCGCGATGCAATAAAGTGTGGGAGGGTATAACGTGAATTAAGATGTCACGTAAAATGGGATAATGTGAAGGAAAGGTAATGTAAAATGAACACGATCAACTGAAGTAAAACTGTGGAAAGTCGCTTCAGATCAGATCAGATAAGGCAAGAGAAATCTAAAGCAATGCAAGATAAAGTAAGCAATCGAAAGGTCGGTTACGGATGGGTGATGTAAGATGAATACGGGTAAAGTAGTTTAAAAGTAATCTGAGGTCATGTGCGATCTGGTAAGATGAGACTAAAATAAGGAAAGGAATGCAATCATTGGAAAGGTGATTCACCGAGGCATAGGCCTACTCGTTGCGTTTCTTCATCAGCCGATGAAGACTATCTCTAGGTCACTTATTCAGAGTGTGTTCTGATCTAATTCAACCTAAGATTTGGAGAGGATCTCGCCTTCGAGAGGTCCCTAAAAGGCTTTGTATAAATAACCAGTCTAACGCGTTCCATTCTAATCTAACGGACTTTGTGCGCCTACAGGCGATGCCTTTCATGTGCAACTAGAATCTGGTGCCTTAGGCATCTCTCTAGAGCTGACTATTAACTATTGCATTCCAACCATGTGTTAACAAAGCGAGTCTAGTGACAAGAAACTGAATGTCTGTTAGTTTAAAGACACAACTTTCAGTTAGAAAAAGGAAGGCCTTTATGGCCTACATACAGATATTAATGTGGTCTCAAATAGCAACCGGACCAGAGCAACGCAACGAGTAGTGCAGCTACTATAACTGCGAGTTCAGGCTTGCTGAAAATCTTTTGAACGTGTGCAAGGCACACGTTCTCCTATGTTAATTTGGCACCAGTATGAGCCGAATTACTACATGTAACAACAACTTATCCGATTCACTCGTAGCCTGCGCTCACGGCCTAGGAAAAGCAACTGAGCCACTTCTCTGTTACTCTACTCTGAGGCGTAAATGTAAGAGACTTTTTAAAGTGTCTAAACGTATGCCACAATAAATACGCTCTGCAGTCACAATTTATTTCATAAACTTTCTGGTCACACTAAATAAACCAGTGATTTTCAGATGACTTTCGATATGCGTTCACAGTGTTATTTAGAATCGTCTCAAAATGTTGGCAACGTGCAGCTTTTCACTTGTTTGCCAGTGGAATTGCGTGGTTGGGCCTATTAACACTTCTAAGAGACTCGTGCCTTAGGAAGACCTTTTTTACATAGGTTCCCATATCCTTCATCCAGTTGCATGCTGAATGCAATTCTGTTTGATGCTAAGTTCAGAAGCATCTTTGACAAATTTCCTCTAATCATGTCCAATCTCACTGTCTTACAGTTTACATTACACTATTTAGTCTACATTGCATTGCTTTATGTTGCATATAGGATGTGAATAGAAATCCTTACCTGTGAATCAAGTCCTAAGAACGCCGGCGTTTATCTCCTACAGACGAATGGACGTCTTATACACTCACACACTCACTGCCCAAGAGACTCAGACGAGCACCGGCGTCAATTCCAAATTCAACCCTTTATACGAATCCGTGGAATGCAGGGACCATTCCAAAATGAACGTGATTAGCGGTCATTGGCTGGGCCGCGCTAACCTCCTTGGAACACCTCTGGATGAGCCGGTGCCACTGTATGTACATGTTTAGACAGGTAGGGGCTCGATCTGGAATTGTTTGCCCTGTCCACTTGAATCGCCTTTGTCTCCTGCGTGGAATGTCTTTAACGAAAAACTATGCCAGTTCTACTCAAATCCTCACGTTCCGTCACGCTTCGACTAACCCCAGTACGTTTGACAGGCCTACTATGACCGTCTCATCTAAACCTGTGATCATGTTTTCAGCCATTGTCGTTCACGAACTTAGTTATCCCTCTTGCCGTCAGGATCATCTTGTTTTTACTCGTCGTAACGACGGAGTTGATTTGCACTTATCTTAGCGCGGTCTAAACTGCACTTACGAGATCGATTTAGTGCAGCTACATGACTAATCGATTGATTGACTTTCATTCGCCTCCTCCTTCTCCTCCGCCTCCTCCTTAGAAATATTTGTTTAATCGTAGTGCGGAGGCATATTTGCTCTGAGCGGCTGACTAGCGTATCCAAACCCCGTGAACCACCAACACCCCACCCCGTATACACCCACCCTAAAGACGATTTGAATGAAAGCTCGTAAATAATTTGCTCCCCACGCCTACGCTTTCAGTATTGACGGATTTCAAAAGGGGCTAACGGACCCTCAGCCAACGTTCCTCCCTGCAAATTAAGCCTACAAATGCCTGCATTTGCCTTATTGGGAAAAGTATGCAGCCTTGCGAAGGCGGAATAAAATGTGTTGATCCATTACACGGCGCCTTTGTGAGGTACTTAAAAGGCGCTATATAAAGCATCTTGATACATACATACACGGAATTTTAGATAGGCTAAATTTGAATTGAATATTATCTAAGAGTGCTGGAGAGAGGGCTGCGTTAGTATGGGGCAAAATGAAAAACCAAAGTGACCTGTCTTGTGTACGATAGTTGCACCTCATAGGTGGAGAGGGCGAAGGATTGCTGAACTTTAAATACCCCTTAAGGTTATGGTCCTCGTTATCGGCTGTAGGCCTATGTGAGTGTATGCTTGTATGCATATATAGATGTATGCATGTATGTCTGTGTGTATGCATTCATGTATGCATGTATACAAGCATGCACTTTTGAATGTGTGTATGTATGCATGTATACATAATTGTATTGATATAAGCATGTATGTATGCATGCATGAATGTACACATATATGTATGTATGTATGCTTATATCTATCCATTTAGGTATGTACTTATTATAAATGTGTGTATATGGAAAATGTTTCTTAAGCTGACTGTGTAACATGATATACTTTTCTGGAATGGTGAACTGTGTGTATGTATGGATTATTATTATTAATTAATAACTTCTATCGCGCCGGTGTCTCATGCACGATGTATCAAACGATGGCGCACCAAAACCAAGCTGCCATCAGGTCAGAATCAAGAGGATCAGTCCACAAGACAAAGAGGCAGCCTACGGTGGGTAAACAATTTGAAAAATGTGTCTTCAGTTGACGAAATACCACAGGCGACTAAGGAGAACCAGCAGATACAAGAACAGAGTTCTAAAATCTAGGTCCAGTAGTCGAAAAAGCCCGTTCACCAAGAACAGTTCTAGTCTTAGGTATCACCAGAGAAGACAGTTAGATGACCTGGTTAAAAAAATGATAAGTCTGGGGGACCAGGACTGGTTTTGAGCATAGTTGTTGGCGAGAGTTCAATGAAATAAATCCTTTGCTGAGCAGAAGCCAGTGGAGAGGTTTAAGTACAGGGGTTATTTGCTCATACTTTGACGTGTTAGTCATAGCTCTAGCCAAGGAGTTCTGAACTCTCTGGAGTTTCTTCATGTTTGACTTTGTGATACCAGTACGAAGCGAGTTACAGTATTCAAGGCCACTGGAGACCAATGGGTTTTCCAGAAATAGGCTATCCTTGAAGATATGGGGACATAACGCTTAATTCTGCATATGCATGTCACGATACAATCATACATGCATGACGACTTACAAATAATAGTCATATATTCGGTGAGAGAAACAGCAGAATCAAAACGCCCAAGTTACCAGCAGCATCAGCCATCTCAGCAAATGAGTCATCCAGTTTTAAAGATTTAATCAATTCAAATTTATTAAGTTGCTATGGAGCATCCAGTAGTAGAAATTCAGTTTCCGACGGATTTAGCAGGAGTTTATTATCTGCCTTCGAAGACCGCACCTCCTCAAATGCATTGGATAACAGCTGCACAGACGAGTGACAAGGTAAACTGTCAAAATAAACGTAAATTTGAGTATCATGAGCGTAGAAATGATATCCTAGTGAATTTTTGCAAGCAGTATACCTAGTAGTGTGATATATGACCAAGCACAGAACTCTATGGGACGCTACATGTCAGCAAAGAACTAGACGAATGATTGCCAGTTAATTATATTGACTGACAGAGTGGACTAAACTATGTGGCAAACTAATGAAGGGCGTGACCAGAAACCCCAAACTAATGCTGAAGACGACGCAATAGAAGATAATGGTACACAGTATCAAAAGCAGCAGACAAAGCAAGAAGAACAATTGCTTTCATCCTAGCCTCCTATATTTTGATGAGTCAACGGGTTTTCGAAAAAACTCACAATTGCACAATATCTGGAGACCGGTCTAAACCAGTTTGTACTGCACCTTTGGCGGGAAAGGTCCTATATAAGCGGACAAAAGTGTATTGTTGAGAGTGCGCGAAGATTTGTAGCATTGGCCCGTCGTGCGTTAAGTTGAAAGTTTAAGCTACAAATGTCGTTGATAGATTCGTGCGTTTAGAAACTGTGACGATTCGAGTACTATTGTGATTGACCTGTTCGATTAATTATAATTTCTACAATCAAAGACTGCATATGTTTTAATTGAGTTAACGCTATACTACGAATAATTAATGCAAGTCGACGGTTACTGACAAGATATCGTTGACACATACATACGTAAATACATACATACATACAACCATATATATACACATATATACATACTACCTTGTATATACATACATACCGTGAGCGTTGCAATGCGCTGGCTTAGTCAGAAGTTTCTAGTGCCCGCTTGCATAGGAAATTTCTACGAGTCATTGGGTTATTCGTTTGTTTTCCACACGGTGATCACGTGCTGCCTGGCACGCACTGAACACGTTGCGAGGGTGGTATAATTGGTGGGCAGGTCGGCTGACATCATCAGTAATTCTTGCTAACCCGTATTTTATCACGTAGGCGCTCGCGCGGCCTATGAGTGACGAGTTAGGTTTTTTGGAAAGCTCACGATCGCGCAATATTAGGAGGCCGGTCTAAACTACAAGTAATTCGACTAGTCTGCTGTCTTGGCGGGAAAGAGACCATGTAAGCCGACGCAAATACACTGTTAAGAGAGTGCAAAGATTTTCGTATCAGAGAACGCGAAGATTTGTAGCAGAGGTCTGTCGTGTGCTAAATTAAAAGTTTCTGTTACATGTGTCGTTGATAGATTCGTGAGTTTAAAAACTGACGATTCGAATAATGTTGTGACTGAACTAATTATAATTTCTAAAATCAAAGACTGTATGTCTTTACTCGAGTCAGCGCTACGCTACAAACTGGGCAAGTCTACGATTCGAAGTCCGATTGACTGGCACTCGGAAAGATCATCGGCACATACTGTTGCGAGGGCACGTGTGGAAGGCAGGTGAGGTTAGGTCAGAAGGTGACACGTGCCCATGCAACATTCTGTTAGGAACACGTGCGCATGCACCTGTGTTGGAAGGAGTGTTTCAGGGAGTGGTTAAAGGAGTGGTTAGTGGTTGTCTCGTTGGTTGAGAAGAAGGTATAAAAGAGATAGCTTAAACTGTTGTAAAAAGTTCTTTGTCTGATGTTGCCGTGTTGGAGGAAGTTCGTTAGTTCTGAGTCGGTTCTGAGGTTTTCTTTGAGATTCTTTCAAATTTGTTGAAGTTCGTTCAGTTGACGTTGTTGCTGTCTGGTGTTGCCGTTTTGGAGTCGAGTGTTCGAGAATACAGAGTTTTAAACCAACGAACGTTGTATGCTGGTTCGGCCTATACCCCTACGAGCCTAATCGTTTTCCAGCATGCAACAATACATACATACATACATACATAGGTACATAATCCTTACATATATACATTTACATAGGCCTACAGCTTAGCACTCATAGGTCATAGGAAAGTTTCCATGGATTGACCTCCTGCAGGTAGGGAAGACACTCCGCTAGCATTTGTTATCACCGGAAACCTTTTGAACACGCACAAGCAATTTAAAAGTTATTCTGGAAAATAAATATCCGCGGAAATCTTCACACATCCGCACAAACTATAGTCGTCATGTACATATAGGCCTACCGGTCTATGTATCCATAGACCTTTTAGGCCTAAATAAACTATGTCGTCCAACTTTTCGCACAGGCCTACGCTGCAAGGGCATGAACTCAATCAGTTGGTATATAAAAAACGCACACGGTTGCATGACGTGCCTGCATGCATATCACATAAGTCTAAACATGCTTGCCTTATCCTGCAATATATACATATATATATTGCAGGATATATATTGCTTTATCCTGCAATATATGTATATATTGCAGGATAAGGCAAGCATACTTAATAAAGCGTCCATAGAGCCCAATGCACCGACTGACTCAAAATTTAAAGAAAACTTTTATTGTGGAGAATGACAGAGAAACGTTTAATTGACTATATAGCCTGAATATAAAATAAGTGACTCCTGGAGAATGGTGCTGGTGGTTGACCATGGACTTAGAGACCGCATTTTAGTCCATGCCTATTACCTGTGGTAACTTAGTCCTGTCGAAGAGTTAACTATTCTTCATCAACTTTGCTCCTACTAGTATATACAAATTGTCAGAGACCAATGCTTATAAAAAGTAGGCGGTCACGCCGTCAAAAATGCTCCATCTCGACATGCCCATGGTTTTCGTCTGAGGCTGTCTTTTCCTTTAAGCTGCTAGATATGTATGTACGTATGTACTTATGTCAAATCAGAGGTATTGTCCAAAGATGTCATGGGAAGAATAAAGTCCGGTTGCTAGAAGAATAGAGAGAGATAAGGGCAGAGGAGCTGTTACTTTGTGTTGTGTTTAAGCTGAGAGAAATGGGAAGGTGGCGAATTGGATGGATCAGGGTAAGATTTCTTGAAACGTTGTGACTTCAGTTTTGAATGGAATGCCTGCCGAGTAATGGGTAAGGGATTTGAGACTGACGATGGTGGGCTGAACGACAGGAGGAATAGAGAAGCAGGGAATTTGCGAGATTCAAAAAGGAGATCGTTTCCAAGTCGAGGTGCGGTTTGGTATGTGGATAGGTTAGATAACCTAAGACGAGTAGTTATAGGCAGACGGGCAAGAGCTGGGCAAGATGATGAACGGGTAGAGCGAGGGTGTTTGGAAGGTAAAGAGTTTGCGAAGATAAGTTGGTTGGGAGTATTGCAAAGAGTTATAGGTTAGAGGAAGAACTCTGAAATGAATGCGTTCAGGGATTTTCAGCCAGTGGAGGTATTTCAGGATAGGAGAGATATGTTGATGGTGGGGGGTGTCTTGGTGGCAGCTCGGGCAATTGAAAATTGGAAATACAGTAGTCAAGCTTGGAGTGGACAATAGAGGTAGCGATGGTAGAGGTAGTTTTAAAATAGAGAATAGATTGAATACGACAAAGGTCACGAAATGAATGAGAGTTTGGAGATGTCATTTGAACTCTAGAGGTGTGATGCCAAAATTGCGCAACTCACAGGCGAATTAGAGCTGATAGGTGAATAGAAGTCAGAGATTTTCTTTATCTGATCTGAGAGATCTAGAAAAATCAACTCAGTTTTGGCAGGGTTGAGTCAAAGGAGGCTAGAGGAGGCGATTAGAGGATGGATAGAAAAAACAGGAACAACCTCATCATGTTCGCTTAAAATGTACACGCAGACAAATTAACATAATAGTAGACTGGAGTGAGAAAATGGAGTTTCAAGTAGGCAGCAGAAAAGTAACGCTTTGCAATGTTTAAAATCAGCCCGTGAGAGCGATAAAAGCACAGAAATATGTGTCTATCTGTGACACAAAGGCAGACACAGATAAACGCGAGACTCAGGCGCCTAAACAAACACAAACACATTAACGTAGACCTAGATGCAAATGAAATGAAAGTAATCTTCTCCCAGTAGGTAATTCAATGTTGATTATGTTTATATCTATTTTACTTGTTAGTTTATTTTTTATAATTGCGTGCTCTACCTCTATCGCAAACCCGAAAGTTTGAACACTGTTTCGGACAACATATTACAGATGAAGAGCAAAATGACGAGAATTCGTTCAGCATAAAAGAGAATGGATTAAACCCCAGTGGCGGCAAGAAGAGCATACGTTTGGGGTTGGTATAATTGTCCGAAACTATTATAATTAGTACACGACGAAGGGCCTACAAAAGTTTATTCAGCCAATGCTTTCATAAAGTATCGCCTCTTTAGGTGCTCCAGTTTTCAGGTATATATGTACATATCTGGGAATTTCTATAGCGCCATTTAGAACCTCTCGAGAGCGTTTCTCACAATACCTAACTGATGTTCTAGTATGACAGAATCACAAGTTTGTCTGAAAACAAATGATGTTCGTAGGGCTGCAGAACGTCTCCATTATAAGTCTCGCACATACACGTTAAGACGGACCAACGAATTCCAATCCACACGGTTAGCAGTTGACGAACATGCATTCAGAGTTGCGTCGATATGGCAGAATAGCAGCAAGCATGAACTCGAACACATCAGCTCACCGAAAGATCATAGTCCCACAGTTAAAATTTGAGCGCAATGCATTCGGCGATGTCCATAGCGATATCTGGTCAACGTTAATCGAGCCTACCTGCATTGTGGTCGTCGGCGACTGAGAAAAACAAATGTCGAATACTTTCGAACTGTCTGACCTTTGACGGATGTTGAATGCAGCAGTAAGAAATGAAATTATACTTGATTATCGGCAAAAGTCGCCTAATGTAACGTGCCTGTAAAATAGTAGCATACTGGATTTTGGTCTGTTTCTTGAGGTGCCCCAAGGTGATGGCAAACTCATGAGTGAAATCAGAGTGAAAGCTGAACTACCATTGATTCTTTTCAAGATGTAAAATATTGTGATGTTTTACACTATCTCATAGACTGTAAGAACTTGCTTTTCAGGACATGGAAGTTCACAGTTATCTTCAAACTGTATTTTCTTATTCGATTTTTTCTGTTTGCAGGTGTGCAAATTATGAAGAAAGATGTGCGGGAAACACTGACCGACATTGCTGTATGGCACTAAGATGCATATATAATGCTAGCGGAAATTGGTGCAGACCTCGTTTTTGCAGAGGTTTAGGCCTGCCTTGTAATATTGATTATGGACCTAATGCCTGTTGTCTAGGTTTAAGTTGTCACTCAATTGATTGGGAATATCATTGTGGTAGACCTCTTATTTGGGACCGGTAATAGAATCAGAAGCGAACCTGATTATGCCTGCTTTACCGATTTAATCTACGACTGAACTAGTTAACGCGACTTATCCTTGGCACTCCTGAATTGCCTAGATTAAGGTAACTTAATTAAATTATAAGCAAAATGTTGCACATCTTCACTCCATTGCAGCCACGCGTGCACGGTTTGAATAAGATGTGACAATAAAATATACTCAATGAGTTCGTATTATTTAATTAAGTCTGACGAGAATTAAATGAAAAATTGCTGCTTTACTTTTGGGTATTCGTTTTATGATTTATTCTTTCGTTTATTTATCTGACTACCGTTTGATTAATTATAAGTGACTGAAGCCAACAAATCGCCAGATCAGAACGTCATGGAATAAGGTATAGCCGCAAATGCCCAAAGCCAGAAGCTGTAGACAGTCAGCAGTGAGCGGAAAGGACAACATAACGAGGATGAACATATTAGTGTATTTTTGTCATGCGGCAATTGAACGTGTGCATACCTTGGAGATATTGGCGAAAAGGTGCCCACGACTCAATCGCACTCTGATTTCTGATATGTCAATCAGAGGAACAGAGGTAAAGCTGTGCTTACTGACAAGCAAAAACCAGGGTGAGTTTGCTCACAGTTGCCAAATCAAGACAAAATAAATGATTCACGGGTATGAAGTATGCACCTAGGCACTGACTTAGTAGTTTTAAGAAAGTATCAAAACGATTGATATACGACTGCCTTACAGCTCTCACATGTTGCAACTTTTATGGTTTGTGTCAAAATCAAATTTTGATGCAAGTAGGTGTGTATGGTTGCAGTGACAAGTATTATAAAGAAAAGAGGAAGAGTTGAATTTGTTTTGATTCAACGTTTTATTAATGCCAGGTTTAAATGAGTCTGGATTTTAAAGGCCCGACAACAACCATCTTTAACCCAATATCTGTTCACCACGTCTTACAACTTACGACAAAGAGAACAGGACACAAATTATGGCAAATGAAACATTAAGCCTACTAAAGTTTACTAGCTACTAAGCTAAGCTTCATTCTCTCAATCGTCTTCTATTTAACAGCACCGAACACAACATTTTATTTATTTGGCAATCGGCTGAACACTAATCATAGCAAATTCAGTGCATTTAAGAGGGTATATAGAAGGCACTATAAATATGTTCAGTTACAATACAATACACTGCATCCCATAGCATATAAAACTGATGATTATAGCAAATATCCTTGGAAATGTGAAACGTTACCTCCCAAACCGCGTTAAAAAATACACCCATGTTATGTTGGGCTTTTGGATATAGACCACGGCTGGCTCTTTCATATAGGTCACCTGCCTTGGCATGATTCAACCCAACACCAAATCCTCTCTCACAACATATTGCCATCGCTGGAGGATACTGCAACAGAATTTCACAGACATATACCATAATCATCGACTAATAATTGATAAAAATGCGTCTCAGCTTCATGATGGGATTAGAACTGCTATTTTTCGGTGTTTCCATCCAAAGCTTGATAGTAAATAAGAGCTTTAAAACTACAAGTAGTATGAACATCTTCCAATATTTCCTAAAGCCAAATACTAACACAAACTAACCTGAAAAGGCTATTTACGAGATTATATTCCACAGGCCTACTTATTTAAACTTCCTAATTCTTCACCTTATCTTTGATATTGAAAAAATGAAATTATAATTTATATTGACAATAGTAAGACTGATGCTGTTAATGACAGCAATTGTCATTACATTGTTATATGAAAATAATGAAAAAGAAATAAATCTAGTGTTATCTCCATAGAAACTTCTAAATAATCGCTATGCCTAAACGATCAATGGGCACTTTAAGCAAAACTATAGTCTGAATTAAAATCCTTTGAATAAAACCAACCAAGATGTCAAATAATGAGCATTTGAATTGAACACAATTACAGGTACCTTTTGGATGGCAGCAAGTTCAAGAAACTGAGCAGCCATTTCAGTATTTTCTTTCTTCTCCATTAGTATGATACAAAATTTTCTTTGAGCCTAAAGAAATAAAAAAGGCAATCAACTATGTTTTAGATGTCAATTTTAATATTAAATGGTAATAAATAAATTTAAATGTTAGCTGATCAATTAGTTTAAATCCCAGGTTGCAATCGCAATATAGCTCTAAACTAAACGATTAAGTTTGACATGGGTGATTACATTGAGGAGCATTATCTGACCAGAAAATCTGTGTGCAATTGGGTTACTGGTGGGACTCCACCAACACCCGCATACACACAATCTGTGCCATTTTTTCCTTGTATCACAGCCCAAATTTTAATTCACGGTGGTCTGTCGGTAACGCGTTTGGCGAATGATCATGTGGTTGCGGGTTCAACTCCGTGTAACTACCCTAGGCAAGTTGTTTGCGCACACCATGCCTCTGGCACAAAGCCGTATAATTTTGTATCAGCGTAAGCTGGGAAGTAAACGGTAAGTCCTGCGATGCTCTGGCCCAGTGTCCAGAAGACAAGTGTCATCTGGGGAATAATTATGAAGGGTACAGAGGTCCTGGCAGTTAGACCTAATGGGTTTGTATGACTATTACTTCGCACTTGGTGAAGTTAAATGTTAGGCTGTTATTATTATTATTATTACTTTATCATCATCATCATCATCATCATCATCGTCGTCGTCGTCATCATCATCATCATATATTATAATAAAACAACATAACATAATATAACATAACAGGATATAACATAATATTGCCTAATATAGTATAGTATCATATAATAAAATATAAATATAATAATAATAAAACTATTTTAATCATTGCTAGTACCTATCCACAACTTCTGTGCCGGACGGCGGAGTTGCTGAACTCGCCGCTGTCAGAAAATGCTCAAACTGGGCCTGCAGTTCGCTAACGTGTTGAGGATCTGTCACAATGCTTGTCTATAGATAGGATTTATAAAAAATAAATATTAATTTCAGTGATGCATGGATAATAATATAGGCCTAACAGTTTAATATTTAAGGTAGGTTTTTAAAAATTTATTTCTAATAAAATATAATTCAACGATTTGTGTTTTACTTCAATTTAATATTTAAGTCATGTTCATTTCCAACTAAATCCCGCTGTCCAGTAATTATCGACGCTCGATCAAAGCGGCGCCGGCCTTCATTAGCATTAAGGGTCTCCCTACGTCCGAAAGGCCAGTTGAAGCGGTGATTCGCACGATAAAAATTAGATACCGTGTGATTGGTGCGAAAGACATTAAGCGTCGTCCGAACCCCATTATATAAAGCAAATACAACAGATGCAGGTGACTAGAGACTGCCGCACGATGCGTGGCTTTAGTCGTAGAGCGGCTGCTCGTGTGCTCTGCATATTCCAGAGTCAAATCAAAGTAGATATCGTTTGGTCAGTACATACGGTACATTCGTGTGCTGGTGACATAGCATATACAAAAGTCAAAGCCCGTATTCGGGGCAAGTTACCAAATATATTATCAGACGAGAGGGCGTCCGAGAAAAAGGCTATCAGTTCGCTCTCGAGTCACAACAACAACAACAACAACAACAACAACAACAACAACAACAACAACAATAATAATAATAACAATGCGCATGTTCGGCGGCCATGTGGTGGCCGTGTTTCTCGCCGCTTGTCATTTCGGCTTAAATTTCGTCTTGAAGCAAAAATAGTTGTTCGGAAATTCTTTCGTGTTCGGACTGCTGTTATGACCGACTTGGCGTTCAAGTGTTTTTTTACACGAGTTCGTCATGGTTTTTCATTTTCGGCCGGTTTTTCTGTTCGTGATCGACGCCCATTCTCGCTGGAATAGCTCACAGGGCTGCCAATCGTCCTTGATTCGCCTGGACAGTCCCGGAATCGGCCTTGTGCGTCCCGCGTCCCGGATTCATCCCAAATTGTCCCGGAACTCCATGTAAATACCCATTTCATCAAATGTTGTTCTTTTCGCACACTGAACTCTAACAGCTGGCCGAAAATAAGTTTTACAGAGTGACCATAGAATAGAGGGTAGTTAGGTTAGTAGACCCAATAAATGATACCTGCAAATTGCATGCATCATACATGTATATATGAACTCCGCCCGCGTTGGGCCCTGAAGCCTGGTAGGTTACTGGAATTTAATAAACGTTTTGCTTTTGAAGTTGATTCAAATTTTATATATAGGCCACTTGTCTCTTGGTGATTTGAGTCAAATCATTTCACTGTAATTTTTTGCGGCTATTTGCAGTAGATCCCACATTAGGCTAACGCAACATTCGTTACATACAGTGATGTGGACAGAGTAAATTGGTACTGGCATATCGAGTGACTGTAGACGTCCCGGATTGGCAGAATCAAAAGTTGGCAGCCCTAATAGCTCATTGTGTAATCAAGGGATGACGGATCGCAACTCACGCCTAACGCTTTGGAATTATTTCGACCGTCTAACGGAGAGCGGTTCCACCACCAATCGAACAACCTAGTGCTCGCGTTATGCCTGGACGCCGCGTCTTCTACCACCTGCGAGGGGCGGCGCTGCACGGTGGGGCTCTGGTGTACTGCGGAGGCCGTCGCCCGTCGTTTTTCTACGACTCTGACGCTACTCGATTCATGAACTCTGAACACGTTGTCATCAGTCAACTCGGGATGGAAGACAGTTGGTTGGGTTTAGCGTGTGTGCGCGAGTCCGCTACTGATGACATTGTAGCTATCTGAACACTGTTTGCAAAATGTTGGAATTTTTGTTCTTAACGACACTTAACACCATTTAAGCTAGCGCAAGAAGAGCCTTTGTGAGATACTAAAGGGCGCTTAATACATACATACATACATACATACATACATACAATCGCTGTCCGATTCCGGCCTGGCTCCGTATATCCGACAGGGCTCGGGCCCACCTTGTCGTAAGATCGGAAGACGGTCTAAGTCCTGTTAGTTGAAAGTGAAGAGGTTGTGTAGAACACGTTGTGTTCATAAGAAATAAATAAGTAAATAATAGGTCTGTGTGAAATAAGGAGTAACTTTACGAAAGTTTTCCCACAGGTGCCGTTCGACAAGCGGAGTCACAGCCGAAATTTCAACTGTCTGGTTCAGGTACCGTCTCAAAAGAATCCGATTTCAGGGTACGGGCCCACCCTGTTGAGAGATCGCGAGACGGACTGATTTCCGAGAGCGGAAAGGTAAGCGGTCGTGATAACTTCAGGGAAGAACGTTACCTGTCAGGCGACCGCGGAAGAGGCACAGTCGGATCTTGAGGCAGAGCCTCACAGTATTACCTTTCTTCAGGAAGCGGCCAATCCTGAACATTCCTTAAACAGAACGGACGCTATGGGCAGAGATGATACGTAACGGTAATTTTACGTCGAAATTAGAAGTGGCAGTGATGAGGGAGGTCCTGGGCGCAGAACTGCCCTGGAGTCACTCCTACCCCTCGAATCTATGTCCGAACTGCGACCGCTACAGATGCAAATCCATAAATTTGTTCCAGCTGGCCATTGAGTCGCTTGGTTCAATCAACAGCAACATCATAGCATTTCTCACGGACCTTGGGCGTTGTCTCTCCTTCAATTCCGGTTACTAGACAGTTCTAAACAAGCTACCTGTTCCAACACCTTGTAACTGTAGTGCAACTCTTTTAATGCAGTCGCTTCCGCAACACCTTTTCACTGCTGGATATTGCCAAGTTGTAGCACTTTCATGTATGTATCTTCTCTCCACCGCATTTGGCTGCAGCTGACGTCGCCTGACATCCAAGTGTGCAAACGTCTTTGCTCTCACCCGGCTGTCAAACTACTTTGGTCCTCTGCAACTTAGTGTTTGTACACCAGGAGGCTGCGAGGCTGCTGCATATGCTTCTTGGCATATCTACCAACAGGTAAAGTCATGATCAAACTGAACTTCTCGTTTTTCACTATTCTCAGTTGAGCAAGCGTCCTGCTAGCTTTTCAGATCACATTCTGCTGAGCTGTACTCGTACTCGTAGAAAGTATATTCGGTTGTTGGAGTTATGTAGGGCCAGTTGGGGTGGGAGGGTTGGTAACTGATATGGAAACAATCATACAGCGCAGGCTGAAAATGAGAAGTGTAATTGTAATTGTAATTTGAGATTTATAAAGCACCTCTTGGAGGATAAACTCAACAGAGGTGCTTCCGACCCGAAGGAGTAAAATCACTGTTAAACAGTACAGTCTTCAGTCGCCTGCGGAACACTGAGAGGGGAGAGAAAGGAGTTCAAGTCGCAATTCTCGAGTGATACGATTCCGGCAAGTGGGACCAACGTAGGCGAAGCTTCTGGACTGGGCAGTAGTATGATTAACGTTATGCTGTCGATTTTGTTTTGATTGCGCGCCTGTGATTTAGTTGATTCACACGACTTGGCTTTCGTTAGGCGCTGTAGAAATTTCGAGCTTACGATAAGGATTACGATAATTATGAGAGAAATCTCATATGGAGTGTGCTTTAATTGGAGTTAATATGGTGGAAGGCAGAAGCGCAGAGAGAACTACAGGTGCATGATATGGGCTAATATCACACGATTTAGTTGTTTGAAGATGCAAAAGTTCGGAACGAACTATCCAGACCTAGAATATATATTTGTTATTAGAAAAGAAGTATCTAAGTAATACGATACGCTGAAATGTTGGAAAAACAGATTGTAAAGACAGCGCGCAGACTCCACGACGCTGGTTCCCTGTAGGCCTCTGTTGATTACTTAAAATGATACACACAAACATACATACATCTAGTTCTTTGATGAGAACAATAAATTACCTACGAATGTTAAAATATTAAAAGGGCAAGATCAACTCTTTCGCTAGACTTACTATCTAGGCCAGTTAACAGCTTATGATGAACTGAACAGAAATCGTGAAATATAGCGCTATAAAAGCTTAGCGGAATAGCCCATAAACCTATGAGCATGTGTGTGGCTGTATAATTTTGTAATATATACAATCCGTTTGCAATTCCTCGTGAGAAAATATTTGTTTTCTAAGCTTCCAAACATGTCTGAAATAAAAATAAAGAAACCTCGAAGAAAATTTCAACAACGAAGTGTTCATGATAGAAACAGCGATGAAGAGGAACATTCAGAGGAACAGTCCGTCGAGTGAGTGTTACACTGGCAATTGATTAAAGCAACATGATTTCTGTAGCATCCCCAGTTGTATGGACATGTGTGTAAAGTTTGCGATTTTAATAGGAAAGCGATAAATGAACGTTGAAACCAACGTTGAATACTTTTCATGTGCGCTTATGCTTTCGTTTTTGGCAATTACCTTACGTCTGGTCACTTTTAAATTTCCTTCTCAGATCTTCTGCTTTGATGATAATAACTACACAAAGTCTCTGATTGAAACTTTGGGGTCAGGTCACTTCAAGAAACTCGCGATCCACATATGAGAACCATGTGTAAAAGTTTTATCCTCCGGTGGCCAATCACCGGGTAAGCAGTGAGACTGTGAGAGAGTGTTGTGTATTTTGCAACACTGGCATCCGCTGTGCTAGTAATTTCTTGTACAATTTTGAGCTGGATGCAATTTTTTCTAAAAGATTTAATATTTTCTAGGTTAGTTTGATGTGTTATTGACATTTTGTTTTTGTTGCGAACAAATTTTTGTGTTGATGTATGGGTATGTCACCGCTTCAGAAAAGATACCTCTTTGCAGTGATTGGCATGCTGATTATGTTTTATTCCCCAATGGCCTCAGCTGTCCTTTCTATAAACTTGTTGCATATTGTATTCAAACCACCTTAGCTATGGTATCAAATGTAAGCATGCTGGCTTGTACATGGTGTATCAAGTGTCCTGATACATAGATACATCATATCTGCTCCATCATATTTTAGGGACTTCTGCATTTCGGTCTCCTTGGTTCCAGGCCGTAGCACTCTCCGGTCGGCCTCCCTTGGACTTCTGACTGTCCCTCATATGCGCACTGCTACAGCGCAGTCTAGAAGCTTTGCCTGTGTTGGACCCAATAGCTGGAATCGCCTTTCCCGAGAGCTCCGGCTAGTATTCCTCAGTTTGTCTCTTCCGCAGTTTCACAAGCGCCTGAAGTCTGTATTATTTGACAGTGGTCTCACTGGTTCGGGTCGGGAGCGCTTCTGATGAGTCTTTTCTTGAAGTGGCGCTTTATAAATGTCAGATTACAATTACAATACATACAGGCATAAATACATACATTCTAGTTTGTGGTGAATTTCCTGTTATGTGAAAAGTTAAGAAAACATTAGTGTTTCATTTGAATTCTGTTAGGGTTGTCTGTTTTTGTTTTATGTTAGAAGGTCAACAATTGAAGAAATGAAGTTACTGCAGTCATTACGAAAACGACCACATGGTGTCAGCATCGAAGACTTGGCTTCAATCAAGACAAAGCCTAGCAAACAGAAAAATGTATGATATTTGTTACATATGTATATATATATTTACATATATATATATTTGTGTGCATACATTTGAATACTTATGCAGTTGTGTAGGGATCTATGTATTTTGACTACTGGTAATTCCTAGAATACGCATCTGAATATGATTACAGGTCCAGTATATTTGTTGGTATTACTTGACAAGCATGTTACGTAGGTGGATCCTGTTAGCCAGTTTCTACTGCATATACTCATGTGTAAGCTGAGAAATTTTTGACAATTTTGAAAGTCCAATTTGAGGGGGGTTGTCATATGCATGGGTCAAGCCAAGATCGCAAGTCACTTCCACGTGAGATCAACCAATGCATCCGTGAGAGGATGTTGACACACACATCGGATAATTATTTTAGCACAGGCGGTGCCTTAAACAGCATCTTCAGTGATACATCAGAGAGGGACTCCTGTACATTATAGAAGCCCTTTGCTTCACTCTGCCAGAGCCACTGACAGCTTTGTGCTCTGCTATGTCAAAGTACCCTTCCCCGTAGAACATCTGAAATAATATACTGGTTATAATTATGTTCACTGCTCTTCTTGACATTATGAAAGCACCCCACCTTTCACAGTTAGTCCTGCGAGATCAGTAGGTTTTAGTAATCTGGTAACATGAGGGAGGGGGAGAGTAAGACCAGATGTGAATAAAATGCAGACAGAGGACGGAAAGTCCGACATAGTTCATCAAACTGTTCTTGGGTCATAGACTTCCCCCTTTCCAGGTCAAAAATAAGGGGTTGACTTGTATATATAGTATTTTACAAGTTATGCATGTTGGAATGTAGTAGTATCTTGCTGACAAAATACTCCTGGAAAAGTTTGGTTTCAATTGTTGTTTCTTCAAGTCTATGCAAGTAAACCATTCTTGATGTGATTATCATGGTATAATCATCATTATCATCCTCATCCTAACATTCAACTCTCTGGGCGACTTGGTGGTGTTAATAAATGCAGGTTTTAGACAAATATGTTTTAAATTGTCAGCTTCTGTAGTTTTTCCCACATCTGTCTCTATCTGGGCTCCACTCTTCAGATTTGTATTTGCTGATATTTAAGCTTAACTGTTGATGTCATGTATTGAAACTTATTATTATTACTTCACATATTTATATAATACCACATCACAGGCTTCAGTTAGTGGTGGTAATCAACAGCATGTTGAGTCTTGCTGAAGTCATGCATTGACTGTCAAGGCCTATAACCAGCATACTCGGGTCGCAAAGCAAGTACTCTCAAAACTCACTGTTTTGACAATACTGGAACATCGTCCAAGCATTCAGTTACGCACTGAGGACTTTGCCATTTTTTTTCTTTTGTTGTACATGTCTACTACAACAATAAAATAGATTTGTTGATAGAGCAAATATTTTAAAAATTTGTACCAGTTAAATTTCATACCCAAAAAATAAATGTTTGACAAACCAGATTATGATGAACAGATAACTTTGCATTTTTAGGACGAAAGGTGGAAGCACTGCTGTAAAATTACATTGGATATTATAATTTCTTTCTAACTTGCATTTTAGTTTTGTAAATTGTCTAATATATTTTGTCCTGGTTCCAGTACTATTTATATTTTCCACTGTTTGTGAATTTTAATGATTATGGTGGTGGGTGATGATGCTGATGAGGATGAAGATGATGAGGATAGTGATAATTGTTTGTTTTAGACAGATCCATTGAAGTTGAATACAGGAGGCTATGTTGATATCAAGGCACTCAAACGAGAGTAAGTTTATTATTGCATAGGTACTCATGAATGTTTATCCTGATGTTTCTAATTACTTAGATTCTGTTGGATGTTAATGGCCTTGTGCCATATAGCTTCATTAAGCAGAATCAGTTTATGTGTTCTGTAACCATAATTGGAGTGTTTAAGCTGGGCCCAATAATTCTGTCTAGCTTGTTAATAAGAATTTTTGCCTTGTTTCAGCCTTAAATCTTTTTTTGTAAACAAGTTGTTATTATTTACATATATTTGTTTAAACATCAATAATCTTTTATAATGCCACTATTTAATGGCATGAATCCAGGTTGCCTAAGCTGGTGTGTATTAAGAACTTGCCCAAGGCATTTGGTGCTAGTATTACTTTAGCAGTATATATTGTTTTTTTGCAAATACTGGTAAGTGAGCCATAGAGTTTTGTAAAATTAAACTAATCATTTAACTTGTCTCCCTGTCATTTGTTGTATGCTGGGTAAGAGGTAAAGACATGTGTCTTGGATTCAGTTCCCAGTATATCTTGTATAATTGACATTGTTGTGTGAGACGGGATATGTGCCTTACTCTGGTCCCGAATACTGATGCATTTTCTTCCACTGCACCGCTGGCTCATGCTTTTTGCATTAGATGCTGGTGCTATAGAAGTTGTTAATTAATAATAATTAATTCTATCTTGTCCATGTTTTCAACATTTGAGTAAACGTAAATGTATAGTTTAGTTTAACTTTCTTTCTT
This sequence comes from Norana najaformis, assembly GCA_964023275.1. Classification (NCBI taxonomy): domain Eukaryota; kingdom Metazoa; phylum Annelida; class Clitellata; order Crassiclitellata; family Hormogastridae; genus Norana; species Norana najaformis. The sequence continues at coordinate 25,370,785 of OZ029917.1, forward strand.
TATCCTTGCTTAGAATATCACAGGCAGATGACATCGAACAGATCGGGACAAGTTTTGCAGTTGAAACAAATCGAAGAGATGAAGATGCCGACATGTAAGAACCATCTTGTTTTGATAGTTTTGATGCACATAGTCAACTAAAGCAGACCTAGTTTGATAATGTTGAATTTTTGTAAGGCTAGCTGTTAGTTAAGAAAGAATGGGATATGTTTAGAGTCAGTTGCTTTTCACTGTGCTGAGAAATCAGCCATTCTGTCACAGCTTTGTGCAGAGTATTTTTGGAAGCAAGCTGAGTTTTGAACTTTTGATACAACTTGCTCTGGCCCAGTGAACTATTATTATAACAGATTTCACTTTGTGTTGCACATGGTTCATGTTTTAGGTTAAAGTATGTTGAAGAAGAACTGGCTAAACGAAAAGGACTGAAAAAAGAAGAAGAATCAGTAGATGAAAAGTAATCTTTCATTTCTGATTTGCTTAGCATTTCATTGAGCTTGTTAAAAGTCTAATTTTATGGCCTTTTTGTCAGTGTGCCTTCTGCACTAAATATAATGAATACCGTATAACCAATTATTTTATTGTTTTCATTTTTTTAATGATTACTGTATAACAGTTTTTTTATTTTTCTTAAAAATATTACATTAATAAATGAGTTATATTTTGTTGCTTTATGTTATTGTTTTATAAAATGAAGGAGATTAAAACTGAAGTTAACACATCAACCACCAGAACTTAGTTCCCGTTTGTGCTACTGTCAAACTATTCATACTAAATGAATTTGAGGAAGTTGATTGGGAAACATGATAGCATTAAAAATTATAAGAACTGTACAGAATTTATTTCAGAATGCACTCTAACTCTATTTATAATCAATAATGTGTCAATTCCTTGTGCTTTATTATAGGGGTGCTGTAAAAGTTAACAATTAGATTTACCATGAGATGTTTTTGGGCTGTTACATCATGGATTACTCTCAGTGTAGTAAGACTGCTGTAGAATCAGTGGTTTTGAGCAGCAGATAATTTAATCCATCTGTTAAATGTCATCCATCAAATGAATCTTTTAATATTGACACTGAAAGTCTGAAATTATGTTTGATGTAAGAGCTGCTTACTAATTAAGCTAGTAACCATCACCATTTAAGTAATCAAAAAAAACTTCAATTTGTCTTTCCTATTTGCAGAATTTTGATTGCATATAATTTTTTTCCAGTAGGCATTCACTACTGACTTTTATGTTTCTAAAAATCATATATATGTCAAATTAGTGCATGCATTGATAGAATAAAGTCAGTTTAAAGTCTGTGTTCTCATATATCTGTTTTGGTGCCTAGGCCGAAGAATACAATGGATGCGCTTTATGAACTTCCTGAACACATAAAATCACTGACTGCTCGGAAGAAGACGGAGGAGATGTTGTCAAACCAGATGCTGTCAGGAATTCCTGAGGTTGATCTAGGAATCGAGTGAGTTAATAGAAAAGTCTGTCTTGTGAGAAAGACTGTTTGCAGGTGTTTGGCATTGGGTGTGCCAGTACCACCCTAGTTCAGGTCCAAAACTGATAAAAGTGGCTCTTTACAGACTGTTATAATGCGCAGTTGTCTGTGGCCTAAAAAGGCATGGAGCGGGATGTACTGGGTTGCAGTTGCGAGTTAATAATTAGTGAAGCACGAGAATAAAATTTCTTGAGTCTGTATGAGTCAATAGAAAATAGTGCTTATATTGAAAAGTGTTGCCCTGGTGAGCTGAAGGATCGTGGCCTCATGGGCAACTGCTTTTACTTTGAATATGAATCACACGAGGCCCGTTGGACCATTGATTGATTATCTAATGATGGAGTGATGGGTAGTTGGATACCCACGTACAATGGACATGGGTGTCCATATGTTGCTGAATTTTTGGCACCTCTTATTATTTTATATTAAAATGTTTTGGTTGCTTAGTAATCCAAGACAAGAAATCTGAGGTTACCTGTGCATTCATTCCATAATTGTGAACCATCTTGTTGGTTTGGTATTGTTAGAGTAGTGCTGATTGTCCTTGAATAGATGCATATGTATGGATCATTTTGTATTTCAGAGTTAAGATCAAGAACATTGAAGCAACAGAGGAAGCAAAACAGAGGTTGATTAACGAGCGGAAGAAGAGAAAGGAAGGCGTCTCAGAATTTGTTCCAACTAATGTTGCTGTCAACTTCGTTCAGCACAACAGATGTACGATAGGAAACTCTCTTACTTTTTGGTTTCACTTGAACATTCATTTAGTTACATTTTTATGAATCAGTGACGATGTAATAAAGTTGTAAGCTTTATGGATCAAAGAGAACCTAATTTGCTTATGTATTTAATCAAGCAAGTCTTATGTAATTTGTTTGTTTTGTGAAATTAAAGATATTCTTGTAATTTGATATTAGCTCTGTCAAAATCTACATGGTTGTGATAAGTATGTTAACATTGTTCCTCTGCTCAGGAATGCTGTTATCCGTATGTAGCACAGACACTTTCATGTAGCAATGGCCCTTGATAACTCTTACATAGAGTGATATTGTAATTATGAAACCTTGTGTAAATTTATAAATACTTTCTTCATGTGAACAGATAATATAGAAGACACGAGTGCTCCTGTCAAGAGGGTTGCTCCAACACCAAAACCGACGCCTCTGAGGGTCGGGGATGCTGACAGACCCCGAACACAGCAGGGTAAGAGAAGCAACATCTGTTGATTTAGTAATTTTCCCACCTGATTTAAGCAATGTGTAAGAAGAGATGATCAATCTGCTTTGTCCTTTGTAGCCTGGATGTCAACGTAATTGGTGGCACCTCAGAATGAATAAAATATTGAGAGTCTTACAGCTTACCTTGTGCTTTGAGTCAGTTCACGAGATTACCAAATGCATCTCATCTGATGCACGTTTAATGGACCGATAATTTTCTTTTCCATTGCCTTGTGGTTAAATACGACTTTTTGAAAAGCACACAGAACCACTGTTTGCTGATAATGGTAATATAATCAAATGCTCGTTTTATGTCAGAATGATCATTTGAGAAAACGATAATCATAATCGCAATTCCGAAATTTCTACAGCGCCCAACGAAAGCCACGTTGCGGGGACCAGCTTATTCACAGGCGCTATGTTGAAATATGACTGGTACATTGTTTTCAGACAACCCCACAACATCTGCTCAAGGCACTGAAAAGGCAACAGACGATTTTCACTATGAAAAGTTCAAGAGACACATGAGGAGATTCTGAGCCAACATTCTGACATTTCAGATTCTGTTTGTAATAAATTCTTTTGTTCAGGCTTTATAGAGAGGAACAAGAACACTTGACTAATTTAGATATGGTTTTGGCCTTTGTCTTATTTAGCCTCTACCTGCACGGAGCATCTGCATTTCAAGTTGGACAAAATGTCCATTTTGTGGAAGAACCCCATTTGGTATGCTACCCTATTGCTTTCCCCTCTCTCCCTGTTAGACACATCCTCCCTACCCTCTCTGAATATTAGATACAACTTACTATAATACAACTGTTTTATTAACAGCTGAATTACAGCAGGTTGGATTATTTAACATTTCTTTTGTGGAAAATCTTGTTGCAACATTTTTTGTCTTTGTATCTCTGAACGTTCAGCATGCCAATCATCTATAATGGTCAGCAGCGCCACTGATGTTGTTGCATGTAACGGTACTAAGTGGACCAAACTGCAGGAGTCTTATTTTTCACCTATGTTTTGTCCTCTAACTGTACTGAATGGACCATACCGCACATGCATGTAGCCTCTATTAGCAGCATTATATATTACATAATTAATGCCGTGTTGATCACAGCCGTGTTTAAGTTTAATATCTTCTGGCATTGGTTTATGGTGTTTGATATATTGAAAGTACATATGCATGGGGAAGTTTGTTCTTGACATGTTGGTTACTTTGTCAGCTGTGACACTTCATAAGGAACGCTTTCATTCTTGAACACTTTGATCTGAGTATTGCTTCACCTGTGCATTAATGGCCAGTCTCAGCATACTTTTTTATGTTCTTCAGTCTGTCTTGTCCTGATGGATGACTTGTTAATCTTTATTAACAAAAATAAGATTGAGAAAGTTGCTAATTTTGCCTTGGATTGCAGTTTCTATATCTAACTTTCATGTTTTCATCACAGGTAACAATAATGCACTACAACAAATAACAGTTACAGTGGTCTGAAGCCGAATCCAACAGACACAGAGTTGTGAATGTTGCCCAGCTATGACGAATTGGAAGACCACTGATGGTTATTTAGCACTGAAGAAAAAACAAATAGTAATCTGCACCAATAAACAAAGTTAATGAATGAAAATCATTCAAAATATTTTATTAAACATAGCAAGGCCAACAAAAAATAAGTTGACAGCCTGTGTGTTTGAGGCCACTGTTCTGAAGAATAAGATTATATTCAAACATAAACAATACCATGAAGAAATTTTACACAGTTATATAACGCTCCAAAGAGCAGATAAATGTGGTAAAAACCAGCATTTCACCATTCCAAGGTATGTTAGCACTCGGAAATCACACAAAGAAGTAAGAAGCCCCAAAGCAAACATTCCTCAGACACCTGTCAAAATGTTCCACCATTCCAAGGTATGTTAGCACTCGGAAATCACACAAAGAAGTAAGAAGCCCCAAAGCAAACATTCCTCAGACACCTGTCAAAATGTTCAAGTTTTGACAGTTTCACACCAACATGTTAAAAAACAAGTCTCTGACAAAGTATCAGCAAGCACCTTTTAAAGGTTTCAGTTAACTGGAAGTTTATGAGATTAATATACTGTAAATTTAATGGAACGCTATTTCATCTTTTAAGAGTAGTATCAAATAATTGATTTTATATTACTCTCAATTCAAAATAGGATGACGGTAGAAAAATAAAAACCTCCATCAATACTGCCCACAGCATGAAAGTCAGGAGAATCATATCCAGTGCAAAAGTAGAAAATTGCCATGTTACAGTAGGAGTATGGAAAACATAAGCACGTGAATGAACATTGGCAACAATTTAATTTGAATACAGTTTTTCGCCGTTTTCGGCTGTTCAGAATTTTCCAGATGGAATGCGTCTCTTTGCGGCAAGGAAAAAATTTATCACAGATATATTAAACTGAGTTCGGTGGATTTCCCGTGCTGCTGCTACTGCGAAGCATCTTGAAACCTTGCGTTCCATCTGGGCCTCGTGGCTGACGCATCACCATAACTTTACGTCCTTCCTCAGAGACACTTTTCATGCGTGCAATCAAACGCTCTGGTCTCGGCTTTTCACTGTAAAAATGGGCAAATGATCAAATATGTTAACATTTCAATTCAGAAAAAATGTTAAAGTGCTCCTACGTTATACTACAGTAAACAAATGACATATGCATCAGTGGGTATAATTAACTGGGAAATTTATGAACACAATGCTATTTTACATACTAATTCAACTTGCTATGTCGGATTACAAGTGATCATTGATTCATAGCCAACTGTCTCCATAGCCATGTAACTGAGATCTGTAGCTCTTGCTAGTGCCTCTGAGGTCTGAACCCCAGTGCCTCAAGTAAAAACGTGCTATTCGTTGTCATAAAACCAGTAGGAAGGGTGGTCCTATTTTTGACTGCTACTTTCAAGTTTTCCTTTTAGACAAAAACCTCTGCTCCAGAACTAAGCCTCCAGAAATGCAACCCACTGCTCTAAAAATACACGACAACTCTACCTGATGCTCTGTAACAATCATCTTTACATTTTGCCTACACAGTCTCCTAGCAGTTCAACTCAGACTAACCAAGTCTTGCGGACATTGAACGCGGCCCGACTGCCATGTAGGTTCTGCACTACGACGAACTCAACCTCATCACCCAAACAAAGCTCTGAGCTGTCTTGGATGTCAGCCAGCTGGAATGGCAGCCTGCCATCGTCCTTATCATAATTCAAGGTTCCAGACTAAACAATGGAAGACAAAAGAACAATTCATGAAACAGAATCCACAGCAGCAGTGATTCTTGTGGCAGTAAGAACACGTGAAGGTCTAGGTTTTAATCCTTATGCATCATGCATAGTTCAAACATGCATTTAAAGAAAAATTATGCTGCCATCATGTTCATGCATCAACAGACAGAAACCTCAACCTCAACAGACGCATGTTATGATGTACTTAAACTGTCCTTAACCTACCAAAACACCAAGAGACAAATTAAACTACTGCACATTCTAAACTGTGTGATTAGTGAATTTCAAATTTATCAAGTCTAATTCATTATTGTATCTAATGGAGAGCTGGACTCACAGAGACCTAGCAAGCAATAAGATAGGAATTTCTAAAGCAAACTCACTTCAAATAATATTTTGAAATCACAGAAATTCAAAAATAAATATATATGCCAAGTGATGCAGGCACTATTTATAAAATGTTTATTTTGTTAATAGGTAGCTCAAAACCTTTTTCACTCTTACTGATTTTTGCAACACTACACCTATTTTTGAAAAATTCTTTAATTTCCATATTTAAATAGTTTTATTTTGTATTAATCGCCTTCACTGTAGACCTGTTCCTCACCTCAGCCGTCAGAGACTCAATTCTTGACTGGACATATCTTCGGACAGGCGCCACTTTAACTGCTCGTTTCTTACCAGAGTCTCTGGCCACTGCTACCTGAAAACGGACCAACTCGCCCTTCTGAGGCATGTCCCTCTTGTCAACTAGGCTCATAATCCCATATGGATATGTTACGTCCATTACGTCACCATCTTTGTTCTCCAGCTGGATCAAGCCAGAGTACTCTGACTGGTCTGAAGTTGCTACACTCAGTGTCTTGAAGATTCTTCCTTCTAGCACGTCAAGCTGAATATCCTACAAAATTTAGAGACAATACAAGCAATACAGGTCCATTTACATGCATTCTGTTTACACCAAACAAATTATATTAATCGTGTGGCAACATCATCCCAAAGCTACCAAATTAAAACCTGGAAGTCATTAACCCCTTAACTCCCAGACTTGAGAAAATCCTATTACCGAACCCTTCCTGCCTATCGATTTTTCGTTTTTACTGAGCGACTATTACAAGTTCTCTGGTCAATAAAATACACAACTTCAGTAAATAAATATCACTCATACTATCACACATACCAAATACATCTGGGAAAAACCACGACTCATAACCCCAGTTCTGGGAAAAACCACATTAGACTTTGGTACACATAAGCAGCATTATTTTATGTATCGAGGTTATAATGTGGCCAGCAAAAAGTCGCTGGATATATCCAGCACTCAGGGTAATACAATTTATTTCCTGTGCCAGATAAATCCGTCAACCTAGGGAGTTAAGGGGTCAATGTATGATACATAGACTGGCAGTGTAGCACTACAGGTGTGCTACAATTCTTCAAGCAGGAGTTGAACCATTTGCACAGCAAACAGCAAAACAGAGTTGCCCTAAACAGGCACTTCTACTTTTCCTTTCCTTTCCTTTTTAAATGCTGTCCCTGTATTACATGTCACCAGTGCAGCTGGATTTACACATCTTCAGTGTTTTCTTTATCTATAGATTATCCCAGTGCTCTAAGTATGTGACCCAGCTGTGACTCTTGAATCCAGGTTGACAATGGAATCTTATGTTACCAACATTACACAATCCTGTTTTTTTTTACCTGACGCAACTTCAACGTCTTCATCAGTCTCGAAAACTTGATGTTGCCAACGCTCTTGCCCATTCACTTGTCTTATCATGTCCAGATAATTGCAATTCCATGCTCGGTTCTCTTTCTCATCGTCCTTTTAACTTCTTATGATCAGTTCTGCATGCTTGCCTTGTTCTTCAGCTTCCTTTAAGATCTCCAGTTAGACTTAATGTCTTCAAAATTACACTGGTTATCTTTTCTAGCTCAGTGCAGTTTAAAGTTGCTGTCCTTGTATACAAGATCATGTCATGTCATGTAATCATCTCTATACAAGATGCTTCGTGGTATAGCACTGAGCTACCTTGCTGACTTATGCAGTCCACTCATGCTTAATCCAACCAGGACAAACTTAAGATGAGCCTCCTCTGGCCAACTATTTGTTCCAACTTAACAAAAACCACGTACGGTTTTCGTGTCTTTTCACATGCTGGTCCACATCTATGGACTTCACTACCACCAGCTTTGTAAAACCCTTCTCTTTCTCTTATTTCACTTCACAAACAGTTGAAGACTCATCTATTTCAAGCTATGAGTGCTTTTGAGGTGAATTCATAAATTAGTGCGATATACATATCTGGTTAATAATAATAATAATGAATTGTAAATTTATATATATATATATATATATATATTTCTTTAAACTATTTAGTTGCATCTATTTGATTGTTAAGTTGATTGTGCACATTCAAGTACTATTCTTTGGGCCTGCATACAGTTCTCATGGAACTCTAGTTGGTACTGTGTGCTTATATAGCTCTTTTGCTTTTGTACACAATTTGTGTACCTCTTATGCATATAGCAGTAATGGTGTTACCTACTTATACATACTTCAATTGCCATCTCACTACAATGTTAATTAGCGACCCTAATAAAATGGGACTCGAGAGCTGAAGAAAGAAAACACTTTTACAACAACAGAACTGAGTTAAGAACAATATGCACTCATTCATTCATTCATTCCCTTTACCTCAGTTGGAAGACGGCCTCGGGTGAGACGGTGCAAGTTTTCAGCACTAATTTTTCCATTTTTCTGAGAAACTATGAACTCAACTTCATCCCCAAGTTCAAAGTCAGCTATATCTCCATCGTATGCACTACAAGTCATAAAAACAGACATACTGCATGAACAAGATAACATATTAGGTAGAAGGAAAAACTAATCTGACAACAAAATAGGTCCTGCTAGGCACAGAGGTTTAAGACTGTGGTGCACCACATGGTTTAAATTCAGGACAGAAGTTTAATCTAAGAAACAATACTGACCCATGCCTTTGAACTTATCGATTAGAAATAACAACAGTAATAAAATTCAATGCAAACAGACTCCTTTGCATAATACCAAATCAAGGAAATCTTTTGGCAGTAGTAATTTATTTCTTATATTTATAGTGTGTGATAACGAAATAAAACCGGATTAGAAAATTGCATGCAAATACCTGGATAACAGAACAATTTTTGCACGCTGTTTAGTGAAAAAATGAATGCTGCTTAGTGAAAAAATGAAGACAATGCTTTTATCTTCATTTTTCACAGAATAAAAAGAAAGAAAGGGTTAGACATTAGTCAGAAAATAACAGCCAAACTAATGAATCTATATAAAACAGCAACCAACAAGTTCATAGATCTAAAATGAGCTCACATCAGGTGTTCAAATCAGGAAAGTGGCAGATGATTAAGTAAAGACTACACAGAAGAGTACTGCTTTATTTTCATATCTTTGGTGAGCTAGAAACATCACAGCTAAACATTAACTCACTGCAATAACACTTTATATATTTACAACTGTCAAAATGTTCTTTCATTTTACTATTTCACTGGATGTTTCTGCAACGTTAATTTTGTATTCTGTAAATATGAGCCCATCATTGTAACAAACTTCACAAAGTCTCATGTTTGCCAACACACGTCAGGTTACACTTTATTTTCTTATACTTATGACATGAGTACTTGTGAAATGTTTTAACTACCTGTAGTGAAAGAATATTTCTTTTTCATGGTCTATGGTTTCAATGAAGCCAAAGCTATCCTTCAGTGTCACCACATAACCGCACTCTTTGTTCCCGTTTGAGCGGCCAACTACTCGTACATTCACAGCAGTTCGTGTCATTGTTTTCGCACATTCCGAAATCTGGAATTCAACCTGACAAAGAAAGGAAGAAGTTATGCTCTCACTGGACTAAACCAATTTCGGTTTAACATAATCAAGCAAAATATTTCTATCATGCCCAACAGAAGCCACAGCTGTGCACTAAAGACTAGCTCAGGTTCCCTACATCTTGAAATGCTCAGACCAGCACATTAGATGGCAATTCCTCAACAGATCATCACTCAACAATTTCAGTGCATGTAATCAAGCAAAGCCCCAGAGTACCGATGTGTGTGTGTGTGTCAAATCCAATTTGCTGCATAAAAACTACCAAAGCACCAGCAACAATCACTGCTACAAAGGTCTTGATGAATTGGTAACCGTTTATCCTAAGTTTTGAATCCTGATAACTTGTGTAAAAATACGTTAAATCCTCAAGCATTGCATTTCAACATCAAGGCATTAAGTGCAGACAAAGGCCAAGAACTGTCACAGGTAACTTACCTTATCTCCAAGTTTTGGAAGGTTGCCATCGACAGCAGAACTGCTGTATGGTATTGTTTGCTTTGTGTTGTTAAAGTCATACATCACTATACCAGGGTTCATGTCCTGACCTGAAACGAAACACATAAAGCAGTTTTTTGTTAATCACATAAAACAAAACCATATAAATAATATGAAATTAGCAAAGGCATGGCAAAGTAACATAATCATGCAATTATGTGATATGTTGCATAAGCTGGTTAATGATGCCATTCAGAAGTAGAACATCTCAACAGCTGAAGAATAACACAGCTAAAACAAGAACAGAAATGACAATCAACCTTCTTAAGATAAGCATCATCATGACTGAAGCACAGCATGCTGATTACTGTTATTATCACCATGCAAGTACCGGTAATTATGACTAATGTTATGCTACTGTATCATGATGGTTGTGCAGTATCTCCACGTTTCCACGGTTCAAATTATTTTTTAAACACCACTATCTAGTGACAAAGCATAAATCAATGGCATTGAACAACTGTGCATACAAGAGTTGCTCAAGGTCCCTAGATAGTAACTATCTCAGAGGGAATTCTAACCGCACGCTCCCTATTGCAAGGCAAGCACTCCGGCTACCATATCACTGACAATCTCTTGTCAACTGTTGCCACTGAAATGCTCTGTTAATGTCCCAACCTCAGCTGAAAGATCTAACAATCCTAGAACTCCTTTTCTGAATAGCTGGCAAGTGTCTTAATACTTGGAACTTCGTTTTGCCTAACAACATTCTCATCAACTCTCTGCCAATTTCACATAATGCCTTAGAAATTGAAACATTCAGCTGCACTAGAGAAAGGCTGGAGTGAATTTACACACATACAAAATATTTATGCTCTAAACAGTTGATATGAATTGTCACAGGTTTTAACCTCTACAGTTTTCTGGCATTCCCAGAGTCAACTCAGATTAACAAAAACTATGATTTAAGAAACAATTTGTTGTTAGGCGATATCCATACCAAAGCTCCTTTGTGTCCCAGACTCTTTCTCTACAATTCCTGTGAACTTCTCAGCAGCACATTTGTCAACAGCAATTGTTCCTTTCGGTAGGTACCGAATGCGTATGGCTATCTGACGTGATTCATTTGTTGGGTCCTGCAACAACAATCATCAGTAATATTCTAGTTATGCTAATCAGTATTAGCTCCAAATAACTATATACATTAAACTTCTTGTCATTAACAAATTTGCATGCTCACTAGCTGAAGATTCGTTAAGAATCTTAATGCAATTTTGAAAGTAAGTGAAAACTGGTGTTGTGTATCAAGAATACTTGTCCTCATATGAAAGTTTTAAGCTGGAAAAGATGGACTTTTGTATTAAAGCAGTTAGGCAACATGTCACTGGATGTCACTTAAAATTAGTGTGGGTTTTTAACGAAGGCAACAAGGCATTAATACAAAAGTAAAGCATGAACAGTCTCTGGAAACATGCATGCACATCAAGTTAATAATGTCAAATTGGTGTCATTAGATAGGTTTTGTGGGTGTTTTATTTAAAAAATTGAGACAAAAACAAATGTAGTTTGGTATTCCAACAACTTGTGCAGCAAATCAGTGCTGATACAGGCAATCTGCACAACACTTGCAGTTTAGTCTGATATTAAACACTAGACAACAATGTCTATATTTAACCTGGCCCAGCTGAAGGTATGGCCAGCAAAGTACTACATTCATCATGCAACTTTCACTTTTAATAAGTGTGATTTAGTCTACTTCTTTTGTTATCCATCTTCACTGAAGACGTCTTACAGCAATATTCATTACAAATTTCTCACATTAAGCCACGAATATTTTGTAAGCTGCAACCACTGATGTTCATTGTAAAAAGTGCAACGTACCCACTAATGTTCATTGTAAAAAGTGCAACGTATAATAATTTTGCATAATATTCAGTCACATTACCAGCTGAAAAACATTTCTTACAAAGTCACACCTTTTTAGGTCTGCCAGATAGCTAAATTTCAGTGTCTTTGAGAGGTTCTTAAAAGGCACTATACATGACCAGACACATACATACTCATATACATGTATATCTCTGAAATACAAAATGCAACTTCATCAACATAAAACTGATTATACCTGTATAACTGTAAATTCCACTTCATCTTGAGTTTGTGGTGGCCGTTTTGGGTTCAAAAGTTCACTGAAATGAAAGAACATGCGTGCCTCCCGATCTGTGCAGCGAATAAAACCAAAGGCTTCCTTCAAAGTGGTTATAAATCCCTGTGGAAAAAAAGCCACCATTTTAAATTTTAAAAAATGCACAAACATAATAATGTAGAACTAAGTAAAAATGCAACAGTGCGATAAAAATGTACAAGTGCAAAATCCCAAATAAGTAAAGCACTTCCTTATTTTAAGAAAAATTAAATAAACATTCTTAAAATAAAAATGCTAAAATACTTTAAAATAAATTAGATTAAACAAAAAATGAGATTTAAGAAAAAAGGAAAAATGATCAAGTATATAAAAATACACAAGCATGAAAAATAATCTGCATATGAATACAAACTAAAAATTATTTTACCTTCTCCCTTCTTTCATGATTTATGTGAAACGTTTCTTCCAATAATTCGATGCTGATAGCATGCTGTAACCTGTCCCTCCGATCACTTACTATGAGGAATTCTACTAGATCCCCCTCTAACAATGTATAGTCATACAAATCATCATCCCCAAAAACAATTTCTGTGGAGCTAAAACAAAACAAAGATGCAGTAAATAAGCTAACTATTCATGAAAATCTGTCAGCAGAGAAGTGATTAGATAAGATTACACCACTCACAGGTTTCTTGACACATCAGCACACAATGTAACCAGCCTTAAATGCATAATCCTCTAAAATGTGCTTAGTGTGAAGCATGATAAGCAATTGTCTTCTTGTTTAATAATAATAATAATAATAAATAAGTTTAATAACAATTTACAAAAAGGCCAAAATTAAGTCTGCAATAATTAGATATAATTTACTCAATTAATTATTTTAAAAGGAAACCTTAGTAAAAATGAATATTTCCTCCTATGTAACCCAAAAAGAAAGGCTATCCAACTTAGCTGCTCATGTATTCGCACTTCAGCCCAAAGGTCTTCAAATCCAGGCACACATAAGTGAGGACTGTGACTGACGCAAAGGGTTGTAAAAATTAGTTGCTACCTTACTTTACCTTACCTCATCATTGTCAGCTAGGATTTACTGATAGGAAACTAAAAGCTCAACAAAGCAAGGTCCACAATTGCATTTAAGCACTTACACTAAAGGATCATTTCCATACACAAGATTTGAGCTAACACAGACTGAAGAACTGTAAGATGACTTAGGTGACTGAAGTGTTTCACTACATTACATTATGTAAAACATCAACACCATGGTAAAGGCAACATGCTAGTTTTAAAGCCTCTGTGATAACTCCATAGATGCAGGGTCCCAGGGTTTCAAGGATCTTTCAGCTGAAGCACAAAACAATCACAGCACCCAACAACAGGACATCTTTCTAACTTCCCAATATGCACTGGTATGTACGTATGCATCTGAACATTTGTTTATAAAGTGCACTTTAGGCAACTCTCATTTATCCGACATTTGGGACTTATATAATGATGACCCCAAAAGGATGGAGGACTCAGCTGGCCAAGATGGCTTTGTGTGGATAATCATCCATCCTAGTACAAATCAGAATTGATGTTGCTACACTTCACTATTCACCACTCCTTCGTATGTACTGCCTCCTTTAGAATTCATCCAAGTGTGTTTGCCAGCATCGTATCTGCAGCACTATGATGTCCCCAGTTTACCGTTTTATTACTGGTAATGTTGGTTAGCACGGTAGAAATTTTCATTCCTGGTAGACAAGTCAGTAGCAATCTAGCAACTGTACATTATTATCAAGTAGGTAAATAAATCAACATAAGGCTTATGTAGAAACCATTTGCCATTGCACGTACCATCTGCCAGACTCGTAGGCGATGCGACCAGACATGATTTCACTCTGTCGCCGACCATGCCCCTGTTTTGGCAGTTTTAAGATCCTGCCCCTCTGAGGATCTGGCGATATGTCCTCAAACACCACAGTTCCAATGGGCAATGATTTAACGCTGACAGCTACTTCTTTATTCTAGAAATCCAGAAAAACAGCAAAGTTAACGAGAATTAGATAATTAAATCCAACACATGTTACTTAACAGTTATTGTCAAGATGCAACTGGGCTTAGACAGTTGTCTCCCAAAAATATCTTTTCAGTGTACAGCAAGACTGCTCGCTATATGTTACCCTAAATGTGATACATGCTGTTAAAGGACTCATATTTCTGGATAGATTCTAAAGGGTGCAACACATATAAAGGAGTGACTTGTGCAAAAAATTCATGTGACAAGAAATAACTGCTTCCATGCTGTCATAACTAGGTAAGTGTACAAGACCAACATTCAAGCTCTTGAAAGCGGCTGACAATTACATTTCTCGTTTGAATGCTGAATTCAACTTCATCGCCCAAGTTCAGGTTCCCAATGTCTCCTTTGTATTCACTGTAGTGGAAGAAGATCTCCTTCACAACATCTGATCGCTCAATGAAGCCAAAGTTCTCTTTGAAGGAGCACACAACACCTTGATATACCAGACCTGGAAGGCCAGCACCAGCCTTGCGAATCTTGCGTGCCCGAAGATTGCTGTTTCTACAAATTTACAAACATATAAGCACATTAACAGAGATTCCAAAAGGCATCATATAAGTACCTGGATACAAAAATACATACACACATACTATGCTCATACAGACAATCAGTCAACCAATCAGCCAGTCAACCAATTTATTTATTTACATCAACACAGCTAAACAATTGGTACCCAAAATGTGATACATGCTGTTAAAGGACCATTTTTATTGCAAAATGCTTAAATTTTCTGGATAACTCACAACCTTCATAACATCATAAGTCATAGCATCACAGAAATGCCTTAATTTACATAAAGATTTGAATAAATTTATTTACTGTTCCATACTACAAATCTTCAGTCTGGTTATTGATACAAACCTTTCATCTGTTGCGATAAAAAATTCGACTTGGTCACCAGCTTGCAAACGCTGCCCTCCTTCAACATCCTCAACAGAATAAGCTAGAAAAAACATCTCGCCACTCTGCTCATAGGATACACTGCCATCCTGAGAACCAGTCATCTCACCATCACCCTAGAAAACCCACAATTTTTTCACACAACCATCTAACAACCCATTTGAAATAAGTATATATATGCACATATATCGATCTACACACTTAATATAGCACCATTTCAAGTATCACACAAAGTGATCCACATGACTATCTTATTGATCTAAACAAGTGCATTTTAAGGCAGTCTGAAAATGTTTGGCTCGCAATTTGAACTCAGAGCTCCCTGACGTGTGCCAACACAGAGTTGGCCAACAAAGCCCACCCCAGAAGGAGAATGATTAACCTTATTCTTTCTCAGTGGTGAGCCAGTGGAACATGTCCCTCCCATTACATTATAAATAAATGCAGCCTCAAGTTAAAGATGCTGATCTGCAGTATCAACTCCAAATTCAAACTGCAAAACTTTAAGCAGAAAAGTAGAACTCATCCTCTTTGAGGATTCTTTACTCAGTCATAACAAGCAAAAAACTAGCAAGCAAACATGTATGTCATGTAAGTACAAGTAAGCCAACACCATTTGCATTTTAAATCCATTTTCATCTCAACTCTTACTAAAATTTAAAAATGCTTTTAACATGAGTGCCAAATATGCTGATGACAGTTACCATCTTATACCATTCTGCAATAGCTTAATGGTCCAGGCTGAACTGGACCACGTTACCCTTGGGCAGCCACATGCAACTTAAAACTTAATCATAAAAAATGTGAAATGATATTCAGCCAAAATAAGAAATCAGCCAATAATTTTACCTAAAGTGATTCCTGGTTTAACCAGGGTACCAAAGATGAGAATACTGGGTGTTTCCCTATCAAGTACGTTAAGTTTTGATTCTCATATTGATCGGATCCACAGTCAGGCACTCCAGTCTTTGTATGCCATACAAATTCTTGTAGCACATGGCCTCACTGGCCTTCAGCTCTACAACGTTGTCCAAGCCACAACACTAGCCAGGATGCTGTACGCCTCTCCCGCGTGGTGGGGCTATGCTGGAATACAGGCTAGGGATCGTCTCCATGCTTTGATGTGGAGACTTGTGCACCTCTACTATCTTCCTGGGGACTCCCGTACGTTCGATGAACGCTGTGGCATGGCCGACACTCGTCTCTTGAAAGCAATTTTGAACAACCCAAACCATGTCTTACAACAGCTACTCCCGCCAGTCAAAACCCTCTATTATTCCTTATGGCCCTGCCCCCATGATCCCTCCTGCTGACAGTTTAACGCGGAAATCTTTTATTACTAGGATTTAGTACGCTTGATAAGGTTTTTCCTTTAAACTTTAGCTTTTCAAATTAAATACTTGTACCCTGATGTACAATTAGCTATTGGTTAGTAAAGAATATATTTACTTACTTAATAACAATAATAATAATAATTTAGCCAGAAACTGTTGCTGCCCATTAAGACAGCTGTTACAGGTTATATCCAATATAAAGACAATGAGATTGAATATCCGGTGCATTGTGTGCATTTATTGTATGAGGCACTAATGTAGCTTGTGTGTTAAATAGATCAGTGAACAAATCATCAAATTCCAAAAAAACTAAAGGAACTTTTCTGCTTACACAGATGGGTCGGGATGGCTTGGCTTCTGTCAAAATGTTTCCAATCACGGCACTTTCACTCATGATCTCGCCCGACTTCTTGATACTAGGCTGGCGAATTAGAGAAATTGCTACTGGTTTATTTGTAACTTGATCACAAGCTTCCTCAAACTCCAGAATGTCTGAAATATTTCATGAATACACTGCAATAAACTTAACAGAAATTGGCCATGTTCATTTCAGTTAGGTTTATTTGCTCTAAACTGCTGCACAGCTTTAACATCTACCCAAAATTTCTGTATCAAACCTATATGACCTATCAAAGTTCAACCCAGCATCTCCTATGGATTGATTTTTTATTCCAATTTCACTTGAAACGACCATCGAATGATGCCTTGGGCATTATAACAGCACTACAGAAGTCATTAGATTAGATTAGTACTAAACAAGAACAACTTTTCACCACGTGCTGATTTAGTGGTGTTATGTTTCCATATCCTAAAACCAAGTCCTCTTTCATTCATGCCATCTAACACTTGCAAAGGAAAATGTAGTTTTTCACTCAAAGCCAGAACAAAGAAATATATTTAAAATATGTTTTTCAAATTTCAACAACAATTATCAGCTTCACAACCATCTTTTATATGCCAACTTCTATCGCATTATCCATCTTTCTAGCTTTGCAATCTTAGGTAATCTCCAAAGTACCATATTTTGCGTTCAATAAGTTGCAGTTTTTTTGAAGGAACTTCCAGGGCTGAAACTTAACAAAAATAACTTGTGTGTGATATTTAATATAATTTCCAGTGCTGAAAAACAGACAAAAGGAAAGATATTAAAAGTATCCTTGAAGCCAAGGTTGACCAATTTGAGTACTGTCCAGTTTATGTATTACAGACTTTGAATGCTGTTAAAATTAGAGTAGGAGCCAAGTTTTAGTGCAGTAGAAAAACTCAAAGATATAAACTGTCTGATGTGAAAGCACTGTAGTCTGCTTGCCAAATGATTTTGACCAATAACAATAACAGGCCACATTGCAATGAAGTTAAGGGTCAAAATGATTGTGATTTCAACCCAGACAACTGATAGTTCTGGCTACATTAATATCGCCTGTTTCTTTTAAGCATCAGTAGTCTGTAGCAGACCGCCTTGGAAACCATGCTGTTTGGCCTGTTGCGAGAGGTACGACTGATACAGAGGCTGCAGTCTATGGCAGGCAGAGGTGGAGGTTACAGCTACTGTAATTTATCTCAGTGCTATTAGTGAACAAGGAGTGGTTCCACTTAGTACAATACAACTGTAATTTGATAATGCCTCTTTAGCACAGCAACAGCCCTGCCCGGTTGCAGCCTGTGGTCACTGCTGCATGGGTCTACAGTCCATCACCCCAACAGCACGTTTAGCAGGTCTACAGCTGTGTACAGCTGATACAGGCTAATAGTCATTGGCATCATCCAACTAGGACAATGATGGCAAATATTATCAAATTATTTCTATGAAAGATCCACTTTAATTAAAATAACCCATATAAACTAAACTTTGTTAACTGACTTGCTTGTTTTCACTGTGGCACTATATATATAGTATCTTTCCACATTTATTATCCTTAGCTCCATTGGGTGGGATTAATAATACTATAATTGCACCATGAAATTTATAAAAGCAAGGCATTAGGCATTAAGCAATGTTCAAGTATTGCAACCTCAGCATCTTCTTCATAAACCTACGTCACACAGGCTCAAACTGGTAGGTCATACTCAAGAGCCTAGGCTGACGACGGGGACGAGGCCGGCATATCAAACCCAGCGGCTGGCCTGGGCCGGGGAGTATCAACTCACTGCCAGCCTTGTGGGAGTGGGCATAAACCAAAGTGGCCTCCTGAACTGTAACTGGGAGGCATGGTGGGGCAGTGGGGGCTTAGGTGGCCTGTGTGGAGAGGGTCAAAAACACCAGCTGTTTTAAAACCTCTGTTTTACATCTACTGAATGTTTTTGATTGCACTCAGCAGCGGTCTGTAATGCAGACCTGTACAGTTTTTCAATATGGTTTTTTCAATATGCCTCCCTAAATGTTTCAGCATGGGGCAGATTCAAATTAAGCTAGCTCAAACTAAATTCAAATTAAGACCATACCATATGATAAAAAAAACCTGTAATTTGATGCCTTCCGTACAAAGTTAAGAAGTGCAGCACATTGAAGCCTGGGGACAGGAAGTATTAAGAACCATAACAAACTGGAAGAGGTAAGTTTTCAGTTTCGGGCAAAAGATAGTCTCGGAAAGAGAGTTGCTAACAGCTCCAGACAGAGGGACCAGCAACTGGTAGAAACAAGTAAGAGTCATATTTTCAACAAGTTAATCACAGAAAAAACTTTCTCCCAGACTTCAAAGTAAACGTGCACACCACAGCTGTGCACCAGCAACAACAACACAACCATAACACCACACATGTTCTGAATGCTAAAAGTGTCTGCATAGACCAAGTTTAATAAGACATTAGAAGCAGAACACAACGCAGCAAAACATAAACTCAAATGTGCAGTTAAACAATCCAAACCTCCAAGTTTCAAAGAATCTGAATCTCCTTTAAACTGACTGAAATGAAAGAACAGTCTGGCTTGTCGATTGTGGCACTGAACAAAGCCATAGGAATGCTATAACACAATAGAAAGCACATGATTACATATATGTGCAATGTATTGTAACTAAACCTTCATATGCAGTGAATCTTGGATACATTCAAACTTATATTAAGCTTGCAGAGCTGAAAATGGCAAATACAAAGAAGTCAAACAGCAAAAACAAATTATTTTGCCAACAGCTAATCAATGCCATACTCAGGGTTCCTGGTTTGCACATGTTCAGTCAGTACCAATCTCTTGAAAATGGACAAGACTTATCTCATGAAAAGCAAGCAGCATATACATCAGAAACTCATTACGACACAATCAAATCTCTTGAATTTGTGCATCATAACAAGTTTCTGGACCAGAAAATGAAAATGAAATGTAACAAAAATGGACAAGATTTATGTCATAGAAGCATGATTTATCTCATATAATGCCAAGTTTGGGAGTCATATTAAGACACACCTAATAACGAAGTCATGTCATAAAGACATTTTGTAGATAAATTAAGTTATGGATCTATGTTTCTGAAAGTCTTATATCAGATTTCATGTTATGATGAAGAGTGTTATGTTGTATATGGCAAATGGGTGAAGAACTATTAATTTCAACATAAGAATGCATGGATATTAAAAACAAACTACAAACTACAATTTGAAATTTTAACTGGCATAATTTTTTATTTATTTGTGCACAACAACGCTTGAACTAAAAATGCCAAAAACTGCATGCTTGCCACTAGAACATATAGCATGTATTTCCATTTGAGAATAATTCAACAACTTAATCAAAACATGTCCTACCAGTAGCTTTTCAACAAATCCCGTTTCTCGTCGGCCATACTTGGTTGGATTGCTGTTATTACTCGATGAATTGGTCAGTGAAGGCACTTCACCATTTGAAGACTTTCTGAGATATCCTGTCTGAGGAGCAAGATTTACAAGTTCTGTGCGCCGACGCAGTGATGTGTAGCCTGAATCATTATTGTTCTGCAATTAAATTAAAATATTTTATATACTTAGTAGACTGAACACACAGTTAGAAAGGCACTACCATCAAGCAGCATAATTTGTCACTGGATGAGTTGAAAGTAAAGTGACTCAGTGGGGCACTGACCAAAAGTTTGGCATCCACCCTCGGTTGGCTCAAGGCCCTACGTAAAGAAATGGCCCTCAACCATGCCCACACGGTAAAAATAAAGGAGGTATCATGGTGGATAATTCCACCTGTTGATGAATGGCTGTCATATGGGAGGAAAAATCGACCAAAGTATGGCATAGTACAGTACATACCCATTTATTCAGTCATCAGGAGGCAAAGCCGCAATGACCGCTTGCTAGCAAACTGTGAGTTAAGAGGGACATGCTGAAATACAGTAGTTTATGATTTATGTAAGCCTCAATGTGGCTAGAAAGCTCAAAGACATAGACCGTTTCATGTGAAGGCACATGCACTGTGGCCTACTACCAGATAATTTTGTCCAATTACATTGAAAGGCCACAGTGATCTCATGTTATGGGTAAAAGTGAATGATTTTAATACAATTTATGTTCCTGGCTACATCAACACCTACTGTTTCCAGACATTATTTTAAAGTGTAAAGTCCCTGCACTGAACTGCCCAGCTTATCAATACCCACTTGTTGTAACCTTGGCTGAGACAGCAGCTAAGCTCCTGCTAGTGTTTGCTATGCTGGACGCAGTAGACAACGGCACTGGTACTAAAATTTATCTCAGCTACAGCCGATATTAGGTATGGTCTCTTTATCCGTTTGGGGAGTGGAGACATGTGCAGCCACATTAAGTTCACCTGCTTCAGGACTGCCGGGCTTAAAGCCAGCAACTGTTTCTGTGTATTCAGGCAGCTGTTAAAGTCAGCAAAGGATGTCTACAATAATGACTAAGAGACTGAACATAATTAGCTAGTGCAGCATGTGTATTGATTTCACAAAATTCTGCCATGTAATGGTACAAACAAAGTTCCTGTATCACAGGTCCTTGCGTCTCGCAGGTTAAATAGGTAGCATCTGGAGGTAGGTCACAAGTTAAGCAGAGTCATGTGTAAACGGGTGGTGCATAAAAGGGACTGCACTGTAAAAAGGTGGATGATCCCCAACCAGCAGTCAAATTCAGAGCATAAACTGTGTTGCATAATGTATTGTCAGTGCTGCTACTGAAACTATATTAAGTATTAATTTGAGATACTTGCTATAATAAAAGTTTCTAATGCCACATGACACCCCATCAGAAAATGTCTTCATCATTGCTTGTCTTTTTCCAAACATCAACAGCTTCCCAGAACTTTGTGGAGGCTTAAATTGTCATATAGTGCCACTATAATTCTACGAGCACACAGCCTGCACAGGACTCTGCGGCACACTGACAGCCAATATAGAGATCGCAAGGCAGAAGTACTATGGTCATGATGACCTATCTCGTAAAGGATCCTGGTCACAGTATTTTTAACCCACTGGGCAGTTGCAGTCTTCGCAAGCCTGACTTACGCAAAGTTGTAGTAATCCAGTTTGTTGAGGAAAAATGCTGACAGTCACCTTCCCTCATAGACACATTTCATTAGACACTCAGTGACCATAGTTGGTCACCAATTGCCACCAGTGGCACTATGCAGACCAGCGATGGTCCCAATGAATGTGCCCATCTGGGTTTTCACTCAGCGTCAAACATGCTTCATGTGATTCAGTTGCTAGAAACAAGTGCATGGTAGCTTGCAGATGTGATGCTTTCTTAATAGCTCACTGTTGAGCATGGTAATGGACTTCACAGGTTTCAAGGGAACAGCAACTCCTTAATGGTATGATGAACAGTCTGTGCATAACTCTAAAATCACATGCATGCAAAACCAAGGGCCCACAGGTCAACTTTAACATACAAAAAAATTACATACCTTCAGTTTCATATCCGAGATGTTCATTATGTTGGCAGGCTTATTGCTAGTTGATATTAAGTGCCTCTTGAGTTGGTTCAGTTGTTTTTTTAAAACAAGAACTATTTCCGCCTTCCTTTAGCAAAACTTAACAATTTGTTGCAGACAGAGTTTGGTACAACTGTGAATTCTTTGCAAATAAAATAAATTGGCTTCAGACTTGAATGCTGCAGGCAAAGTTTTGAAGATTCTGTAAAATCAATCACAAATAACAAATACATATCTTTATCCATATTTACATATATATGTGGTCCATCAGACTCATGGCTATCTTTCTTTTGGATGTGTCAATTTCAGAAGAGGTCTTTAGTGAAAATTGTAGTTTTCTGACCTTCTTATCTGACCAGAAGAAGAAGAGAATGCTTCTTAAATCAAGTCATATGAGGATTTTAAAGTTGCTTACATTTTATATTAACAAAATTTTAAATATATTATCATAAACCTCATCAAAACTTTATCAAAAAGTATATCATAATGATTCCAGCATTTAGCAGTAAACAACAAAGTGACAATAAAGGCAAATTAAAATTATAGTTAGCAAATGTTGTGCTCTAAATGCCTATTGCTGAAGCCAGACTAAGACTCCTATGTTCAAAGCAGACTGCATATTGGCTTAAGCTCATCATAACTATTCTAAAGACATGTCTTCAGTATCTAGAACACATCTTCTGTTTCAGAAGAGGCTCCAAAAATGTAGCCTAAGACTTGAAGCCGACAGCTTCAGACTGGAAATATTCGACTATTCACACGTGACCCGCTCTGACAAAATCAGTCTCAAATGTTCAGTGTACTGACCTTTTCACATATTTAGGCCAAAGATATCTTAATCCATATATTTTAAATCTAATAATTTTTACATTTAAAGTGCTGAAGTTTAATGACTTCAATGCATTAATTGTGATAACAGCAGATTAAAAATCCTATTTTGCAGTCATCTTTCCAAAGCCATTTGTTGCCCTCTGCCACACGAAATAACATTTTCTTATTAAACATTGTCTTAAATGTAATTTTCTGTCAATTTTTATGCATTTTAACTATTCAACTGATACAGTTATACTCTCTGGCCTTAGCTGAAGAGAAGACTTAATCAAGAATTATTAATATATTTCATAATGAACATAATAATGTCCACCCTAGTCACACATTGTGTGACATAAAAGCAGTTATTCTACTGGACACCTATATGTTAATCAACTATATGAACCAAACTGCTACGGTGTAACACAAGATAGCTTATCGTTGCCTGTATGGTTAGCAATTTAATCAAAATTTATAACATACCTCAAACTTATGCAATTTTCTCAAATATTGGTATATGCTGCTTATACTTGTATAGCATATTACCATGCTGTTTCCTATATATCAGCCAAAATTAATTCAAACAGGTCATTAAAAGTACTGATTACTAAGGAGATAAGGCATCCACCATTAATCTCGAATTTCTCAGAATTATAAATTTGATGGGACCTCATGATGCTCAACTAACAATATTTCCAAAACTACTTGGAACATCTATACAAATGACACATTACTTTAAAATACAATGAATGCACTGCTTCATTAAATAAAAATCTTAAAATGTGAAAATCCACCTTAAGACTCATTTTGTCAAAGCCAGTCACATATGTTTCTCACTTTACATACAGATTGAAATTTAGTCTATGGTGTCCCTGTCAAAATGTGGAGTTCATGAGAGGGATTCAGGAGATATTCCTGCAGTCCCCAACTTATGACATTTCTCTACACCCATGTGCTGAGTAGCGATGCAGGCTTCAATTGTGGTTTGCTATTGTTACTTATTGACTTCTTTTCCTCTGGTGTCTAATGCACTAGGCATTAACCGATGGTGCACCAAAACCAAGCTGTGATAAGGTCAATACCCAGAAAATCAGTCCACTGAGAAAAGTAGTCTGTGGT
Source organism: Norana najaformis (assembly GCA_964023275.1). Classification (NCBI taxonomy): domain Eukaryota; kingdom Metazoa; phylum Annelida; class Clitellata; order Crassiclitellata; family Hormogastridae; genus Norana; species Norana najaformis. The sequence goes on from OZ029917.1 coordinate 25,395,308, forward strand.
GGATGAGCAATTTGGAAAACGTAAGTCTTCAGTTGAGAACTGAATGAAACAAGCGACTGAGCAGAATGAACAGATACAGCAAGAGAGCTCCAAAATCTAGGCTGAGCAACCGAAAAAGCCTGTTCACCAAGAACAGTTCTAACTGTAAGTTATCACCAGAGAAAGGCAATCAGATGACCTGGTTCAATAATGATAATTCTGGGAATAAGAGGACTCATTTTAAGTATGGTGGTTGGCCAGAGTTCAGTGTTTTATAAACTGTAAGCCACAATTTGAAACAAATCCTTTGCTGAACAGGAAGCCAATGCAAGAGGTTATGCGCTCATATTTTGATGTAATAGTTATAGCTCTAGCCAAAGAGTTCTCAACTGTTTGAAGTTTCTGCAAGTTGTAATACCAGTACTGCTATACTTCAGAGATTTGAATCTCAGGCTAGCAGTCTTCGTGGGGAACTTACATGGTGTGGCATCCATTCAAAAGACGCAGGATGGTAAAGGATCTCAAACAATCAATTCATCAGAAAATGAACAGGGCTGAGGCCACACGGTCGCTACACAAACACGTGTATAGTTCCTTAGATACTGTTTGGAAAGCATTGCGTCTATCAAAATGAACACAATTAGGTAACATCAGTTCTTGGAACATTATTCTGGCAAAATTCTGGAGAAGCAACAACTACCTTTAAACTTGATATAATAAGACTCAGTAATTCAGTGTTCTGTGTGTAATATATTATTTTAAAAAGTGAACCACGTTAACATGATTCCAAATTGGAGTATCATGCTACTGGACAAGATACTAGAATTTGAAAGCCTACAGTCGAATTTGCTATTTTTGTTTTGCTTATTCTGTTGTTCAGCATATGTAATACTATAATTGTTCGTATTTATGTATTTTTATATATACGTCCACTTTACGTTTTATGGAAGAATTCAGAAATGTATGTTATTAAATCTAGAATTTGCCACGAGTTGGTGGTTACGAAAAAGTCTAACACGCAATTATCAACACCAAAAACCACACTTAATTCGATCATAACTGACTGGTCTTGTAAAGGCTTGAATGAGACCTCACCGTTTCGTTTAAGTTAGGAGGAAATCAATCGGAAGCCTTGGGGGAAATTTTTAAGTTTAAAGTACCACTAAAGGAAAACCGGAAATTTTTCTGAGCAACAAAAAACAAGAAACTTATTGATTGAACTAACTACGTCATTTCCCGTACACTGCAGTTTAAACCAAAGATTTAAGATACCCGTGTTTAACGACATCTAGGACTGCGAGTACTTGATATTCGCAAGTACTCGATTCAAAATAATCGAGTATTTGTTAGTTCTCGGGTACTCACCGGGACACCAAGCATCACCATCGTAATCGTAATTCCGAGATTTCTACAGCGCCCAACGAAAGCCGCGCCGCCGGGACCAGCTTATTCACAGGCACTCAGTCAAAACAAAATCGATAGGCAAAAAGGGTTCGGTTCCAGGTCAAGATCCAAAAGTCAAGCCGAGAGACAGCGTGGCAGCTATGGGGGGTGGTGTTTGGCTGAAAATGCCCGACGCATTTATTTCAAAGTTCTTTCTCTAACCCATAACTCTCTCCAACAATCCTAACCTACTTATCTCCGCAAACTATTTGCCATGCAATCACCCTACTCTACCCGTTCATCCTCTTTTCTCACTCTTGCCCATCCTTTTGTAACTAATCACCTTAGGTTCGCTAACCGATCCATATGCCACACTGAAGCTAGACTCTTGAACGATCTTCTTCCTGAGTTTCGCAAATTCTCCGTTCCTCTACCCCGTCTGTCGTTCACCCACCATCATCGGTCTCCCCTTATTTATTACTCCTCATGTATTCCATTCAAACTGAGTCTCACCTTTTCAAGAAATCTTACCCTGATTCATGCAATCCGCCGCCTTCCCATTTCTCTCAACCTAAGCACAACCCACCATTGCAAATCCTCTGTCCCCTTCTCTCTGGTCTTCTGGCAACCGGACTTTGTTCTTCTCATGGCATCTTTGAACAACCCCTCTGACTTGACGCAGCGCCCGTGAATAAGCTGGTACCATGCGCTTAGCTTTAAAGTAGCGCTTTAGAAATTCTTGAGATTACCAATTGCGATTACTAGCTATCTACTATTTTAATTCAGTAATCATCTCAGTCAACTATAAATGCAAATCCAACTCAATCCCTTAAAAGAATGCTTTCAATGCCATCTGTTACCAGTTTCACATTTACATTTACATTTTACAAAAGCTCACCAACACTGCACTTGTTGCCATCTCGGCACAGGTCTTTCATTAAAAAATGAAAAAAGAAAATATTCCTCTTCCCCAAATAATACCCTGATTCCTCCCCATTCCCTTGCATCTCTTGACATTTCAATTCTGAACACCTGTCTGACCCTTGGATCTTTACCTGGAACTGAACCTGACCGTAACTGCCTATCGATTCTAATTTGGCTGAACACCTGCGAATATGCTGTATTTGGGCGCTGTAGAACTCTGGAGATCTGGGTTACGATCGCTCTTCATCATCTACCCCATTCTACCCTATGAATTGCTTTATTCCCTATTCGTTTCGCTTACAGATCATGCAAGCGCCCTAGTGTTAAAACCGCCGTGTCGCAGATAATTCATAAGGACACTCTAGGAATACGAGGCGCGGATGCAGACCTTTCCACGGTAGTAGTGCAGTAGTAGCATTGCCAAAACACTTTATGTAGCGCATTGTATATACCTCAGAAAAGCGCTGCATCTATGACTGTCTAACTGATCCAAACAAATGCGTTTTAAGACATTTTGCAAATGTATGCTGCATGTAGTCAAAGGCTACAGTACATGAATGTACATGTAATGGCAGACAGTTCCAGGAGGACGACCCCAATACTTGAGAAGGTACGATGTGGTCGAATTGATGTGCGGAAGGGAGACATCTATCTCCAAGGGCCGCAGAACGCTATGATCGCCGACCCAGCCCAGCCAGCTTACTCGAGGCTGGAACACAGAGCTCCCTGATGTATGCCGGGGCGGTGCCGACAATTGGGGCACGTGCCAGCATGGTGATCAGATTCTTAATGCAATGCGTTTCCCAACAGGAAGGCAGCGAAGGGCTTCCGGAGGCGTCTCACTCCATAGTTCGACGAAGCCTGTTGTGATCTTTGCATAGTAGTCAGACGACTTGAACGACCATTCAGGCGAGCGCGCAGTGCTGAGGACCGTGCTGATGGATCAATCGCATACGACATCTGCATGGCGTATTAAAAGAAATAGAGATGCTTTACCGGGAAAGGTGATCAAACGCGATAAAGGCAACCCTCAACGATTGTCTTCTTCGCTTCTTACCACTCTGTTTCAAAGAAAAGCTCATAGAACAGGCATTCGTGGCAACGGACAATCTGGAGCTCGTGCGTCAAAAGGCTGACTCAGTCCGTCACTCACTGGAAGGTGCTCACCACCATTTTTCTCTCCAAAGGATAGCAGAATGTAACAGTTGGAGCCGATCTCCATCGGAGACCTGCTGTCGTCGTCATCGAAGTCGTGTTAGCCATCCTTTGACACCGTTTCTAATTGAAGATTATGTTGGTGATATTTTGTCGTTTTTACTGTTGTTATGTAACACTGTTTTGGCTGAGAGATCGCTTCCAGCTTCTCAGGAACGGGCTACTTTTTTGGCATCTCTTAAGTATTAAGCGTCGTGGACTTCATGTTAATGACATGGCCGTTTATCGCCCTATTTCCGACCTATAATTGCTATCAAAGATAGTTGAGAAATATGCGTCGATGCACTTTATATAATATCTAAAGACAAACTCCCTAACTACCCAAGCAATAGTCGGGGTTCAAAAATGTTCAGCCAAAATCTGTGCTTAGACGCATTCTTGTTGACATTTTGGCTGTTAATCGGGGGCATGTAACTCTCATCGCCGAGTAAAGATAAGTTTTACACGGCAAGTGTAAATGTCTCCACTTTTGGAATATTATTACTGTGTGAGTAAACTTTCCACTGACTTGCTGTACCAAAATGTAAACCCTTATCACAGCTTATTAGCGACATTCGCCCCTCCAGCAACCGCGAAAGATGCAAAGTCGGATCCCAAGACACAGATTTACAGTCTTGTCCTTCCTTAGCAAGCGCCCCATCCTGAAGCTTTCTTGAAGAGAACATGCAGATACTATGGACAGAGATCGTACGGAACAGCCAACCTATATCAAAATTAGAAGGGGCAGTGATGTGGTTGGCTTTAGGCATATAACACAGCTGGAGTCATCCTCGCCTTACGAAGTTATGAACAGACCGCGACCGCCATACAAACGCATCTAAAGAACTGAGCTATATAATGAGTACGCTGAACGGGAAGATTAGGCTGCGAGGGAGAAGACTGGCCATCCGCCTTCGTATTCCTAGGTTAAGAGAGCCTTGGAGGAATAATTGCCATTATGATAATTAGTTATACTGTAGTCTATACAATATAAATTGTAATTATATATTATAAATTTCAATTATTATGATTATGCCTGATTCCATTGTTACAATTATTATAATTATAATAATTTGAAATTACGCTACGGAGTATAGAGTATAATTATAATAATTATAAACCTACTGTATACACAATGGCGTGACTTTATCAGGCTCTGTTTTTCAGATTCGGACCCAGGTCCCTAGATTTGTTGTTGCCGCGCTTGTCCGTAGTCATTCTACGATGTAGGCCTATACTATATAATAATATATAATAGTTCTATTATATATATATATATATATATATATATATATATATATATATATATATATATATATATATATATATATATATATATATATATATATATATATATATATATATATATATATATATATATATATATATATATATATATATACTGATTGAGTGCGTGGGCTAAGACAAGTGCAAATCAACCAAGGAGACTGGAAATCCCACATGCTGGAGACGATGCAGAAGAGAGGAACGGCCTGCGACTGTATACGGTCTCACAGGCATCGGACAGCTATAGGTCAAGAAGAACCATTAGGTTCAGCACATCTTTAGGACGCACATTATCGTTATGGGAAAGCCAGTAAAGCAGGACCAGTCGTTTGTAACTTGCAGCAAGCAAATTTTAAACAGAAAAAGTTAGATGCTAAATGCGCAGAAACACGACGAATAGAATGAATAGATAAATAAAATAATAAAATTTGAAGAAATAAATGACAAAATGTACCTCTGTCCTTCTGTTTCTTGGTTTATTCGAAAATCTAGCTACCGCTGACAATCTATTTCAGCGTTAAACTCAAACTGCGAAGTCTGTATGTAGCTGAACTATCTGTATTCCAATTATTGTTATGGTAACTACTATTGGAAAGGTTCACTCTGCTTAGATTTGAATGACGTCACAATTGTCGCATTACAAAGCAGGATGCGATTTTTAAATTTTTTAATAAGAGCTTTTATTTAAGCGTGTTCTAAGTTCCCACGACTTAGTTTTTTGGCGCTGATGCAATTGTGGAGCTAATGATTACGATTAACCTATGATTTGATCTTGAAAACCCTTTCCAAGTTAACTTAACCAAAATATGAATGACCCAAGATTTCATGAAAATGCAAAACGGCGAACAAGATTTAATTATTTTACATTATTATAGGCCATTTACGGCGTTTTTAATTAATTGTTGGACAAGAATTTACAGTTCAAAAGCGATTGTTAAGAGTAGGGCCACGAAACAAGAGAAATAGATTATAACCTGTATGCTACTGCATACCTACAACAAACTATATCGTCCTCAAGGAATTACACTGTTCTTTGTGTATATATATAGGCCCTATACATTCAGAAATATCATGAAAATATATACAAATTGACGTATTGTAATTCTGGCTATCGAGACAGTGAGGTAGCTATTTAACCCACATCAGCGATGCTCCTCTTTAAAGGATCGCATGGCCTTTCTTGTGGCTTGGGGTTTGCTCGCTCCCTCCCGGCACGCCGTCTTAACTGATCTTATCTGTCGAAGCATTGGTAGGGCGGGTTTTCCCGCAATCAAAGAAGCTCCTAACGGCGACAACCCGACGGACGTACGCTCATTCCATGGCGCAGTCGCCGCATTTTGATTTGGGATGTCACTGTAGTTGATCTGTGGCTGCTTACTTACTTGGCTCCTGCTTTTGTTTCGGCCGGTGAGGCTGCGGAATTGGCGATATCTAGGAAGACATCGAAATACAACCCATTCCTGCCACAGTATCATTTTGTTCCGCTTGCCTTTTAAGCTCTGGATCCTATTAACAACACAGAGAGTGGGCGCTCTTCAACGCTAATAGGCCTATCTGGGGATAAACGAGAAATATGCCATCTTTTCAACGTCTATCAGCAGTAGGCCTACTCCAACGCTTTAATGCTTTTCATAGAGCCATCTCTCTGCCTGAATTTGACGAGATTTAGTCAACCCAAATATTTTATTTATCAAGAGCTTTTTTATAAGTCCCGAATGATGTACATTGGGCAAGAATATACCATGAAAATAACAAATATTATCAGTGTTAGGGTGTAGAAAAGAGGTAAAGCCCACTCTCTAAACCAATGTTACGCCACTGGTGGCATAGGACGATAGGGCACCACAGTAGTCCACTTCTTATTTGGCGCATTTTAGAAGCAGTCGTAGCTGGGTGACTATGGTCATACTTAGGCCTAGTTACTAGAAACGGTCACTGAGATAGGCCTACAAAGATATCGGATTGTATACGGATAGAGCAGAATCTGAAACTTCGAAGGATGCACAGAGCCACGAAGCCTCATATTTAGATAGAATTGCACACAAAATTATGTGCATATATATATTACATGCATACGAACTATGAAAACCCGTGCGGCAGAACAGAAAATGTGTTGTATAAATTAGATATAAGTTATCAATGTCAACATTTAATTCATTAAGAGCTTTCAATGTTTAATTCATTAGGAGCTTCCAATGTTTATTTCAACAAGGACCTATTCTCATATCGATAATGCACAATGTCAAACTTTTTCAGATCTCATGCAATCAATTCATGAGAGAATTGCCTTTGCAGCTTACTACTTCAGATTCTAGAAATCACTCAACCTAATTAGCAGCATATCATATTAATTAGACCTAACCTTTCTTACTTTCTAAGTGACCTGTCACTATAAACATCATGCATGGCGCATGAGAAATTAAGTCTTCGGAGGCGATAAATAATCGCTCAGCAAAGTCATTTTAACCCAAAAGACCATAGGAACAGAAATGAAAGCACAACATAATTGGAAAGATTTGAATAAGCTGGTTCTTTTGACAGCATTTTCGACGCTTATGTTCACAGAAGGCTGATTCCACTGTAGAGGCGACAGTAGAGTCGATGTGTTTCGTTCGTCAGAAGGGCCACTTGGGCACGTAACCTCAAGTTCTCCTCCTCTAGCACCGATGCCCTCATCGCCATTTTACCCTCTCTTGCCCTCCTGGCGTCTCTCGATCTCTTAGCTGCCTCGTTGTTCTTCCTCCGTCTCTTCCAGTAGGCCTCATCTTTAAGATCCGCTGGGTTGTAGGTTCTGCCTCTAGCCAAACTTGCGATGGCTCTGGGGGAGTCCTCTTTCTCTGAGGATCCATTTCGGGCCTGAATAAGAGCGCGATCCTTCGCTGCAGTGTCTTCTGCAGAGGACTTTCGCTTGCACACCGGATGAATCCTCTGCGTGTCGCGGGTCAAGTCCCGACAGTGGCCGTGGGTCCACCCAGCCTTTGCTGATGATGCTTCGTGGCGGGTGCCGCGACCTTGAGTCGTCGCCGCTGCCTGGTTAGCGGAACAGAAGCCGAAACCGGAGCAAGCTGCGAGGCTGGCCCCCGAGTAGAACCGACAGTGGCCGAGGAAGTCAAATGGATGCGACAATGGAATCGGGCGGCAGAGTATGTGGTGTCCCTGGTGGAGTCTGGCTCCAGCGGATGAGTCAGGGTTGCAACTCACGATGGACCTCGCTCCTGTGCCTCCATCCATTGTTCACAAATTTACTTGATTTGCTATAATGGTATACATCAACGCTGAGACATGGAAATCTTTTTAGTGCTAAAACAACTTTTATGCAGCAGTAGCTGCCCTGATAATTTCCATAGCGTGTTATCGAAAGAAGGGGCTCCTAGGACAAAGAAGCATTTATTTACAGAACGAAACGGATGGGCCTATAGCTAAATGTCTTACTATATACTCCTTTGTATGTAAAATAACAAATATAAACAACAACAAAATTATCGTGATGACGAAAATAGTTATAAGATGATTAGAAGAAGTGAAAAGGAAGAGAAGAAGAGAGTAATGTCATTAGCATTATAGGTTTAATTTGTAAATAGTGCATATTTTATTAGCCGAACCATCACAGTCTAAGCAGAATGAAAGAGACAGGCAACACGTTTAACTGGCGACCGAAGGAAGCGAATTGCAAGTCTTAGCTATAGGCTAATTGATCTCCCGTGGCCTACACGAAACCTAGCTCAATGCTTAAAACTTTCATGTATGGGAGTCAGTACGAGTCTTTATTGTGGATGTATAGTCACGGGAATGAGCGTAATTCTTATTCAGTAGCTTTGGTGCATCTTTCATTGACAATAGGCCCATAAGTACACCATAAGAATGCCTGTAAACAGAACGTACATATCCAGTGGAGATATAAGCCTAGCCTAAATTAAAAAAAAACATTTTTCTATTTCTGTTTTTGTTGTCTGCCTTGTGAAAAAGTATACACGTGTGTAAATATAATTTCACCTGTATAGGGTGATAGGAATCGCCAGTTTTCTGCAGTTTATTCTGCAGTTCTTGAGCGAACTCTTGCCTTCTGTCGCTGCAGTGGGCGCCAAACTATCCGTCAACAAGTCATGTCGTAGACGTAGATCGCAAGCTTTAGCGCTGAATTTTAAGGAAGTGTCACTCTGTTTTGTCCTACCTGAATCGTTTTCCACTCATGGCAAGTGTAGTTTTCCTCTCCAGTTGGGCGGGACTTCTCTTCATCCACTCAGGAAGCTCTTTCAGTGGGAGCTCCTTCTAAGATCGATAACACATGTGACGCACAGCCGTCGGTCACACGCATCTTAGAAGATAAGAGGAATATGCAACCGCCCACCTCAAGAGGTATAGGCGCTGAAGCTCCGCCCATTGGCTCGATATTATCCTACGCTCCACCCACTTGCTGTCTAAGATTCACGTAACGATGGATGATGCACTCCGCAAATCTTGAGCGCAGAATCATAACATCAGTTTTCCTAGGTTAGCGGACCTTCATGCACATGCTTATCGCTTGGAAAAAACGTAAAAAATAAGAAAAAGAAGGAAAAATAGGAAAACTAAAGCGAATTAAGTAGTCGTGCTAAATGTGCAAAAGTGGGCAGAATGACAGCAAAAGAGATGACTACACAAGAGATGAAAGAAGAGCAATGCTGAGACTTTTATCGAGACATGAAAAAAGGTCGTCAAAAATAATTTTCGCGAAACAAATCCTTAGCCGTGGTGCAATTTGTTTCAAATTCTGGATCCACCAGTTGGCTTTTGTTCACTTTCTTTTAGAGGCCTATACGTAAAGTAGATTTGATACATACATATACACATAGATGTGTATGCTTGCACTATATTTCCGCACGCATGCAGCTGGAGTAAATGTAAAATGTAAATGTATACGGTGTTATATAGCGACCGTATGGCTTCGACCTAGTCAATGTTTCATTTAATTTATCGGGTGAAATTCTTCACCACCTCTGCCCGTTAGAATGGATGCCACGATATTTAAGGTCCCCCCGTCAACGAACCGTTTTAATCCCGAGATTCAAATCAACGAAGTAGGTTGATAACTAGTGCTTAATAGAATGCATTACCAAACTATCACAGTAATTCATTTATTTGTTCATTACGAAAAACTGAACGTTTCAAATTTATCGTCTCATTTTACATAAATTTTGTCGTTTTTAAACAGCTAAGTTATCGTTTCTGATCTTAAATTTTTATTTTCCGACAAATTTATCCCTTTCTCTCTCGCTGTCAGATAAAGTTAAATTATTTTTCTGCTTCAGATCTATTTTAGTGTTGCTGTTCGCGGTGGTCGGCTGACCTGTGTTTTCTGTTTCATAAGCTGAACTCCAATTACAATCTATTTTACGGTTTTTAAGTCCACACTAATACTGGCTGGCCCTCTTTTAATATTCTGCGTTCATAAGTCTTCCATGAACCGAAGAACTGTTTCTTAGTTAGGTCATTTCTTTTCGTCTGCTGTGCTCAGGTTTCTTCGGTTTTCAATTTCTATGTTAATGATTATGGCTGTCTCATTACGTTGCTTGCTTAAAATTGTACTGCGTGTTGCTCATGTTATTGCTCGTTGCCAAATCTGGCGAGATTTCCGCCCTGGGTTGAGTGCAAATTTATGTAGAACATCTTAACAACTAATTGTCTGTGCGTTTGTTTCTGTTGCTTCTTTGGGCTCGTAATGTTGAGCTAAGTCCTCGACCAGTTAGACTTCAGAGTTTTGATATTGGTCACGGACTTTCGAGCGACGTCTTACGACTTTGACGAACTGCATACAACTGAAGAAAATATTTCACTTTGTCGGGCATCATTAAAATTGTCTGCGTCCCACCAAACGACACAGTCAACCGTAATTTTAAAATTTCTTTAGCTGGTTCTCTGCTATCCGTATAGCTCCGCAGTACAGCGTACAGCTTTCCCCCACAACCTAACATTAATGATTTTATGTCCTACGATGCTGGCACTCATTTTTCTAAACATATACGTAGGCCTATATATATATATATATATATATATATATATATATATATATATATATATATATATATATATATATATATGTGTGTGTGTGTGTGTGTGTGTGTGTGTGTGTGTGTGTGTGTGTGTGTGTGCGTGCGTGTGTGTGTGTGTGTGTGTGTTATTCATAGATGTAATGTAATGGCCCTTCGCTACAGCTGTACACATAGCAAGTGCGACCTATGAAAAACTCTCGTAATCGTATTCGTAGTGGTAAACTCGCACTAACGCACTACTTAAAAGCTAAGCGCAGGGCACCAGCCTATTCACGAGCGCTGCGTCAAGTCCGTGGGGATGTCCAAATATTTCATGTCAAGAACCAGGTTCGGGTGCCAGAAGACCAGAGAGGAGGGGACATGAGGTTAGGATGGGTTGTGTTTAAGCTGAGAGAAATGGGAAGACTGATCAGGGTGAGATTTCTTGAACAACTGCAATAATATCACAACTAAACAAAACACAAACAGGCCTATTGGTCTATTATATTTATGTTTGCGTGGTTTAGGACTAAAGATCATCCATACACAGGCCTATTACCAATCATAAGCTTTGCATGCCTATATTTGAGTTGGCATGGGTTTTGTGATGTGTACTTGTTTAATATTAATTATAATTAATGACATGCAATTATCTTAAACCACGCCCTTAGCTTTTGTTTCTGCTGTAAATAGGCTACATACAAGATATAATGGCCATAGAGGTAGATGGTTGTTATGCATGATAGCCGGCTGCAGACGGTTCTGTGCCTGCAATAATGAGAGGTGGACACGCAACGTCAACGACATAATGGGCCAATCGCCATATAATACATCGACAGCCATGCACGACAACAACGAAGCATACCTATGGACAAACACGTACAAAGGCATACGACTACAGTTCTCTATATAGCGCCTTTACCAATGGCAGTTATCGTTTCTGAACATTCAACCCGCTCATCCTTAAAATTTGGAAATCGCTCCATAGTCATAGCTGCTCCACCCTCTGGAATAAACTTCCGCTAGAAACACGACAGTTATCTGACCTATCATACGAACTCACCAGCATTTCACCCCCTGCAATCTGCGCAGGTCTTTCACTTAAAACTGAAAACAATCCTTTAGGAATATGTAGGTAGGTGGTTTCTCCGGTTTCTATGTTCAGGAAAAGTGAAATGCAATAGTCTAGTTTAGCATGGACTATAGATGTAGCGATGGTAAATGCGGTTTTGAAATCAAGCACAGGGCGGATTCCGCGAAGGTCATGGATATGCATGAAGCAAGAGCAGGAAAGATGAGAGATATAATCGGAAAATCCGAGGTTTCGGTCAAATATAACACTTACATGTGAACTGCGGACAGGAGAGTTAGTATTAAAGGTGTGTGTGGAGGCAAAGTCAAGGCTTAGGGAGACAGAGGGATCAGGATTTTTGAGTTGGTCACTTTGGCTTTTACGTATAAATTCGGTTTTGGATGAGTTCAAGCACAGGAAATTGGATGTCATCCAGGAAGAGATCTGTGTAACCATAAGAATAAGATGAATAGTAGAGTCCTTGAAGCAGTTCGGAGAGAAGGAGATGGATAGTTGGGTGTCTGTATATCTATCTATCGACTGTATGTGCGCAGTTTCTTGATTTGGCGATGAACTGCAATTTCACATAACATGGGTTCGAATCCCTGCAGATGCAGCTGCTGAAGCAAACAACATACTTTCTTATTCTGAGTGCAAACTGCGAAACTGGGTAAATTATATGCATGCGTAATGTGTAATTTGATGCACGTATATGGACATTTATACAGTGCTTTTAGGACCTTTATAAAAATAAATTGGGTCTTCGCTTATGTTTATAATGTTTATATAGTTTCGATATGTATCTTGCTGCATTCATTTTCAGCATTTACTAATTGTTACAATAGTTAGATACATGTCTTACTATGTTTACCACCTCTTCATATCATCGTCTCCCTCGGTTTCATTACATGCCTTTCACAGTGTCTGTTACACAATTACTCATGCTTGCATGAATGTATCTATCTGTCTGTCTGTCAATTTATCTAATATGTCTGTCTGTCTGTCTGCGTGCCTGCCTGCCTACCTGCCTGCCTGCCTATCTAACCTATCTAATATACCAACCAACCAACCAGCCAACCAGCCAGCCAGCCAGCCAGCCAGCCTGCCAGCCAGCCAGTCAGTCAGGCAGCCTGCCTGCCTGTCTGTCTGTCTGTCTATCTATCTAGGAGTATCTATCGGTACACCTACACTAGTTGTGTCGCCTAATATATTGCACATATCTGTCTGTCTGTTCGAATATATGTACGTATGCATGCAGCCATGTATGTATGTACATGTATATATGTATATGTGTATTTATGTATACATGCATGTTTGTTTGTTTGTGGGGCACCATTGCCGAATGGTTAGAGCGCTAGGCTGTAATGCGGCGAGTACGGGTTCGAGCCTCCTTTGTGACAGTTTACAGTGTGGGGACCTTGAAGTCCACTCACAACTGCTCAGTGCCATCGACTGATGCTTAGTCATTAGAAAGTGGCACTTAGTAAGTGCAGAAAATGTATACATGTACGAATGAATGAATGAATGAATGAGTGATGGATGAATGAAGGCATTTATTGATCATCGATAATAATTCTTTAATAACATAAGTCATAAACGTTTTCTGTCGATGCTGTCATAAGGACAGCCCAGGAAGGTCTAGTACACCGCCTAGGTGCAGGTTGTCCCCCATCCATTAGAAATATTTCAGTTGGCCAAACGATTTAGGTCTATGTCTATTTAAATAGTATGTGAATGAATATAACTCAGTGAAATTAAATAGAATAATCTGAACAAGTTTGTGTGTATACACGTATTACATGTGCGTATATCAGCCATATGTATATATGTATGCATGCATGTATGTAGGGCCTATACATGTATGCATATATGTTTGTATGTACACAATTATGTATGCATATATCTGAACACTTATACAGCTCTATTTTAGCACCTCTCAGAAGCATTGGGTGATGTAGCCTCTGTGTCCAAAAATTCTGGCTCAAGCTGTTCTTATAATCCTGCTCTCTTATTGCATCATCACAATAAGAAACTGGATAACGACGACTCCAAACTACAGTGTGTCGGTTTGACAGCTGGTCAACGAGTGCTGTCTATGCTGACTAGTTGGCTAAAAAAGGACCAGCACACACCAGACATCGATCGGCTGGAAATTCAAGAAGGAATGACAAGAAGGATGGAGTAGCCTAACAGTCAAATACTCAACCATCCTTTAAACTATGAAAATATTGGGGTGGCTCAAACCATGAAAGCTTAGCACCGAGAAGTGCATAACAGAAGCCTACACCTATGAACAAGGAGCGTTAACTCCTTCAATGCAACTATAAGCTTCAGGCCATTAATTTACGGCCTAAGCTTTCCATACTAATTTGCACGAACTTTTAATTCTACCTTGAGCTTTTGCGTTCTCCTATAAAACGCGCTGTTCAATGATTTATAATATCTACACAATGAATGCATGCAGGCCTTTTTGATTGGAGTTGCTGAATAAAAGGTTTACATAGCCGATGGCATAGCCTATAATTAGGCTACATAGGCTACATATGTGCCATATAGATCTACATGTCCTATAAGACGAGAGTAGATGTGATCTATGTAAGGAATTAAATCATTCACACGCGTTGTTGATTCTTATGGCTCCATACATCATTTAACACGTGTTTATTGTCGTAGTTAAACGGCCTTTGCAGACATTGCCTTCAACTTTCTGGGCTTGTTATTGCCAGTCTGCGTCCGGCCTTAGGCCACACAACAAAAAGACTGGAAGATTTAAATATCTAATATTATGATAACCTTCTACAAAGTGGGATAACTGCATGCGGGAAGCGATTTATTTCAATAAATCCCGGTTTCTGCTATAATCAAACGGACAAGCAGTAAAATTATTAGGCCTACGACTCACTTTACTGTTTCGCAGCCATATTTTAATTTCCGGTAAATCCGTCATTGCGAGTAGGGCCTATCTGCCGATCTCTAGACACTGATGACAACGGACAACTCATATATATTTATGCATGCATTAGGCTATGCATAACCCCGGACGGAGATACGAAAGGCAAATAAATTCCGCCATCTGCCACCGTGTGTAGGCCTATGTTCGCGCGGGGGAAGTGGGATATGCGTAGTCGTGATTGAAAAGTGCCTCACGGGAATTTTCATTTCCAAACCCACATGGCATAAAAATAGCAGGCTGAGAGCCTACTAAGTAAGTAATACATACAGGTTAAGTAACACATAATCTGTATGTATTACTTATGTATTACTTACTTAGTAGGCTCTCAGCCTGCTATTTTTATGCCATGTGGGTTTGGAAATGAAAATTCCGAAGTGAGGCACTTTTCAATCACGACTACGCATGTCCGACTTTCCCCGCGCGAACATAGGCCTACACACGGTGGCAGATGGCGGAATTTATTTGGCTTTTCATCTCTCCGTCCGGGGTTCGAATCCTAGTGCATCGTGTGAAATGGCAATTCGCTGTCGAGCCGTTTAACCCGTAAAGAAAGCTGTGCGGTAGTTTGATTGCTGCTGGCGTGTCTGTGCTTCAGCCGAAATCTCGTTCAATGCCCGCAGGACCCCTCCTCTGAGTGACGATAGAGACGTGGACTAAATGAACTACATGTATTGCTTTACGTTACCATGCTTCACATTACTCGGCCTGACATTATAATGACTACGATTTGATACTTGGTGGTGCAAGTGCCCCACAAAATGGGCATTTCAGCAAACCTGTATCGTGTATTTTAAACCTTCATAGGCCTTATATACCATATACAATAGAAACATTTATATAGACCTATATTTATGTACACACACATTGCGAAGAGTGGTGGGATGGATGGAGGGATAGATGGGCGAACGTACGGAAAGGGGCTAGCGAGGGAAGGACGACGGGAGGCAGGGGACACTGACAACAATATATAATTAATATGTATAGGCCTTCAAGAATATTATAAGCCTATATTAATGATGCAATAAAACGTCATAGGCCTAGTAAATGTTGCCGTCAGAGAATGTTGTTATTGCTTTTGTCCTAGTAAAGAACCAGGCTTCTGCGCTGAAGGCCTAACTGTGGCGAACCGACCGAAAGGCTGGACTGAACAATTAAGGGATTATAAAAATAATTTTCTTGAAAGAATACCCAAATTGTATAACAGTCTGATATTCAAGTCGTTCAGTTAGATTTAATTGGATTCTAATATTTTACTTTCTTGGTTAATAATTCAACTTAATAATTAAATCCATATTTCTTTTCAGTCCTCCGCTGTCCAATAATTGCCGACGCTCGATCAAACTGCGTCGGCCGTTGGTTACTTTAGGCCAATAGTTTAACTTTAGGGCGCTGTTAAGTAAATAACTCGGACCTAGCATTAAGAATTTTCTACGATTTAACCATGGTCAGCCAATATACTTCGTACAATAGTAATTAGATACAACTTAAGTCGTGCGAAGTCAAAAAACGTCCTCCGAATCACACCGTAAGATATAGACATAGCAAGAGCGGTTGAATACGGGCTGCCACACCATGCGCTGCTCTAGACGTAGAACGGCGAAACTGCGTTTTCCACGTACCTAAGTCAAAGAAATGTGGCATCACTAGGTCGTTAGGTTAGCAATATATTCCGTGCATTCGTGTGCTGGAAACGTAGACTATACAAAAATCAAAAACTGTATTGCAAGTTACGATATATATACATATGGATATATATATATATATTCAGATGAGAGGGCATCTGGAAAAAAGGCTAATCAGTGCACTCCAGAGTCACAGTCGAAGCAATTGCCGTCT
Source organism: Norana najaformis (assembly GCA_964023275.1). NCBI lineage: Eukaryota > Metazoa > Annelida > Clitellata > Crassiclitellata > Hormogastridae > Norana > Norana najaformis. The sequence goes on from OZ029917.1 coordinate 25,411,944, forward strand.
GGTTCTGGCTTGGTTTTGCTGATCCGACAGGGCTCGGATCCACCGTGTTATAAGACCGTGAGATAGTCGGAAGAGAAGAGGTTGTGTGAAACTCGGGGAAGGACAGGTTATACAGGTCTGTGTGAACCAAAGGGGTAATGTTACAGAAATTACCCCACCAGTGCTGGTCAGTGCACTCCCAAGTCACAGCTGAATTATTCACTGTCTGGTTCAGAAACCAGCTCAAAGGTTCTGATTTCAGAGGTAGGGCCCACTGTGTTGCAAGGTCTTGAGACGGACTGATTCTAGACAGCAGAGGTTTGAAGAGTTTGTGGAAGTTGTGTGACAGAAGTTATTGTGCACTGAGAGGTGATGCATAGGCATAAAATGTAAGGGAAGACTGGAATCTTGTGATCTGATAACAGATGATTGGATGAAGCCATTTATCATGTTCACTGTTAAGTGCACTTCAAACATTGTGAGACATTGAATGTTGATGGTGTGGTTGGAGGAAGGCCTGAGAATGGCACTAAGTTAGAGTCATTTGAACTGATGTGGGATTGGCTTGAGGTAACATGCAACAATAAACTGTACTTATTTGAAGAATCGTTGAAGCAAATGATAAGTTTAGCAATATCTTGCGATAATCGAAATGACCACCCAGATGTTGGTGACAGTGAGTTAGTGTATTATGTGAAGCAGATGTGTGAACTTCGAACCTTTGGGTTGACAGTAACGTATGTTAACCACTACACCATCTGTGCCCCAGTGTTTACAGGAACAACAACAGTTACATCATTTCTCAACTTAACAAATGTCAGGTAGTCTAAAAACACTGCTTGGGTTCATCACCAAGGGGTAACAGAAAACTAAGCTGACAAGGATAAACAAGTTTTCTGGTGTAATCACTGATGTTAATGTAAGTGCACACATGTTTAATACTTGTATTGTCTTCAATCGTCCTCAAGCCAAGAATTGGCTGCAACGCAGACAATTTTGTGCCATTCCTTTCTGTCCCTTGTCTCCTGTAATTGTCTAATACTACAAACAGAAAAGATTGTCAATGAGGAGTTTTAATGAAGTAGAATTTCTCAACTTTTGCCACAGCAGTTCTGTCAATTTTTGTTTTACAGAAAACCTCGTCCAAAGTATTTTGTGTAGATAACTCAGCCGGTGTCTGTAGCAGACCTCAAAGATAGTCTTTCCAGATTGGTTCTGCGATTCAGACAGAGTGATCGGCGTGCAGGTGGTGTTTTGTTTGTACCAAATGTCCCAGATGTTAACAAAAGAGGTGTTTTGTTCAGCTCTTCGGTAATGGACTTGGGCTGCCAAAACAACAACAAAAGAAACAGATGCCATAAAATGAAAATAATATATTAAAATAATAAAACAACGTGAACAAATTTTAACACAGCTTTTTATCAAAATGCTTGTAAAACTGTACTTACTTTTGCAGTTTTTAGAGCATCTAATTGCAATTCAACTTGTTAAGTAATACTACCTAACCAGCCTTGTCAATAGCCTCCAAAAATGCTAGCAAAGGTTTTAAAAGGGCATAGTTAGCAAAACCACAGGGTCCTAAGGGCGCATGATCATTACATAAGTGCATGAGGTCCTGCTACAACATTGGACCCCAACATTCTGCGCCATCACCACCTTACAATCAACATGGTATTTGAACGAAGTACTTCAAGCTTAAAATTAGACAGGCTCCAAAATGTAATCCATTTTATACAATGTGAAAGAGAATCGAGCTCATCAAATATTCCAAAATTGGCAGCACCCATTTTGTGTCTTAAGCTCCCCAACAAACATGGGCACAGCCCAAATGCCACCGGGGAGCTTATGACACAAATGATGAAGTCACAGACCCCCATACAGAAAAGCTCAGGCTCTTTACGCCCTAAGTGCTGTTCACGCATCCTCAACCTGCCTCAAGCACCTCACTCATAACTCCCACTATTCGTTAGCCTCTGCCAACTGTGAATGAGGGATAACCCAATGCTACCAGAGGAATTCCAAAGGGCAAGCATAACTGTGCATAATAACCATTGCATTTGGCTATCATCATTCACCATTTTCAATGCAACATGGACCAGGAAGTCTGAATGTGGTATCAACTTAGATTTCACGTCTGTGCAAGTCTTTCTGAACTCGCACCATTGCTAGTCATTTTGTGCTGATGAACTTGCCGAGCACTCTTCATGGTAACATTATTCTGGCTAAAGATGAGTGCCTTCTAGGGGTTCTTGAAAGACCCTTTCGAAATGTTTACCATATTTTCTGGACTGTAAGTCGCAGTATTTTACATGAACTTCTAGTGACACATCTTATTGAAAGGGGCATCTTATCTATAAACTTTTACCAAATTTTGGACTACCCTAGTATATAATTTGCAATGCCAAAAACATGAATAAAAAGTAAACAAAAATTAAAATTTACACTTGCTGATTTGAGAATACAAGAGATCAGGTGACGAACCTTAGAATTATAATGGAAAAGATGAGAGAGCATCAACAACCGTTGTACATGTGTTTTGTCGACTTTAGGAAGGCTTTCGATTGTGTGTCACATGAGAAGCTGTGGCTGGCAATGATGGAGATGGGCTACCCAGTACACATTATAAACTTGATGGTAGAAATGTATAGCAAACAGACGGCAAAGGTAAAAATTGGAGGCATATTGTCAAGCGGGTTTAGAATAAGAAGGGGAGTGAGACAGGGGTGTGTGATTTCACCAACCTTGTTTAACATATTATCCGAAATGGTCATGAGGGAAGCTCTAGAGGGATACAAAGGAGGTATTCAAATTGGAGGAAGAAAGATAACAAATCTACGTTATGCGGATGATATAGTGTTAATGGCAAGCACAGAAGCGGAATTGCAGGACTTGGTGTCTCGATTGGATAGAGAGGGCAGAAAGAAGGGGCTGGAGATCAACATAGGGAAAATAAAATCCATGGCAATGGCAGGTGCACAATGTAACATCAAGGTGCAAGACATCAGGATAGAACAAGTGGACACGTTCGTATACTTGGGATCGCTCGTGACAGAAGATGCTGAGTGTAGTAGGGAGATAAGAGTAAGAATTGCAAGAGGACAGGGAGTAGGAGCAGATCTGGCGAAATTGTGGAAGTGCCATAACATCAAAGTACCCACAAAGTTAAAATTAATGAAGACGCTTATTTGGCCAGTAATGATGTACGGATGTGAGAGCTGGACAATCAAAAAGAGGGATGAGGTTAGAATAATGGCATTCGAAATGAAGTGCATTCGGAAAATACTTAGAATATCATGGACAGAAAAAAGAACAAATGAGTGGGTTCTAGAGACGGCTGGTGTGGAAAGGAGTTTGCTTGAATTAATCAAAAGAAGAAAGATGTCGTACTTTGGACACATAATGAGGAAACAGGGTGATTGTTTGGAGAAGGAGATCATGCAAGGAACAGCTCCGGGAGCAAGAGCAAGAGGAAGACCAAGGAAGAGGTGGATGGACAACATCAGTGAATGGACCGGCATGGACACAGAGAAGTTGCTGAGAAGAACCGAGGATAGGAGTGGATGGAGAAGAATCGTCTACAATGCGACCAACCCTCGTACCGAGGATGGTTGAAAAGAAGAAGAAGAAGAAGATTTGAGAATTTGCTACTTAAGTTTTACTCTAAATGCTTTTAAAAGTAGTGTAGCATTAATGTAAATCTTAGTGTGGCTAGAAAGCTCAAATACATAAAACGTCTGATGTGAAATCACTTGCACTGCAACCAAACAACAGTGTCCAATTACTTCAAAGACCACATTGCGATGTAGTCAAGGGCAAAAATGATTGTGATTTAAAACCCAACAATTTATGTTTACGACTATAGTAATATCTCCTCTATCCAGACATGAATACCCTGTAGCACACTGTCATGGGAATCAGGCTGCCGGGACTGTTGGTGACACATGGGCAACAGAGGCACATTTTAAAGACCTACATGACTTTCACCATCCCGCGATAAATGGAAGTTGGAAATAAATTTCCCACACAGGAACACCTCAGAGGAAGATAAGCAAGTTCCAAAAATTCTATGTAGTCATTATGGGGATATTCTGCTTCCAGGTGTGTTTCAGCAGTCTAGAGAGCCTGACATTGCCTTCACCAGAGGATCTGTGGATTCTGGTTGGAAGTTGTTGTGATCCACAAAGTGCCAATGATCTTGAAAATTTTCAATATGAGAACATCTGGTCCTGTAAATATCCAGAGTCTTCTCAAAGGCAGCTCCAACAATCAAGTCTATAGTTTGTCATTCCATTGAACAGTAGGTGGAAGTGAAGCAGAACTCTGACCTCACTTTTTACTTGACACATTTTAATTGAATTAACAGTTTGACATTTGACAAAAAGTAGTAGCAGATTGAATATTAATCACTACAGAATATTTATTATTAAAACACAAAATACAGTAGATAATATGTACAACATTGGACATTATGGTCATTAAGTAAACTTTACTGTGACAGCACTTTTAGATTATTTGACCCAATATGATAAACTTGAAGTTGAAACACAAAGGGCCACCATAAATATTGCACAAATGCACTGACTTTTTTGTTCAATGTGTTTTTTTTCTGTAGATGGAACAAAATGAGATGAGGGGCGAGAGGGATAGATTTTCAACTTTTATTTTTAAGGTCCACACTACTGAACAGTTATGAATAAACAGATTAAATCTAACAGCAGCTATGTTTTGTTACTTGACAGCAGGATATGAAAAGCCTTAAAATGGTTCAACATTCCAGTTATGTATTGAACTTGTACATTTGATTGCTGTAGTTGTAGCCTATCGGAATAAATTTGTAAATTGTTTTGGCTCAAAACTGCCCTCAAATTATACCAGGGAACGACTTATACACACTCTAGTATAGAAAAACATTTGAATATAAAACAAACCTGTTCAGCTGCAAAACGATGATTCTGAAGACCAGCAGGTACACTTGAATTGTAGTTTTCTTTCATCTGATGAGATGATGTAAAGCCTTCACAAAAGAAAAAAATCTGTTCTATGAAAGGCAGAAATTAAGCCACTAAGAAAACAAACTGACTTTATAAACAAACGCTAACTGATTCCTGTCAATAAGGGTATATTTTGTGCTTACTGTTACATTAAAAACACTTGGAGCTAGAAGTTATTTGAGCAAAGATAAAATAAAAATAGGTCAGCAAAGACAAAAGATATTTATGCAGAAGTTGTGTGTTCCAATACACGACTTTAACAATCAACGAATCTTAAAATGTATATTACAAGCACAATACATAAAATATGGTCAGATATAAAGTTATTTGTGCAAATTGGTAAAATGGTCCGTCTTGTATCCATCTAGCAATGTGGCTGGTTGTGGACATTCCAACCACAATTTCTGACTAACTCAGTGGGCCTAATCTGCCAGCTCTCTCAGTCAAAGTGAACAGAAACTCCAGAGTAGAGTGCAGCAGCAGCACTTAACTTTGATGACTTAGTGCAGTTTTCAATGAAGCAATAGCTCAAACACATTATTTCACAAAGTAAGCAACCATATGAAGACAGTGTGGCAAATTTTACATAGTTTCAGAATACTTTTTTGGCAATGTTCATGACAAAAAATTAAGAATTAATTCTAAACTTGTAAAAGTTAAAAATACTAATGGCCTGGTTCATAACAATATGTGACCAAGCCTGAGTAAACTCTCACAAAGTTGGAAAAGTTAATTTGCAAGAAATGCACTCACAAGGCAAGTAGGCATAAAATGGAACACAATGAGTTCTTTGCATAATTATATTCTTTGTTGTGCTAGCTGTCAAACTACAAGTCCTTACATAGAGTTTCACTAAGTATTTTTATTTTCAATTTATTTTGATGTCCTACAAACACTTTATACAGCATTTCCCCTTGGTGCCTGAATTTGAAGTCATGTGCATTGATCATTAAGCACCTTAGTTAGTTAGTTAATTAGTAACTTCTACTATACCAGTGTCTAATGCACGAGACACCAAAACCAAGCTGCAATCAGGTCAATACCCAGAAGATCAGTCTGTTTAGACAAAGAGTCAGCCTAAGGTGGATAAGCAAACAACCAAGTCATGTAAACATATGTATTAATCAGCCTAAGGTGGATAAGCAAACAACCAAGTCATGTAAACATATGTATTAATCAGTTTTTTATAGAGATTTAATTGATGGCTGCCTCAGATGCATACGAATACACTCCAGTTTACTATACTTATAAATATTCATCACCCAAGGCACAGCAACTTAGGCTGGTTCATTGTGATAGCAAACATTAACTCAATTTCTCAAAAGTACCAGCGAAGAGTCATAGGTCTCTTTAACAAATTTGTTTCCTGTTTTCTATTTGTCATAGAAACATGCAGTTTTCACCTAATAATTCAGCAATTCCAGCCCAATCCAGTGCAATATCAACACCAGTTTTGATTATTTCCAACTCTGTGAGGGTTTTCTCAGGCACGGTCATATATCATCTTCATCATAAAATATAAGAATTAATTTCAGTTACAACTGAACTCCCACCTGTGAAATTCGTGAACATCAGCTTTCCAGGAGTCTTAACCTGCTTGCATTTGAAGGGTCCCTGATAACGATCAGCAAGTGGTGATTCGGGTACAACTATACAAGCGTTTGCATTTTCTCCTTGAAAAGGTCCAAGTGGAGTGGAATGATGAGATTTCTGTGTTGAAGTTGGTGTCTGAAACAATTGTGTTGTCGACAGTTGCTTTCGTTCTAAACTTTGGTAAGTTTTTAGGCGTTTTCGAGTTGGTGTTGTAAAGTTTTCTCCCAAGCCACATTCTACAGATGGGGTCTTTAGAGCAGCTGTACTTCGAAGAAGCTGAATATCTGAAAGCAATTTCTGTATTTCTGAATCCAAAAGTAGATTTAGTTGATGCTTTTCACCCAGTTCCTTCTTTCTATTAGTCAATTCATTCTCTAGCTTGATATTTTTAGCAAATGCCTTTTCAAGCTCATTTTCTAGGAAGCTAAGTTTAACTTTTGTCGATTTCAGTTCATTTTGAATGTTCTTTCTATCCTCAAGATCTCGTTCCAACTCAGTCTGAAGCAAGCCGATTCTCTCCACATCTTGAGTTCTTCCTTTACGAAACTCCTCTTCTGCTCTTCCAAGAGCTTCAGTGATTTGAAGACTTTCCAGCTGCAATTTGTTATTTTGTGCTTTTAGATCTTTTATTGTATAGCTCAGAGCTTCAATTTCTTTTTTTGCTATCTCTAGCTGATGTCTTAACTGACATACAGCTTCAGTATTTCTATCCTCAATTACCAAAAGCTGGGCAAGAAGTTCGGCATTCTGGCTCTCCTGCAATTTAAGCTGATCTTCAGACCTCAATCTAAACACTCTTTCCTCTTTGAGTTCCATTTCTAAGTTCTTTATCAAACATAAAAGTTGTGACTTTTCAGATAAAAACTGTTGCTTTTGTTTCAAAAGCTCTTGACTTTTGCCAGCACTTCCTTCTACACATCTCAGCTGATTTTCCAACTCTTTGCAGCATTCCTGCAGGCAGTTAGATTCTTCTTTTGACTGCCTCAGTTTATTTTCAAGCTCTTCTTTTTCTACATGCAATGTCAAATTTTCAACCTGAAGTGTAGAGAGCTGTGACATTTGCTGTGACTGAAACCCTTCACTCTGCTGACTACATCTTAACTCACTCTGAAGTTCAGCAAGCTGACCTCCAAGCACCTCAACTTGCTCCATGAGATCCTTCCTCTCTTTTGACCACTCTTCGGCCTTTGATCTGTCAAGACGTTCATTTGCCTGCTGTAGCATCTCTTCCAGTTCAGATATCTTACCTTGCAGGCAAGCAACCAAATTTTTCTGGCTTGCCAGACGTTCATCAAGTTCATCTTTTTCAAATGTCAGATAATCTATCATGTTTTCCTTCTCCTGAACCACAGCCCCAAACATGGAATCATCTTTGCTGTTATCTGCCAATGTGGCTGCTTCAAGGCATGTCTTCTCTGCTTGTTCCATCTTCTCGCTCTGGAGTACCATCAACAACTCTTCGAGTTCCTCTACCTTTAAGTCACTCTCACTTCTTGCCACTTCCTTTGACTGAAGTAACTTTTCAAGATCACTAACCATTTTGCTGTAATTTTTTAACTGTTCTTCAGAATGGGACAGCCTCTCAGCAAGCATTTCAACGTCACAGTTTCTCTGAGAGACCTGTTTCTGCAGCTCTGTTATGTGTTGGTTTGCGACTTCCAGCTGTGTCCTCAAAACTGCACAATCCTCTGAAGCATGAGCTTTTTCTTGAAGGACACAAGCCAGCTCAATCTGAAGTTCCTCTTTTTCACATGCCATTACATCTAAGTCTAGATCTTTACTCTGCTCTTCAGTCAAATTTGTTTTTGAAACATTATTCAGCAACAATGATGCTTGAGAAGTTACCTTTACACATTCATCTTTGCTGAGCAAACAATCAACTCTGTTTTTCGAAAAAGTCGAATCTGCTGAAGTGCTGGTGTCAGGACGTGTTCGCATTTCTTCGTTCTGTTTTCTTACATCTGAATATAGTATTCCTCTGTCAGAGCTTGTCTGGTTGTCAGCCAACATATCTGGAGAGTGCAGAGCACTCAGTTCTTTGCTCCCTGACATACTTGAAATGGTACCTGAGAAATCCTTCTCCTTCTTGTCAAGCATCTGTGTCAAATAGTTGCACTGCCTTTTCAATTTCCACAAAGCCTCATGAGTACATCGCAACTCATGACATCGAGTTTCCAGAACCTGATCTTTGTATTCGTTTCTTATACAAAGATTTTGTATCCATTGTTCACTCTCTCCAGAATTCATCACTCTTTAATCCAATGTTGCTGAAGTCAATCCTAAAAATAAAAACAAAATTTGTAAAATATAAATCACCAATGTGTTTACTTATATTTGCAAAACAGTTGTTAATCTGCTGATTAGCTTTACCATGTCAATTGCAAGTTTTTAAATACACTACAATGTTGTGATGCCTACCTACTTATCCCAAGAGGAGTGTTTTCAGTTTTAAGTGAAAGGCATGCGCAGAGATAGCAAGGGATGAAGTGTTGGTGACTTTGTATGATGGATCTGAAAATTGTCGGAATTCTAGCGAGAGTTTATTCCAGAGGGGTGTAGCAGCTATGGCTATTAAGCGATTTCCAAAATTTTAAGTATGATGTTACGGGCGGGGCGGAGAAGTGTTAGGACGGAGGAGCGGGGTAAGCGGAATGGCTGAAATGTAAATAACTGATGAAGATAGGATGACCGGGAGGATTGAAATATGTTATATGTAAGCGATGGGACTTTGTACTCGATTCTCTTCGCATATTTTCAGCATACTGCATCCGCAAAAGTTACATTAACTCTGATGAATGCTGAAAACAGCTAGATCTTGATTTTACGCAACGACACAAAAAATTAGTCTACACTTACAAATAGTGGTTTTTACAAACATTCAACACCTTTCAAACAACAACGCCAACTTCGTCATCAGGTTACAAAACGCACACTTGTAGAATTCCGCCCAATTTTAAGTCTTCCAAATCAGAATTTTATAGCGCTTCTGTAACGAACCATATGGACTGTTCCTCGTGTAGCATATAATTAAAAATAGCTAAGTGCTAAAAGCGAGAAGCTTTAAAACGGGAAATGGTGACAAGAACGGTCCCTGCTTTTGTGAAACTTGTTGCATGTAACCGCAGTCCCAGAAGCAGAATTATTAAAGATCTTCCAAACTAGATCTTTTGGTTTAGCTCAATTATGACTTTCGAAAGACCATTGCGACGACTCCGAGATTTCAGACATACAAAGATGAACTTATATTTTGCATAACTGCTCATGTTGTTTAAAATGCATAAATGGGAATCCGTCAGGCACTTAGTACTAAGTGTAACAACCTTCAGATCTCGACTAAAAACTCACCTCTTCCTGAACTCATTTCCTCCGTAGGCTCTGTGTCTTCTGGACTTCTCTTAGGCTTTTCGACCCAGACTCGCCCTGGAATTTTGCTTGGACAATGATTTTGTTTATCAGCGACCATCGACGGATGCCTTGAGCATTATTACAGTGGTGCCACAGAAGTGATTAGATTAGATTAATGTTGTTGTATGGATCTTCGTCATATAAATAATGTAAATAATATCTCCCGCTCTTGTCTTTACCACCTACGACAACTCCGCTCTATTCGTCACTCCCTTCCTCTTCATGCGATCACTACCTTGGTCCATGCCTTGATTTGCACTAGGATTGACTTTGGCAATGCTGCCTATATTGGACTTTCTGCAATTAAAACCTCCAAGCTTCAGTCTATACTTAATGCTGCTGCACGCCGTATCGGTGGTCTTCCAAAGTCTGCCCATATATCTACTTTTATTCGTGATTCACTTCATTGGCTTCCTGTCAGTCAACGGATCCATTTTAAGATTCTTATCCTTATGCGCAACTGCCTTCTAGGCTCTGCTCCGTCCTACTTAACTTCTTTTTGTATTCCGGTTTCCTCGTTGCCTGCCCATGCCTCCCTTCGCTCAGCTACCCGTGGTCTTTTGGTAGTCCCTCGCGTCCGCACTACAACTGCCCAGTCCAGGAGCTTTGCCTTTGTTGGCCCTTCCAGCTGGAACTGCCTTCCTCTTGACCTGCGGCTTCAGTTACTTAGTCTCTCTCCTACCCAGTCCCGCAAACGCCTGAAATCCTTTTTGTTTGTTCAAGTCGGGAGCGCCACTGTTTCCTAAGTGGCGCTTTATAAATGTTCGTTTACAATTACAATTACAATAGGCCTACTTAACCATTATAAATTAAACTTTTTTGGCTGACTACCATTATTATGAAAACCATAAAAACTGTTTTTAATGATTGCTGTATAGTACTTTGTAATAATTCTGAATTTTTATTACTTTGTCATGATTATGGTTTATAAGTCTCTGCTGTAACACAGAAATGATCATACTGTTTGATAATTTTGCTGCTATCTTTACTTAACTTTCAATTGGTGTTTTCTACCTTTGTGATGAATAAATGTATGTATTAGTTATTATTAATTAGCAACTTCTATAGCGCTGGTGTATAATGCACAAGGCATCAACCGATGGTGCACCAAAATCAAGCCCCAGTCAGGTCAACACCCAAAAAGCACCTCAAGTTCTGACTTGTCAGTCTGAGCACTCTTCCACTTGCCCTCTCTTCTGTAGCTTTTCACTGCAGACTGATAACTGAATTTTCAAACAGCTCATATGACACATCCTAATCAAGGCCATATGAAAATACCAATTTTCTTTGTAATGTGCCCAAATATCACTAATGAAAGCAGGCCCACCCCCAGATTAAAAATTAGTAATTGCTTCAGACTATAACTGGCATATAATTTGAAGGTTTTCTCTGAAAACCTGAAAGGGGACAAAAAGACATATTTTGCACCCTTCTTCCCCTTGTCTGTATTTGTGTGACCTCGGCCTTCCCCTCTTTGTGGACATCTGCATTCCAACAGAACGCTAAATGGAAAAGTAGGCCTAGAATAGGCCAAGCTGTACTTTTTCACTACTGCGTCTAGAAAGGTCCTGTTAAATAGATACAATGCAGTCCAGACTGACTAAAATTGGTGCCCAAGGCAAGACTGTATAGAAATAACTTCATGTACAAAATTTAGATGCAGACGTCCGCATAGGGCATAACTTTCTCCTCTTGTTCGCATTTGGGTCATCTGTCCACTCTGGGGATGTCTTTTACATACGACCCCTAAAAGAAGTCCAAAGCTTGACTTTAGTGATACGATTTCAACCAGATAATTTCAGATAAGAATAATCAGTAAATCTTACCAATCCATTTTACGTGCTCTTTTGTCAAGACTCGTAACAGGTAACATCTTCAATTCTCTGTTGTATGTTCTAGCCATTTTCCACTAGCACCGGGTTTTGCTCAACATAACTTTATAACTTGATGATAAGACACACCGATACAACCAATCAATACAGCAATCAGTGCAACAGCTGTTGTACTGTTTGTTCAAATATCAAACATTCCTACTTTTTAGGAACCACGAAGAAACAATTTTTCCAATCTACATTTCTAAGTATAACACATATTATGTACAATGTTCTGCCTAAAACTCCAGAAAATTAAACTGCTCAAGATTATCGCATAAAATTATCTGATGCATGTAACGCAAGCTACAGCCAAGTAATGCCAGTCAATTAACTTGCAAACAGTCTCTGTGGTCATGTTATAACTTACCAACTCAAACTAAAAGCCAATCTTTTGGCACAGCAACACAGATACTCGATTCCAGCAAATGTTTAAGTTTCTACAAAAGCTTCCGTGGTAGTAACACCTAGTACACTGCAGTAACAAGCTCCTGCGTTGCTATCATACCACTTCTGATATGCAGACAAGCCAGTACTTTGCTGCCAATCTGAATGCTTACTTCAGTCCAACCTTTCCAACTGTGACCCAAACTAAACAAAACTTTCTCCAGTTATGCTAGCCATCACACCAATAACAAATCTTCATCAGAGCTGTGCTACCACTTTCCACGTTTGTTCCAATCTTTTGGCTGCCAGTGAAGACATTTGGGGTCGATTCTGATTGTGCGCTTGGCTGATGCCTTTTCGTGAGCATCCATCGCTTCTTTAGTAACTGTAACTATGTACTGTCCCTTGTAGTAGTTGATCAAATTCAGGTGCTGCAGTGTCGATATCACATCCTCTTTCTTGATGCTTGACAGCTCTGATATTTCACTACAGTACATAAGATAAACACTCTTCAAAAAAATGTGAAAGGCCAGCACAATATCAAACAGTCGCCATACCAACTCGGTATAAACTGCTATATAAATTCTGCTACCACCATATGCTAGTAGCAAAATTGGCAAGATTGGTAAAATGTGTGTTGTGAATTTCACTGTTGTCATTCCATATCTTCAATGCAACATGAACCAGGAACTCTTAAGATGGTCTCAACTGTCAAACGTGGAAGGAACTGGTTGGATTCTACATGTGTGCAAGAATCCATCAATCGTGAATATGCAAGCATCATTTGCTCACAGATGAACTCGTTCTTACTAAACTATAATATCATTCAGGCTAATGATGAACACCTTTGAGTCAGTTACACCACACTACATTACATTACTAAAACACATTATAACATATTATTTGCTATTATCCTACAAGGTAAGGCAATACTTATTTATACCCATACAACCAGAAGCAATCCAGGTATGTTCCTGGGGTCAAATGATCTGGTTGATGATAGAAAACATCAGTGGCAATCAATGCAGGACATGTGTTTCTTAAGACTGAAAATAGCAGAAGCAAAGTAAGACACAGAATATAAATTCTGCAGTCTTTTACAATAAAAATTATGCCAGAGAAGTAGAAAAAACTTTACTTGATGGTAATCATTGGTTGTTCCCCTGTTTCAGAAGGTCTTAAGCCAAGCAGAATGTCGAGTATCGTCTGCGACCAGTAGCTGCGATATGACAGAAGACCAAGGTCTGATAGCGGCTTCTCAGGAGATCCCGTCTTTCCTTCAATCTTTGACAATTCATAACCTAATTTTAATAGAATACGTGAATCAAGAAACACCACTTTAAGTTTATGTGCATTTTGAATGGAAAACAGAGTACTCAAATTCTGTAAACAACCTCATAAAAACAAGACTGCATACTGAGTCTAAAATGGAACATATGAGCTTCCCCAAGCTCGATTTGAATTAACAATAACTGCATTGAAATTTATGAACAGTTTCTAATATACTTAAATGAATTCTGTGCTTCTGATATTCAAACTGTGGTTTCTTATAGCTCTTTCCGAATTTTGCACTGTCTTTTACATATTAACTAAAGCTCTTGACAGGTCTCACTGAATTCAATAAGCAGTTTGCCATATCCCTTGCGCTGATACGGAGGAAGAGTCAAGATGCAGGCAACATTGTAGTCTTCTGTTGACTCCTTTTCCTGAAAAATAGCAAACAGAGAAATGGTCATCCCAATTCACAGATGTCCAAGTCAAACGACCTACAAAAACTATCATTCTCTAATAGCTACAATCTTGAGCAGTTAATGCAGTCTGCCCATATCAGTTGCCCATCAACACCTCTTCCTCTATTTTGTCCAATTACTTTCTCCATCTCCATCTCCATTTCATAAATGGTCTTTCTTCTCAGCACCAAAATTTATAAGTCAACCATGTCAAATGCAAAAGAACCAGACGATTGCATAGTGCCTGTTTGATAGCCCTGTACAATGATTATACCCTGCAACACTTATTCTCAAACTAAGCAAACTGAAAAAAACCTACATAAATCATAACTCTACAACAGAGGTTATACCAAGATACTACAACATAAATACTAAAATAAAAATTAAAACACAAATACTACTACTACAAGTAAAACCAAGTCTTGTGAACAGTGCCTTTTAAGGACTCCTTACTCGGGCAAGAAGAGTTAGTTACCAGGAAGTCAAACAGCATCCTACAAAAATTAGTTTTTCAGCTAAATTGTTGACTGCTAACCCCATTAGATATTCCCCAGTTTAGGGGTTAAAGAAACAACAAAGCCAGAGCCAGTAATGTTGTTACCTTGGAGAAGTATCCGACAATGTGAAAGCCGATCGAATCCAGTTCACACATTACGTAAAAGAGGAAAGGGTCTGTGTCATAATAGAGTGTCTTATGGTCTAGGAACAACTTCGCAAGAAGACACAGGTTCTGTGCGTACATCTAGAGGAAGCCACAGAAAACAGATGCATAATGGCTGAGTAAGTAATTTGCTTACACTCACCATGGTATTCATTCAGAGTAAAAAATGTACTTACACTGACAATTAATTTATTATGCAGAGAGCCTACAGGTCACAAATTAAATGCAAGGATAGATTTCAACAACTGCTTGCTCTGAAAGTAGTATAAAACCACTCTAGATATGTAAATTGTTATTCAAACAAGCAATTTAATGCATTAATGCATTAGAAACTGAAAAACAGAGTTTGCAGATATCCTACAGCAACAGTAAATCACAAAATACATACACGCATAATTATGTATAATGTAAGATAAAGTGGCAGAATAGTTTGGTGCTTTTCAAAATAATACACAGCGGGCAAGTTCTAGTCTCCCCCGAGACAGTCGTTGTGCAGGACCTTCACCAAGTCTTTAATCGGGCACAACTGCTAAGCAGCACATCTGACTCAATATTTAAAGAAAATAAATACATATTTTCAGTGCCTACTTTGTTCTTACGACCATCTATTTCAAAGAATGATATGTTATTTTTTCGATAGATTTCATTTCCTGGCGGATGATTCATGGGACACTTGGCCTGTGCAAACATACACAAATTTAAATTAGAATTCTGTCATAAAATTATAAATATAACATACTTAATAAAAAAACTAAGATTGAATAAAAGTAGAACTATTAACAATTTTCCACTTACATTACAATAAAGTAAAAGAATTAAAAGCAAAGACTAAACAGAGCTTGTTTACCTCCCAGTTTCCAAATTCATAGATTAACTGTATGCCTAAGTGGAAACACATCAGCCTATCACTATGCATCTAAGCATAGAATAAGATGTTTCAACGTGAAAACTCCAGTCTGTTCATTGCTGAAACATACGATCAAGAGAAGGTTATCTCTTGCTCCAGTCATCATTGTTCTTTAAAAATTGTTCCTTCACTGCTAGCTAGGATGGTGACTGAAAAGCTGTTTTGATAGTCTGATAACCTTATCATTATATATGTACTCCTCAGAGATATTGGCCAGATTCTTCAAGTAAAAATCATTCAGAACACAGGATCAAAGTTGTGCAACTCCATGATCCTTCTTTTTTCCAATTTCTTTTGCTTAATTATAATGAAGTATAAGGTCACAAGTTTATTTTTAGCACTGCCATTTTTAAAATTTAAAACAGATATAAAAAGAATGCTCAAGCTTTCTCAATAAATCTTCAACATTTCATAAACATTCTGGTATTTATTTAAGTTTAGAGATTTGCATGATTTCTAGATATTTCTCACCAGATGTCGTTCAAGGCATTTGGGACTTTTCATGTACTTGAGGCAGAATTCACAAATATAGATAACAGGCAGTGTTGTCATTTCCTGCAATAATACATCGAGCATACAAGGTAATCTAACCAGTACAATATACACATGCATATGTCAAACATCTGAGTCTTTGAAATAGTTACTATGGGAATGAACAGCACAAAGGCTTCTGCATATTCTCATCCCCATGTTACATCATATACATCATGTGCACATGAAATATTTGGCAGTTCTACCTCATCAGTTCATGTGTACTATACCACAGTTTTTGAAGTGACACTGGATAAATATTACTTTATACAACAGAACTTTACCAGAATAACACTGCTTTTGGCAGCAAAATATCCTGAACCATATTACAATGATGATGGATTAAAATGTGAGCGAGTATTAAAGCTGAATTTAATTTTGGATCCACATCTCTGACCCTGTCATATCAGAATTCATTACAATGCAGATCTAACAGTTGTAGTTCTCCTTACAGGTAGCATGTATCAGTTATAATTATCACTCACATTATCCAGTGAGTTAATAAGCCACCAGGAAAAGGTCAACCATAACTCCAATCAGCATCATTATCAGATTCTAATTCAGACAGCAACTGGTGCAAATGAGTGACCTCCAAATTCTTCAGTCATATGCTAAGCAAGCTTCGTTGTCTTTGTCTTCGTTGATATCGTGTATCCATGTAAGTCTTAGTCTGCCATTTCTCCTCTTTCCAACAAATCTTGCATGCATTGGCCTGTTTAGTATCCAGTCATTATGTATGATTCTACTTAGCCAAGAGTCTTCACTGACATTATTGAGTAGCATTGATACCCCATTCAAGCATTCATATTTCTAAATTCCTACATTCTTGGTAGACTCCAGCAAGTTTTTGATACTCAAGTACTAATCATAATATCATTAACATTTCCTAGTTTAAATGATTGACTGAACAGAAGGATACCTGAGGATAAGGTGAGAAATACCACGGCTTAATCTGATGCCGTCCAATTTCAACGAGTTCAATGTTTTTCATTCGAGTGACAATGTCATCATGATGGGCTACCATGCTACCAGTCTGTCGTGGAATCTTCTGATCTGGAACATCCTGTGACTCCTAAAATCAAACAAAGTAATTCAATTAGTCAATATCATTTGCAAAAGTTCCCCATAAAGCTGCCAAAGATTACGCTAAAACCTAAAAGACTGCTTTATACTGCTGACCAGCATGTTTAGAGAAGTTGGAAACTGTGATAGAAAGATGAAAAGCAAAACCAGTTTCGTCTGTATATATCATACATAATTAAAGAGTCTTCCTCTTATCCTGCCATTCTTCTCATCCTAATTTCCACTTTTATATGGCACTGTTCGAATCTAGTTTCATTCTTTAAGATGTCTCAATAAGTGCAAAAGATAGCTTGAAAATGAGCTACAAGAAGAAAATGATTTATTTTATTACATACCTGTCCTGTATCCAGCTGAAGCATGTAAGAAAAAAATAAATATAATGAATTTACTTCTTGTTTTATGAACTTTGTCAAAGTAAAAATTATGAGATCCACGCATAACCGGTTTCAACTGGATATATATGATACTAGCCTGGACATACAACCGTGTCCACACTAGTGTCAAATCCAGTTTAAACTAGAAATTTATTAGGCAAATGTGCATGACATACATCACAGCACCATGTCATTAATACAGAGCTCTTTGTACTGAAAAATGGCACACAGATCACATTTGTTGAAAGCATTTCACAAGCCCCTAACATTACTAAAATAACTCATCACTGAATTTCGACTTCATGTCAGGGAAAGATGCTGTAGGCTTCAACACAAATAGTCTGCACTGCAGACCTGTATCAGTGACTGAACAAAATCATATCACCCTCTGTTACTTCAGAAGCCCATATCTCAAGGGTTTGGGCATTTGAGGCAATACTTTTCAGTTTCTCATAAAATGTGCGAAGAATGTTAAGAAAATCTATTTTTCCAGCAGGGAGCTTTAGTTGATCTACGGTAGCATGGAATCAAGGAATCACATATCAAAACAAAAAGTATCCTCAACTGCACAACTCAAACAGCAGAAAAGTTCAAACCCGTATGGCAGGAGACGATTGGATTCGAGGAAGTTCAGCCATTACAGCTGGTACATCCTAAAATAAATCCAGCATATTGTCAGTAGAATGCTTATTAATACAAAATCACAACTTAGCAGCAGTTCATTTTGGCTTCACACGCCTGAAGAAACAAAGTGTAACCCAACATCTAAGCAACACTACTTCTACAATCAATAATGTAAATGCAAACTTTAGGGTCAACATGCTGAAAAATAAAGTTTTAGCTGTAGATTACTAGGCAATGTATTCCCAAATGCTGACCAGTACTACTACTATGTTCCAGCATATACACTGTCAGTGCTAAGTTAGATTACTCAATGAATTTCAGAATAGCAAAAAGCAGCTATCAGTTTCAGCAATTTGTGAGCAAAAAGAAAACTATCAAAGCAAGTGAATTCCTTAGAGAAGATTTCACCCTCATGTGCTCAACAACAGAAAACTGATCTTATGATACTGGCTTACTGAATCTTCCATAAGCTTTCTCTTTCGTCCCACTGCGCCTGCCTTTTTCGTTGCACCATTCTAAAAATGAAATTTAATAGTCAGCAAACTATTCTAAAACTGCAATTTAATAGTTAGCAAACTAAGAATCTCAAAACAAAAAAATAATGAAAAACATACAAGATGACAAGCTTAATCAACTACTGCTATGATTTCATAAATTTTTCTGTCAGGATCAGTTGATTCAGTTCTGTTCATCTCCGGATCCAATTAAGTGCTTTTGTTCTTTGGATCCTATGAACTGTGTTCTTTTATGCTTTTTAAGCACAATCAGTTACCCATAAAAGTCAAATAAATAACTACATGGAATCTAACCACTGAAAAGTTCTGCTAGACCAGTTACACATATTGTATTGTATTTGTTACACACATTGTATTGTATTTGTACTACACAGGGCTGGGCAGTTAACATGGTTTTAACTAAGTTTAACTAAGTTAATATGCTAAAACTTTAACACAGTTAAAATTTATTATGCCATTAAATATCCTGAGCTAAAGCATCCAAGTAGAGAAATGTGCAGAAGCAATTCCAAACATTTCCCTATGCCCTGAAGGCTTCAGTCTGTCATGATTCCATCTTTCTTCTGTTTGCTCTAACATGAGATTTGTTGTGGTTTGTTCAAATGGAGTTACAATTTTTGTTTTAAACTTAATGAATCTAAAAGAGGCACTAATATAGAAAAGCTTTATTCGATGGGCAGCTTATTTGAAGAATGAATGTACAGGGTTGGGCAAATATTGCAGCAGAGTTTAAGTATCATCATCCCTAGGCTAAAATACCATCAGAGAAACAAGCATGCAGTTAATGTTTCGAATCACTCCCGCACACCAAATTCAGCATCAACTTTCTTTGCAGCCTACCATGTCAGCTTTCAAAAATAATATAAAAGAAATCGGCAAAGCCAAAAATGACACTATTACGGACACCTTGTTTAAGGGGAATGCTAAGAACAGCAGACCGTACAGTGTGACGACAGACTCTGGTTTACAGGATTTGTTGAGAATAGCAATGTCTGATGCAACCTATGAAATGCAATCTAGAACAGCTGGAAGAAAAATAAGTGAATTATTTGATAGAATAAAATCAGAAAAAATGTCCTTTGTCACTTTATCAAACTTTTCTCACTTTTCTTCAATTTATTACCGGAAGAGCAATAAGAGAGTCCATTAAGCTAATGTTTTTGCATTATTTAAATTTTTTGTGATTTTCACATCCTGAATATTTTAAATCTTCATATGGTAATTATTATAATTTATAATATTCTGTGAGGTAATGTCATTTGTTTCTATAATTCAATTATTACATTTACAAATTATATTCATATAATATTAAAATATAATTTATATTAAAATTAAGTTATTTTTATTCATACGATTAATCATGATTAAAATGTTTAATCAATGCCCAGACCTAGTATTATGACATGTTAGAGGCAATCCTGTATGACAGCCTCACAGGTATGACTTAAGAAAGCAACTCCAATTGTCTGCCAAAGTACAACATGACAAGACGGATCATTCCGGTCCAACTCAACCAATTCTGAAGAATATCTCCAAGTGACCATCTCAGATGTGGCAGAAATTTTAACCACATGTTGCGACATGTATTAGATGGAAAAGTTCTAAATGTTTCTGCAATATTTAAAATACTCTCTGAGATATCACAGACTCCACCCTATGAAGGCATTTTAAGAAACTCTGAAATGTCCAATTTTTGAGAATTCATATCTTTAAAACTGTTTTGACCAAACTGGATGAAATTTTTATCAGTTGTACAGTTTTTTTATGTAGATTACAAAAAACATAAATATTATTATTGTGTGACCTATAATTTCAGCTGTGTTAATTCTAAAATGTGCCTTTAAATTCATTTTGGTAAAAATTCAGTATCAGTATCTTCATATGTACCAGGCTCACTGAATTCTTTTTTTAAGTGTTTACTGTACATGTGACTTGGAATTAGTGGACAAAGTTTCACTTGATTACGTGCTTGCATCAGCTGGATATAGACTGTCAGAGTCAACCAAATCTGATGGCGAGGGTCACGGCGAAAACATGTTGCTAAAAACATCCTATATTAATTATACTGCATTTTCTGAAAGAGCATGGTTCAAGTTAAAAGTGTACAAAAATCCTGATGGTCTATTATGTTTTAAGCAGTTTACAGTGCATCAAATAAGGTTGTTTTTCAGTTTTGCAACTTACAGTCATACTTGTTACCCAAATATACAATATCAAAAATGTGAAACAAATTGATCACTCTGATGCAAATTATGTAACATATCTATGTGCATTTAAACAATTACCATTTTATCATTTGAACTATGCCATTTCATATGTAGTTAAGAACTTGAAGTATGCGGCTTACGACTTCACGTTCTGGTGAGGATGGTCGTGAACCATTCATCAACTTCATTGGAGTCTTTGTCTCTTTCTTCGGCAATTCCAGTTTACTGAGGTCCATCTGATCAGCGCAGACCCAGTCATCCAGTCGCTTGTTGACTGGAAAACATAAGATGTACACTTTCTTTATGCAACCAGTGGCAGGTACAGAAGTTTAAACAGGAGGTCAAATATGCAAAGGAGTACATAACCTATGTTACCTTGAATTCATTTCGGCAAGCAGGAAATTTTCAATCTCTTAGTTTCCCACACTTTTTATTCAAGGCTTCTGAAATTTCTGATGATTTTGTATAAGTTTTCCCACTCTGATTACCTGTTTTATTTATTTATTTTCTTAACTTTTTCTTTACTTTCCTAGTTTTCTTAGTTTTACATTTTTTTAGTTTCCAAATTTTATCATGACTTAACGAGTTCAGTTTGCAACCCTCACCCTTACCAGTTTGGAGGGCCAACTCAATGACATCCCCAAAATCAAATGGGGACATGACTGGATTGTCTCTGGATACTCTCACAGAAGCATCAGAGAAGATGAGTACTAACAATCAAGCCATAGTGATTAGTCTTAGTTTAAACGAGTGAAATTCCCACTCCTACAGTATTCATTCAAAATCAACAAATCATGACTTTGGGCGATCCCTCACCCCTTTGTGGACATCAGCACTCCAGTGAGTAGCAAGGCCTAGAAAAGGATATCCTGTGGATCTTTCAGAGTAACCTGTGCCGCTGAGTGGAGTACTTTGATGCTGATGTGCCCAGCAAAGGAACTTTACTTAGATCCAACACAATACAGACTGTCTGTAGGACTGAAATCGGTGTTTAAGGCACAAGATATACAGAAATAACTTTATGTACTAAATCTGGATACAGACATTCTCACTGGGCATAGCCCTCTCCCCTTGTCTGCATTTGGGTGACCCCTCCCTCCCTTCTTTGTGGACATCTTTCACGGACAATCCCTTTAGCAAAGGCTCCTGCCTGCACTATTAAAAACAGACAGATTAAAATAACAGTCAGGTTGGTGTTTCCAGATTGCTCACAAAACCAGAACAGCAGAATCAATATAAGACTGCACTCCATTCCAATTGTTGGCAAGCTTGGATAGTCCATCACCTGTGTAATAATTAAATGGACCACTGCCTTACCTTAACTTACCTCAGCATCATTAGCAATAGCACAAGATAAATGGTTTCAGTTTCTACAAATTAACTTCAGAAAATGTTAAAGTTAGACAAAATTTATAGAAATAATGGAAAGTCATACAGTCGTCGAAGTGAATATAATAGAGGCATTTTCCATTTGATTCCTTTTTGCTGAGTATTTCTGCCCAATCTGAAAACAGAAAGATGATATCCTAGAATAAAATCCAAACTGTTAAAACATCACAGAGCAAACATATATATTTCTTCATTAACCAACAGAAATCCGGCATATATTCAGCCACAGAGTCAGATTATGGGCAGCCATTTACTAAAGGTAAATGAGACCAACTAATATATGGGTTACAGTAAGCGATAAAAATCAAGAACATCCAAGCACGATGCTTTGAGAGCTAATGTTTGTAAAGTAAAGAACATAAATATTCTTAATTGTACTGTAAAATATCCAGTTCTCAAGGATCTAAAAATCCATATAAAAAGCTTATTTGCAGGAACACACCACAAGAACCTTTCAGCATACCTAATGTGTTTGATTGTAATTTTCAATGTACAACATCAAGTGAAATGCCATATAATTCAGCAGCTAGCTTAAGACTTGGAGTAAGCCGCTGACCAGTCATAACTTTCAATATTAATGCCATATTTCTGTTTATCATTCGTTGTTGAATCTTTTACGCTAAAAGTTAAGCAGCAATTAAGTTAAAACCCTTGGCAATAAGCCGCTAACTAGCCATAATTCTCAATGTTTATCCTGTATTTCTAAATTTATTATTCGTTTTTGAACCTGTTACGCTGACGGTAAATATCGTCGGACCCGTTGCAGTCAACATTCTGTGCTAAACAAATTACGCACAACCTGTATATTCACTTACGCCATTCTCCAGTATTTTTCAGCTTTACTGGAACTCGGCATCCTTCAACTAGCTCCAGCTGAAAAGATATAAGCAAGTAAGTAAGTATATTCTTTATTAACCACTAGCTAATCGCACATCGGTTTACAAGTATTTAAGAACACAAGAAAAACTAAATATGCATACGACATCCTAATAATAAAACATTTATGCGTTAAATTATCAGCGGGAGGAATAATAAAAAATAAATAATAAATAAAATAATAATTTGGTATAATAATAATTTGGTGTAATAATAATTTTGTATAATAATAATAACTAAAATAATAATAACTAAAATAATAATAATAAATAATAATAATAATATAAAATAAGTGATCCGAAGCACGGCTAGGTAGGTAAAATATGAAGAATTGTAAAATCTGTGAACACCGTATAAATTTGAAAATAAAAAGCGAAAACTAATTTACGTGCTCAATCTAACAAACGATAATTATATTATTTATTTTAAACATGATATTGATAGAGTAGAACCTTATCGTTCGCCATTTTGAATATAACGAATACTGGTTCCCTGCAAATCTCTTATTTTGGTTTGTTTGGCGTTAGTCTTTGAAAGAAGTTGATAATAATTGTAAAATCTTATGAAACTCCTAATGAGAAGCGATGTCCCCGGGTCGAAGGATTATACGGCTGAAGCGCAAACTTTGTCACAGCAATCCAACAATAGAACATCCTTTTATCTGCCATCTTGCATTGGTGATCATTTACCGACCAAATGAAGGATAATCATAACCGTAATCGTAAACTCGAAATTTCTAAAGCGCTCAACGAAAGCTAAGTCGCGGGAAACTGCTCATTCACATGTGCTCAGTCAAAACAAAATCGATAGGCAGGAAAGGTTCGGTTTCAGGACAAAATCCATTCAAAACTGGTCTCACCTTTTCACGAAATCACATTATGATCAGTCTTCACATTTCTCTCAGCTTCAACACAACCCACCCTAGGCTCCCTTCCCCTCCTCAATCTCTGGCATCCTGGCAACCGGACTTGGTTCTTGACATGGCATCTTTGGACAACCCACACTAACTTGACGCAGCGCTCGTGAATAAGCTGGTGCCTTGTGCTTAGCTTTTAAGTAGCGCTTTAAAAATTTCGAGTTACCGATTACGATTACGATCCAAGAGTCAAGCAGGCAGACAGTCAAACGGGTACGGTGGATATGTTGGAATTAGATCTTCATGATGCATAAGAGAAAGAAGAGGACTCAGAATAGGATCTGCGGAAACGAATAGAAGGCTGAGTGCGCGCCAGAGTTAATTAATATAATCTAATGACTTTTGTAGCGCCAACTGTGGTTTCAAATGGAACCATAGTCGAAATCACCATCTGTTGGAGAAGCTTGGTCAAAATCCAATAAGTCAGAGAAAGGTCAGATGGCGTGATATGTCACAGACCACTCCAAGTAGGCTATAATTACATCTGACTCGATGTTTCCTAAGCCTACCAGCGTATACGTAGACCTATAGGCCCTATATTCTCAGTGGCGTGCGCGACTTTTTCTAGCCAGAGTGGGAACCGGTATCTGGATTAAAATCGAGGGGTCTAAGACAACTCACGCCGAAGGACCCTAACGACTCAAGGGTGTGGGGATAGTCGTAAGCACCCCAACGGCGGAGCCATGGAAGTCAACGCAGTTTGAAGTATTTAGTATGAAATTGAGCATGATATAGCTACTCGTTTGTGTAGCATTATTTTCCCGAGATCCAGTACCTGGGTCTGAGACAGAGAGCGCCGAAGGAGCGACGTCACTACAGATGTTGAGCCTCGAGGCATGGCCTTGTCTTCGAGACCACAACTGGCGGCCTTGGCCTCGGTCTTGTTATTTATGGTCTCGGATCTCCGGGTCAGCGCTTAACAGTTGCAGCCTTTTCTAGTGTATAACTGGGTCGGTATCCGTTTTTTAAAGTTGTTTCCAATTTTCCAAAAGTGGTTTTCCCGTCTTTTTCAAAGTCAATTCGATTCTTTTAAAAATATCGTCATATCCGTTTCGGTCGTCTTGTTTCAGCACTCACGGTTTCAAGGAAGCCACAGATTTCGCAATTCCCAGTGTTGTGCTTTCGACTGCGATGGAATTGCTCGCTGAGTAGGCAGTGGCCGAAACGGAGCCTTGAGATGGCTGCCTCTTCCGACGCCATCCGTCCTTGTACTTAACCGAGAGATCCACTTGCGGTTCAATTTCTTGGTAGTATGATCCAGTGTTTGAGTTTCCTATAATGTCTGCCATTTCCAGAGGAAGTGTAGGCCTAACGGGTGCGCGCTCCCTTTCAATTCACGCATGCAACACCAATACATCCTTTTGTTAGTTACTGCCAATTTTTATTTACGTGCAACGGATTTATTTCTGTGAAGTCATATCGCTAAAGTACCTGTTTATCATATTACCTCACTTTTGTCTGTTCCCACTAACTACTCATCTTATGGCAAAGCGATCAATATTCCTAATTGCATCTCGACTCTGGAACGCTCTCTCTACTGAATTTCTTTTACTTTAACCCACCATCGCCTGTCTCATCTGCTATTCCTCAGGCATTCCATTCAAAACTGAAGTCCCATGCTTTAAAGAAATATTATTCAGGTCCATCCAATCCTCCGCTTTCCCATTTCTGTCAAGCCAATCACAACCCACCATAACTTCTATGTCCCCTTCTCTCTCTCTGGTCTTCTGGCAACCGGACTTTGTTCTTCGCATGGTATCTTTGGAAAACCCAACTGACTTGACTCAGCGCTCGTGAATAAGCTGGTGTTCTGCGCTTAGCTTTAGGGTTACGGTTTAAAAATTCTCGATATTACGATTACAATCGAATCGAACACAAAGTCCTATCACTTACCTACAAACGCACTTCAGTCCTCCCAACCCTCCTATCTTTGTGAGTTATTTACACTCTCCGCCGGCCCGTCACCTCATCCTTAAAATTTGGTAATCGCTCCATAGCCATAGCTGCCCCTCCATTCTGGAATAAACTTCCCCCAGAGCTGCGACAGTTAAGTAGGGTAATCTATCGACCTTTTTAAACGCAACACCTTGGCGATTATAATCATGTGGTATGTCTATCTTAATAATGTGATTACAGAAGCGCGTTGCTCTATATCTAGTGTTCACGAGTCTCTGCTTTTCGTCAAAGATTTTCGTAACTGCCCCTAGGTTGAGCTAACAGCCAAATGACCACGATTTTGTGACACATTTTCAATCATATAATTTATTATCTTCCCGTTCGAATTAAGCCGTGCCTTTGGCTCAACAGTCTTAAAATAAGATTTTCTTGAAGCAAAAAAAGTTTCGTGCTTTTATATACAGTTTGAACAATGCATGAAGCCATCGTCCTCACTATTGTCGAAGTTCATGTTCAACAGTTCATGTTCTCTGCGGCCCCTAACTACAATTGGTCGACGCTGTGAACCAATCATGTCACAAGTCATCTGACCCATCATACAAACTCATCTATGTTCCACCACTTGCAATTTCGGCATTGGCCTTTCACTCAAAACTGAAAACATTCCTCTTTCACGGATCCTATCATGACATCCCCCCTTCTTCCTTATTTCTCTTTCCGCTCCAATCTCAAACACCCACCGTAGCTGCGACGCTGCCTCTCTGTCTGCCTTTTGGATCTTGACCTGGAGCCGAAGCCTTTTTGCCTATCGATTTTTTGACTGAGCGCCTGTGAATAAACTGGTCCCCGTGACGTGGCTTTCGTTGGGCGCTGTATAAATCTCTGGATTACGATTTCGATTACAAAATAACTTTTTAGTTACTTACTTACTTCACCAGAATTATTTTGAACACGGCTTACCGTAGCGTGTTTTTATATTCGCCATTTTGAAAGGAAGTGGGGAACTCTGTTTTGGAATTGGATTTAAAAAATTTAAATTTTACATTTTTCTGCTCTGGATAATTACGCCGTTCTGAAATGGACAGGTAAACAGACCAGTTTCAGCCTCATATATAAAAAGTATATGTAATTTGTTTTTGATAAGTCAGATAAACTAGGAATGCGATTGTCGTCATTGTCCGGCTTTGTTATAGGTATTCAGTTGACGTAGAGCATGTGAGTGTACGAATATTTGCGCTCTAGCTCAGTTCAGTTTTGCCTTAAATGGGCATCTGAACTAGTTTTGTTGGAAGTTTGATATATTTAGCGTTGTATTTTATGTGAACCTTGCCACTTTAATTGTGTTAAATAGCGGATTCGCGGGAAACAGTTTTAATGTTTACGGCAGCGCCAGCGCGCGCAATATGCTTAAGAATTGCATTTTTGCAGAACTATATTGTTCGTATGCACAGTGCACCGTAAGCAGTTTTGAATAATTATGAAACAACCATTTTTTGTATGTTAATATGTGGTTGTAAAATACAGTGATTGGTTTATCATGTAAACTGCAGATTTCGAATAAAACTTCGGATTTTGATCGTTTGTCGCCCAAATTGGCTTGTGTCCGGTTTTGGTGACTGTTACAGAATTTCATCAAATTTTACTGATCAGTAACGCATCTGTTCTCATCCTCTGGAACGCGTACAGGAATTTTCTATGAATTTTCAAAATTTCACTTAATGCGAACAAAAACGGGTTTTGGGGACTGGTAACGAATCTTGTCAATTTTGGCTGATGACAACTTTAAGCAGTCTAACCACCTACTCCCACCCTCCAGAACACATCCAAGGATTTCCTATGAATTTTCAAATTTTTATTTTAATGCACTTGAAAACAATTTCCAAACCCAGACCCGTGCCCATCTTCAATGGTTGGAAGCAGATTACTTTGTCAGTGTAAAGTAAGAAAAGCCAGTAGAATCCATCTAGTTGCTGGTCTGGCTGAGTGTTCCTAATGTTTACAATTCAGAATTTTAGAGTTGAAGCAAGCCACCATTGGACATCTCTCAATCACATTATTTTTGTTAATGCTTGTGGACTGATGGTTTTATGATCCCTTTAGTATTTTTATTATAAATGTTTTGGCACTTTTTGACAAAGATTAAGATCAGTAAGTGTTATTTTGATGCTTTTATCACATTTGATTGTATTGTGCTAAGTCAGAAGCACCATTTGGTTAAAACTAAAGTTTAAGCCATCAGCGGCCAATCACCAGGTGAAGAATATGACCGCAGGAGAAAAGAGTGCTGCGAGCTCTGCACAGTGGTTCTCAGATAAGTATGTGAGCAATCAGTGAGTAATGAGGACGATTAGATTTTTTGGGGAAACATTTTTATTGAATGAAATAAATTATTCATCGGGTAAGTTTCTGATATGCTTATAAGAATGTTCGAGAAAATGTTTTTACCAAAAAATGTGTTTTGGCAGATGAACTTCTCCAGATGCATTGGGAACCAAATTGCTCCATGTGTCATAATGTCTAAAAATTCAGTTTCCTTTTCACACACATTCAAGTGTTCTATGTGTTTTGTGTGTGTACCTTGTCTTGGTCTACAAAGTTCCATCCATGCACACAACAGAATGCATGTATTTTTTCCAAGTTTTCCAGGTTGAAATACGTTCGCCATCCATCAGATGTTACATGAGTTACTTATTTGAGAACCGCTGTGTGGAGCTTGCAGCACGCTATTCTTTTGCAGTCTGAGGCTGCCATATTGTTTACCTGGTGATCAGCTGCAGGTGGCTCGAACTTTTGATTGGCAGGATTTAGTTATTTACAGCTTAATATGAATGTTGAATCTATCCTTAAATAATTGACTGTAATGTTTGTTATGTTTGCAGCCGCCAGTCGGGCAACAGATTTAGCATCAACAGACAGGTGCAATTAGCTAAACATCCAGAGCCAGAAAAACTTGTATCATCTCAGCCGATTACTAGGTTGGCAACAATTGTTCAAGAACAGGATTTGGGCATTTTTCCTTTGCAAATCGCAAAATAGTTGGATACATCCAAGTGAAATTTGTGGTTTAAAATGAGTTTTGCAGTTTTGATAGCTATTTTATTGAAGAGATGTACAAAGGTTCAAATCATGATCATTAGCCTTCAAGGGACCACAATATTAATTTTTGTTGCTTACAGATGTTTGTGTGTTTCTTGGCCTTTGATATTATCTTTACTTTATGATAATATGTTATTTAATATCAGTTTCTCTATTATGCAATATTTATCTAATCTGGAACTATTTAGTAATGCCATTATCAGTTGTGAGGCGTATTTGTGAGGCATCTCTTAAATGAATTCTACATTCTACAGACGTAATCCTTGGGACAGAGCAGATTGAACTCCAGGAGGTCACAGAGAGAGACCTGAAGAACATAAGAGAACTGGCAGAATGAACAGAATATGGTGCATTCCAGAACCTTGGACCAGTGGCACTATTCCTTTTAAGCTGCTCATGCGCGTGCACACATACGACATTTGAGGATAGAGTACATAACAATTTCCTTCTAGCGCACAAGTTTCTTGAGCATCTCATATAATTTATAAAGTAATTTAGCTCATTGTTATAGCTGCTGTCAAATTTAGCCTACTGTGTTCAGAAAGAAAAACAAGGCTCATATTGCAAAATCATGTGGGTTGCCCTCTCGGACAATCTGCATGGTCATCCAGCCCATATATATTGGGGCAACAGCGGTCATCACTTTTAACCAGTGGCAGTGTGTACACCTCTGTGAGCCTAATGAACTCAGCTATTTAGTTTTTGAAATTCAACCATGTATAATGAATGTTTAGTGACACAGGGTTTAAACCAGACCAAACTGCTCATTCCATTGAATGCTCTGCAAGTATATTATGTTACTCATTCTTCAGCATAAGAAGTCATTACTTTTTATAATACAGTCGTTAGGCAGCAGACCTATATAACACTTAAGTTTAAAGTATGCTTGACTGGATAGCTGTACTAGTTTCTTTATGTTGAACCATTTGTGACAAAAAATTGTTAAAACAAAATTAAGAATTTGCAAACAACTTAAAACATCTTGAGTGGCTTAACAAATGTATGGAGATTGAACTGCAATAGTTGGGTACAGAGAATACCGTTAAGGTAAAGGAAGTTTTTACATATTGTGACATTTCTGGTGGCAGTATTTTCGCGAAAGCTAATGCTCATTGCAATTTCACCACTGGTAGGCCTAAATAATGGGGTTAAATGGAAGTTGGATCACTTAAAGCGATACCTGAGAGCCCAAATTCCTTTAGATTCCGTTACAAAATGTTGGAATATAGATATAAGATGCATTTTTTTAGATACTCAAGAAATGAACCCATGTAAGCTCTTATGGCCTGATAGACGTGCATTACGAGAAATCAACCTGCATCATGTTGTGCTTGTTGGCAACTGCTTCAAGGGGTTGTCTATTAACAACAACCACAAAGAGAGAAGGGGGTCACTGAAATGTGGACAAGGGGAGAGGGTTATGCCCAATGCATACATCTGCTGATAAACTTGTATGCCAACTTCATTCAGGCAACCGACAGTCTGTACTGCTTTTGATATAATTCGAGTCTCCACAGTCTAAAAACACCCCACCCTGTAGCCCACTTAGTCATACAAGGTCAGCAGGATAACCTAATCTAGGGCTTAGTACCCTTTTGGAGTGTGGAAGCGCTCAAAAGGAGATGGGAGAGTAATGCCATAGGGACATAGGGAAGTAGAGGACATCTATAGGAAAGTAGGTGATTTTTGCAGCTTTCCTTTATGGACTACCCTACAGACAGACAAGAGGCAATCTAGTAATAATTTAAATTGTCCTTGGTCTTTTTTAATACAATGCAATTTTACAACCTTTTAGTTTAGGCTTAATGGATGTGCTATCTTGCTTGGATCAGAGCTCGGGTCCCAAATGTTACTGCCCATGCGGTAGGTCGGTGCTGCGTGGCAAAAGAAAATTAGACCAGCAGCCAAAAAAGCCCAGCAACCCAGTACTGTCCTGATTTGGGATACAGCGAGAAGTGGAGTGTGATGAGATCGAGTGCAGTATTTATGAGTCAGAAGAGTGAGCAGAGAACGAGGTTTGCTGACCATGTAAGCTCGTTTATATGCAGTACCTTGTGAACCATGAGACGTGCACGACAACATTTCTGTGTCATCTTTCATATAAGTTTTTGCTAAAATATTTGATGTTCTCAATAATGATGGTATTTGATTATTTAAAACTTGTGACTTTGGTCCTACCTGATTTTCTTTAAAGCAGTTCGGATAACGCACCGAAGTATCATGGTGTTACATCTCCGATCAGCCTGGCCCTTCCAACACCTATAGATACAAGAATGACTGCACAGCTTGAAGAAACTCTAAAAAATATGGACATGTTTGAAAGTGATGACGAACGAAACAAAAGGTAACGCTGTTTACTCTTTTGCTTAATGGTTAATCATGGTGTGTTAACTTAGTGTTTAACATACTGAATTTCCAGTTTTTGAATTTGATGAAAGCTAAGAAAATATAAAAAATTTTTCCAAAGGCATGTACTTGTGGCAGCCACATTTCAGTTGACATGTGGTAATGCATTTACTAATATTTTTCTGCATTTGCAGCTAAGACTGTAGTGATTAACTCATTAATGCGATGTTAGTATTTTTTAAATGACATCAACAGGAAGTGAGAGTCAGGCAGCAATTAGTCAAGATTTACAGAATGTGAAATAAACTAACGGTCTCTTTTCAAATGCTGACTTATTATTTTTTTTTAATAGAAGCTGCATAGGTAAATCAAAATATCCCAACATGATTTAATTTGTAATATAAATTAGCCGCATATGCGTTGTAATTAGCCAATTAAAGTATTTGTAATAGCATTCAGAAATTTGTAGAGCACTACAAAAGAAACTAATCAGAGGCAATCTTTGCACTGGCCTTAATGATGTTATATGTCATTAAGAACAGAACATTTGTTTGTTTGTTAGTAAATTAGCTCAGATAACTAGAAGAGTCACCAGTGGTAAGCTCGCACACGCACATGTAGACCCCTACCATGAGATTCCCATATAGAGTTTAAAGATGACTGCATGTTCAGAGTTCCTGAATTGATAACACAGGATGAGGAATGACGATGGGCTATGTAATTCGCTGCCGATGGCTCGTGGTTGTCTCGCTATCCAGCAGTCCCTCATAAATGGAAGATTTCCAGATATCCCTCAAACTGACGGATATGCGCAGGACAGGCATTCGTCATCTGCCAGTTGGTAACTGGTTGATCCATTCTGTGGTTGATGGTCTGTGCTGCTCCGAATACTGTCTGGCCTTGCTTCACTGAATCCATGTTTTCCTGGCATAGATGGCATACATAGGTCTGTAGATCTGAGGGATGACTGTCGAGCTGGAATCTTGTCCCCCCCTCCCCCCGTGACTTGACCATTCCACAGAAGGTCACAATAACAATCAACAAAAACTGTCCAAAATGTTGTAAATCCATATTGAACACACAAAATAATTCCAACACACAGACTCAACAACAGTAACAGTCCAAACCATGAACTATATAATTCTGACTTATTTTATTAAATCTGCTATCCCTCTGTAGGGCAGATGTTAGGGAGAAAAGAAGTTTGTTTACTCATGATCTTCTTTATGAGCAGAAAATAACTTGGACCCTGACATCTGCATGTTTAAAGATCCTCACTGTCTAGGCAAAGTTGCGAATATCATTGTGAAACCACTGAATGTGAATTTTTTTGACAGGATGGAAGTTTTAAGCAAAGTGAATGATTTAGTCAAAATATGGATTAGAGAAATCAGTGTTAAGAAGGTTAGTTTTCATTTCTTCTTTTGTTGCTTATGCTGAAAATAGCATACAATAGCATAAAATTGTATTTATTGGCTTCCAGTTTGATAAAAAAAATGCACTTGAAGTTATGCAATGTTAATTTATAAATTATTCAAATTTTTTACTTTACACCAAAGGTAGAAATGATCCCTCAGGAATGAAAAAAATTTAGGATAGGAACAGAAATTGATTGATATGTTAGAAATGAGTCCTCATCCCAATTTTCACCGCCATCCAAAAATGTGCCTCTGAATACAGTGGCATTGTGGTGCTGGACACAAATGAGAGATGTTGGAACAGGAAGTGAGTCTTGTGTCAGTTTTCAGAGACTGCTGAAATGTGATGCCCCAGTTCTTAGATAAATCCTGCACCCTTTTATAGATTAGAGGGTGCTAAAGACAATGGGAACAAACTTTTGGGTTGTAGGCAGCAGAGAATATTTGCCAGACTTATGAACTGCTACCTGTTCAGCTGCTTAACCTGGTAAAATCGCTGTTTGTGGCAGGTAGGAAGTGGCACAAGTATGGACCACAGTAGCTTCCCAGGTCATATATTTACCAGCAGCCCAAGAAACAAGTGTAGCACCATCGGGAACATCTGCGTTCTGGAATGAGCACCATATGATATTGTTTATGGCATGACTGTGAATGGAGCATCCCTTAGATAGCTTGTGGTGACTGTCTGGGCCAACAACATCTATGCATCGACTTGTATGGGGGCAGCAAAATTGAAGGCCTAAACGACGACCAATTGCCATTTTTCACTGCCTCATCTAAACAGGGGCCACAAGAAGGAATTGGTCGAGCAGTTAGCCCATCTCCAGAATGAAGAAAACAGGCAGCAGCCAGCCTGGCCTGGTCTTCAGATGGTGGCCCAAATCGAGAGCTTCTCTACCAATGGCATGTCCCATATATCCTGTTTAGCCATTAGAGGATCTGGATAGCTAAAAGACTGTTGTGGTGTGCTAACATCATTTCCTCAAAGTAAGTGTATAGGACAGTGGTGCATTTGGTCAAAATAGCGGACCGAAGTTCCCAGTTGGTTGTAGCTGAGATAAAACAGGATGAGAAAGCCTAGTACACCATATCAGATAGGGAATGAAGGCCTGGATCTATTGGTGGTTGTTTGAACTGATGTTAATGATGCATTTCAGGCCTCTCTCTCATTACAGTGTGGACCTGTTAATGCAAAGTCGTTGGGGGATATGCCATTGAAACCACTTGTAAAAAGGCCACATGTAAAATGGGATAATGCTCAAATAACCTAAAATTTCTCTAATACCCTAAAATATTCTCTAACTTAATCTCTAATACAGTAGGGTTGTCTAACATCACTTTGTTTAATTTAACATAATCAAAAATATTTTACATGTAGTGTCTAATCTAATTTTTTTTTAAATACAAAATTTGATAACCTTATTAAATAAAGAGACTGTATTTGTTTGACATTGGCCTCAACAGATGACATATATCTACCACAGTGTGAGTTAGTATGTAAATGTTACATTGATATTGAGAGCTGGCAAAATTATATTGATGTGGATCAGACTGTCACATCACTTTAAGCATTGAATGTCTCAGCCATCACCAGCAGGACTCACCACCCCTGCAGGAAACTACTCTGAAGTGCTGCCATCCCGTCCCTAGCCATGAGACGATTGCTGAATGACTAATGACGAATGACTGCTGCTGACTACTGATTACAGACTTATTGTGGGGTGCATAGGTACTGTTAGGAAGAAGGCATCTAAACTGGTTGCAATCATACACAAATTCCTCAGTAATGTTTCTCACCCTAACCATTAGTTGAGTGAGAAACAGGCTCCATTTTTTATTAGTTATTTAACAGATTGGCAAATAGACTACTTTTATTGTTTTATCATTAGAATGTTGTCTGCATATTAAGTTTTCTTGTGTTCTTAAATACTTGTAAACCAATGTGCGATTAGCTATTGGTTAAT
The DNA here is from genome assembly GCA_964023275.1 of Norana najaformis. Classification (NCBI taxonomy): domain Eukaryota; kingdom Metazoa; phylum Annelida; class Clitellata; order Crassiclitellata; family Hormogastridae; genus Norana; species Norana najaformis. Next base: position 25,446,703 of record OZ029917.1, read on the forward strand.
AAAGAATATACTTACTTACTTACTTACTTACTTAACAGTCTGTTGATTATAAAATAACCATGAAGTAGGTTTGAAACTTGCGTACTTCTCAGTTAAATTCAAAGTTACCTTGAAAGCCTTGAATTTAACTGTGAAGTATGTGAGTTTGAACTTTTGATTATCAGGGTGTTGCCATTTATGCTCCTCGGTGCAGTAAAGATTAAATAGATCTATCTTGACTAGTGTATTAGAACTGTGATGGATTACATCACTAACGGGCTTTGAACTGAGTAAAACCATAAATGCCAATTAAATTAGTTGTTGGCTTTTTATTTAATCTTTTCACTAATTAAGTTCCAGATTCTTACTTTTGTAGAACATTCCAGAATCCTTAATTGAGAAAGTTGGTGGCAAAGTTTACACTTTCGGTTCTTACAGGCTGGGCATCAATGCTAAAGGTTAGTTATGATGTCATGAATTTTCTTTTTAAGACATAATTTGCCAACTAGCAGAGGACTGTCTCATAGATGGCATAGGTCATATAGAAACATTCCAATTTACTTGTTTTGTCCACAGATTTTCCTAATGGAAGATAAGCGATACCACCACCTCTGTGATAAGAATTGAGAAGATTGGAGTCTTGGCATGGCAATTCCACGACATGAAACCTTTAAAGTGCAGATCTTCCAAGTGTGACATTGTATGCTGCTTGGTACCATGCCTCTGCCTTAACAAAAATGTTGAGGTTTCAGATGATGATACTGTAGGCTACCGAATTATATACATTTATGTGATGCCACGGATATTACTTGTCCCAAGCTGGACTTCGGGCATCAGATAAGCAACAAGAACAAAGCTTTCTCTGCTGCACATTTCACAGTCTCATCAGTTGTGTAGCTTCAGTAACTTTCAGCTGTACATCTGTCTGTGCATACTGGTGACATATTCATGTCATCCATGTCAGAAACCAAACTTTAAAGTTAAATATTTGATAGAATATATGAACTAATGAAAAAAAAGACTCCATGAAATTTATGATGCTTTACACAAGAACTCTCTGAGAAACTAGTGATTTTGGTGAATATTAACCAAGAAAATTAAAGAATTAGACAGAAATCCACATAAGAAAGCCATGCATGGTGAAAACATGCCCAATGGCACCAGTAATATCACTGCTGTATTGGCTTGTAGCTTAGCCACAGTGGTGACTTGCTGCAGACCGGTGGGGGCTGTTGTGAAGCAGGTAAATTTATGATAGCTGAACACAAATGCCCCCATACCTATAAAAAGACCACACTTTCTTCGCTAGTGTCATTGAGGTGAATAAAGATAAATTTGCTCGCCCTATGCCTGCCACAGCCAAACTGCTGACACCAGCCTGAGCTCAGCTGCTGTTTCGGCCACATTTCCTACAGCCCAGACAGGTTGCACCCCAGAAGTTGATGTAAACAACTGGGAAGTCCTTATAGTTGGGGGAAAAAAGGTATAAAGTGTTACTGACTTCATTTTCTTACCCAAGGAGTATGAGTGGTCAGTTCTTTTTCTTGCTTTCTCACAGTGAGAAGTCATCTGTACTGATTTTATCTAACCTGTCCTGCATGCTAATTACTAGACTGTCGGAATATCATGCGGCTCTTAAATAATTAATAAGACTAAATAAGTATTCCCTGTTTGCCTTTTTTTTACATAATTTTAACTAGCTTAAATTTGTTTCTCTTTAAGTTACTCAGTATAAACAGTTAAATGTTTTGTTTTATGATTTGTGGAAACAATGTGTCTATTACTTTTTTGATCACAGGTGCTGACATAGATACTCTGTGCGTTGCACCTAGACATGTTGATCGGCTGGACTTCTTTGCCTCGTTTTATGAGCTTCTAAGAAATGAGCCTGATGTCCGTGATATCAGGGTAAGCTGATAAACTTTTTCTTTCATTAGCTGTTAAGTTAGCATTAAAAAACTTGATAAACTTGTTTTGTGAAAGAGTGGAGTAACTCTTTGACAGCTACATTACCTTGCTTTGAAAGGTTTTTTCTGTTAGACTAGTGGTAACAGCCTTGATCATGGGATTGTGATCCAAATGTGTCAGCTTATTGTTCTGCTTATTACAGAGCCCTCTAATAGGTACTTTTACTTATGAGTTGGCAGTTTGTATAAAGTTAATGTGTGAAAGCAGGTACTGTGGCCTATAGCCATTAAAACCAAGATAATTATTTTCACAGTGGTTCAGATGATGAGCAATTTTACTGGAAAACAACCTATAAATTAATTGAGAGGGTACTTGTCATGGGAGGCTGACAACATCTCTGCTGCTGACTAGGGTCTAAGTTAGCTGCTGGCCTGCATGTGTTAACAGCCGACTGCCAGCATCTTTGACTCGTACCCTTTAGAATTGCATAATTTTTGGAAACTTTCATTCCTTAAGGACTGTATATTGCCTAACTAACATTCATTGTAGAGCAGCCGAGAAACAAGTCTACTTACAATGCATAGTCGCTGACAACATATAGGCGCTTACTGATGTTTGCCTTATGAAATGTCCTTATTAAAGTTCATTTCATGGCTAAAAGTTGTTCAGAACTGTGAATTTTGCAATATTATGAGATGATTAGAATGTGTTCTGACAGAACTTCAAAAGAAATCATCTTTTTAAAGCATTTTAATATCTGAACAAATGCTTTAAAACATTCTGGTGTTTACTGGACCTTTTGCTACTTTACATGACATACAGATTGATCTGTTCAGCTAGCACATAAAAAATCTGTCATCTAAAAACAGAGTGATCAAGTCCAAAAATGGTGTCTCATTTGCTAGTCCACCACATACCCTTGTAAATGGATCAGTTAGAGGAGAAACAGGAAAATCTGATAACTATTCAGCCCAGTTTTTCTTTCCTGATTTATCAGCATCCATTCTGTCTGACCCACTTTCATGTTCTGACAGTATATATCAGATGCCAGCTCTGAACTCGGTGTTCTTGTCAGAATGTTCTTCAGCCACCAGACAGGTTTTCATTGTGCACACTTGTCTGTATTGGGTTAAGTGTTGCACTTCTTGAGATAAATTAGTTAGCCATGAATGCAGTGCCTTTAACAGGTTCTTAAAGGCACTATATAAATGATCTGATGCATGTATTCATGCGTACTGGCAGATACATAATATAAAATAATGTAAAATCTTAACTGATATGCATATGTACTTTGATGAGCAGTAGGTTAAGGGAGTTGTATATTAAGTTTTGTGGTAAAGAATGAATTACATGGCCAGATCTTAAGATGCAGCTGTTCTTTTTTAGGCCGTTGAAGATGCTTTTGTTCCTGTCATCAAGATGACATTTGATGGCATTGAGGTGAGACATAATTTTTTTCATCACAGTTATAATTCTGAAAGGCTGTTAAACTGTTTTTCAGTGTCCAGCAACATTGAAGCTGCTTCACAAAAATTAGGTGCAGTTGCATTAACTGTGTTTTAGGTAATTTTATTCCAGGTCCAGATATGGCCAATATCTGAGCCGTGTCTGTTGTAAAGTACTGTAATGTAATTGGACATTCATACAGAACCACAACATTCAAACTCCTGAACATAGCTAGCATCAGATAAATCCATATCCTATCCAAAAACAGTTGCCTGGGAATTTGTTTATGAAGGTTTGTGATCAGTGCTGAAACTGATTTTCTATATGCAGCAACACTTCATCCATAAGCGCTCTGCTGGATTACAAGACTAACTGCAGTGACAAATATCACAATTAGTGGTGGTCACTCGTAGTGTACTGGCCAACTGATACTGGAAGAACACAAAAACGCATATAATACAGTAGTTTAATAAAACCAAAGTTTAAACTTTTTGAACTGCAGTAAATAAGTTTTGCAAATCATATGGTCTTCATTGATGTTGGATCTGCTGTATCTTCAAAAGCAAAGCAGATACAAATAAATAAATGATATGGATGGGAGATGCTTGAGAGTATTCTAAAGAGGTGAAATTTAGACCAAGTCCTATGGCAGAATGGTGGCTAAAAATATGTGGTACTCAAAGGATTAAGGAAACTTGATCTAAAGTCTGATTTTTTTAATTTCAGATGGATATTTTATTTGCCCGGTTGGCTTTGCAAGAAATACCAGAAGATCTGGATCTTCGAGAGGAATCATTACTAAAAAACCTTGACATCAAGTGCATTCGAAGTCTGAATGGTATGTAGTCTGTCGGTGATTGCACAGAAAAACAGCGAAGGAATTTCCTGTTTTTTCTGTTCAGATTTTATATATATATTATTTTCTGGTTTGATGTTTAATTTTCTTAGTTTAATATAATTTTCTTTCCTGTAGGAATAAAACCGGCATTTTCTTTTCCTAAAGCCTTGATGTTAAGAAGTGGTTAATGTCTTCTCATATTTGGACAAATGCAGAGTTGATTTCTTCCTCCAATCAGTGGTTTTATGGTTATATTTGGGTTTCTGTGTTGTTAGATTGTTGTATCCTAAGAAAATTTGTAGCATGAGGACATACCTACATAGAAATTGCTGTATAACTTCCTTTATGACATTGGTCTGATTTGACAAGTGGCTGGACAATTTGGACATTATTATCCTAATTAGTAATATTGATTGGTTTAATATGTATATATTATTATCCTAATTGGTAATATTGATTGCTTTAATATATATGTCAACCTTTTAAACGAAAAAGGAAAGTAAGACTGGCTTGTCATACCTGTATGCATCACATCAGACAACTATAACAGTGTGACGAAAATATTCAAGTGGCTGAGCTGTACATCATTAGGTGGAACATCATCATGTCTGTGGTATTGTGTAATTCCTGCACCTGCAAATCAATTATGCACTGCAATGGACTGTTGTTTCTTTTACAGGTTGCCGTGTGACAGATGAAATTCTTCACCTTGTGCCAAACCGGGATACTTTCAGAATGACCTTGCGAGCAGTTAAACTCTGGGCCAAAAGTATGTGTGTGTTTTACTAACATTTTGTCCTTAGAGGGTTTTGTAATATTTCTTCTTATTAATTATAGAAACACATTTGAAATTAGAATTTTGCTTTAAAAGCTAAATTTTTCAATTATAATGTTAAAGTTATTTCTGAAAAGAACAAGAGTCATGTATTACAATTATTTTTGTTACAGAGGAAAAAGTGACACTTGTTTAGAAGTGCAATTCCCAGGTCAAAGGAGACAAAGATTCCTTTTGAAATCAAAATATAATTTTTTGTATTGCTACATATTGAGAATGTTCTAGTAGCTACTTTTCTATTTGGCTAATATTTCTTTGTTGTTTTTTCTAGAGAAAGGCATCTATTCCAACGCTCTTGGCTTTCTTGGTGGAGTTTCTTGGGCAATGCTGGTAGCAAGAGTTTGTCAGCTCTATCCAAATGCAGCTCCTGCAACTCTTGTTCACAAGTTTTTCTTCGTCTTTTCAAGATGGTAACAGTTTTTGTTGCATAGTTGTTTCTTCTTGTGTGTAATTTTATGCTTTCATAATTTTTTAGTGTGTTGCCATTTTCGAATTTCGGCTTGCATATGAGCGTGACTTAGAAGTGACCATCAACTGATGTCAAATGCCTTGTTACAGTGGCACTTTTCCCGACCTAACTATAGCTGACACCTTGATGCCATTCCTACATCTCTGTTGGAAGAGTGCTTTGATTTTCTGGGTCCAACTATCACATAAATTATCAATTTCTCATTAACTGAGGGATCCTTCTGTTTTTTTTGCTCACTTCCTTCTTTTGCATCGTCTTCAGCATTAGTTCGGGGTTTCTGGTCCCATTCTACATTGGTTTGCTACTTATCAGAGTCACGCACCCAATCAGTATATTAAAATGGTAATTATTCATCTAGTGTTTTGTTGGTGTGGTGTCCCACAGGGTTTCATGCTTGGTCCTCTTTAGTTTACATATGTAACACATCATTAGGTACAGTACTTGATAATCATTCACTAGGATGTCATTTCTCTGCAGATGATATGCAAATTTACATTTCTGTTGACAGTCTGTCTTTCCACTTGTCTGTTCAGCTGTTGTTCACTGCCTTTGAGGAAATGCAGTCTTCTTTGGTAGCTTGTAAACTCCTCTTTAACCCATCGAAAACTGAACTTAAGAATTCTGAGTGGCTTAAGTCTTTAAAACCGGGTGACTCACTTGTTGAATTGGCTGATGCTGTTTGTAATGCTCGTAACTGTTTTTGATTCTGTTCTGTCTCTCACTGACTGTGTAAATGGTATTTGTAAGTCATCATACATGTATATTCATGACATATGCAGAATTAGGCATTGTGTCCCCACGTCCACAAGGCTATCTTTGGCTAATGCATAGGTCTCCAGTCACCTTGATTACTGTACCTTGCTTCTTATGGGTATCACTAAGTCGAACGTGCAGAAACTCTACAGAGTTCAGAACTCATTGGCCTGAGCCATAACTGATGCATCCAAATATGAACATGTAACCCCTGTTCTTAAATCTTTGCACTGACTTCCTGTTCAGCAAAGGATTTGTTTCAAATTGAGGCTTACAGTCTGTAAAACATGTAAAACATTTAAACTCTGGCCAATCACAATACTTCAAATCCTCTGGCCAATCACAATACTTCAAATCAGTCCTCATTCCCAGAATTATAATTATTGAACCAGGTCATCTGATTGTCTTTCTTTGGTTGTACCAAAGCTAGAACTGTTCTTAGTGGACAAGATTTTTCGGTCGCTTGACCTAAATTTTGGAACTCTGTTCCTGCATCTGTTCATGTTGCTTAGTCTCTTGTGTCATTTCCATCTGAACTTAAGACTTAAGTTTTTCAGTTGGCTTATCCCTATAGGCTGTCTTCTGTTTCAGAAGACTCATTTTCTGGATGTTAACCTGACTACAGCTTGATTTTTTTATTTTGGTGTGCCATCAATTGATGCATTGTGCATGTGACAATAGAATCTGCAAATTACATTTACACTGTGGAAGTTATTAGATTAGAAAAGGTTGTTATCAACTACAATCTGAGCATTTAAATGATTTAGGTAGCTTTGGAGACTAATAGTTGTTTTATGATATTTTAAGTTTAGTGATGGGCATCAGTGAAAAGTGTTAAGCAATTTTGCATGAAAGACTTGCCCAAGGTCCTCATGCAGTGCCAGTCTTGGGAAAGCTTGATCTTGCACAGTTCACATTAAATGCAAGCATTCCACCACTGGGTGTTATTTGATAATAAATAATAATATTAGACCTAGAGCAAAGTTTAACTTTCGAGTTTGTTGCGTATGTTAGATTTGTGTCTAGTTGATTTGCAAATACGATGATTGTGCTGCTTTCAGGGATTGGCCCCAGCCAGTTTTACTGAAACAAGTAGTCGAAAGTACCAAAGGTCTCAGCTATCAAGTTTGGGATCCACGTGTAAGTTAACACACATTTTTTAAAATTACTTATGTGCTTTCAGTTTAAGCTCAATTGTGTAAAATTGTGTGTGAGTGAGTGCATGCGTGCGTGCGTGTGCAAGCACTGTGTAGATGCTTTCGAACCTCTCAAAGGTACTGCTTACATGGCCATATAACTATTCTAAGCAGGCATGACTTGACATAAACTGAGAATCACATGAAGTAGTGCGTTTGTGCAATGGAAGATTGTTCCAAGAGCAAGGCCTGATGTGTGTTTAAGCTCAATAATCTAGTATTGTTACGCAGGACCACAGAACCTACAAATCCTCATGAGTAATGGCATGTGGTATTCTGAGAATCAACAACAGTCCGAAGTTCATCAGCGAGTGTGTATTGTATGGCTTAGGCTGTTTGAGAAATAATGAAAGAGAGATATACTGTTAATAATTATTGATTTTGTAGATATTCACCGAAAAACTGAAAATCTAAAAATATTTTATCCTGTAAATGATTATGTTGCTCAATATAATGTTTTAAATGCTACAGGTAAACCCAGCTGATCGGTTTCATCTGATGCCAATCATTACGCCTGCTTATCCACAGCAGAACTCCTCCTACAATGTAACTATGTCGACCAGAACAATCATTGTGGATGAATTTGTAAAAGGTAAATTTAGTCATAGTTATTATCAGTAGTAATGCTAAAGATATTAACAAAAAAAAAGAATAATGACATTTGATAGTCTTGCTTTATTGTACAAGTTACCCTGTGCAGAAAAATGTTTTATGTCTTCTGGGTTAATTTGGTTAAATCAAGTGGGATATGGCTGGATCTACCCTCTGGAGCCATCATTAGTAGTGGCACCATATGTCATGAATGACCTTCCATCTTATTTTAGCTGGAGCTTCTGATGCCTCCAGAAATTGAAGACTGTTTTGTTTCTCTGGTACTTGACTGGGAGGGCTTCACAATAGGTACCTGGAAAATGTGCTACAAAAATCATGTATTATATTACTTTGTACTACAGTTAATGAGCAATTAACTGATCTGACCTAGTAAATGCTGCACTTTTAGACCTTAACAGTTTTAGCATTTCATGCCGTCAGTTGAACCACTCTTGTATTACACTGGAAAGTAAAAGAATTGTCCAAATCACTTGCTGATATTTTGAATTACTTTTTTAAGGATTGGATGTAACATCACGAATTCTCGAAATGAAGGAAAGTTGGACAGCGCTGTTCAAACCGTCAGATTTTTTCCAAAAATATAAGTAGGTTTTCACACTGGTTAAACCTGATGCTTTTTTTGAGACTTTGTAAAACAGATTGTGAATTTAAAGTGAAATTATGAAATAGTAATGCATTCTTGATAATATAAGGCCAGTTGTTAAAAAAAATTGTCTTTTAGAGAGGACGGTTTAGATCATATTATTTTTGAATTGCATTATTTAGCTGATGTGACAATTGAGTCTATAATTGGTTTTATTCTCCCATTATATATAACTAGCGTGCTGGTTCGTGACTCTGATAAATGTACACGGTTTAAGAGCAAGTCCTCAATACACAGTTGTTTAGCACTGCCGGATTATGTCAGCTTTTTAAGTTAGTGATTCCATAATGCCTTTGAGAACTATTGCTGGGAAGTGTGTAATATAAGAGTGATTATCTTACATAAATACCTTATATCAAAGTACATAAATGAGAAGACAGTGTTGGTGTTCTTTTAATTGCCTTTTACATCAGGTAGAAATATTTCATAAGGCACTGGATGCTTAGCTGGCTGCTCTGTCTTTTTTTTATCATTCTTACAACTTATCTTTTCCAACTTGCTTAGTCATGATCTCACAAGTGCCTTCTAATCACTCTAATGTTGCAGATTTTGACTGGATTTGTCTAATGGGTTATGAATGGGTGTTGAGTGATTGTTGATGGTAATCTGTTTATTTTTGTTCTTGTGTAGACACTACATCGTTTTGATTGCAAAAGCGCTTTGCTCAGAACATCATGTTGAATGGTAACAGTAAAAATTCTTTGTCTGTGTTGTGGAGTTATGTCAGTTTGGTGTCAGGCTCAGGGATAATGTTTTTTGTTGGCTGTGGTGTTAAATGGTTAAAAGAAGCTTAATTTTTACACCTTACATGAGCTGGGGCTTTTTGGTTCTGATGTGATCAACATTTTTTGAATGGTTGGTTTATAAATATGTCTGGTAAAAAATCTGTAGACATGTTGCAGTGTAATAGATGGTTTTGTTGGATATTTATTTTGCCAGCTTAGATTTTGCGTATTCTAAATATCAAGTATCATTAATATTCAAATGCATAGTAATTTAATATTACTAAACATTGTGTTGCAGAATTTCTTTATAAAAATTCTGTTATATTTTGTACTGATTTTGGTTTGACTTATATTGAAGTCATGTGCAGGTGCCTTAATGTGCCGGTGCTAGCAAAGCCTTTAGATTAAGTGGAAATTGAACTTCCAATGTTTAGTGGTTGATATTTTTGTCTGATTCGTTTAGGGTTGGCTTAGTCGAGTCAAAAATTAGGATATTAGTTGGAAACCTCGAGAGAAATCCGTTGATCAAGCTGGCACATATCAATCCAGATGCATTTCCTCCATTGTCAGAAAGGTAACTACATTATTTTCTATGGATTGTAGTCAGAATTGTTTACTGGAGTTTTCTGAGACTTTTAAGTCTTACTTATAAGTCTGTGTAATGTGATTGTTGAATGCTGTTAGGGATAAAACTTCCTTGCTGATTTTTATGGTAATGTTGAAAGAAAATATGCTATTAAGTCTAAATTGTTCTGTTTTCAGTGAAGGCGAATTTGTGAGCAAATGGTTCATTGGTCTGATGTTCACAAAGTCTGAAGGCGTCAATGTTAACCTGACGTACGACATCCAGAACTTCACCGACATCGGTATATTTTCATATTCTGCCAGCAGTAATTTTGTGCTTAAATGTTTTCTGTCATGGCTTTCTTTGTCATTCAGAGTAGTCCACTATTTAGATACATCATAAAGAATTTAAATTATTAAGTGCTTTACTTTATGTACCCTTAAATTTATATTTTAAAGAAGGCTTTCCTTCACTTTACTGCTTGGATTTTTATGTGCAAGTTTACAGTTCTTTTTTCATAACACTTAGCTCATCTTGTTGATTCCTTTCCACTGTGGACAAAATTCTAACACTGGAACGTTGTAATGGTTGCTTGCTATTCTGTCCTTCTCTTTGCATTTTACCAGGACAAAGTATCTATTAATAATGGCCACTTGCATATCACACGCTTTTTGCACCTTTTGCATTTTGTACCCTTGTCATATGCAAGTGGCCATTGTTAAACAGATTACTGCTTTAACTGAAATTTGGTACACCTCATTTCTGTGCAGGTCTTTTGTGCGCCTTGCCTGCAGAAGACAGTGAACAAAAAACCATTCAAGTATTGGTTTAAGATACAAGTGTTTTGCTTGGCTTTTCCCAAATGGCATGTAATATCCTCATTTTCTTTTTCAGTGCACAAACATGCCAGCAATATTTACAAAGAAGGAATGACAATTGAAGTAAAATATGTACGAAGGTATGTATACCAGAATTATTAAATGTACTTTTTGGTGGGAGATTTAGTAATAAAGGAATTTCTTCTTTCTATTCCCATTTCATTCATGTTTAATGTAACATAATGTAACCGAAGATTTAGATAGTGTGGAGGTTCTTTGTCAGGTGCTTAGCACCGAATTTGATTCGTGTGGTTTAGTCCTCACTAACTGAGGTGGTTTCTTGAAGGTCCAAGTTGTGTAGAAAACAGTTCTACAGAGTCACTCACTCACTTCAATGGTAAAAGAAAAAGTCAGTCATGTTTACAAAATAAAGTGTATGAAATGCAGCACACTTGACTTAACTATTACTTTGTTCTGTTTGCTTTTGAGACTCTCGGCCCAATTAACGGCAGTGGCCTGTTTCTCACAGAGTTGGGGTGATGTCTCTTTCATATAACCAGTGACATGAAAGCAACCTGTCACTATTTCATTTTGCAACCGTCTCAGTCCAGCACTTTAGTACCATTGCCTTCTGCTTGACCTTTGCTGCACTATTGCTTTGTCAGATTGTGATGAGTTCTAGCCATTTCTAAACAGTTTCTTACTCCTCTGAGATTTCTGAAGTGCTGAGGGATCATATTTACCTTGGTTGAAAAATTTAAAAAAAATAGTTTCAAGCTTTCCTAATTGATTTTTGCTTTTATTGGTCATTACAGAAAGCAGCTGACTGAATATGTTCCTGAGAATCTGATAAGCATGGAAGGAAAATCTACCAGAGAAAAACGCAAGTCAGGGGTAAGTATCTTTTTGTTGATACTAAGCATTTGTTCATTAAGGACTTGCTCAAAATCCTCTCATGATAAACACTTAAGAAGAGGCCCAAACCTGCTTTCTGTTGAGAATGGACCAGTTCGATCATGGCCAACCCAGTAATTGTGTTGGTTTTGCCAAAAGGCAATTTGAATTAACAGGAATCTGCACAGAGCTATCCAATTTTTACAAAGTGACCTTTTACATATAAGGAACACTTTCTCGAGCCAACAGTCGTACCTCCATAGTAATCCTAAGTGTATGTTCATACAGTGCCTCTTCTAGAAAACTCCTCAGAGGTTATCCCAATCTGCCAACGTAAGACCAAGATCGAACAGAATTATCTGGCAAAATAGAGGTAGAAAAAGAAATAGAAGCTGTGTTGCAGGTTGCACTGCAGCCTGTTCTAGAATGAAGGGCCAACCATGGTAAAAAGATAGGGTGGATATTGGGCGATAGTTGGCCATGTAATCAACATCCAGCCCCCCAGTGTTTTAATGAAGGCAATATAATCGCCCATTTATGAGAGGCTGTTTCGTATGAGTTGTGGTACAACCTGCCCAGGGGTGGTTGTGTGTTCGTAAATGAGATGAGTTGTATATGAAGTCACCTAGGAGTCATAGGCACATTCAGAATGATCATTTACCATCATTACTAATTCAGCTCCAATTAATTCATGAAAATTTCAGTCAGTGGTCCTAAAACTGGAAAGTTTTAAAACTTTGAAGTTGAAAAACGGATATGGATTTGTTTCGTGACACCATTTCTATAAATGACTGACTGCAGATGACAACCAGATGAGAGTACATTGTCAACTAAGACACCATACGGTGTAAAAGGACACTAGTAGAAGTGGCCTTTAGATGACCAAACTGTAGTTTTTCTGAATATTTGTTTATTAACTAATTACCGAATCTCTATATCACAAACATCCGTTGTAATTCAGCGAATCACTGAAGGTTGATGTTTACATGTTCAGATATAAGTGCAAACTGAATGCTTACACATGTACCTTAAGTGATCTTAATTGCCAGAAAGCTATACTTCAGTGATGCACTGTTAAGAATATTTTGTTACTGACTTATTGCTTTCTTTAATTTTTAGCCAACTAAAACTTTGCCAGTTTCCACCGATGGAACGAATAAGCATCAGGGTATGCTTACAAGCAAGTCAGACTCGTTTCTTCTCAGGTCTGAAACTGGCCTCGAGGTTCCCGAGACAGCTGACACGGAGTCATGTGATTCTGTTGACCCAATGGTAGTCTCTGTTTCCACACGAAACACGGCTGGTGACCTTGCTTCCGTTCACAGCGACGTTTCGGGTGGTGGCAGCTCTGTTGGCGACTTTCCAGACTCAAATTCCACCTCATTTTCACTTCAATCCAATGAACTGGTAAGCAGAGACAAAAGGTGCTTGGTTTTTAGCATGGCAGATAGTGGTTACTTTACACTACAAAAACTCTCCTAGTTACAGCTGTATCCAGAAATAGTTTTACCTATTTATTATTATTATTATTATCATCTTTTTTACCCAAGGTATGTATGATCCCTGGGGATTTCAAAATTCTCTGGATAATAAAAAATTCTGGGACAGTTAGAAATCATCAAGCTCTGGCGGTACAAAAGTATCTTGGAAGGCAATAGCATTGAAGCGTTGAATTGTGATAGCAATACACTGGAAAAGATAACTGATTTCTCTCGTGTCACCGGTTATATGAGATAGTGCCCTAACTGTTATTAAGAGTAGGCCACTGCTGTTGATTGGGCCGAGAGTCTCAAGTGCCAAAGGGACAAAGTGGTAGTTCTGTGCAAGAGTGTTATATTTTTCGCATTTCCTGTCTGCTGCCTATTTGGCTGCAATGGCAGCTGAAGTCGATGTGAACATTTTTTTGAACATTGAACATTGTTTATTGAATCACCAGCAATCTACACAGTTACAAGTTTCACCAAAAATATTACTATACAAGTGCTGGCATCAAAGGGCAATCCAGAAGGGACAAATGTCCCGCTACCATATGGATTGCCTTTCACATGATCGACATACAGGCGGTTAATGCAGTACGGGATGTAAGCCCAAAGCTGATTCAATGTCAAGTTTAATTTTATACAAAATAAACCCAAACAGTGCAGTGCAAAGTGAGACAGCGATAAACCATGTGAACACTTCAAATCTGTGAGGACAATAAGTGGCGTTTCAAGTGTGCCTTAAAGAGACTAAGGCCAGGAACTTGAGTCAGGTCAGGTGGAAGAGTATTCCATAATTTAGGGCCAGAACATTTTATAAAGACCTTATTACATTAGTACGAGCTCCATGGTAATGGTAATGCCTGGAGGACCTAGTGTTATGGCTGTGTTCGATGTACCTTGCCGGAAGAAGTTATCAAAGGTCACAGGTAATAATCAGTGATGGTAGCGATACATAAATAAACCAATTTGGTACCTGGTGATGTTCTCTAGGCGTAATATGTTGTGTGAATTAAATATGGACTTAGTACTTGCAAACCATGGTAGTAAATGAACAGTGCGCAGTGCACGTTTCTGGAGGACTTGCAAGGGCTTTAAACGTGAGGCGTAATTGGACCCCCAGGATAGGTTACAGTATGACAAGTAGGGAAATATTAATGAACAGTACAATCCTTGTAAGGTATGCTTAGGTACATAGTCGCGGATACGTGACAGAATGCTTATATTTTTTGCAATTTTTCTCAATATCTGTGCAATGTGCTCACTCCGAGTCAGGTGCTGATCTACATACACACCAAGGAATTTGGATGATTTTGCACTAACTATTTCCTTGCCATCAATTTCGAGAAACAGGTTAGACATAGAAGCAGATTTGCGATGTGAACGGAATAATACATAGTTTTGTTTAAGTTTAAGGAAAGCTTATTTGTTACAAACCATGATATAGTATTATCAATTCACGATTCGCACGCTCAAACAATGAAGTAATTGATTTGTCAGACATAAATGCGTTAGTATCATCAGCGAACAAAACAAAGTGAAACTGATCAGACGTCAGACAGATCATTAATATATATTAAGAACAATAGTGGTCCCAGGATAGAACCCTGAGGTACACCACAATAAATGCCCCTTGTATCAGAAGAGAATCCATCAAAGTACACATACCTGAAATTTAGGTAATCAGAAAACCATTTTAATGCTATACCTCTAATGCCATAGTGTTCTAACTTGTTTTGCAAGATCTCATGATTCACAGTGTCAGATGCTTTTGACAAATCAAAGAATATACCTAATGAAACTTTGTTGCGGTCTATAGCTTCAGAAATGTTGCCTTGCATGTCCAAAAGGGCCATAAAAGTGGAATGCCCTTTTTGAAATCCATGTTGGTTTAGTGATAATAGATTAATTTTGGCAAAGTAATCCATAAGCCTATTGTGCATTAATTTTTCAAAATATTTAGAGAAGTATGAGAGAATTGAGATAGGCCTATAATTATTGATTTTACTTTTATTGCCAGTCTTGAACAAAGGTACAACCTTAGCAATCTTTATGTCAACAGGAACCATTCCATTGCTAAAGGAACTGTTTATAACTTCAGACAGCAGTGGGGCAACAGCCTCAATAGTGTCCTTTGCTATTTGTGGTTTAATATTATCCGTCCCACTACTGTACGAAGGTCGAATTTGTTTAGAAATTTCAATGATTTCCTGTGGGGAGGTCATAGCAATTGCAAACGAAGATGGATGTGGGTCACCCAAGAATTTGTGGAAGGATGTTTTATTATCTGTAATCATAGAAGCCAATGTTGGGCCGATGTTAATGAAATAATCATTGAATCTATTGGCTATTTTTGACCTTTACATGGTTTCAACACCATTAATTATAAATAGACTAGGAGCTACTGAGTTATCTCCACTATTTAAAATACTTCGGACTATTTTCCAAGTTTTTTGAAGATTCATATGACAATTTTGAAATTTTTCAGCAAAGTACTTCTTTTCTGCTAATATTCTAAGTTGTTTGAATTTATTACGATAAGTTGTAAAGGTCAATTTATTAGCTGCTGTAGGGTTCTTTAGGTATTTAGAGTATAACCGAGATTTCTTATTGCATGACTTAAGAAGGGCACTTGTCATCCATGGTTGCTTACAACGGGAGCTGTACTTTTCTTTTAACACTGGGGAGTGTATCAGTGGGAAAGCCCTATCATACAACTGAGTGTATGTTTCAATGAAATTGGAATAAGCCATAGACGGGTAATTATGCTTACAAGCCTTTGTTACATTAGTCCAATCCGCATTGGTCAGTAACTCGTGAAACTGTGATATGGCCCCACAGTTCACGAGCCTCCTAAAGGTAGTGGGAGGTTTGGAGCGTTTCAAGGGATGGAGATCTGTACAAAACATGATTGGCAGATGGTCAGACAAGTCATTAACCAAGACAAAAAGATTCCTGACTGTCAGAGAGAAAGTTTACAAAAATATTATCAAAGAGTGGCCGAGGATGGAGTAATTCTAGTAGGCTAAGTAATTGTGGGCATTAATTGGTATGCGGTCGTAATGTTGAAAAATACCTGGGTAGACTGGTGTGTTTCAATTTTAACCCTTTAACGACCGCAGAAATTTTTTCACCTACCCCCTCACGACCGCACATTTTTGGCAAAAACGGCCAAAAAATAAAAAAATTGAACTTGTTTTATCTCTGTCAGTTTTTTACATGTAGACATAAGGTAAGCACCATTCTTTAGCATTTTATCTCCTCTTCTCAACATCTGTCAAGTTTTTTTAAAAAAGAAATTTTGGGGTACCCCAAGTTGCCCCAAACTATATCCCCAAAAAATTTGCTATATTTTTATCTTCAAGACAGTCTACAAAAGTTTTTGAATGACAACATATATAAATTGAGCACAAAAAATGTGCAGAAATTGTTGCCAGATAGAACCAAACAGAAATTTTAAAATATTTTCATAACTGAAAGAGATACAATTTTTTTAGTATTTAGACCGTTGTCATAAAAACTGAAGAAAATTACAGGAAAAAGGATAAAAGTAAAACAAATTGAACTTATGATATCTCTGTTGGTTTTTGACATGTAGGCATAAGGTAAGTACCATTCTTTAGCATTTTATCTCCTCTACCCATTCATCTGTCAAGTTTTTTGGGGAAAAATTGTTTTGGGATATCCAAAGTTGCCCCCAACTGTACCCCAAAAATTTGTTATATGTTTACCTTCAAGACAGTCTACATAAGAATTGTAAGTGACACCATATGGTAGTTAGGCACAAGAAATGTGCAGAAATTGTTGCCAGATAGAAGCAAACAGAAATTTTAAAAATATTTTCAAAACTGAAAGATATACAATTTTTTTAGTATTTAGACCGTTGGGTAAAAACTGAAGAAAATTACAGGAAAAGCCTAAAAGCAAAACTAACTGAACGTGTGATATCTGTGTCAGTGTTTGACATATATACATAAGGTAGACACCATTCTTTATCATTTATCTTCTCATCTTTTCCAACCTATAATTATATTTCTCAACACAACATTTTCTGGGTAACTGAAAACTGACCCACAATCGCCGCAGGCATATAGCGGATGCCATTGTCATCAAACTCCATATCAGTGTGCCACTTGTTCACTTCGTATTGCCAACAGTCTTGTGTGATCCATCTGACACATTTTATTCATCAGTAGAATCACAACTTTCGTTCATATACGACCATTCGTCGATCGATCGGCGAATTTCTTCCTCCGGTAAACAACGCTTCGCCATTTTGGGACATTTAAATATCCATTTTTAACTACACGCTTGCCGATTTAAATGCCCATTTTGATTGGTTGGTTTTTATATTTTTGAGGTGTTTTCCAGGGATTCCGCTGATGTAATATGGATTAAAATTATACCTATTTGCCTAAATGACCTAGAATTCTAAAATTATAAGGATTACAAATAAACAAGAGGTTACGATATGACTGGTCCCATCTACTACGGATTAGTACCGTGCGGTCGGCTGACGTTACTACCGATTAGTACCGTGCGGTCGGTAATGAGTTAAGGAGATCAATATTAAAATCCCCCGTCAGTAAGAGATTACCATTTAGACTGTTTAGCTTCGACAACATACAATGGATATCTGTGTTAAAGTCATCCACAGAGTGACCAGATGGGCGATACACAACATCAGCTGTGATATCCTTTCTTTTGTCCTGGTGCACTTTTATGAACATGGATTCAAAGGTGCCATGCTCAGCCCGCTTCCAGACTGCCTCAATTTCCTCATAGGAGACATTATCCTTTATAAAAAATCCATCACCACCACCTCTGAATCCCTCCCTGCATCTAGACACAAAGTTGTAACCTGGAACCACTACATTGGGTACAAGATCGGGGTGCAGTCGCGAAACAGATGATAAGACTTGTTTCATATCTATAAACTGACTTGACTGATAACAATTATTGTTATAAAAGTTAAAGTCTGCATCAATGTTGGGATCCATCAGTAGAGCACGTCCCTCTTCATAGTGCTCCACGGGATCAAACAATAGTTGTTCAATATCCATGGTCTTAGTCAGTGGGGTGCACACAGATGAAGAAGTTGAACACAAAGTCTTCTTCGTTATTGATACAATGAAATGGAAAAACACATGACATACATGAGTGACAACACCAGTTTGACCCTGGAACAGTGCTATCAGAACCGGTGCAACCCAAGTGGCAGCAAAAGCCGCACAAAGTGCATTGAACTGTTTTTTGTGCTGTTTTAATAAGCTTATTACAATATAAGCATAGGTTTTTAGACATGATCATATGTAAGAATGGACTGAGTGACAGCAAGCAGTGACATGAATACAGTAACAACAACTTGCTGAAACCAAAAGATGCTACATAAAGAGGCAAAATGGTGGACTAATAGTTTTTCAGTTCATCTAATGAACCAATCTTTAATGGCTTCTCACCCAGTTTGATGAAGACTGTTCCACCATTCGTCCATGTTCCTACAATTTTCTTGTTTCTTTGTAAGCGACGAGCTTCCGAGAAGATTTCTGCATTTTTTGGTGAGGTTTTCATTTATGAAGATGGGAGAAGATGACTGACCACGTAACTTTCGACGGGCATAGTACATGTTATCCCTCACACATCGGGATGAAAAGCATACAATAACGGGATGGACCTTGTCACCCTTGCCACGAGATAGCCGATGTGCCGATGAGATGTCCAAGGGAGTACTTTGATGCCGAGGGACTTCTGACAAAAGCTGATGATAGTCTCCTCTGTGTGGTGGTGGTTTTCGGTTTGTGTCTGACCGTGGTTCGTGGCCTGGGAGGCAGTGTTTGGTGAAAACAACTCCGATATTCTATGAAACACCAGATTATCCGATCTGGAGTAGACTTCCAGTTAATCAAGACGTGATTTCATGACTGAATTTTCTTTTGCCAGGGCCTCAGTCTTTTCACTTTACGGTGCGATTAGGTTCTCAAACGCACTATTTGCAATCTTCATCAGGGAGGACTCCAAGTTCGAGGTAATTGTAACAGTTAAAGACGACTCTAACTTCGAAGTTTGCGCCAAGTTCTGATCGATAAAGAGCTGTGATAGCCGGTCGGTTAGATGGGCCAGTAATTCTCAATTATTTTGTCATCGGCCACGACCTCAGACAAGTCGTCCATTTTCAGCGTCTTCCTAGATATTTTCCAAGATTAAAGTTTATCGGCTATTATAATCCAGTTTTGCGACGTTAATCCCTTATTTGCAGAGTTTTTGCTATCCCTTCAACCATTCTTTTAAATAAAGTTTGAAGTTTATTCAACGAAAAACTTGAAATCGACCGCCATAACATATGACCCGTCTGACATGGAATGAGGGTTAGAGTTTTGGTTCTTTTTCCTTCTGTTCTACTGAGTCCAGGCGGTTCCTTCACAGCCGAGAAGCCTGCCTGAATAAGTTCCTGGCAGATTAAGTCATTCTATATATATATTCTATATGTATATATACATTCACATTGATATGGGATGCCACTGTAACAGACACTGGCTACATCTTACCTTCCATCCACATATATATATACAACGCACTACAATGTATTATGGTGAGGGATTTTGGTCACAAATTAGTTCAAGTTAAAGAAATGACCTCTTTACAAAACCCACGTACATGTAATTAAACAAATCTTTTAACACTGAATCTTTATGTGTTAGGTTACAGGTGATGGCGTTTCGATTCTGACTGTACAAAAACGACCGCTTGAATCAAATTGTGGCTCAGATGCAGAGGCACCTAAAAAAGCCATGAAGCAGAACGAAGAGACAATGGTTAGCTGGTTAACTGCACCTTTAAGTTTATTACCATAAATATTTACTTCATTTCCAGTTCAGATTTGAAAATTGTTTTTTTTGTATCTAGTCATTGCTATGTGTTGATTTTTGAGGCTGTATTAGCTGGTATAGAGATGCAGTAAGAAGTGTAATAATTTATTTAACATGTAAAATGCAACTTTGCTTGCCATCCTCAGCTGCTTTATCTAAGGACTCATTTACTGCATGAGAGCACCATGCCTCACAGTTCTGTTACTTTAACCGTTTAATGATCAGAGAAATTTTTCACCTATCCTTGACGACCACACATTTTTGGCAAAAAAGGCCAAAAATAAAAAGTTTTGAACTTATGATATCAGCAGTTTTTGACATATGGACATAAGGTTAACACCATTCTTTTAGTATTTTATCTCATCTTCCAATATGTAAATCCATTTTTAGCAGAACAGTTTTTGGAGTACCCAGAGTTGCCCCAAACCATATCCAAAAACTTATGTACTGATGTGTCCAAGACCTGATACACAGTTTACCGTAAGTAAAAAATATATTGGTGTGTGAGCACAAAAAGTGTACACAAATTATTACCAGACAAAAATAAACGAGGGAGATGCCATGTTTATTTGACCACAGTTTTATAAAAGCAAAGCAGAAAATTATAAAATCCCAAGTTTTCAAATCTCTTGTTGAGCTACTGATGTGAAATGAAGATAATCCAGCAGGATTGTTTGTCCTCTGACATTTGATGTGTCTATTTAAGTAAGACATGAGCCAGTTTGAAGTTTGATGTAGCTGCTAACAGATGATCATCTAGACAGATGTAGTTTGCCATTTCAACAGTAGAAACAAACTGACATGAAATGTTTTAGGAGGTTTTCTCTTCTGTCACTGAGTTCATTCATTTTTTAAGGAATGAGCACTTCCATAGATCGATTAAGATTTCAGATGACAGCTTTCTGGATTGACTGTAGATGATCATCTTTCAGAAAGTTGAATCTTGCCAGATTGGATCGACCGCAGAAGCAGACTGTACTAAAGTGTTTTGGGAGGGCAGTTTTGTAATAAAATTTTGAGCATTTGTTTTTTGTGCTATATTATTTGCCAACTGTCTGCAGTTTCTTGCTTACTTACTCAACATTCCTTTCTTGGACCATGGTCTTATTTTGCTTGTGTTAAATTTTGCACAAACCAGCATTGTATGCTTCACATTCATACTTTGTCTTCTTGTCACAGCCCTTGGGAGTCTTGATCTTATTCTTTGAACATAAAATGCAAATATGACAATGACCAGCAAGATTTACCAAGATGTGACCCCTCTCTGGGACAGCCAGCATAGGTGAAGAACCATACATAAAAACTGTCATCTTAAAGCAGAGTGAAAAGTCCAAAACTGAAGCATTGTTGACTGGTCCACCACAGATGCTGGTAAATGTAACAGTTAGGACCAAACAAGGAAATTTTGATGCCTCTTTTCTCCACTATGCCTCACAGCTGCTGTCAGCTGATGCTGTTTGTGAGTCCAACCCATCATCGCTGTAGGCAAGCATGCAGTGGATGCTATCGTCCATCTTCTAACTCCATGTCTGTGTCTGACTCATTCACATCATTTGCCCACCATTGGACTCCTGAGATCCAACTGACATTTATTTTCTTAATCAGGACAATCAGTGCTTTCACTGGTAGATGACCATTTGTTTGTAAATCGGCATTTTCTAAGCCTAGTAAACAGTGATTTGCCATCTTGGCTTATTTAACAGTTCATTTATAGCTTCATGCTGCCCAGTTTGCAGGCTGTGTAGTGATTTGTTAGCGGGTTGAGCATTAGAGGGAGGCCAGGCTAAACCAGTTTGTACTGGTCTGCTGTTTTGCTGGGAAAGGGCCTTTACAAGTGGATGCAAGTGCATTGTTGAAAAAGTGCAAAGATTTTATAGCAGAGAGCATGAAGATCTGTAGCACTGGTCTATTTGTTCCAAGTTGAAAGTTTGAGTTACAAATGTCATTGATAGATTTGTGTATTTAGGAACTGTGACGATTCAAGTACTGTTGTGATTGAACTGTTCATTTAATTATAATTTCTAAAATCAATGAATGTGTGTCTTTGCTCAAGTTAACGCTATGCCATGAAACGGGTGAGTCGATGGCTCAAAGCCTGATGACGGCTAAGGAAGATAACTGTTTCTTAGATTTCTTCAATTTGATGATGAAGACACCAGACAAGAATGCTGAGAGTGACAAACTGGCAGTTATCATAACAGTGTGTAGAATGCATTCTGAAATGTCAGCTTATGTAGCGGTGGATAAAATGCTGACAGGTTCCAGAGGTAAATGTCCGTTTCATGTACACATCCCATCAAAATTTGCCAAAGATGGTATGAAAATATGGGTTGTTGCCAACTGTCACTGCATTCTGTGCTTATAATGGAGGCTTACCTTGGAAAAGTTGGCAACATAGTTGTGATGGGACAGAGACCTCGCATGGTTAATGATTCCTGTCAGTGCATTTACAGCTGAGGCAAAAACGTTATCATGGACAATTTTTTATGCACATTATACACTCTGTAGATTTGCTTCAGAATAACCTTACCATAAATAGCACTTTATGCAAAACAATGCTGTGATTCCCAGAGAGATGCTTGCTGATCGGGAATGTGAAGCGCTTTCAACAGCATTTGGCTTCAGTAGACAGACCACCATTGCATCCTATGGTCCAAAAAATGAGGTGTTGTGATGCTGTCCAATCTGCACTGTAACATGAAAACTAATCTGCAGATTGATAACAAACCAAATATTTTAGATTACAGCAAGATAAAAGGAGCTGTGGATGTAAACAAACTGCTGCCGGTATTCTGCAAAACGAGAAAGTTATTGTTGGCCTTTGACGATGTTTTTCAGTCTGCTCGACATTACTGTACACAGCAGTTCAGTTATCTGGCTTGGCAGACATCCTAATTGGAGTGCATGTCCTGGAAGTAGAAGAAGTAAAATACATAGACTCTTAGTTTTGGAGTTGAGAAAGCCACTTTGTATATCAAGGATTCGTTGGCGAGCCGAAACAGCATCAGGTGGTAATCAACATTTGGTGATGAGAACAGTGGAGTATATATATATCTTATTGGACCAGTGAGCGAGAAGCCAAGAAAGAGACACTAGGAAAAAACAGTTCTAACGGTTGTTGCTACCGATGTGAGCAAAAAGACAAGACAAGTGTTTGTTGCCATTTTTGTGGCAAATTTGCTTGCAGACAGCATGAGACGAAGATGTGTTTATGGAGTGATGAATGTGATCACCCTGAGCTGACAGTTTACCAAAGACACTTCTTATTTAGACAGATAGCTTAGGAATTGTTGCTTGTATTGCACATTTAAATTTTTTATTAGAAACAGTTTATCATGTATCAAGAGCTCTGAAGCTCTGTGGAGTGAAAAATTCCCCTCAAGTTAGCTGATACATAATTTGTGGGTTCAGCCTCCAAGGGTTAAGGACCTATCTAACTGAGCAAAACACATATGTCTTAGGATAAGTTCAAAATGTATTTTGAACAGAATCAAGTGAAACGGTATGTAAATACAGTGCAGGAATGTTCCAAGAGGATGGCCCAACACAGGAGAAGGCACGATGGGCTTCAGCTGATCACTAGTGAACGGGATGTTAGGAATCTCTATAAAGCAAAGACAGAAGAGTGGGCTGGGACCTGAAAATGAATTGAACAGTCATGTTACTGGTGTATATATTAGGTTGTAGTGCATGATATCAGGTATTTATTAGTTGGATGTGTGAGAAAGGAGCTGAGGATGATGCGCTTTATTTAGGCCAGTGTTTAATGCCTCTGAGCAATGAACTGGCTGATAGTGAATTAGGGCAGATGCTGACGATGACCTTGATCAATAAGTTGAATGCTAAATGCTGGAAAAGACTTCTGTTTGAGTTATGCGGTTATCTTCTGATACAGAATTGACGACCTAAAACTTAGAGAACTTGCTCCTGACTGTAATGCACACCCGTACTTTGACAAAGAAACACTTAAAACGTGTAGCTTGGACATTGCTGATTCAGCAGTGGTTGGTATA
The DNA here is from genome assembly GCA_964023275.1 of Norana najaformis. Taxonomy (NCBI): domain Eukaryota; kingdom Metazoa; phylum Annelida; class Clitellata; order Crassiclitellata; family Hormogastridae; genus Norana; species Norana najaformis. Next base: position 25,470,741 of record OZ029917.1, read on the forward strand.
CATACGACTCTGAGGGCCTGCTCCAAATATCTCTGCATTGACTGTACATAGATCTCTTTTTCATTCACTGTGTTTTTGATGCATATAAAGAACAAATGCCTTCAGAAAGGCATTCTAACTTAGTGACTGTTGCAATTTATATAGATATTTTAGATATTGAAGTTAGATATATGGATAGATATTCATATAATTTATATGAAATGATTAATTAAAGAACTGAATGCAAGTCAAACATAGTCAGGTATTGGACCATGTATCATAATTAATAATACCTTGTAAGCTGATCGCCTTCTGTTGATTTGAGTAGATTGTCTGCAATCTTTTACAGCCTCACATAAAGTCACTGGAAACCAATGATGTACCGAACAGTCACAACGGAACAGTAACCGCCAAAGCAAGTAGATTTGTTTCAACCAAAGCAAATTTTATTATAAATATTTACTCTAGTTATTGTAAGTGATATGTAAATGATCTAATTTTAACACTCTAGTTTTTCTATTTTATTATGTTATTATTTTGTTTATATTATGTTTTCTATACTATTAGGCGATTGCTACTTGAGACTTGGCTTATAAAAGCCAAAACAATGCTTCTTCTTCTATTGCACTTTTGGGGCCTGTGCTTGTGTAATATGTTTTGTTGTGGCTTACCAGTATATGATGCAGTTTGTTTTGGATGTAAACTTGTTTGTTTTAATTAAGCATCATTGTGATGTACAGCTGCACATCACTGAGCCTTGTCACCCAGAAATGGCATGGATGCAGTCCTGAATTAGTAGGTACTGGGTTTCAGTTTTTAGAGTATAACTATTCTCAGTGTAGTCTTTTATATAGATAAGGGATAACAGAGTTAGGTATAAAGAGACATAGTTTGCAGAATGAAGGCATTGTTAATTAAAGAGAAAAGACTAGAGTGAGATCCTTTAGCACCTCTGATCAGTCTCTTGAAGAGGTGCTGTGTAAATCTGTGATTACGATTACAATAAGGGTTGGCTATAGCATTTTAAAGAATGCTGTGATTCGTGTTTTTTTTCAGCCGCTTGACAAAAGCCGAACTCCGAGCGTTGAGCTCCCAGATGTGACTGCTCCAACAGCTCCCATTTACAGCGTTGTCCCCAAGAATGCATTTAGTCTGAAGTTAAATCGATGATATCCTTATTGTGGTTAGTTTTCTGCCTGAACTCCATAAACAGTTGGTGTGCAGTGCATGCATCTGCAGCCAGCTTAGAAATGGAATCCTCCACATCAGTTTTGAACCACACCCTACAAATCTTAAACTGGCTCATGCCAGTTATGGAATGCAGCTGTTCGCTATTTGCAATTTTATTTTGCCTGTGTTTTATGTTGACAGATTTTGGGGTTGGATTTGATGGCATGCACCAGTTGATATTCGGATGGGTGTGTTTGAAAACTGCTGTGGTTTCATCAGATTTAAATTAAAAATGCAAAAAAAGACGATAGCATGGCATGAAGGCCATATGTAATTTCTACTTATTAGGAAAATAAATAAAATAAATAAAAAAATTAGATTGTCAGGTGTTTTCTTGTTTTAATTTCGCCTAAAAGAATAATTCAAGTAGTTTTTAGTTTCTTTTGTAACTTTCAAAAAAATCCACAATGCCATCATATGTCGGAAACTGTTGGCATTGGGCCTTATAAAAACGTTCCAATCGTATGTTTCTGGATGCGTGGGTTGCAACTGACTCTTGGCCAATAGATATCAACTGTGATGCATCTTCCACAAGTTGAAGTGCATAGCACTTCTTCTTGTTCAGGATTCAATATCTGTCTGAACGTAAGTCCTTCACTTTTTCACCTGGACAACTATGTTCTTATCTGGTTTTCCTGGTTTTCAGTGATTTACATAATGCAGTATAAGCAGATCTGAAGTGAATGAGTTTTATTTTTCATCTACCATTTGCTTTTTTTGTATGGTGATGATGCTATAGACATCGCCAGTTGAATTTAGAAAATTATGGTTCTTCAGCATTGTGCTGAAAGGCATGTTGGAAGAAAATAATAACCTAAGTGGTGTGTTTTGGTTTCAACAGTGGCTCGTGCTGTATTCTCTTTCGGAGCTAAAAATCTGGTTTTTTGTTCTACAAACCTGTTACACTAAGTGTAATGGGTTGTAGAATAAAAAACCAGATTCAGCTGACAGAGAACTATGCAGTAAAAAGTATGAAATGTCGAAAATTATGCATCAATTTATGGCTTTCTGTCCAGTTGTTGGATTGCTGTTGTTGCTGTCTTGTTTCAACAAAAGTATCCTTCAACGACCAGACCGTACCTCTAACGACATGTTCAGAATGGAATGATTGCAATAATATTGGTGCTTGATGCCTTGGGAAGAAGGCTTCACACAGATGTATACTAAATCTTCAGTTGCATTATTTCCTTGCCAACAGAGTCAGTGTTAGTGGGCTATTCTTTTTCATTCATTCTACAATGTCAAAAACGTGTTATCTGTATAAGCACTGCCTTTTAAATTCCTGGCCTTCTGTTCCGTAGACTGAAGAAATACTTGTTTTGGTCTGTTTACCTGCTTTTCTTGTGATGTACCCACAACAAGGGGATTCAAGTGGATTGTTAACTAGAGTTACTATTAGCTATGGAAATATAAAGAACTTACATTGTACTAATAGTGAAGCCAGTGTGAAGAAAAGAACAACGTAAGAATTTAACCTATGCACAACATTTGGGTTTCTGCATTTCTTCAATATGGCTTGTTCACTACCACAGTCACTTGAAACTAATTGTTGAGTAAAATTGCATGTGTTGGTCTAAACTTAATAACACACTGATGTTCTGTGTGTTATTATGGATTCTAATGTTCTTAACACGTTTGGCTACAGTTTCATGGTTATTGCATCTTTTTAGAAATTTCATCAGCTTTCATCTGTGAGATCTCTAATCTGTGTGGTTGCTTTAGTTTTCCAAAGTTGGCTTCTGGCTGTTATTCATCATCACCTTTCATGTCTAAGTCCCCAATGTTCTGCAAACCACTGAGCTTGTGTTGGTTTCCTAAAAGCGTTTTGTGGCCAATAGTTTTGCCTCTTATATTTAAATTCTGCAACCTTGTGTAAAGTCCTGTCCCTGCTGTCTGGCTAATCATAATGTGTGATGCAGAATGATTGCTGTTAAAGTTGTCTTTGTATTGTAGAGTGTAGGCTTTGGTTCTGATTAGGACCTATTGCAAGCTGGTATTAATCAGTATTCTTATTACTAACAGTAAGGTCATGTTGCTTCAATTAACTGGTTTTCTCAGATGGTAAGGTCTGAATAAATTCTTTGTTGTTTTGTTGTTGCCAAGGGTGAGTGATGTAGCAGGTGATCAGATGACTACGTTGCTTTTATCCAGTGGAATTGGTTGCATTTGCAAACTGACGTGTGTGTGTGTGTGTGTGTGTGTGTGCTGGCCAAGAATTGTTTTACAGCGTTCGTGACGTGGAGAAGGTTTCATAATGTTGCTGTAACAGCAGTGCTGCAGTCAATAGTGTGGTTGGTACCCATTTCCAAGAAGTACTACAGAAATGCCTGGCTATTGTATTTTTTGCAGGTGCACACAGAGTGCCGGCATTCAGTGCTTCATTGGCAATGTTAATTTCATTTTATTTGCCTTCACCAGCCATTATGCATTAATGCTGGAACTGTACTCGTAGTGGAAGTGGGTTGTTGACTGTTGGATGCCAAGACTTTTTTGCAGCAGTTAAATTTGTGACACGAAACTGTCATGCTCATGTGTTATTTGTGTAGAAGGTGCTGTATATATGCTTTTAGGTGTCGCGATGAAAATCATCTAAACCCCTAATTTGTCTGGCGCATTGGATTTTGTGTTTCTTCAAAATGTGTTTCTTCCTCTAATGACCAAAATATGTTTCAAGAAATTAATGCTTCTTTTGATTAACATACATAAACATACATTGATGGCTGTGCATGAAGCACTCTTGAAACGCTCTGTATAAATGTTTTACATTGCATACTTGTTATCTCTTCTTTGACTTATTGGTATTTGCTGATGTTTTCATTGTAAAGTAGACTTTGTCTGTTGCTGTAGTACATCTTTAGTAAACCAGTTGGACACCTCACTGTTTAAAAACTAGTTTTTTTAAAACTCACTGTCTAGTTGTAGTAACTGTTATTTTCCAGTTTATATCTGCTACAATTTAAGTTTCTGCTATGTTGAGTAATGAGAATTAATTTCAAAATCAGACAATGTTGATTTAAGATGTCTGTATGGTTAGAGATGGTCTTAAGTTTTTATGGGGTGTTGTTTGGTGTGTCTGTGTACAGTTTTATGTTGTTTATTGTGTGATGATGAGCATGTTTCTTTTATATAACATTTTCCACAAACTTGTATCACAACTGCCATGAATGACACTGTTGTTGTACAGCTGTGCATAACATTGTTACCTATTCTGTGAGAGTAATCTGTTGTATAAAATGCCTCTTTATAGTTTGGTGTTTATTTTTATCTGTACTAATTGCAATATGGAAGCCACATTAGTATTAAGCTGTGAACCAAGAGTGGGCTTTTTTGGGTGCTGAAGAAATCCGGATTACTGTTGTAAGAAGATTTATAAAGTGCAAGTAAATGTTAGTAAATACACGGCAAATGTGGACTTAACAATTACGATCCCCATATGTCATCTCCATCTCGCATGTGCAGTTGTGTGAATAAATATTTTCTATTTTACTCTAGTTTTCCTTGTCAATTAATTATCCAAAATTGTATAGCATTAATGCAGTCAACATCATAATTTATGAAGTGAGTGTGTGGAATGGGATTGTACACAAGTTATTTTGATTTAAATCTGATTGAAATGAATTTGGCAATCTACCACCACATCATCCATGGCAAAACATAAGAGGTTCAGTCAGAATGGAAAATCATGAAGGCGTGAGATTTGAGACGAAAATACTTTGTGACCTGCAGCCAAGTCTCAGGTCTGGATTAAGGGGCTGTTGTGACCGTTAGGCACAAGATGTGCAGCCTTCCCCTCTCATTGCAAAGCGGTTTCTTAAAGGCTGAGTGGCTCTAGGACCTTGTGTAGCTGCCCTGGCAAACTTTCTTGCCCTTACACGGTAATCTGAGCTTTCTGGAGCGCAAGGTAAAAGGTCAACCCCCAACTGGTGATAAAATGTTGTGCAAAAATTTAGGCTCTGTCGGATGTGGCCCTTTGATGCTGCGGGGCCCCAGGCAGCTGCCTAGTTTGCCTGTTTGGTAATCCGGGCCTGCCTGGTCTCACTGACCAAGAGTTTGGCAAAGGAGCACTCTCTAGTATACAGGAGATCATGCAGAGTACTGGCTGGTCAGAATCAAAGTTATGAATAGATACAGAGCCTGGACCTACCTGAACATCATTGCATACACTGAAGGAAACAATTGAAGAAAACTGACAACAATCTAGATAAATACTCTTCACTCGGGTACCTCTACGCTGCATGCAGCATATTTGTGCACAGTAATAGGGCCTATGCAACAACAGAGGGAGAAAGCAGTCGCGGGAATAACAAAAATAATGGAGTGAGTTAGGGGTCGTCCATAAATGACGTCTGCAAAGAGGGAAGGAGGGATCATGCAAATGCGGACAAGGGGAGGGAGGGTTATGGCCTATACGGACATCCGCAGATAAATTTGTTACATAGCTTTTAGTACAACCCATGCTTAAACACCAGCTTCAGTCAGATGGCAGACACTCTGTACTGCACTGGTTCACAAGCAGTAATGTTCCGTTGCAGACAGCTAAAGAAACATTTCTAGTTTTCAACCTATCTTTATGTTACATCTTTTAAGATCTGTTAGGTATCCTTTTTATGGTGCCACTGTGAGATTCTTTTAAATAAGATAGAACAAGTAGTTTATTAGACGTTTTTCACGATGTTAGTCTCTATTGTTTACTGGCTTTGGAATGCGGACGTCTGCAAAGGGGGAGGGGGTAAAGCCAACTGAGGACAGATGCGGACAAGGAGGAGGCAGGGGTTCAAAAGGTCATTTTTTGCGGACCTCCTTTATGGACGACCCCTTAGCTGCCTTCGCTAAAGCCCCAACTGGAAAGATGCAAATGTGGAAATTGGATAATAATGTATCTCATCCAGCTATACCCGGAAACAAAACACCAGGGCTAGGAAAACTGTGGCGGATCGGCCACAAGGCAAGACTGCTGGAAAGAGGCAGGAGTATCTATGACGCGCTTTAGGTAGCCGCTGAGTGCTGCGCGTGTGTGCACGGTAACTGCACGGGAATTTTAGAGGAATTAAATTTTATTAAATTTAAGCTTAATCTAATAATAGCTTAATAATTACGTCGTGGAAAATTCTTATTGTCATTTTAGTAAAGTAACGAGTAAAATTGTTGAAATTTATAGGCTCTAAAATGCTTGTATTAAGCCAAGTAATGAGTAAAAGTTAGACACCTTTATTTACGTTTTATTGATCGATGCTAGTATATAAGCAAACCGCCGTAAACAGAAAAATGAGGGTTGAATAAGAGGTGTCGTGTGGTGATTTGCTATAGACGTGAAGGATGGAAGCGTGCCTTCATACATACAGTGAAGGATGGATGCGTGCCTTCATACATACAGTGAAGGATGGATGCGTGCCTTCATACATACAGTGAAGGATGGATGCGTGCCTTCATACATACAGTGAAGGATGGATGCGTGCCTTCATACATACAGTGAAGGATGGTAGCGTGCCTTCACGGGAACGAGTCCGAGTCAGTGAAATCATAGCGTATACAAATACACGGACGAGGGTGACGTCCGGAGAAGCCGTGTTCGATCTGGTCCCGGTTACGATCAAATATACGGACGGTAGAGTCCGCGGAAAAGACTAATCTGTGCGCTCCCGGCGGGACGACCGAGACAAACACTGTCTGGTTTCGGGGCTGACGGCGTCGATCCGGTTAGAGGCGAGGGCCCACTCTACCGTAGATCGCGAGGCGGCCTGAGCCACGACGGTGAACGTTGAGGTTGGACAGAACCCGGGGAAAGACCCCGTTCGTAAGAAATAAATACAGGTCTGTGACAAGTAAAGGGTTGGCATCGGGAAGCCTACCCAAGTAGTCGGCGAGTGTCAAATAAAACAGGCTCGTGTAAAACAAATGGGAAAGTTGCGGAAACTACCCCTTTCTTTGGCCGCGTAAGAGAAAAGTCTGATCAGTGCGCTCCCGAGAACGTCGCAGCCGTTACGAACCAATCTGTCTGATTTCTGACTGGCTCCGCGTTGGTCCGGCAGGGCTGGGGCCCACCCTGTTGGAAAGTCGCGAGACGGTCGAGTAAGTCACGATAGTTGGAAAATAGACGCTGGGCGAAGATCGGAGAAGACGAGTAGACAGGTCTGTGTGAATCCAAGGGGTAGCATTTGTCGTACGAGAAAAACCCGTGCTGTATAGAAAATTGGTCCGTGCGCTCCTGAGGAGGTCGCAATCGAAACAAACCAACCTGTCTGATTTCTGACTGGCTCCGCGTTGGTCCCGCAGGGTTTGGGCCCGCCTTGTTGGAAAGTCGCGAGACGGTCGAGCAAGTCACGATAGTTGGAAAATAACAGGTTGTGCGAAACTCGGGGAAAGATGCGGCCGCGGTTTTCCGGTAGAAATTCAGATGGCAGGAAGAGATACGGGGAAGACGCCGCGGATCATAACACAGACCAAGTAAAGCTCGGATACGTAAGAGACCGGATCATGTAACGCAGACCAAGAAAAGTCCCATTAACAAGGGACCGAAAACTAACGCAGACCAAGTAAATACCCGGTACATCATCGTCCGGGTCGGTTTCCCGATAACACCGGAGTCGAAACGGGAAGATACCGACTCCTCTATTTGCTTGTCGCCACACACTGATCAGAGGGCTGACTGAAGTGCGGGGAAGGGCCCCCTCGTGCGTAGGTCGGTACGAAGGTTAGTGTGTTTTACAGAAGGTTAGAGAGAGGACCTTCTTTTCAGTGTTCCATAGGGGTATCCTATCCCCTGAAGCACTGTTGGTTGATAACTGCCAACAGAGATCTGGTGCAGAAATTTACTCCGGAAGTTCACGGAAATGGAGCGAGATAGTGGGAAGATGTGTCGCCCAATATCCTTGTGCCTAGGGCGGAAAGACACAGAGGCTCGTTGTAAGACTTCCCTGTTCCTGGAACCGAGAAAGCGACTGGTGTTTCAGAATATTGGCGGTAGCGGGCGAGTTACAAGATGTAAAATGGTGGTTACGAGAAAGTCCTCACACACAAAAGGGAACGACTATTGCCGGTAAAGGAACGAACCCTGTTCTGAGTAAAGGCCATCCTCAGGACGTCGCCCATCCGGCGACCGTGGAAGAGGCAGAGTCAGATCCCGAGACCGAGTGTTAGTGTTGATTTCTTAAGGAAGCGGCCCATCCTGAAACTTCCTTAGAGAGAACGAACGATACGGGCAGAGGCGATATGGAGAGGCCATTTTACAGTGAAAATATAAGGGGCAGTGAGGCGGGTGGCTCTGAGCGTAGAACTGGGCTAGAGTACCCCACCCCGTGGACAGTTAGCCCGACCGGAGAACGCCACAAAACCACCGAGGAATCAACACTGACGCACTGAGAAATGCACACCCAATAAGAAGGCGTGATCTACTGATAAGAAGCGCTCTTTAGTTCGCAGTTAATTCAGACCAATCAAAGTGCCAGCCAAGGTTAATCTGAACCCGAAACAAGGCAATCTAAAGTTGCGAAAGGGGACGAGGCCATGGCCCGACAGCCGCGGCATTGTAAACAGTGGAGCGATATAGTGGGAGACAGCGAAAATCAGACAGAAAACAAGTTTAAAAAATAAAAAGATACAGCATATTTATTCGTGTCATTGACATTCAAACTGATAAAAATAATTATTTTAAAATTTGAATGCGAGAAGAGCTGAAGGCGGAGGTTTTTTTGGCTCCTGACCAAAGTAAATGGACCTCGTATACACGCATCCTTCAAAACACGCAATCCCACCGCCTAGATGTGCAGTTAGAGAGTTTATTTACCTTTGCCAGCGAAATGAAATGGGAATTAATCTAATGCATTTTGGCTAATTTACGGTCAAAACCAATCTTGAAACACTGCTTTTATCGACAGGCTGCGGACGAAAAGAGAGAGTTGTATCGGATGCTTGGAAAAAAGCCCAGGATCAATAAGGTTTTGTGTGGCATCATAGGTAATGTAACTGCACGTAATGTAAAACTCCGAAATTTCTCGGCGCCACGCAAAAGCTGCGTTTTAGTGCAGACATAATATGAATATTGTGGTAGTGGTACCAATCCGGCCATGCCCCTATTCGAGTGTAGGGTGTCATACCACCAAGGTGCTCCCCAAACTGGTTTCGGCGGGTTTCGACAGAAATAGGCCTGTTAAACCAATAAATTAATAAGCGTATAATATATTAAAAACTGCCAAAGTGGGACAAAGCAGGCCTACAGGAAAAATCAAAAATCAACAGCAAAAGAGCGAGAAGTGTTGCAAATGGGAAAACTGGCTAAAAAGGTCATCAGAAATTTTGGTGAACAAAATGTAAATGTACACGGTTTTCTGTAGCTACCATGTGGCCTCGACCCTGATGGGGCGAGATCCTTCACCGCTGCCCGTTTTGAATGAGCGCCCGGCCATTTAAGGTCCCGTGCACGGACCGTGCTAGCCCGAGGATCAAATCTCTGAAATAAGCCTCCTTCAGGATTGCGAACCAGAGATCCACACGCACAGAGGCTCCTTGGCGTACGCGTTTACCGATGTAGCTAACTAGGTCAGCTAACATTGAAATCGGTTTTAAACTGGGCAAGTTTATCCTAAATATTCCAACACAGCACCTCAACCATACTAAAATTGGTTCCTTTCTCAACTCCGATCGCCGGTGCAGGGCATATTAAGTTAGGCCTTAATAAGTTTAACTCGTCCTTGGGATTTTTCTTTAGGTGCAAAAACAACAACAGTCATGATAATGACGACGACGATGATGACAATAATAGTAGTAGTAGTGTAGTAATAGCAGTAGTAGCAGCAGTAGTAGTAGCAGCAGCAGCAGTAGGCCCAGCTGTAGTGATGATATTAGTAGTAGCAATTTTTAGTTGTTACATAAACAGGAATAACGACAATAATAAACAATGACACCAACAATAACAATAGAAAGAACAACACGATAACAGTATTAACAACAACAACGCCTATGCGCCTTGGGCTTTTTGCAGAATGGCGCTACATAAATGATGAGATACATACGACAACGCTGCCCATGAAGTTTTTAATCTAATGGATCATTTTTAAATCTAGTAAAAACCAAAAGCTACAACAACTACTTCAATAACAACAGCACGTCTTCGAGTGGCCATTCTGCGCTTCTATGCAGCTGCTTCAATTTCATCGAGCCAGACAACAGCGAAAGCTGTCTAGTCAAGATCAAATACTTCTGTCTAACTCATAATGTTCCACCTTGCCCACCTCCCTGTATATGATAATTGGGTGACAGAATTATAAGAAATAATCGTATGCTTTGTAAGTGCATGTTTCTTATTCTTCGTTTCTTATGCATTCGTATGCATATTCATAGTTTACTCATCTACATAATGACGAGTGTGTGCGTGCAGTGTGTGCGTGTATGCGTATCCAGGATCGCGCTCGGGGACATTGGCATCCGTCGAACCACGGGTTCTTCGGGCCATTTATCACCGCCAACGAGTTTCCGACAGTGCGCATGCGCGCCGGGAAATGACCCAATTAGGTTCTTGCGCCCGGAAGAGCGGCGCGAGATCTCGCATAGACTCTCGGCCGCTTTTTAATACACGTGATATAGTACGCGACGGTTGGCGGCCGATCCACTGGAAACCCGTCGGTCTGTCGAACACAGCCGACCGACCAACCAACCTACCTACGTACCTACCTAACTACCTACATACCTACTTACCGACCTACCTGCCTCGTACCCAACCACCAACCAACCTTCCGGCATACATCGCATTATCGAGGAACGGCAATTTGAAGCAGCCGGGCTTCACTCGCTCCCTGTGTATTAGGCGCTCCCGCCTATAATAAGATAGCGAGAGCGGCGCCAATCGATAGGACAGACGACACAGCGATAGACGCGTTGACTCTTCTAGTATCACAAGGTCCGGCGGCCAGCCTCGTACACAGACATCGCGGCCGGCCTTAAGTACGGGTCTGTGACTGTTCTCGTCTCTGTATGTGTGAATCTCATCTAAAAATACACGCGCCAGCGCATATCTTATGCGTCGCGCGACATTGAACGTCGTCGTCTTATTCGTCATTAAAATATTAGGGAAGTCGTGTATAATACATTTGCGCTTTCTCCTTCGCTCCTCATTCTGTTCGTTTTTCGCGATAAATCGCGTCCTGGTCCGCCATCTTAGCTTCAGCCGGAAATCGTCTGCTGCGCCAACGCGCGAGTTTCTCTGTCGTTCTCTGCGTGTTTGCGCATCATTGTTTATGTGGGCCTCCAATGGGCGAATGCAGTTGGCTGGCGCAGCGTCAGTGGTGAAGCACTCCAAGTGGCGACGTGCTATTATTATTCAAGTTTACGTCGCTTGCCTGTGACGTAGCCAGTATTCAGCGCAATTTGTCGTCGTCGTTGGCTATTCAGCGTCATCCTTTCTTGCTCGCTCTCACTCTACAGCCACACTTGCCGCCTCCTACGTCAATATTGCGTACGAATTTGCCCACAACCATATATCGCTGGACGAATGAGGTCTTGTTTCTCCATGCGAGCGGCCAAGTGACGTCCGAATCTCGTCTCTTCGAGAAATCATGTTTCAGGAAGTGACTCATCAACGGCTTACGCGCCCTCTGACGGCTTTTCATGCGGATTAAAGGTAAAAATTTCCAAAAATTTGCTTTAAAAATCACCGTCTTAGCGAAGCCATACGTTAGACAACCGGCAGCTTTTAGAACTTCCATTACAAATACGATGCTGCATTGCGCATGGTTTTCGCATTTTTTTGTAACATTAACACTTGAGTTCGAAAAGGTTATAATATTTGTATTGGTGGCGTTCTGGTAGAGTCCTAATTCTGTCGAGATTTCAGAGGAAGTACACAAGCACATGCACACAAACACAAACAAGCACAAATACGCTTCAAAGCGGTATCTTCTATATGTCGAAGAGCTGAATGCAGCTGATTTAGCAATTGCGTAATAATGACACATAGTTCCCGTGCACTGCAGCTCGACACGATTGTGGCCGAACAAAACTCTTGCAAATTATTCAGACTGTGCTAATTTGGCTGAAGTTCCAATTCCAAAGGCATCCTGTCGACGAGTGCTGAGGTAGCATAACTCGGAATTACTGTTGCACAGCGCTTGACCAATGCACACGTTAAATTAGTGGTCAAATCGTCAGTGATTTTGTGGTGTGCCAGAAAAGGACTGTAGGCCTATGGCTAAAGTACACAAGGCCTTCGTAATACGCTACAGTCGCTGTGACTTTCCAGCTACCCACAGCCTCCTAATTCTGTGCTCTGTATTTCTGACATGAATTGTATGGCGCTGAGAAATAGCCAGATGTTACAATACATTACATTCTGTTGTATTATCACAATAACTATGATCATTCTATACATGTTTCAATGATGTTGGGATTCCCATTGTGATAACCTGCCTCCAGATTTAGCTTATGCAAATTTTCTGGGCCATCTTACTAGTCTGTCAGCTGTCCAGAAAAGTAAGCTGACCTTTCAATAAAGCATTGAAACGACGCTGAAGAAATCTTACCAGGCCTCTACTTCCTTGTATCACCTTTCCAGTAGGGGCCTATTATTCGCCAAACTCTAGTAGTGGTGGTGGTGGCCACTACCACCAGATGGTGGCGGCGGTGATGGTGTTAGTGGTGTGAGAGTACGATTAGTAGTACTAAGATTAGTTGATGTTGAGTCATGCCTTCGTATAATCTTATGTTATACCAGCCTTTACTAATAATAGGCCTACCAGTTAATCATGGAGGAACAAATCCAATTTAAAAATTAACTGAGAATTCATGTAGCGTCATATTTGTAGCTTACAATGTGATTTGAATCAGTTTTAACAAATTCAAGTGAACATTTTAGTCAGTTTTTTAAATTTTCCACACAGATAGTTGCAGGTGACTTCATTAGAAGTAGGCCTATGCGCATATAGATGCAAATGTTTCTTGACTTTCTGTAGCTTTAGCTTTAAATTAAAAAATTAACAAAGTCAACAGTATATTTGCAAAACCTACGTATATACAAAGTAAACTGTTCTTTGTTCATTATCAGACCAGACATAGGCTGTATTACTTTTTAAGTGCTACCTACATGTTAGTATATAACTAGCCTACTGCTTAAGTCGATTTCTGTAGCTTAAAGCAGAAATAATCAATCCTCGATTCGAGTCGATCCAGCGTGAGCTAAGATAAGCGTCCATTTATGCTACAAGCTGAGAAATTTTGGCGATTTCAAGGCTACATTACTTTTCAAGGTTCGTTCACATGACTTGACTCCATACATACGTACGTACATACATACATACATACATGCGTTTTATCACACGCTGAAACCTATAGATGAACGATGATAGTATACCGGTTTCCATGTTTTGCCCTTTGCCATTCGTGCTCACATTTCTGAACGTTCCTAGAGGGCAGAACAGCACTGCCGATCTTGGGATGATTTGTGCCTCTTCTTTACTTTCAGTTGAAAGCTTTTGTCCCTTATAAAAACGCTTGTCTCTCAGCCATTTGAATTATTCATGTCCGGATTCTTTTATTTATAGCCAACAGCATATGAATCCTGCTGTGAGTATAGGAGGTACTTTCGGAAAGGAAAATTGAGGAATTGGGGGCTGACAACTGGGATTTATAGCCCCCGTGGCTGTCAGGAAGAACTCTTGAGGGTGGTACACCTGGTCATCGGTGGGACCAGTAGCTCCACATTGGTTTAGTCAGACACAGCTGTTGTAATCTATGTATATTTCATTTTTAAAATGCGTTTTTTCCAAGCAACATCAGCACGATAACGAAACAAGAACTTCAAAATGACATGACACCACCTCGACCTTAAGGGTCTTTGTTATGGCTCTGGGGAGACAGTTTTGAACCATTTGTAGCTTATGCAGATCTCCAAAGTAATGCCAATGAGAAATAAGTTACAGTAGTCAAGTCAACTAGAAACTGATGCATTTGGTAGTGAGCTCGTCAGTTTGAAGCAAATGTGATCTGATTCTACGATTATATATATATATATATATATATATATATATATATATATATATATATATATATATATATATATATATATATATATATATATATATATATATATATATATATATATATATATATATATATATATATATATATATATATATATATATATATATATATATATATATATATATATATTCTGTACGTAAAATTGGGCTGATTTGCATATGGCCCGAACAAAGTTAGAAAATGACAAGGTGGAGTCTAGTTTATGGTATTGTAAATAACTGACGGAAATAGGAGTTTGTGAGGATTGAATTGTGTTGTAGGTAAGCAATAGGAATTTGTACTCTATTCGTTGTTTGGATACTTAAAGCGATTGAAGTGGTTTGAGAACAGAAGGGATGCGATGATGTTTTGGGGGTTTTAGTGACATCGCAAAACCCGTCCCCTTATCCAAATTTGTCCACATTTCAAGGACTCCTCCCTCCCTTTTTGCGGGTGTCCTTAATGGATGATCCTATCAGGTCGTTATATAAAAATAACATGGAATCATATATATATATATATGAATATATATTATACATAGCCTTATGTAGCTATAATTACTATTATATATATCATAAATTATTTTATTGATCTCGATTGCGCAATATTGGATGAAGCAATCGGTGTTCAAAGTAATGGGTGGAACGCTGATGTCTATTAGGAGATTATATATTTTATCAATTTATTTCCTATAAATTTTAGAGACCGTCTCAAATCCCATGTGATCATTCGACGGGGATAAAATCCGCAGGAATATCGTTCATTTGAGCCAAGAGATATTGAGCGGATCCGTAACGGGTAAACAACGCAGGAGTAATATTGTCTATTCACCTGTTCTACCCTGAACGATGCAGTCAGTCACCGACCTAGAAGTCACTGGCAGGCCTACAGAATCAATTCTTGACCTAGAAAGTGACATTCATTAACCTATAAAAGTGATTTATTGATCTGCAAAGGATCGCTGATCTGGAAACGATCGTTGAAACTGGAGAAGCCGGATCCCCTTTGCTGCCGTTGAGCGTCTCGTATGGGCAGGGCTGTGGGGGCGGGGTTTACAGTTAGCCAATTCACAATAACAATAAATTTTACCCTACAGGTGTACTTACTTACTTGCTTAGTATTAGATTCTTCGTCTTTCAGGTATGCGTTTGCTGTGTAAAGACCTTGAGCAAATCTTGCACGCACAATTGTTTTGCGCTATCGAATGCTTCTTATCATCAGGTATTGGCGCTATATGATTAAAAAATATAGAAATAAGTGTCCTCGTCTGAATCTGAGGAGAGTTCAGGGGGCCGCTACATGTGGACAGCGCTGCTGTGGATGTAGCTCCGTAGTTGCACGATCTAGCCTAATATGTTACACGAACACGTTCAGCAGACACCCTCGTACGATTACGATAAAATATAATTATAATAGCACATAATAAGCCGCTGAGGGTGTCTGCTGAACGTTGTTCGTGTAATATATTAGGCTAGATCCTGCAACTATTTTACAATTTATATAGTGCCACTTCAAGAGAAACAAGAGGCGCACCCGACCTGACAGCGCAAAACAGCGACCAATGATCATCGATCATAATGTTAGGTAGGTAGGTAGACAGCCAGACAGACAGACAGACAGACAGACAGACAGACAGACAGAGGGACGAGGGAAAGAGAGATGTCTAAATTTAGTCTATAGATTGGCTAGTCTGTTCTTTCCTTCGCTTGTTGTTTCGTTTCGCTTCGTGACATTTCTATGCATTTCAGGCCACTGCGGCTGGTCTCACTCTTCCTTTTACCCGACAACATACCCCGCGTATAAATTATTTCTAGCAGATTTTATGCTAATCTCTCGCAAGAAAAGACGCTACTCGCAAGAAAAGATGGAGTAGCGTCTTTGGTAATCTCAAAACCCAGATTTTTCTAGCGCAGCTGTAAATATGTTGTTTATTGTGCTCTATATCACTGCTTTGCAATGATAACTGTATTTGAGGGTTTTAGGGGGAACGATGCGATCTAGATGAGATTAAAAGGAAGTGAAAGGGTAAAAGGAAGTGGAGGGTAAAGAGAGAATGGCTGAACACATTAGACGTTGAGATCAGGTGGTACAGGTCGGTTAACACGATCGGAGATAAAGCTAGAAGGATTTAGGCAGATGAAGATAAGAACGTTTGGAAAGGTAAGACGAGAAGGAAGACTAAAACGAAGGAAAGGACGAGAAGGAAGAGACAAAACTGGGTGGATGAAAGGAAAAAAAGAGGAAAAGAAAAAGGAATGGGTGAATAAGATTAAAAAGAGAGGAAGTGGAAAACGAATCGATGAGAAAGAGAGGAAGAGGCACATGAATTGTTGGGAGCGATCAGAAGGAGAGAAAGTAAAAACGAATGAATAGACGCAAAAAAGGAGGGGAAGTTGGAAAAGGAATGGATGGTTGAGATAAAAAGGTGAGAAAGAGAAAAATAAAAAGGGATGAAAAGAAAAGGAGAGAAAGATAAAAAAGAAATGGTTGGCAAAGATGAAAAGGAGAGGAAGAGGCAAAAGGAATGGGTGGATGAGATGAAAACTAAGAAAGATGCAATAAGTAGACGATGGGAAAAGATGAAAAGGAGAGGAGAGGCAAAAGGAATGGGTATATGAGATGAAAACTAAGAAAGATGCAATAATTAGACAATGGGGAAGCGAGAGGAGACGGAAAGTTGAATAGAATTGCATCATCACCTCTACTGCAAATGGCACTGATGCTTATTAAAATGCTAACCATTGAGTTGGTCTACTGTCACGGAAGATGATGACGATGACGACGAAGATGTTGTTGTTATTGTGGACTGCCACTTCTGTCCTTGAAGTGTCTCTTGTGAATGCAAACATACTGCACAAGCGACAGAGAGACACAAGAACAGGCCCAGCCAGCCAAGCATGCAGACACACATACACAAAAGGCAAACACAAAGACACAGAGATAATAAACAAACAAAGAAATAAGTATTCGCAGATATGTAGACAGAAAAAAGGACAACGACAGAGACCGACAGAGAGAAACAGAAAAAGACATTATTATTCATCAGTAAAAACTGGTACTGGGAACCAGGCAGAGAGAGACAGACAGACAGAGAAATCGATCGAGGCCACTTGGATGTGCACGTGTCTGCGGCAGACTGTTGTTGTTTCACTTCTACCGAGCCTTCTATTCAGCCTTCTATTCAGCCTCTTGATGGTCTGGCTGTAAGTAAACAAGGCGGTCGTAGGGCCGTGCAAAGTAAGAGTAGGAGGACAGGCGGGGTGGGATGGGAGGAGAGGCAGAACAGCGAATAAAGGAAAGCCCTTCAGCGTCGGCGGATGACAGGGCGATAGGATGAAGATGACATGCGCATGCGCAGGCGAATAGATTTACGAAAGTTATTTTTAGCAGCTTGTTTGTCTCAGCCGCCATTTGCCAGGTTCAAGATCATATATATCTTCTCAAATCATGGAATATGACCTGACTTCGTATTCACTTTCTTTGTGAATTTTGAACCCAAGACATTCCGAAGACGATCAGTCCTGAAGTTTAATGTAACGTTTGGTGCCATATAGAACCATTTTATTCGTTAGCGAATACAAATTTAGGTAAGTTTTAGCGCCATGTCATTGTATTAAATTCATTGCCAGGTTAGCAGGCTCTATATTGAATCCAGTGCAAGGCCAGTGTATTAATTGAAGAACTGTCCTGTGATCCAGTCTAATGTCAAAACATAATCTGTCTTAGGCAAACAAGTGAATACCTAATTCAATAGCTTCCATGGGGGCGTGATAATTATACGCAAGGCATCAATCAATGTCGCATCAACGCCTATCCGCAAATCCGGTCATTTCCAGGAGATTAGTTCAACAACTAACAGAGGTCGTCTAAGTACAGGAAAACATGAACAGGACTGCGCTAGTCAGCTTCTCAAACTATCATATCACGAGTCCTTCCTTTTTCCGTGGCTCAAATAGGCTAAATGTTTGGCTTTGGCTCTTTATCCTTAAGTAGGTCCAGGAATCTTACTCTGTTCTAGGCATCATCCATGAACTCTCAGTAGCCCAATCCGGCCCCTTGGTCCATCTTCCAATCCAGCAGCACAGTTCTTCCTTCTGTAGGCTTCCTTCTAACCATTCTTGCCTTATCACGTGCCTCGCAAACGTGCGAAACACCTTTAACAGATAATGTTTTGAATTTATTTATATTTATGTATCTAAAGCACTTATTACTCACGCAGTCAATAAATGTGAAACCGAGGTGCGGATGAGGTTGAGACGGAGTCATGCAAAGGTCAGAGTAAGACGGATTGCAGTGTAGGTTAAGAGGGAGTCGATA
Source organism: Norana najaformis (assembly GCA_964023275.1). Classification (NCBI taxonomy): domain Eukaryota; kingdom Metazoa; phylum Annelida; class Clitellata; order Crassiclitellata; family Hormogastridae; genus Norana; species Norana najaformis. The sequence continues at coordinate 25,489,272 of OZ029917.1, forward strand.
AGTCGGGCTTTTATGCCGGATGATTCCGAATGAGTGGCACAGCTCCTAGTTTCAGGTAATCCTGCAACTGTTATGAATCTAGGTTCTTGTAAGAAGCTATCATCAGACGAACACGACAGTCTAGAAAGGCAATTTAGGATAGGCAGTGTGTAAGATTTGATATAAGGCTAATTTAAACGTATTAAGCCATTCAGTTGAATGAATATTAAGAAATTAACGTGCCAGACATAAAAAATTTGAACCAGAGGCACGGTAACTAACAGCCAATGAAGCTGAATGAAACTTGGAGATGAAGAAAAACAAATAACGATCTTCTAAAGAGAGTTTTGAAACCTCTGAAGCTTTTAAGGATTGAAGAAGATATGCCACAGTGTATAGTCTTGATGTCATCGTTCAAAGAATGTCATTCATTCATTCAATTATTCAACGAATGAATCGGTCAGTCAGTCGGTCTTTCTTACTTTCCTTTTGTCTGTATGTATTTTTGTTTATTTGAAAATTTACGCAGGAACAAAACCCCGTAAATGTGTTGTATAAAGTCATATAGCATCAAATTTCCAATGCTTTAGCAATGTTTTGCGTCGTCAGTGCATGAAAAATAAGAATGCTGTATTGCATGGCACTGCATTGGATCGCAGCCTAATATAACTGGAGACCATGTATGTAACTCCATCTATCAGATTCTCAAGAGCACACCGCATGGACCTAGACTGCTCCATCGGCGATCGAGTAGCTGGGAGAGACCGTATTTCGAAGCCGTTCGTTTCCTTGTCTCAGTTTTCACTCCAACGAACGAAGTTCAACCGATACCAGTTTGATTTTATTAGATTGTTTTCGCGCGTAAGTCACGTGGTCGACCTCGTTTGCCCGGACTAGAGAGGCGGCTGCGGCAGCGGCGGGCATCTGTCACTGCGCAAGTGTTGGCGCCAATCGAGATGGTCTCATCTGTCTTAGCAGGTGCGTCTGTCAGGCTATGGTTTTTCGTTTGTGTGTACGCCTGCATTTCTCTGCTCGTCGGCCATTATGCCTGGTACTTTGTTCCAAATGTTAGCGCTGAATCGTCACGTCTTATTCTTGCTTAGCCAAGTCTATAGCGCTTAGCCTGAATTGCAAACGCCCTTAGGAAGCGGCGTTGTTCAGGCGATATAGGTAGGGCCTGGGCATAAGCTGTAGTGCCAATTTTCAGTAACATCCGTGCAGAGCTTAGTTTATTATGGCTCCATCGCACTTCCTCGTGCCTAGCGCTTAATTAAGTACGATTCCTAAGGGCGTCGGCGAGGCTTTGAGATTGGGGAGTCGTGTTAGAGAACGCATTTCATCTAATGGCACCCACATGAAACCCCTGGAATGGGATTCAGAGGCGGAACTAAACTTTGTTTTTCGTAAGTGTTCAGGTTTATTCAGTTGTTAGTTGTCCAAAATTGGATCCTGGGCTGCGTCCCAACTACACGCAACTTTAGAGCATTTTAAAACTTGAGGAATTCTAAGCATGTGATTTTTATATCTTTAAGAGCATTTCTGATTACATTTGAGAATAATTTTGAATTGTTTTAGTGGCAAATCTGTAAGCTATCCAGCAGAATCCAGGTCTCAGCCACGACTTTCAGCCATTTTACTGTAATCTATTACTTTGAAGCATTTCAGTTGCAAAACTCGGCAATTTAGACTTATGAAGTTGAATTAAATTTAAACAGCAAACTGGAGAAGTTCTGCAGCCAATGTAATTGAAAATGTAGACTTGGTATAATTGTAAATACTGATGTCTTGATCCTGTACACGTCTAATTCTGTCGAACACAACTCCAGATTGTTCGTTAACTGGACCTTGACTGAACTCCTACTTTTTATTAGGAGTAAAACTCAAGTCGAACAAAGTTAATAGAAAATGCTGCCAAACTAAACTCCACTAACTGCAGTCCATCGGTCATGAACAGAAAATAAAAAGTGTAAGTTAAATTGAAATCAAAGAACATAGTGTGTTTGTCCACTCAAGGTTGTATTTGTGCACCTGTGTTGGGATATGTAGGCCGCAGAGCAAGTGCAACAGTTCTGTTTCATCGGAATCAGGATAACAACTGACGATTGTTAATGCCACGTGCGCTGAGATGAGATGAAAGAGAGCAAAGAGGCGTTTGGCAGTCGAAGAGAAATCCTAATCTGAGTAAAACTGAACGTAGACCTACAGAAGAGAATGGTTGAAAGGTGGTACTTTGTGCGTTTCTCCTAGGAAGGCAGCAGTCGAAGCCAAGTGGCATTTGAGACGTGGATCTGGTCGTAAACGAGGACCGGAAGTAGTGGGCTAAAGAGACGCAAGGAACAAGGAACAAGGTGCAGGACAGACTACACGATGATGTCATCGGGGTCATGCACCTGAGAAGAGGACCGAAGAAGGAGGCTTAAAAGTTAGGGTCAGAAAGTACGTCTGCCTTTCGGATGGGATTATGGTATCTGTGAAGAAGATTTCGAAGACTGCTATAGCCCTAATGTAGGCAAAGATTTGTGCTTAGACAAGTCAGAAAGGTCAGAGGATTTATTCATAGTATGTTCAGCGCCAGATTCATATTGTCTTTATAACGCCTAGAGAACTAATCAGTATGTCTACCGCTTAGCTTGGCTTTAATCTTTGTATTTGTAATTGTAATTAGAATTCATTTAGCGCCGCTTCGTAGAAACTAATCACAAGCACCCTCTACTCTAGCCTAAACGATGCTAAAAAACTAATATAGGCCTATCTAGTGTTTGCTTAATCATGTCTAGGGGTCGTCCATAAAGGACGTCCACAAAATATGACCTACTTTGGACCCCTCCCTCCCCTTGTCCGCATCTGTCCGCAATTGGCCTTATCCTCCCCTTCCCTTTTTGCAGACGTCCGCACTCCAAAGCCAGTGGAAAATAAAAGACCAACATCGTAAAAAACGTCATTAATAGACTACTCGCTCTATCTTATTTAAAAGAACCTCACAGTGGCACCATACATGGCTAACAGATCTACATAGATGTGACTTAAGATAGGTTGAAAACTTGAAACGTTTCTTTAACTATCTGCAACGGAACATTGCTGCTGATGAACCAATGCAGTACAAAGCGTCAGCCATCTGACTGAAGTTGGTGTTTTAAGCATGGGTTGCATTTAAAACTGTGTACATCTACCAAATTTATATGCGGACGTCCGCACAGACCATAACCCTCCCTCTCCTTGTCCGCAATTGTCCGAATTTGCGTGACTCCTCCCTCCCTCTGCGGACGTCCTTTATGGATGACCCCCTAGCTCTTGGCCATGAAATAACCTCGCCGACCCCAAAGTCACGCTTAGGCGACAAGATGCCTACTGGATTCATAATAACAAGTGTTCCAAGCGCATAGTTTTATAACCCAGTGCTTGGCTTATGTCTAACTAAGCACAGCGCTTAGACGGCCGTGCTTGTCGTTTCGCCACGCTGCCCTAATGCGCTTAATTAGCGATTAGTCGCGTGAAAGTTTGGTTAAGCTGAGCAGAAAACAAGGAATCTATTGTGAATGCACCGACGCTATTCGTATTAGAAAGTTTCAGTCGAAGGCAGTGAAACGCTGTTTATATGCTTAGGTTAACGACCATCGAGTGCCTAGTAGTATGGCCTAGGGGGGGGGGGGCTAATAAGAAAGAATAGAGCACGGCCTGCAGCGAGATTTAATATCAAAAACAGAATACTCACACTGAAAGGAACGAAGTGTGTCCACCGTCGTCAATGTCCGTATTCTGTCGGGTCTTATCCGAACCTCACTCAGAAAGCTTAGTTCAGACAAGACTGCGCAAATTACCTTCCCCGACGCTTATAAGCTATAATTTTCTATCCTTACCCTGTCTGCTATTTTGGAAGAGCCTTGGCTTACGCATTTCTGCCCATTATCCCTTAAAATATCCTTTTTAGGAAATACCAGTTACTTAGGGCAGATCTTCCCGCCGTTGTCTTCCCGGCCCATTGTGAGGCTGGGCCCTCCTAGTACCAGGCTATGACGTGTACATCGACCCTTCCTCCCTGGGCTACTTCTGCTCATCCCTGTGTAGATTCATTTGCACTACTTGTCACCCTTATTAGTAATACCCAGCAACAACTCTACTTACTACGACTAAGGTTGTTGCGCTGCTGTTATCATGGACTCTGTCCTGCCCTCTGCCTCTGTTCCTACGTCTGTGGGTATGCTTCTCTGCGCTTGATTCCATCCCCTCGTCATGTGATCGTCCAGCTCCAATTACCGATGTCGGCGGCCTTTGAAATCGCGCCTTATCTTTTGGCTGATCGTCTGACTTCTCGGCTCTACCCTCGCTGCCTTCGGGTAGGTCCTTATCTTGCTGGTGTCGGGTATCGATTACTAGTTCTGGCGACCAACGACTGATCTCTGCCAAACTATCATTGCTCAATACCTTACCCAACCTCATAGTTATGCAACTTATGATGCGCCTTAATGTCCTCTGTCATAGTATTACTGGTCCTCAGTGGTGCTAGATATGTCTTAACTTATTTCTGATTAGAAATCATAATACGGATCACCGAAAATTGAAATGAAATGCAATTATTTTCGGTTCTGCCTAACGATTCGTATCAAGACAGATTCTCGAACGCTATAGTTACTCTTTGCTATAATTACTCTTTGCTATAGTTACTCTTTTGCTATAATTACTCTTTGCAATCCGATTCCAACCTATTGCAAAAGATCTGAAAAGCCAATATAATTTGATATGATCCAGTTTTATTCGATCATTTTGTTTATTCCAATTTCCAGAAATCTTACGAATAGAGGTCATTAAATACGAGAAACTATAAGGCAATCACTTAAGTAGAGATTTAGTCTACAATTATTTAATTAAACTGTTGAACTGATCGCAAGGAACTTCACAGTTTTAATATACCCCGGAAACTCGTTATAACGCGGTTCATACAAAACGAATTCTGATATAACGCAGTCGGAAACAAGGATTCCAGAACTCATTTACCTATAGAAACTAAGTTTGTCATAACATGACGTCGTTGTCAGGCGATGTTGGATATGGCTGTCAAAGACAGCGTTATATCGAGTTTCTTGTATAAGTCCTGATCTTTTTCATCGGCGTAATTGGTATTAGCAGCTCTAGCAATCGTGTTGCTATCGATCACAAGCAGTTGTTCTATGTGAAACTGGTTCTCTCATCTCTGTGACCTGGATCTTGGTGCATGGAGGTTCCCTGCTCTACATATATGCTGCTGCTGCTGCTGCTGCTGCTGCTGCTGCTGCTGCTGCTAGATTTCCCCTTATTTCAGATTATCCCTTCTATGAGCATCGTATAATTCCATGATTTCTGGAAGATTCAACTCATTTCTTTTATTTCTGGTGACTCGGTTAATCTGGTTCTATGCTATAGCTTTTTTCTGCTTTTCTGAGTTCTGACTCACTGTTGGCCCTGGTATTTCCGTGTTTTAAATATACTGTGTGGTTTTCAGTCTCTGTATCTCTCCATATTATTTTCTGGTTCCCGGTTTTACTTCCATATTCGGCTCTCTGATCTTATCCGCAATTAAGATTAACTATTTCTATGATCAGTTATCCCATTACGTAGTTCTGCTTCGAATTCGATCTGGCTTTCGGACCCCTTTACGATTACAGTACTTCACCTTATTAAAGCCGCTTCTACACTACGATGCGGCTGCGACGTAAGAAGGCCGGCGCCCGCAAGTCACGTGATCCCATAGACTGCAAAATTCCGCCTCACAGACGCGACATCTGTCGTTCGACGGCTGCGACCACCGATACATCACGGCGAAGATATGTACCTTGGACGTTGTCGCTTGCTGAAGGAGATTAAGTCCGCTGCAGGACTCAAGAGGATGGTTCCGCCCCTCGTCCTGGTCGAAGGAAACTCAGACGTACGCTCGTGCCTTCGCGTCTGCATTTATAAAAATGATGTCTGCTGGAAACAGAGCACGCCAACATGGCTACACAGATTGTCTGATGATATAGAACTGTGAGCGCAATATTGTGCTGCCTATTCATCAAGTTTTATAGGAAATTTTTATTTACATATGCATAGGAAATTTTGAAGAGGCATTGAATTATTGATTGTTTTTGCACGCGCTGCTCACGTGCTGGATGGCACGCACCGAACACATGGGGTAGGGAGCGGTGTGATTGGCTGGCAAGGCTTTGCGGGCAGGCGGGCTGATGTCAGCAGTTATGAATGCTGACGCATATTTTAGGACGTGGGCGCTCACGCGGCCTATGTTGTTATGAGTCAGCAGTTGTTGGAAACTTCTACGATTGCATAATATTGGGAGGCCGGTTTAAACCAGCTTGTACTTGTCTGCTATCTTGGCAGAAAAAGGCTTCTGTTAGCGAGTGCAAAGATTCTGTAGCAGAGAGAGCGCGAAGATTTTTAGCTCTGGTCTCCTAAGCTGAAAGTTTTAGTTACAAATGTGTTGATAGATTCGTGCGTTTAGGATCTGTGACGATTTGAGAACTGTCGTGATTTAACTGTTCTATTAATTATAATTTTTAAAATTAAAGAAGGTTTTTCTCGCGTTAACGCTACTCTACAAAACGGGGAGTCGACGTTTCGAAGCCAGATCACCGACAACTAGGAGAGATCGTCGACATGGACAGTAATGATGCAGCCATTAGATTATCGGTACACTCGTCTTTTGTAATCATGCGGAAATTTCCTGCTATAGGCGAAAACGAATATGTTCTGCTGCCAGGCAATTACTTTCTACGGCGTAGTGACGATATGCAGGTACAGATAGCCAGGTGCTTATAAAATAAAGATACACGTACACATAAAGATACTCGTAAACATAGACACAGATACTCTTACGAGTTACAACATACTAATCATTATATTTTAAATCTAGTTCTGCACATGGTATGGGACGCAATGACCGCTGTTCATACACAGGCTTATCTATAGAAGCGGTGGAGCTGTGAATTTTACGAGATAAAAGAATCAACTGCCATTTATTGTATATAATGCCTTTCAGGAATCTCTTAAAACTGAGGTTGATACCTTTGGATTTCAACTGTTATATAAAGCAATTTTAACCAACATTTTTACATGGCGCCCTTTTAGAAGGCCAACAGATTACACGGCCTTTATAGTGCGATTAAGGCATCCGGTGGCAGTTGGTGATAATCAACTGATGATTCAGAAAGATTGAAAAAGATGCTCAACTGATGAAGACCTCTGAACGGTTGTTAGTCGACGTCTGAAGGCACAGCAAAGAATCCGACCAGCCACTGAACCCGGAAAACACGGTGGAGTCAACCGGTGGTACCTAATCGCCCTCGCCTGCGTCTGACCTCATGGTCCCCTATATGACCGTGGTGACGACGAAGAAGCTTAACATTAAATCATCTAAATAGAATTGAATAACTCTGAATACATACACGATTATCAATTCTATTCTTCTATATGCATACAGTTAAGGTATAGCAACGAATGTCTGTTTCCAACAGGTACCTTTGCAACATGTTGGGTTATAATTCGCGACGCTATCATCATCGTCGTCGTAGTCAGTATCATTCGGCGGCAATGTATCATCATCGTCGTTGTAGTCAGTATCATTCGGCGGCAATGTATCATCATCGTCGTTGTAGTCAGTATCATTCGGCAGCGGCAATGTAGCAGCTTCTGCGTTCTTTTCACTTGGTCGCCAAATGAATTGTTTCATCTCGTTTTACCCGAGTATTGTTAAATGTTTCTGTCCATATTAGTATTAGTATTCCTTTGCTTCCTTTGATTCTACCCGATATCTACACTGTATTGTCATGCTGAGTACACGGCGGCTGTCTGGTAAACTATCTGAAAATGTTGCTCTCGGAGATGGAGTTAGAACGAAGCTCTAAGTTATTGAAACACCTCTAAATAAATTCACTGAGAGAGTCAGACAGTCAGGAAAGTGGGAGAGAGAGAGAGAGAGAGAGAGAGAGAGAGAGAGAGAGAGAGAGAGAGAGAGAGAGACTGATAGAACCGATATTTGGAGGCAAGACGACTTCAGCACTGCAAGAAAATTAAGCGCAATCTGTGGCCGAAGTTAGCAGTTTAAAATATCTTTACTGATGGACTGAAAACGTCTTATGCCTGCTTCATGCATCCCCGCAGACGAATCAGAGAGAGCGAGAGAGAGAGAGAGAGAGAAAGACAGACAGACAGACAGACAGACAGACAGACAGAGTCTAATCAAAACCGAAATGATGAGTTCGTTGTTCGGCTTCTGAGAGGGAAGGCTAAAAGAAATCCAAGGAGCTTTGAACTATTTAAAGAGTATGCATTAAAGTTTCGATCGACTGAGACCGAAGGACGATCCAGGGGTGGTGAGGGAGGACAGACATAAGCAAAGGGAGAATGACGACAGACAAGGAAGTTCGGGTTATTCTTCGTAACCTCTTATTAACTTTCATATATTTTCGTCTTGAAATGTTTGTACTTGTCCTTATATATTTTTGCTTCTTACTTTATCTGCTACGTGTCGGTGATAGGCAGGATTTATGCATGTATGTACTTGTGTATGTGTGTATGTGTGTATTAATATATGTTATGTATTATGTTAATATGTATGTTATGTATGTTTTGTATATGTATGCATGAAAAATGTATGTATTTGTATTTATGTATGTATGTATGTCTTTTTGTGTATGTACTTGTATATTCAGGACCGGATGAACCGGAAAGGGCCTTGGGATCCGGACCCACTGAATTGAATCTAAGCCCATTACTCTTGGGATCTGTGTAGACTCGGTGAGGTGTTTTAGGTGTACTGATTGTACTCCCTCCCGATCGGTGACTCATAGACTTTGCTCTGTCGATGGATTACAAGCACCAGGCAACCAAAGTATTTTCCAGACTGATTTCTTAGCCGTAAAGGCCTATGTTATAAAAAAAAACAGCGCCAATATGTAGCCTAATTGTACTCAATTTGATACCAAGTGTTTTCGGGGCTCCGTCCCGGACCCCGCTGGGGAGTTTCTGACGTTCCCCATGCCCTCTAGTCTTTAGGGGTTTTGCGCCTTCAGCGATCACTGTCCCAGGCCCCCTCAATTTTCATCCAGTTACTAGGCACTCTGGTAAAAACAACGTCGCGTACGCCGCTTTGCATAGCATATTATAGATGTATGTCGTCAGTACAACAAACAATTGAAGCAAATCTAGATAGGCTTCAAAATGCACAGCCTTAAAGTTCTCTGTTGTAACTTGACCAATGATCAGTGCAGTATATATATATATATATATATATATATATATATATATATATATATATATATATATATATATATATATATATATATATATATATATATATATATATATATATATATATATATATATATATATATATATATATATATATATATATATATATATATATATATATATATATATATATAGAACATTGACCCATCATACTACTCTTTGATTCTAGCATGTCTTTACGGTATCCCATGAGCGACAAGGGCCCCTAGTGCAGTTTTGCATGGGGCCCCCGAGTGGTTAATCCGGCCCTGATCATAGTATGTATTTTTCTATATGTATGCATACGTATATATGTATGCATATAATTAAGTACACAGTTGTTATGCTGATGTTACTGTTGTTGTCGTTGTCGTAATTATTTATAGTGCGTCATATGGAACGCCCCAATTATTTATTTATTTATTTATTTAAAGCACTTGTAACTAGCGCAATGTCAGTACACCTGAATCTGAGGCGCCGATGTATGTTCGCTAGGGGCCAAAATGGATCATGCTAAAGCCAGGATGAAGTATTGAGTCTTAACAAGTGATTTAAAAGATGATAGCGAGTTTGCAAGTCAGGCCTCTTGTGGTAGACGATTCCAAATGCGAGGAGCACAGCAGCTAAAGACACGTGATCCTACAGTTGTCCAGAACCTAGGTTCTTGCAAGTGAGCTTGAACGAGTGAGAAGAAATGGCTATCACGTAAGCTTATTGGGGTTGTCTTGTGTGTGGAGTAGGGCAAGAGGGGGAGGAGCAGAGGGTCTGCAGTCAGTTGGAGTTCCAAGGTCAGACCTTATGCATGACCGGACGGCCTTAGGCTTCCTTACACGCATCCAAAGAAAGGCTGTTTGGTTTACGAACACCGACGCACACACACACACACATGTTCCACTCTAAAGACGGACTGTTCCTTTGAAAGAATTTACCTCACCCCGTGGAATAAGACATCTGCGCTAACAGCCAAGTGGCAACTTATTGCGATGGCCGCTGAATTTCTTACCCGTACCATCTCTTACCCGTACCAGTGCGAGTATCCTTCGGATCTTGAGTCTATCCCTGCAACGCGGTCCAGCGATCGAAAAGTCAATAACTGCTGGAGGCAAATGACTTTCTGTTTCCCTTCGCCTGTCATTCCATCTCTTCCACTTCTTCTCTGCTCCTCATCTTCCGGCGGTTCTTTTCCCTTCGTATCATATTTTGTCTCCATAATCTTCTCCTCCTACCTTTTCCCTTCCTCCTGCTCCATCTTCTCCGCCTCCTTTTCCTTCGCTTTCTCTTCTTACAATTTATCCCACTCCTCTCTCGCCTTCTAGGGCCCTCTTGTCGGCGCCGAATACCGGTAGCCTTATGAGGGCAGGCGGATGAGAGTCAGCCAGCCAGATTGCAGACTGGCAGGAAGCCGGAGGTTGAGAGGGCACCAGTGTCTTCGGATGGACGCTAGGACGGACGCAAAAACAGATTGAGGGACAGACAAACGGACAGACACACATACGGACGAACGGACGAACAGGCGGGCTGACGGATGGACGGACAGACGGACGAACACATGAACGGACGGACGGACGGACGGACGGACGGACGGACACAAACGTACCAACGAAGACGAACGAACGAAAGAACAAACGGACGGACGGACGGACGGACGAACGGACGTGGCAGCACCAGTCCATTCGATCGATAGGGAAGTATTTTGAGCCATTCGATATGGAAGTGGAATTCGATTGAGCAGCCATCGAAGCAGCAGAGGCAACGGATAAGAATCGACAGACTACAGAATTCGTAGCGGTAGAATATCGGTCACAAGCTCACATGGATACATACACGTACACACACATATATCTATTGTCTATATCACATTATCTTTAACTGTTATATGTTATGCTATGCGTTTGGATATGCTAACTTAAATACTATCATCGTCGTCCCATCTTATCCTATTGCGTTCATAGTCTATTCTGTCTTAGCCTATCTTATCCTATTGCGTTCATAGTCTATTCTGTTCTAGCCTATCTTATCCTATTGCGTTCATAGTCTGTTCTGTCCTAGCCTATCTTATCCTATTGCGTTCATAGTCTATTCTGTCCTAGCCTATCTTATCCTATTGCGTTCATAGTCTATTCTGTCCTAGCCTATCTTATCCTATTGCGTTCATAGTCTATTCTGTCTTAGCCTATCTTATCCTATTGCGTTCATAGTCTATTCTGTCCTAGCCTATCTTATCCTATTGCGTTCATAGTCTATTCTGTCCTAGCCTATCTTATCCTATTGCGTTCATAGTCTATTCTGTCCTAGCCTATCTTATCCTATTGCGTTCATAGTCTATTCTGTCCTAGCCTATCTTATCCTATTGCGTTCATAGTCTATTCTGTCCTAGCCTATCTTATCCTATTGCGTTCATAGTCTATTCTGTCCTAGCCTATCTTATCCTATTGCGTTCATAGTCTATTCTGTCCTAGCCTATCTTATCCTATTGCGTTCATAGTCTATTCTGTCTTAGCCTATCTTATCCTATTGCGTTCATAGTCTATTCTGTTCTAGCCTATCTTATCCTATTGCGTTCATAGTCTGTTCTGTCTTAGCCTATCTTATCCTATTGCGTTCATAGTCTATTCTGTTCTAGCCTATCTTATCCTATTGCGTTCATAGTCTATTCTGTCCTAGCCTATCTTATCCTATTGCGTTCATAGTCTATTCTGTCCTAGCCTATCTTATCCTATTGCGTTCATAGTCTATTCTGTCCTAGCCTATCTTATCCTATTGCGTTCATAGTCTGTTCTGTCCTAGCCTATCTTATCCTATTGCGTTCATAGTCTGTTCTGTCCTAGCCTATCTTATCCTATTGCGTTCATAGTCTGTTCTGTCCTAGCCTATCTTATCCTATTGCGTTCATAGTCTATTCTGTCCTAGCCTATCTTATCCTATTGCGTTCATAGTCTATTCTGTCCTAGCCTATCTTATCCTATTGCGTTCATAGTCTATTCTGTCCTAGCCTATCTTATCCTATTGCGTTCATAGTCTATTCTGTTCTAGCCTATCTTATCCTATTGCGTTCATAGTCTATTCTGTCTTAGCCTATCTTATCCTATTGCGTTCATAGTCTATTCTGTTCTAGCCTATCTTATCCTATTGCGTTCATAGTCTGTTCTGTCCTAGCCTATCTTATCCTATTGCGTTCATAGTCTATTCTGTCCTAGCCTATCTTATCCTATTGCGTTCATAGTCTATTCTGTCCTAGCCTATCTTATCCTATTGCGTTCATAGTCTGTTCTGTCCTAGCCTATCTTATCCTATTGCGTTCATAGTCTGTTCTGTCCTAGCCTATCTTATCCTATTGCGTTCATAGTCTGTTCTGTCCTAGCCTATCTTATCCTATTGCGTTCATAGTCTATTCTGTCCTAGCCTATCTTATCCTATTGCGTTCATAGTCTATTCTGTCCTAGCCTATCTTATCCTATTGCGTTCATAGTCTATTCTGTCCTACCCTATCTTATCCTATTGCGTTCATAGTCTATTCTGTCCTAGCCTATCTTATCCTATTGCGTTCATAGTCTATTCTGTCTTAGCCTATCTTATCCTATTGCGTTCATAGTCTATTCTGTCCTAGCCTATCTTATCCTATTGCGTTCATAGTCTGTTCTGTCCTAGCCTATCTTATCCTATTGCGTTCATAGTCTGTTCTGTCCTAGCCTATCTTATCCTATTGCGTTCATAGTCTATTCTGTCTTAGCCTATCTTATCCTATTGCGTTCATAGTCTATTCTGTCTTAGCCTATCTTATCCTATTGCGTTCATAGTCTGTTCTGTCCTAGCCTATCTTATCCTATTGCGTTCATAGTCTGTTCTGTCCTAGCCTATCTTATCCTATTGCGTTCATAGTCTATTCTGTCCTAGCCTATCTTATCCTATTGCGTTCATAGTCTATTCTGTCCTAGCCTATCTTATCCTATTGCGTTCATAGTCTATTCTGTCCTAGCCTATCTTATCCTATTGCGTTCATAGTCTGTTCTGTCCTAGCCTATCTTATCCTATTGCGTTCATAGTCTGTTCTGTCCTAGCCTATCTTATCCTATTGCGTTCATAGTCTGTTCTGTCCTAGCCTATCTTATCCTATTGCGTTCATAGTCTATTCTGTCCTAGCCTATCTTATCCTATTGCGTTCATAGTCTATTCTGTCCTAGCCTATCTTATCCTATTGCGTTCATAGTCTATTCTGTCCTAGCCTATCTTATCCTATTGCGTTCATAGTCTATTCTGTCCTAGCCTATCTTATCCTATTGCGTTCATAGTCTATTCTGTCCTAGCCTATCTTATCCTATTGCGTTCATAGTCTATTCTGTCTTAGCCTATCTTATCCTATTGCGTTCATAGTCTATTCTGTTCTAGCCTATCTTATCCTATTGCGTTCATAGTCTGTTCTGTCCTAGCCTATCTTATCCTATTGCGTTCATAGTCTATTCTGTCCTAGCCTATCTTATCCTATTGCGTTCATAGTCTATTCTGTCTTAGCCTATCTTATCCTATTGCGTTCATAGTCTGTTCTGTCCTAGCCTATCTTATCCTATTGCGTTCATAGTCTATTCTGTCTTAGCCTATCTTATCCTATTGCGTTCATAGTCTATTCTGTCCTAGCCTATCTTATCCTATTGCGTTCATAGTCTGTTCTGTCCTAGCCTATCTTATCCTATTGCGTTCATAGTCTGTTCTGTCCTAGCCTATCTTATCCTATTGCGTTCATAGTCTGTTCTGTCCTAGCCTATCTTATCCTATTGCGTTCATAGTCTGTTCTGTCCTAGCCTATCTTATCCTATTGCGTTCATAGTCTGTTCTGTCCTAGCCTATCTTATCCTATTGCGTTCATAGTCTGTTCTGTCCTAGCCTATCTTATCCTATTGCGTTCATAGTCTATTCTGTCCTAGCCTATCTTATCCTATTGCGTTCATAGTCTATTCTGTCCTAGCCTGTCTTATCCTATTGCGTTCTATGTTAGCTAGTCTTGTCCTGCCTTGACATGTCATACTAAGTCCTGTCCTTTCTTCTTCTCTTATTTCAGTATAATATCGCCGCCTTATCTCAATCTCGTCAAATCCCGGAGTCCGAGCTGAAGTTGCTGTATGGCACATGCACCATATATATGTAGTGGTAGAAGCTGAATCGTGAACATGCTGTTTCACCTCTTACATGTAGCGGTATAATTATGCTAGGGCAGCAGGGCGTTAATGCATATGTAACAGGCAACTGCATATGCAAGAGGCAGCGTTTGTACGACGACTGCATTGGAATAGGCTAATTGTGGCTGAGGACGGCCGATATCTTCGCTTATGCATCCTCATTGATGATAATTGTCCTTGATCGGCTGTAGCGCTGGGGCTGACGCTGACTGTTGGCAATGTCTCACCTCTACCACCATGAACACATGCTTAACAGTGATTAGTTCACTGGTAATCAGATTATCTACGACAGCAAACGACAAGAAACGATGCGCCGCAAAGACAACAGAACAAAACCTGTTGCAATATTGATCAGTGGCGACGATCATTATTCCTGGTCATTATTATCATGATTACCAGGACAATTGTCATAACGAATCATTGTAGTTTGTTGCTGGAAGATTTTCACATAGCTATAGTGCTATCTGGTAAAGAGATCTCCTCCTAGTAAAAGTAGACGAGATTGTCTACAAAAAGTAGCCGTATGTTTTTGTGACCTTTTTAACGCCATGACTTTTGTCATAAGGTCAGTATCTAATTTATTCTTACAATTTCTAAAGCACCGGTGTAACAACACATCAGTCGATGGCTTGCCAACGCCTGTCTAGAAACGGGTTATTGCAGGTCAGACAGATGGCCAGCCTAAATGCGATATGCATCGAAGACAGAGAGGTCTTAAGCCAAGATCGCAATGACATCGAAAGGAGAAAACGGACAAACTACTGAAGCACATGCTCTTGGTCCAGCCATCGAAATAGCTCCGTTTCACTCGCGTCACAATCAAAAGATGGTAACCTGAAGACCATGTTAATGTGTCCGAGAGTTCAGCAGAAAGAACTGCTTCAGAGTAGAAGCATTTTGTCTTGTAATCTTTTAAGAAATCGCGATAAAAATGTGTGAAAGTGGGCAAAAGGGTAGAACCAATTAATGAAAAGGAAATCAACATTTTGGCCATTTGAAACTTTGAAGCACGCTCTAAAATGAGCGCAGGACTGAACAAAATTATCAGAAATTTTTGGCGACTTGAAACTTTGAAATTGGCTCCTAAAGTTGCGAGACTTAAACACGGTCGTAAAAATATTTTGGGCAAATGCATGTAGCCTTTGATCTCCGAAAAGTCTTGAATACTTAAAAAAGTCGACAACTTCGACCACGGTAAAATGTGTCCCTTCGCTACTTCTGGATCGGCCAGTGCGATGTTACCAGGTCACTGCACATTGGTGTCTGCCTATCAAAAGCCTAAGGATTAACATCACAACTAAACTTAATCATCCTTACAAATACTAACCCTAGGTCTGAAGAGATATTTAACATTTACCCTAACCCTCTAATCGAACACTAAATTTGCAATGATAACAGCGATAGAAGTTGATGACTTGCATGTAAAATGATATTGGCGCTATAGAAGTTCTGTGATTCGATTACTCCTCTTGGTGCAATTGGTCATTGCCTTTTAGACGGCGCGAAGATTAGTGCAGTTACCGACGGAGCTTTAGCGGCATCCGTTCAATTATTGAGGCGCAGAAATAGTGACTTGGACGATGACTAAGGCTTCTCGGCTCAGAAGGAGGGACAGTCAACTGGCGGATGGACACACGAACAGACGGAATGACATTGTATCTCAATTTACGATCTATGTTCCTGTCTCTGTCTGTATATCTTTCATTGTATGTCTACCTTTGTCTCAACGTCTCCGCTTGAGAACGTCCGCATGCAACTAATGAGCAATAGGTGACGCATTTGTTAGTATAAGCTGTTTAAGGCTTCACTACAGTAGCACAGCATCTATTTAAACTCAGCCAAGCCATCTAGACTCTAGCCCGCACCCCAATAACTGGGCGCTAGGCTTGCCATAGCTTGAGGTCCCTCAGTATGTTTTCTTAATGTACAACAATCGGGACCCAAGAAACCTGAGGTATTTGACTTGAACAGTAGCTGTCATCGGAACAAAGCCATTAAATGATGCTACTGACCTACTTAACCTGAACATCGGCATCTATAAGGTGATCAGGTATAGGTACGGGACCAGAGGAATGGCTAGGAAACCACGAGAATTTCATTTTCAGAGGCCTTCTAATCCTAACCCCAGGACTTGATGATTGGGTTTTACCCAAATTCAACTCGGAGACATAGCAAGCCCCAGGGGGCTTCGACTTCCGCAGGAAGGAATGGGCAATGGTAAAGGAGAGGGAAGGAAATCGTAAGCAAAGGAGCCAACATATCACAGAGGTCGATATCTAACTTGTGCATCTGTAGGCAAAGGTACTTCAAAATGTTATTACTAAAACGCAGTAAACTGCATTTTGCCAAAGATCTAAAGCATTTTCCTATCTCCGCAAAACATGATTTAAATAACTTATGTTGTTTCCTTTTTCTCGTAGAATGGCAAATTGAAGCTAAATTAGTAAAAATTTGAACATATTTTCAGATAAAGTCTTCAATGCACTCTTGCCCGTGCAGTTCTAAATCTATAACTAGAAATATATCCTATCCCATCCTATCCTGTCCTATCCTATCATATATATGACTGTGACTGAGGAAAGTCGAAAACTATTAAAACTGGGTTTGATACTGCACTGGTTTGGGCTGAAATTGCCGCATATAGGATAGGCCCCTATAGGTGAAAACCATTTGCTTCTATCACAAATAGTAAATAATTTAGACTCTCTTAAAGATGTATATGTCTGCGGCTACTTTGGAAATATTTGCGAGTTAAAGTTTGGCATATGTATGACCGGACTTAAATAGCTGTGCCTTGGGTCGTGAATGTTTACGATTAAAGTGAACTGGATTGTAATATTGCGTCCCTGAGTCCGCCACCAATGAAATCTCCATTAAAACCGGTTAAGATGAATGGTTTCTTGACTAGGTAATTTGCATTATAATTGTTTAAAACGACCTCAAATTGGGGGAGGGGAGGGAGCAACAAGGGTACATTATTATATTAAGCTTGTGTTGGGGCTTCATAATAAAAATGAAAATAAAAATACTTAGACATCAAAACTCTACATAAGGACTTACTTTTGATAGCTTACACAGATGGAACCTAAATATGTAAAGAACTCATTTTGATCCTTCCTATGCCTACTTGCCATTACAGTGTCTTTCTCGCATATTTACTTTTCCGACTTTGTAAGGGTTTTCTTAGTCACAGTCACCTACCCTATCATATCCCATTTTGTCCTATTCTAGGAACAGGAGAATCATCGCAATGTGCAATACGTTACTATAGCAGTTAATAGGATTTCTGCGGGCTATTGGAAAGGCGGGAACTGAGAAATTTGAGGCATTTGAAATGTGGTTGTGGAGAAGAATGGCCAAAATCAGCTGGAAGGTTTATAAAACAAACGAGGAGATGTTGCACTTGATACAGAAAGGGAGAACGATGATCAATACAATAAGTAGCAGACAAATGAACTGGACTGGTCACATACTACGTGGAAATTCTCTCCTGAGGACAGTGATTGAAGGAAGAACCGAGGGAAGGAAAGATTCCAGAAGACCAAGGAATATGCTGTCGGACTGGCTGATGCATAAAGAAAGAAGATGGGGTCACAAAAAGTCAAGGAGAGGGCACAGAACATAGAAGAATGGCGTCGTTGGATTCTTTGGCTTGCCCAAGGGCAGAACACTGAAGAAGAAGAAGAATGATTTCTGCAAAGAACAGAATAGAATAGGATAAGATATTATGAAAGTTCATGCTGAGTTTTTAGATAAATCCCATCCTCCACTTTGAACTGCATCGCATGATATTGAATCATAATTCTGAACTCACAGTTTCTAAAGCGTTACTTGACGTAAAGCGCAGGCTGTCAATCACAAGCGATACATCAATCCAGGTTTTCGGAAGGACCTTGCGGAATTAGAAGATCCGGTTGCACTGAAACCAGAGTGGAAGAAGGAAGGAAGTCAGAAGACCTGCTACGGTTGGTTGTGGTATTTTGATTGGAAAAGCTAAAGAGGTGACAACTTGGTGAATTATGGTAAGAAGAAAGTGCGAAAGTGGTATGATTTCAGTTTTGGATGGAAAACATGTGGAGCTTTAGCTAAAAGAATTTATTGGGAGTGAGACTGGCCAAACGTTGAGTGATATATAATACATTTATCATGAAAGTTCTGGATTAGATCAAGGCCCGGTTGCACCAGCATCATTTCTTTTTACTTATTCAATTGAAAGTTAATTATATACGACCTACTTTTGGCGAGTCCTATTGGCTGGAAATAAGGTATATACTAAGCGATAAATAAAGGTGCAGACGTTCATCTCACTGATTAAAACTTTACCAGCAGAAATGAAAAATGAACAGAAATAATGGCAAAAAATGGGTGACATTAATCGAATGATTAGGCCGTCTAATTTGTCGATTTGTAAAAAGTCTCTGTTAGCCTAATTTGCATGTGCGTCTAATAACGCAATCGCTAATTAGTAGGCCTGATAAATAATTTAATATTAAACGTTAATACTTTTCAAATCTTTCTGTTGAGGTACACGAAACGTATTCATCATCATCATCATCATCAACGGCGTGCCTCTCTCCGTACTTTTGCCATTTCTACTACTCTTTGCCCACCGTTCCTGACTTGGGCTCTTTTCCAGGCCGTGTAAAGTGAAATGTTCTTTAGGTGAAGGTCCGCCTCCATTTCTGGGTCCATGTGAACCTTGGTCGTCCGACCGGTTTCTTCTAGCCTTATCTATCTTACCGGTCGAATCCGAAACACCATTCACTGGAGCAGTCTGACTGTCTGACTGCCTGACCCTTAGTTCTAGACCTGGAACCAAATCTGACCTTATCTGCCTATTGATTTTTTTGACTGAGCGTCTTTGATTAAACTGGTTCCCGCTGCTTAGCTTTCTTTGAAGGCCGTAGAAATCTTGAATTTACGATTACGATTATAGAGTTTGATATCGAGGCCCATTTTATACCAAGTTACGGAGTAATGTCGAAACTGGCAGCGATTCTTTTAACTGAGAAGAACAAAGTTCCTTAAAAGACAGTTAAGTCATTGACAGCTATCCATCTGTTTTGTAACAAAATAGATGGACAGATAATAGACTTACACAATCGCATAGAAAGAACAACAACAAGGCCACATGACAGCCATTGTGACACTTGGGAAGCAAGACAGACAGACATACATACAGACAGACAGACATACAGACAGACATACATACAGACAGACGGACATACAGACAGACAGACATACAGACAGACAGTCAGACAGACAGACAGACATGTGCATATCGATACATAGACACTTGAAGATATAAATAGGTAGAACAGCACAGGAATTAAAAAAACAGTCAAAGAGGAAGACATGGGAGTCGAAAGAAACGAGGAAGGTTGAGAGTTGAGGACAAGAGAGGAACAGAAATCGGGAGAGGAAATGAAAGTCAAAGGTCATTGAATTTATAGAGCGGCAGCAGAAAAATGGCGGCGGTGGGTGGTAGGTGGTGGGTGGATTCTGATGCAATAAAATTATAATTTGAACTGATTTTGGGTTATGCTATAACCTATTGATGAACTATCAATGTTTTGTTAGTGTTCTGGCTGATAAAGAAGTTGTCTTTGTACATCGTGATGACTGTAAGGATGACAATGGCTAACGCCACACTGGTGTCGAGCATCATGCTGCTTCTGCTGCGGATGACGATAACATTGATGCTTATTATTATTATTATTATTATTATTATTATTATTATTATCGTCATCATCATCATCATCATCATTATTACGATGACGATGATGATGACGAAGATATTGACGACGGCAAGAACGATAATGGTGATGAAGAAGCAGACGATACTTGAGCATGCTTCAGCAGCTGCCGATGCCTACTGCACAGAGAAAACGACGACGACGACGGTGCCATCGTATTACAGTCGTCTCATCAACCGCTTGGCCGAGCATCCCCGCTGTGTCATCCTTGCTTTCCTTCCCTCGGGGGAAACACTGACCAAGTCAGCGGCAGAGGCGCAAAGAAGACCCGGCTGGACGGCGTGGGAAGAGGGCAGGAGGCCGACCGACGGACGGACGGACGGACGGCGAGAGGGCTGAGGGCAGGAGGAGGAGAAGGAGAAGGAGGAGGAGAAGGAGGTGAAGGAGGAGGAGGAGGAGGAAGGGATGGCGAGGCGATTGGCGCACACAACTGTTGCAAATGTCAGTTGCCCTCGGGGAAATATGCGCAAGGTTAATTAATGGCAGCACTTCGGCTGCCTCTGTTTGGTGGCTGTACGACGAAAGGCGAATATATATTCACTTGTGTGTCTACATTTATATACATCTATATGTGTTTGTATATGTAAATATGTTTATGTATATATGTATGTATATGTGTATGTATGTACATGTATATATATATATATATGTATGTGTATGTAACCCCGTAGTAATTTCGTATAAATGAAGTGTATGCATACGTGATGTCGATGGCCAGCGCAGAGGCGGGTGATAATCGGGGCCCATATTATTATTATTATGCGTGTGTATTGTTTATGTGGTGTTTTGGCGTCGATGAATTGGCCAACCGTCGTCATCGGTCTGCGTCGCTTAAGTAGGGCGCTAGAAAAATGACCGACGAATAATTATGCTCCGTAAGATGGAATTCCGTCTGTCGTGTGCCTGACTGCGTGGCTGCCTAAGTGTCTGTCTGCTACCTGGTCGTGCAATCTGGTCGTGTTGTTCTAGCGCTCCTACATGCCTTTCCGCACTTCTGACCATCCAGTTGGTCTCTTTCAGCTGCTTTATTCTTCTTTCTTCTCTTTCTTGTTCGATAGAGGTCATCATCCTATCCAACTCGACTGAATTCGGTGTTTTCTAGCTGCTTAGTAGCGAAGTTTTCCGTGCGCGAAGTCACTTCGCATCCGAGTCCGGTTTGTGGCGTTTTTCTCCATCAATCTGCCTGGAAATCATTTCTCTACTTCGTCCCGATACAGATCTCCGTCTTCAGTTGCCAAGGGGCATCGCATGATCCATCAGCGATCAACGGTAGATCGTTTGTTGGTGTGCTCATGTTTGCGAGAGCCTGCCAGCGTAGGCCATTCTGTACAGCTCTACGGACATCATTTAGATACAAATACATCTTTCCTAAACTTTTTTTATATAGCGAATATACGAAGCGGTCGGAATAGCCGCAGAATGTATTAGGGCTATGCATTGTATGCGCATGGATTACAGACTTCTTTCCAGAAGGCCTGTATTCCATTAAGGTAAATACAGAGATAAGAATATGCAAATGCTACGATACTAAAACCGTACTGTTCAATCAGTATGTTACAAGCGCACAAGTATTGCGATCATTAGGCTGCTAGTGTTTTTGTGACAAATCGAGCAATTACATTACTTACCGCTCGCTCTCTCACACACATAGAACCCAGCAAACGGAGTCCCATCCAGGCTTGACACTTGACACACAATACATGATCCGTGCTCCGCTGGAAACAAAGGATCACGGCAGGTAACCGAGTGAAGCTTATGCAGTACAGGGTTACGACCAATGCTCCCTGGTGAAATGCTCCCATGGTAGAAAGCTCCGCGTCCAGATACAAGGTAATGCAATGGCGACAATTTGCACAAAACTGTAAGTATCAAACTAGGTACTTCTAGGGTACTTATAGCCACCAGATGCCTGTAGCCACTCGCGGCGCAGTTGTCAGTATTATGTTGTAAAAACAAGTGTTCAAGAAGAACTCGTGAAACGTAGAACAAAGCAAAGGCGTATTTATGTGTATATATCTGTACATGTTTTGAATGACAAACTGATTTTTTTGCATATTCAATTTATTGTTTTATTTAGTTTCCTGCAAATAAGTTTACATAACCCAGTTGTAAAGTGTGCGACTAAATGGGCTTTAAAGCGCGACATTTAACAATTACCATTTCATTAAGACAATTTACATGTTATCGGAAGTTGAGCTACGTTTTGTTTTAGTTTTAAATTCTGCTAGTGAAATTTCCTAATACACTTTTAAAAATTAGTTTGTTTACTTTCCTAAACTCCGTTGCTAACAGCAAGTCCCTCCTTTATCAAAATTCTAACATAGGTCCACACTGGCACCGCGTAACTTCATTGAGCTTATGTGTCGCCTTTAGACTAATGGCTCCGTCTTCATTACTCGCTGTAAGATTCATGTTTTTAAAATTGGACTTTTTGTGCTTATTAGTCAAGCCATCTGTTTGTAAGTTTTTTTAAAATCCCGTATGGATTAAAAACTAACATGGCGCTATCCATATCATTTGCTGTGATTCTCATTATTGCAGACCCTGTCTTCTGTTCACTTTCAAATATAAGTTCTCAGTCTACCCAACCTTCGCCTCGTGTCGTTGTTGGAACTAATGCCTCTATTTTATTTCATCAAGTTTCTTAAGCCTTTCCTTTTACGTTATCCATTCGGCTGTGTCTGATATACTCGCAAGCTTTTTTCTATCTCGGTCTGTTCGCTCCCCATTTCCCCATTTCTCCAACTCTACATCTTGATCGAAAGCTAGTTCACCTTCTGTTGCTTTTTGTGATAATGAGCTTAACTCTGGTCATCGCCGTTTTGAAACTATTAACTTCTGCCACCTTAATATCCACTCTATCTGGCATAAGTCATCCAATTTTCAAAATTACGTATAGAATAATCCGGTAGATATTTTTGTCTCAACGAAACTTGGCTTCAGCTGTCTGATGCACCGCTCTTCACATGGGACACGATTCCTCCATCCTTTTCTCTCCTAAATGAACCTCAGTTTAATAGACTTGTTTTTATTCGTGTCTGAAACTTGGTCTCTTCCCTTCATTTATTCCAACTACAAAGTCATCTGAAAGCTTTATTGCTACCCTGAACTCTGGAAAGCTATGTGCTCATTTTTGTTAATGTTAACAGCCCGCCCGCCCTTGCGCTTCTGATGTATTCTCTGAATTCTAATCACTGTCTGAATTCCTGGTTTCTTCTGCTTCTGAACTTATATTAACTGGCGACTTTAATATGCGCATAAATACTCTGGACTATGCTTCACAAAAATATCTGGATTTCCTCTCTGGCTTTGATCTTATACAGCACATCTACTACCCAACACAAGATGTGGGCCGTACACTTGATCTTCTTATATCCCGGATCAGGTGTTCTGCTATTAAAACTATCTCTCCTTCCGAGTCATATTTGTCAGACCATATTGCCATTACTGCTCAAGTTTCTTTTCACCATAAGCGGCCTCCTACTTACTCTGTCATCAGTTACCGTCCTTGGATAATGTTAAACGTTTCCATATTCAAAGCTAACAACACTGTCTTCCCTTGTGGTCGTGCCCGGCGTAGACATCTACCGAGTTTGCTGCCCAACTAAATTCGACTTCATCTGAATTCCTGGATAAGCTCATTCCTGCTAAGTCTAAGAGGCTTGCAGCACGCTCTTTCCAGCCCTCCAGTACACTCAGACATTGCCGCTGCTAGGAGTCGCCTTGATGGGTGTTGGCGACGCTCCCATTTATCTTCTTATCTTCTCGGATTTAGACGCCCGTGTTGTAATATCCATAAACTTGTCTCAGCTGCGAGAACCAACTACTTGTCTTATTTGGTCTGTGAATGCTCCTCTTCTCCTAGGTCGTTATGGCAGGCGGTAAATAGAATTCTACACCGTGACAGATGCAATGGATTACTCTTCATCGCATTCTTCTCTTTCCGTCATGTTCTTGCGCATATTTTCTGAAAAATCTTAGCCCTGAAACTCAACTTTTCCAACGTTTCCTTGTCTGAAAGCGTTTTTTATGCTAAATATTCTCCAGCGGTTCTCGACTTGCTCCAACCAAAAACCTTGACTTGACTCGCTTCTCATTTTCTTATTATCTGATAAACAATGTGCCTTAGACCTCATTTCTGCCGCCATTTTGAGAGATGTTTCGATATCATGGGCCCAATTTCCGCTGGTTTGCGTCTTACCTGCACCCTCGTACTCATTCATTCTGACAGTATCAACCAATTCACTTCTGAGCCTACTGTCTTGATTTGTGGCGTTCCAGAAGGTTCACTGTACACGACTCCACTCTGTTCACTGTTTACTGATAGCTCCCTTGACTACCAATTGTACGCTGATGATACACAGCTATTCCTCTCTTTCGACAGTTGCACATCTGAGCTCTCCAACTACTTGCTTCAGTTTTGGTGTTGAGTCTTGGATGACTGGTAGTGAACTTCGTCTAAATCCTTCAAAAACTGAATTTGTTCTTCTTGGCACAAGCCAACATTCCCGTAAATTTGATTACCTAATTTGATTACCTAATCTATTCAATTGAGCGGCTTGATTTTCAATCGTACTGAATGAGCACGCAAGCTAGGCATAATATTTGATTCCACTATGTGATTTTCCAATCATGTTGGCGCCATATGCAAATCAGCTAAATTTCACATACAAGATATTAGTAGAATCAGATGTCTAGACATTATACTGTTTTTATTCCACAAGCAGACTCGACTACTGTAACTCACTTCTTATTGGCTCCACAAAGAGAGATTTGCATAAACTACGAATAGTTCAGAACTCTCTGGCCAAAGCAAATAATTAAATCAGTATCAGCATATTACGCCAATAATGCACCGAACAAAGAATTCAGTTTAAAATCTGTCTTATGGTTCACAAAGTACTACATTTAAATTACCCGACTTATCTCTGTTCCACGCTCAAGCGCCATACCAACACGTCCTGCACTCGATCAGTGAACACCACGACTCTTGTGCTTCACTCCAGGATAGAAGAGTTGGGCTCTAGAGCAGCGCTCGCAGTAGTTGGTCCACGGCTTTACAATAATTCGCTGCAGGCCTAGTTCTTTTCGTTCTTTCAGTTCTTTGAGGTCATTCAGGTCAAAACGTAAGACTCGTCTGTTTCAACTCGTTTCGCCCAGCGTAGCTTCTGTTTTCTCTGACCTATCGGGATTCAACTTGAGCTACTCCAACGGATTATGATTTTTTATTAGGATTTCATTTGAAGCGGTCATCGATTGATGCCTTATGCATTGTGCTTATGGTGCTATAGAAGTCATTAGATTCGCGCAGACTAAACTCGATTAGATTAGACTTCACTGGACTGGATTAGATTAGGCTTAATTGGATTTCACTATTTCACAACACCAAACTACACTATAGGGTGATTAGGTTAGACTGAAACTCATTTAGAACTCATTAATTAGATGAAGCATTCGTCTTCTATGCGTGCAGTATAGCGCGATCAGATCCAATCTATTTCAGAAGTAATTTCCGAAGGAGCTACATAAATTAAAACTATATTACATTACTCTTAATAATTCTAAGCCCCGTTTCATGTTGAAGCTAAGACTGCTTCAGAGCGACGCACATCGTACCACTCTCCCTACATAAGCGACCTTAACAGGAAATGCGGTGAAAAACGAGCACTATATAAAGTTAACGCGCACTCCGATACAATAGTCGCAAGATAAGAGAAAGCCATTGAGCGCGGAGCAATAAAAGCCATCTTAATCTAGTTACCATGGAAGCCGTTTCTGCCAGTTACTACTGACGCCGGTCGCCGGGTGAAGCACAGTCTAAGAGATGGGACTCTTTTCGACGGCGTAGGAAACAGTGGCGCTATGACACTCTGCCCGATTTGTTTCGATTTACGACGCACTCTCTTAGCGATGGTGAAGAATCTCATCCCGTAAATTCGTCGCGAAATGAGGTCGAGGCCATACGGTCGCTATATAAACCGTGTACACTTACGCTTACATTTCGCTTAGACTTAAACTTGCCATAAACGGCACGAGGCTCTCTATCTTAGTAAATCCGTTCTTCTTCTGCTGCTGCTGCTCCAATTGCACTCTTTCGTTATTTCTAAACAACTTGTTCTTCTGCAGTATATTTATTGCTAGCCTTCCCACACCCACCTTCCACATTCTTCTTCTCCTCCTTCTCCACCTACTCAAATATCATCATCACCATCATATCATCATCGTCGTCGTCATCATCATCATCATCATCATCATGGTCATGATTGCGATCATGAAAGTGATCATCATCATCTCTCATCTTTGTCTTTTTCATCTATTACTACTGCTACTACTACTACTACTGCTACTACCACTACTACCACACTACTAGTACTACTACTACTACTACTACTTCTTCTTCTTCTTCTTCTTCTTCTTCTCGTCCTCCTTCTTTTGTTCTTCTGTTGCTTCTGTTGCTTCTGTTGCTTCTGTTGTTCTTGTTCCGCCTTCCCTATTCCTCCTCGTCCTCCTCTTTTTCCGCTTGGCCTGTGACGCCCTCTTGGACCTTACGGCGTGAACCACACCCTCATTACTTCTCTGTGTCTGATTCAAGGCAGGGTCATCGTACTTCGTGACCTTCGACCTTGTCGTATCGGTCGCCTGAGAACAGACGATGCGAGGAATAGATAGGTGGACTGCAGTTCAGAAAAGAACGGCTGACCTAGAAGACAGTTAAACGGGGAGTAAATAACAAAATGAAAAAAAAAACAAAACAAAATAGACCCTCTGCGTTGATTGATTTAGAAATTGATAGATTTTAGCCAAATCGACTAATCGATAAGGATCGGCTTATGCAGGTCAGTCGGTCAGATGTGCTGGGGGGAAAATGCCATGCCAACTAACTTACTGATATATTGTAAGCGCTTGTGCTTGAAAGTGTCCATTATACATGCACATTGCACAGTTACTACAGTGAGCTATAAATGGACAAATCAACCGACAGACAGACAGACAGACAGACAGGTACACATTGACAGCCGCACACGTCACAACACAGGTAAGTACGGGGCAGAGATTGAGACCGACTTGAAATGATTGCCGTCGATTATAGTAATAGACGGCACTTTCTGTCAAGATATGACCGAGTGCATAGACTCCCTTCTGTCCCTCCAGAAAGACCCTTCTCTCTCTCCATCTCTCCCTCCCTCCTTTTCTCTCTGTCTGTCTGTCTCTGTCTGTCTCCCTCTGCCCCCTCTGTCTCTGTCTCCCTCTGTTCTCTCTCTACAGACCAGGCACTCGCAGGTTGCGATAAACAGATTATAGTGACGTCGGTCGGTGAGAAGCAAATCGCGACGAAATTAATCGTCCGCCCCACGAAAAACATCAGCAACCGCAGCAGCACAAATCCACGACGACCGACAGACGACGATCGCCCCCCCCCCCCCCCAGGCCAACAATTAATATTCTTGGCGCTCTTTACAGATATACATAGGTCGGCTCAGTTAAACAAGCGGCTTTACACATACATATCATATAATATATATATATATATATAGGTGGAAGTGCATTAGTATGCACAAATGTATATATGAATGTGCACAGATACGTGTATACTGTATATGTGGCTGAGTGCGTTTGGTATGCAGAGACGCTGATGTGCACTCGCATACTTATTTACGTGGTCCGTCTGTGTGTTTATTTAGGAAATGAGTTTCGCTGCTGCCATCTGTTGATCTTATCGTCGCATATATAAGCAAACATTTCTTTGAAAGCGTCCAGATTTCCATTCATTGATGGTCTGTCTTACCGATCGACTCTAGATATATATATATATATATATATATATATATATATATATATATATATATATATATATATATATATATATAATTTATAACATATTATATCATATAATATATATTGTATGTATTATTACATTATATGTAGGCTACCGCTTCTTCCATATGATCTGACAGTGTTTCACGTTCAACTTGTATTCTGGTTGTTGTCAATTTTTGGGATCAATAACCGAATGATAATAATAATAATAATAATAATAATAATAATAATAATAATAATAATAATAATAATAACAACAATAATAGCCATCCCAGAATACAATTTTTTCATCCGGATAATTTTTCAGCTCCCTGAGGGATCATAAATACCTCGGGGCAAAAAAATAATAATGTATTATCATATATTATATATATTATTTGTATTATATATTATATGACGGATACGGTTAACTGAAGGAGGAGGTCCAGCAACGTCTGCAGGAATGAGTTTGTTTTTGCAAGATAAGGGGATTGGCCTTGGAAATCAATTTACGAGTGATTTTGTATTGTTTCTTGAAACGTGGGAATGATGGAAGGGTAGTCAAGAGCGACGCCAAGTGCGTTCAGGTTAACTACGACGCCGTCGAGCATCAGGAATTTCAGAATTAAACCAAGGCTTCGGGTCACGAATGGCAACGTTATTGGATTTAAGAAGAATGCTCTTATCAGGCAGTTCTGTCAGGGTAGATTGTACTTGGCAGGAGAGGGAATCCGACGACAGATCTGAGTGAGAAGACGGAAGTAATAAGCAAATGTCGTTTTTGAAGGTCTGAACAGCTAGTCCATGCATGCCAAGCCCGGAAAGTGATATGGTGTAGTTCGGTGCAGGTTTGCTAGGAAAATCGATGGAAACGGGAATAAGAAGATGGTCAGAAAGATAAGATTCTTTAATTGTGATGTTTCGGATTATATTTCAATCAGATCTTGTCTTTAGGAGGTCAGAAATGTGACCTTTAGCATGTTTCGACACAGTAACATGCTGGTTTAATTTGAAAGAGGTCAAGAGTTCATGAAAAGTAATAGATGTATGATCATTTGTATCCGTATGAGGACTAAAGTTTATCAGTTATCCGCATATTTCCGCATTGTTTGACTGACCCCTCCCTACCACTCTGCGGGTGTCCTTTATGGATGACCCCTAAATAAGCAACAAAAGACAGCAATTCCTGCTTTAGTACAAACGGACAGGGCTCCAGAATTCTTTCGCTGCTTCAAAAGAGCTTCCACAGGAACTTGAGATGAACCTGTAGATGAGATGTGGTATTTCCTTGCAACATTGACGTTATGCCAAAGCGGAAACGGGCACAGTTCTCGTACAGTGGCATCGATGGGCCAATAGTAGCCTAAATGCAGAAGACGCATTAAGATTAATTTGCTTCAAAGTACTCGTGCACGAACTACAAAGCAATGGTGTCACTTAGTGAGCGGTTTACACTGTTGAAACACTTCCAAGAGACATTTGGATTTCTCTTCAACATTTCAACATTATGGGCTATTCATAGTGAATACTCGGAGGAATGTGAGTTGCGAAAGCGTTGCATGAGCTTGCACCAGATTCTCTTCAAGAAAGTCCGTGGTACAGTGGTAGGGATAGGCACTGTAATCGTAATCTCGAGATTTCTATAACGCCCATGGATACAACTGTAACTGACTTCTTATTGGTATTACTAAGGGAAATCTGCACAAACTGCAAAGCTTTCAAAATTCTCTCGCGAGAGCCATAACTAAGATCCCCAAATATCGGCACGTTAAGTCAATATTACATTCATTGCACTGTCTGCCCATTGAGCAAAGAAATCATTTCAAAATCTATCTTATAGTTCACAAAGTGCTGCATTTAAATCAGCCGACCTATCTACGTTCCACGATCACCCCTTACAGTAATAGATACTGCCCTCGATCAGTGGACACTGTGACTTTTGCTGTGTCCCGTACCCGAGCAGTGTTGGGCTCTAGGGCTTTCTGGTATAGCTAATCCTAAGCTTTGGAATTCACTGCCCTGCAGTTCAGTTCGCTCTGTCAATTCTTTGATGTCTATCAGATCTAAACTAAAGAGGCAACTATTCCAACTTGCTTACCCAGTACCCAACGTAGTCTGGCTTCTGATCTTTCTGACCGATCGGAATTGACTCGGCTTTTCCAACGGATTCTCATTTCGATTGCGATTTTCACTTGAAGCGACCACTGACTGATGCCTTTGGCATTATGATAACGGCGCTATAAAAATGTTTTAGACTAGGTTAGATGAGATTAGATTAGATTAGACATGGACAGTCTGTGTCTATTTGATGAATTAGAGATGTAGCAGTGTTCATTATTATTTAGTTTTCATTGATATCAATATACTTTATAGGTGCAATAAGACTCATCTGCTGTTGTGTTTCTTTTGCGTAAAATCACGTTTGTTTAGCCATACAAAAAACATCAGATTTGTGTTCTGATTTGGTTCAGATGGCGCTGATACGAATCGAAAAAGAGAGAATGGGAGGGAAGGGAAGAGAGGGATGTGAGGGAAGGAGGTATGAGGCCGCCAAATTAGGGTTGAACAGGGCCGCGGAAAGGCTAAGGCCGGCATTGGCTTTATAAATATTCAGATACATAAATACATACTACTGACCATATGCCCTTCTCGATCATTCATTCAGATATTCATTCAGATAATCCTGAAAAATGCATTAAGATATTCAGATTATTCAGATATTGAAACATTCACGCAGATATATGTATAATCTTATATAGACAATTCATAAAATGTGACTTGTGCGAAAATTAAAACTGACTGAGCAGCGGTGTTAAATCACCCGAAACGTCAAGAATCGCCCCCACAATATATATATATATATATATATATGGTGTTATATATTTATATATAACACCACAGCAAACGCCACCACAAAGCAACTCCAGCGTCAACCAGATGGCGTCACTAATCTTACGTAATAGCTAATTTGCTAGATATTTATACTGCATTTAAATCAACGTATATACAGTATACATAGCATTTCATTCAATATATGCATGCATCACAGATGACCTGTTTAAGCATGACCGGATGCCCGCATATGTGCATGTATATATGTGTATATATAATATATATATATGCATTCATGAGACCTGTTGCAATCGAACGGTGGCATATATATATTTCCTAGAGTGGTCCAAAAATGTTTAAAAGTTCAATGATGGAACCCGCCATTGCAGTCCATCTATTAAAATAATACTATGGTGAAACTTTCGGCCAAATTGAACGATAACTAGGAGTTGCACAAGTTGATCAAAGATTTATGGGACGCCTGGAATCATGCCTAGAAGTAAACATCAGAAATGAACAGAAGAAACTGGAAGATACCCCCCTTTTCTTCAAATGTCTTTAGTGTGAACTGGAATCAAAACATCCGCATCTTGAATGAATAGGCGCTTCATGCCATCCACTGAGCCGGGTGAAGTGCTCCAGGAGCTAGGAGGTGAATGCCTCGAGATGGCATTCTGCTAGTTCAGAAGTTCTTTGTAGTTATCTCTGAGACGAAGGACTTTAAGGTTTGCCTCTGTAAAAGCAATAACTCGCTCCTTGAACACGGCCAGTTGCAGCCAGATGCGCTGCTGTGTCAAACCTACACTGGCCAATCTTACTCCAGTTGTCTATGAAACGGTGGAATATGGCGATATCTGGACCAGAGGAAGCAGCGATTTTTAGGACAGTGGACGCCTTTTCGGCTACGATTTTCATCATATATATGTATATATATTTTAGTGACGACATCCCAGATGAAGTAGATTCTGGTTACAGTGCCTTTTCTATCAAAGTGCAAACTGTAGATATTCTCCAATTTACATCAAATTGACTCAGTTTATTGTTTGATATAGGCCTAATATAATGGACTCATGTGGCTTTTTTTAGTATTAAAACACTTAAACTTTATTTTTACCATATATGCGTGGACCACCCTAATATTATTGGTATCTTTGAAGTGTATATATAGTTGGCTTTCGTCAATAAAACGTGAATGGGAAAGTGTCGATTGCGACCAGCAATAGATATGGCTTTCATAGCACATCACCTAAAGCGCGTGCAAATTAACGTGGATACTGCCCGTCAGGTGGGCGAGGAAAAAGGCGGCCGTGATCCCGGAACCGATTTCGAATATGTACATATATATATACATATATACAAGAACACGTATTCGTATATGTGTGCAATATATTTATAAATACAGGTTTACGTGCACAGGTATGGATATATACGCGTGTGGCTGTGGTAGTGGTCGATAGAGGGCCTCGTCGTTGGAATTTGACGCGACAGCGAATCAATAGGCTGGCTTGAAAGCACGTAAGCAAGGACATTCTAAAGAGTACATGGACCGACGCTTATGTCTACAGATGATTAATCAATGCGAGGAGTTAGAGCGTGCGGCGGCTGTTAGCAATCGCAGTAGGCGATCAGTGTCAACGGGTTAATTTGGATAATTAGACAACCCTGCTGCAGTTGTACGGCTTATTGTGGACGCATATGGATATTGTGTACAAGATAATATACATTTAGCTTCCTGTCATCTCTGTCTACACATTGCAATTATATATAAATATATGCAACGCACACATACACATACAAACAATCACATATCTATATTAATGCCACTGTACACGGCATAGACGTTGTGCGTTGAGCGATAATAAATTATGCCCTCAAAATTCATGGAAATTTTTTACACTGTATATGGTAAAATGTTTTGCTTTCTGTATTAGAATTTACAGTGGAGCAGAAGCGTTTCTTGGATAGGCGTCTCTTAGGACTGAGACGATGTGTATCTTGAACCTATCAGCAAAGAGCCTAAGCTTTATCACCACCCATGCACTCGCTGACATTAGTTGTCACTTACTTACTGACGGGGTAGCAGATGTTAACTTAGATTACGAATCCTCGGCTGGCCTGAACTATTTCAGCAGCCGAAGCGTTGTCCTACTGCTCCGATTATTGTCGGTAAGAAGGCGTTCGTTGTACAGTGCAGCATGTATCATGCCGTGGACGAGTCTGAAGGGGTGGCAGCAACGCGTTGGGGGCAATGAAGCCAGGTATATGAGATGTCGTGCATAGCAGCACTAATGCTTTATCAGGTGGCCATTAAGCAGCCAGCCATTGACGAAATTGTGAACAATACTGCTGCGCTCCGCACCCACTTCAGGCGCTGCCATTGTCTTTGTACAGGACGGTTGGCGGTCGGTTTTATGGGCAGCCACTTGTCTGTTAGTGCTGAATGCGTTCCATAAAAGGCATGATAAGAGGACCGTTGGCGAGCCATATTGACTGGGGAGGAACGGCCATGGTTGCGGCTGATGTCGTCTGTGGGGGTCGAATTCATTCGTTAAAACTGGGATGCGTGTTTTATGAGTCGGCCCAGGAAGCTGGAAGGGAAGATTGGCTGTCGGACTTTGGCAGAGCATGGAATGATGATGCTACGCCGCCGTTTATGCCGAGGTGGTTTCCGGAAAGAGAATCCGTCGTTACATCTTGTTCTTCTTTGTTCCAATTCTTTTGTTCGTCTTGTTTTCGTTCTGATTCTCGGAAATGACGTCGTCCTTGTTTTCGCACTTTTTGTCCGACGTTTATGGCCCTGCTTCTTCCGGTCAGTATAATTCATGCTCTTGTTCTTGTTCTTTACAATTTCATGCTCTCGTTCTTATTCTTAATAATTTCATACTCTTGTTCTTGTTCTTTATAATTTCATGCTCTTGTTCTTGTTCTTTATAATTTCATACTGTTGTTCTTGTTCTTTATAATTTCATGCTCTTGTTCTTGTTCTTTATAATTTCATGCTCTTGTTCTTGTTCTTTATAATTTCATGCTCTCGTTCTTGTTCTTTATAATTTCATGCTCTTGTTCTTATTCTTAATAATTTCATACTCTTGTTCTTGTTCTTTATAATTTCATGCTCTTGTTCTTGTTCTTTATAATTTCATACTGTTGTTCTTGTTCTTTATAATTTCATGCTCTTGTTCTTGTTCTTTATAACTTCATGCTCTTGTTCTTGTTCTTTATAATTTCATGCTCTTGTTCTTGTTCTTTATAATTTCATGCTCTTGTTCTTATTCTTAATAATTTCATACTCTTGTTCTTTATAATGTCATGCTCTTGTTCTTGTTCTTTTTAATTTCATGCTCTTGTTCTTGTTCTTTATAATTTCATACTCTTGTTCTTGTTCTTTATAATTTCATGCTCTCGTTCTTGTTCTTTATAATTTCATGCTCTCGTTCTTATTCTTAATAATTTCATGCTCTTGTTCTTGTTCTTTATAATTTCATACTCTTGTTCTTGTTCTTTATAATTTCATACTCTTGTTCTTGTTCTTTATAATTTCATGCTCTCGTTCTTGTTCTTTATAATTTCATGCTCTCGTTCTTATTCTTAATAATTTCATGCTCTTGTTCTTGTTCTTTTTAATTTCGTGCTCTCGTTCTTGTTCTTTATAATTTCATGCTCTTGTTCTTGTTCTTCATAATACAGTTGACCCTCGTCGTCCGATTCATTTGCTGGTTTCGTGTCATTTCTATTCGCCCTGTTATTCCTAGTTCTTGAGGAACCAGTTTCCATCTGATTTATCCCCCTCTTCCACATTGTCCTCCTCTGACATACGTCAGCGGTTTTGGCCTCTTTGTCTAGAGGTGACCCAAACTCTGTGGAAATCGAACAGATCAGCTGGAGCCCCATCAGTTGATTCCTTGTGAATTTCATTGCCGGCGTCAATGCAATTTATCTTTAGTTTATGATCCAAACTTGACAGAATTTGTGATAGGCCTTTACAAGTATACATACATGCATACATACATGCATACATACAGTGTATATTTATACATACTTAGGCCTACATGTGTAGGTTTGGCTGTGCGACGTAAACTAAAGAAGAACGCGGTTGAATGAGTAAGTTGATGAAATATAACGTACGTATGGATGTATGAATGTATTTGAACTTTTATATAGCGCATTTTAGGAACCCCTCAAATAATGATAGTATGCGTCCTCAATCGGTCGGCGTAGGCGTTGAAAGCGCCGCCATGTCAGATGGAAATAGAAGCGACAACACTGATTATGACCCAAAGAAAATGGCGATGATTAGGATGTTGGCGCCAAGTAAATTCCACAAGTTTGCATTCGAAAGCAATTATTTATATGGGGCTGATCTTATACTATCTGATATATTCTGCTGATACTTTATGAAACTTTCGTTGAATTCAAACTGCGTCTATTGACGCGGATCAGAAGTAAGTAAGTAAGTAACACATCATGTGTCCATCGACTGAGAGACTAATCCGAAACACGTGTAATTTAGTTGCATTTTGGTAATTTGACATGTTTTACGGTCTTAGGTTCACCTGGATGCATTGGTATAAGCGTATTCAGCTTACATGTTTACTAGTATGCTATTTGTTTATCTGTATGTTACTATATCTGGTATCGATATGCTATTTGTTTACTTATTTACATAATAATAACATGAGTATGTTTTTATACCTGTTAGCCTGTATACAGTTATCTGTTCTGTTTTCCCACCTATACAGTGATCGAGGAATGCGACAGTCGACGTAGCAATGGAAGCAGCAGCAGCAGCAGGCGATGACGATGCCATCAACAGCCATCAGTGTCCCTCATCGCCCCACTCCTCCTCCTCCTTCCGCTGCTCCCCAGCCGCCGGGGCCTCAGGGACCTCAGGTGCCGCCCTTCCCATCGGGTGCTCAGACTTGCCTTCAGGCGCTGATGAAGAGGACGACGACCCTTCGCTGCTGCCCGTCTTCCGTCCATTCACAGAGGAATCGCTGAGGAAGATCTCGAAGAGGATCGAGGAAGAGGCGAGAAAGAAGCGAGACAGTGTCCAACAGGCAGAGGTCTCCACCGTCGCCGGGCAGAATGCGCCATCTGCCGACAAGAAGGACGACGACAAGTTGTTGCCGAACCCCATCTTCGAGGTGGGAAGATCACTGCCGGCAAAGTTCGGGAACTTTCCGCCGAGCCTCTACGGAAAGGCGATCGAAGACCTTGACGTTTACTACCAGAACAGATACGTATGTACCGGTTGTACAGCTTCGACAGTAGGTCACATTGCTTATCGTACGATAAACATTCGTTTCTCTATTCTGCGTCCTGTCTAACAACGGAGTAGCGTCTTGTTTAGACCCCTGTTCTTCTAAGCTGCAATGGATTAAATTACTTAAGTTCAGGTTGGATTAGTTTCGATTCCATTTAAGTCGATTGGATCAGATTAGATTAGATTGTTTCGGGTTATGTGGAGGCGCTATATCATTTCGTCACGACGACTTATCATGACGTTCTATCGTGACAGAATGTCACGACAAGTTCGTGGTGTTCATCGTCAACTGCTTCGCCTTACTAGACCGGTCTTATACCCTCCACGATTCTTTCTTAAGCTGATCATAGCTAATCTAATCTGGTATATTCCAATTTGGAAATTCCTTTAGCGCCGTCATCGTAATTCACAAGGAAACATGATAACCACACTCCCCATACAGAACCAGATGAGATCCCAAAGGTCACAGAGGTCACAAGAAGTGCTATGATCGGAAACAGATCAGACCAGATATAGTTGGCACTTGGGGTCATTTGTCTTTCAATGACGTCCAGCGCTGTTCCGTTCTCCTCTAAACGATCGCTAAGCTCTATATTTCTGCGATCTATTTACCTCACATCGACACTTTAAAACTGTTCTCTTTCATCGAGCCAGAGATGGAGCGCCTCTGAGTAGATGTCTTGAAGGGGGGCTATAGCATTGCTCTGAACGAATAAATGAATGAATGGATGGATGGATGGACGGGTGGGTGGGTTGGTGGATGGGTGGATGAGTGGATGGGTGGATGGGTGGATGGATGGTCGTTTTAAGAAAACCTTCAAAATTTGCATAATCTCTCCGACAGCACATTGAATAGCGAGGCTTATGAATTATTGTTTTGCTGTGGTTGGTCCCGCTTTTTGGAATGGACTTCCTAATGACCTATGCCAGGAATTTCTTAGTCTATCTCCCTCTCTTTTCTGCAAGCGCTTGAAGACCTTCCTATTTCCCAGTGCTTCTGGGTTGTCGGGCCGGGAGCTCCTCTGCGGAGTCTATCTTGAAGTGGCGCTTTATAAATTTTCGATTACATTACATTACATTGTCTTTTAAGCCACATGTGCCGTCAAAACAAATGTCTGTCTACACGCAGGCACGACTCTTGTTACGACAGTCGTTCTCGATAGTTGTTTTCCAGTGAAGCTGAGCAGTTAGTGTGGCCTCAAGCCAGACAGCGTGGTTAAATGTGGCCATTAGACATGTGTCTGCCTGTAGATTTCTCTGAGGACTTAATGACAGAATCACGTTCATTGCGAACAATTTGACCACAGCGTATTCTACCACAACAGCAAAGCTCCTCTTCAATGAAATGGCATTTAATCGGACATTTATACAGCGCCAACGTTGGCAAACTCCTCGACCTGACAGCGTCATCAAACAGGATTGTCTTAAAGCCTTGATGGAGAAGGAAGAGCCTCCGAAGACCATTTCGCGAGAATATTGGGTTAATCCCATGAACGCTTCTATAGCCTAAATATGTAATGTAATGCTATCCGATCTTTATATAGCGCCATTTCAAGTAAATGCTTCAGTTGATCAATTGAAATGTATTTTAGAATGACACGAGAATACTTCAAAGCACTCGTGGCGCATTACACAAAGTGTTTCTTAGACGTGTCATCTTATTGCCATACATCGCCACACTACACTGTGTCCGGAAAAATTCCAAGGCTCTAAAATATGAATGAAAAAACTATAGTAGATAATAATCAATTTAAAAATTTAAAAACCTTTTTGATCCGTACATAATTACCAACAAAATTCTTTGCAATTTATTAACGGCCCCCGTTTAAAATTACGTCACAGTGACGTATTTGTCTGACAAATCTTTTGAATTGCTGGTTAATAAAATTAATGAAGAGCTAAAAATGGTATCAGCATGGTTCAAAGCAAATAAATTATCACTAAATATTAAGAAAACGAATTTCATATTATTTAGCTCACAGAGAAAAATTATACCTAAATGTAATCTCAGTATAAAAATAGATAATATAAATATAAATCAGGTGTCATCCACAAAATTTCTAGGAGTTCACATTGACGAACATTTGACTTGGAAAGAACACATAAATACCATATCTAAAAAAATATCAAAAAATATTGGTATTATCTCTCGTATCCGCCACAAATTACCCCAAAATATATTATTGAACCTATATTACTCCTTAATATATCCATATATCTCGTATTGCAACATTGTTTGGGCTTCCACATATCATACTCGCCTGTCTAATCTTAGAACCCTACAGAAACGCATCATCAGAATTATATTTAATCTACCCTTCAGAACCAGCACTCGATTGTCCTTTCATAGTCAAGGAATATTACCTTTTGATTGTATTAATAAATTGCAAATAGGTTTATTTATGTTTAAACTAAAAAATAATCTATTACCTGTGGACTTCTACCAATACTTTTGTATGAATTCAGATGTGCATGGTCACTATACACGATCATCTCATATGTATCATAAACATTCTGTTCACACTACTAATAGGCAGTTTAGTATTATAATATGTGGACCGTCATTCTGGAATTCTCTGCCAACTGTTATTACTAGCTTGCCAACATTATACCAGTTTAAAACAAATCTAAAATCTCATATACTCAATGCACGTAGTTAAGTATTTTTTTGGTGCTTAGTTAAGTGTTTTTTGTTTTGTTTAGGTTTATGCAATGACATTGATTATAATAATTACTTATATTTTAGATTATTAATTGTTTTACTCAGTATTTTACTGTCACCTTTTTTGTAATCCATGATGTAAATAGGTGACCTTAGTAGCGGAACTGTTTGTTCCTTTTAGGTCAGCCCATTGGCACCACTGTATGTGACAGACTTTAATTGTGCTTGTTAATTATTTTTTGGTTGTCAATAAAAATATCTCTCTCTCTCTCTCTATATATATTTTGTAAAGAAAGTTGCTAGAAAAATGGCGTTCAGCGAGGAAGACAGTTAGTCAGTGGCGTGTACGTCTCGAAGCTTGCGTTGAAGCCAATGGCAGACATTTTGAACATAAATTATAGTTCAATAATATTTCAGGATTAAACTGTTTTTGGAATTTTAAAAATCGATTAATGTTTACTAATTATTTTCATATTTACCGTAAAGCCTTGGAATTTTTCCGGACACAGTGTACAATCTGTACTCTGTTACCAGACATTTTGTGTCAATGAACGTCGTAGCTACACACAAATCTAACCTTAGGAGATAACCAAAATTTGTATATATAATATCTCTTTATTATAGGCTCCAGTATACTACATGATGCTCGTGTCTCCAATACTAGAGAATCACCAGCCATGTGAATTGCCCTTTCAGATATTTCTAAAGGCGCTATATAAGTGCTTGAAAACATACATACATGCATACATGCATACATACATGCATACATACATACATACACAGCATCTGTGTACTAGTGAGATTGTAGTTACTGTGTCGTTTATGCCGTTGCTCTTGTGACTGCAGACTTTCATGATCGTCGCTCGTGATAAGACGATGTTCCGCTTCAGTGCCACGAAAGCGTTCTTCCTCTTCTCTCCCTTCCATCCAGTTCGACGCGCCGCCATGTACATACTCACTAATCCATATCCTTTGCCAGTCAACCGAGACGGTGTCTGTAGCAAGCAGGATTTATCGTCTTCGTCTTCGTTCTCCTTACACCACCACCACTACCACCGCCACAATTCCTACCACTACTACTTCTACCACTACTACTACCACTACTACTACTACTACTACCACTATTACTACTATTAAAACAACTACTCCCTTAGGTAACATTATATACACCGTCATTATCATCACTGTCGTCGTTGCTTTTGTCATCGTTATCACTACCAAAACTGTCGTTGTTACAATCATGCTTGCTGCATATGCGTGTGCATACAATTAGACACTTAATATAGCGCCTTTCAAGCAGCGCACAAAAGCGCTACCTTGTATTATCATGCGCTTCATCTCGACAAACACTGTTGTCGTCATCATTTGAAGCATTCTTTCAAGGATTTATGTAGCGCAAATATTCTTTCTTCCTTTCTTTTATCCATGAAAATCAGTGTTAAACACTTGCGTATATACGTATCAAACATTAATTCATTAATTTAGTTGTTCAGTTATTAAGTCATTTATTTCTTTAGATAGTTTATACAGTGCCGTATGTGTTCAGAACCACTCAGTTCATCTTGGGTGGTGGAGGAGGAAAGGACTCTGCGCCCAAACCACACCTGAGTCAAGATGAACATATTTAATACGTGCAAATAGATGGCACGATATACAGGGTGAAGCCATACTGCGAATAAGCTGGTTTCTGCGACTTTCGCTGGGCGCTGTAGAAATCTCGAGATTACGATTGCGATTAAGTCGTAAATAAATGTGATTTTGTTGTCATCCTTAATTAATTCAACGTTTTTCAGTCTGTTTGTGATGGTCGTTATTTTGGTCAACTGTGTTTTTATGGCCAGCAATCAAGAAATTCCAGACGCCGAGTAAGTGACCACATGCTAAAGATTTTCTCATCGCTTATCTATAATCTGTTATGCAGATCATAAATTCAGCATTCGACTCGTCTGTTGCATGCATCCTTCAATTACCACGCAAATGATGTGCTCAGATTTAATCGGTAGAGGCTGTTGACGCTGATGTAGTTATTCCATTGTCTGGGCCTCCTGTAGGACATCGAAACTGCCTCAGCTGTTTTATTCTATGAGGCGTTCATGTCCCCTTTCTGCTCATGTTGAAACCTGCCTCTTTGAAGTGACTTATCTTCACAGCTCTTTCTACTCTGAATCAATGTCTCCACCGTTCGAAACTCGCTCAGTTTGTCAATAAGTTGTTAGGTTAAAAATTTTACAAGACAGTAAAATTCTTTAATACAGTTTGTCACGTGAGATATCTAATTACTTATGTCGTTTTAGAACAATCTTCCACACCCCATCTCTTGCTTAGGTATGGCGCTCGTTTCCTTCTCTTAGGACTTTGAGCTCGCGATATAGATCCAAGGCCCTGTTATCCGGGAATTATTATTTTCTTACGAACTCACGTCTTTACCTTTGCAGTAATTGGTTAACAGAGGCAACTGTGCGCAAACTGCTTGCCTATAGTCCGCGCACCTGACTCGCACCTGTGATCGTTCAATTGCAAAGCATGCATGCTCTGATTCGAATATACCACGTAATTGTGATACAAATTATCCTGGCGTAAATTATTGATGATAAATTTAATTGAAACATAAATTATGGTGGCATAAATTTTCGAAGCATAAATGATAATTGCTATTCATTGTGGTGACATCAATTTGTTTATGATCAGACAGACCCCCGCTAATAGTCGTAGTGTTTGTTTAGATTAGACATTACTTCAAAGAATGCTAATGCAAGTGTCCTACAGGTAGCTTATAGTTAGACATAAAGGTTGAGCTGGTCTATATATACCTATTGATGGGGGTGGTTTGCTGTGATGTTGGGGTGTATAGGAAGGCGTTTACGGGCATTTACACCCTCGAGGGTCTCGTCAAGATGTTCGCCCGTGGATTCATTTTGGCCGACTTCACTTACCTTCGAGATGCCTGGAACTGGCTGGACTTCTGCGTCGTAGTTCTCGCGTAAGACGATCACTTCATGCTTACTGATACAGAGATGCACTGCACTTCATACTATCACACATATATACATATATTTCACACAGACGTATACATATATTATATTCATTGGGCTCCGGCATAGGTACTAGAATATACAAATAAAATTAACGTTTGCTTTACTCGAACTGAGCAATTAGATCAATTAATGCATTTGCATAAAAATTAAAAAGGCGCTACATAAATCAGAAACTTGCATATAAATATAGACAGGTTCATGATCTAGTCATGTTATGCAGTTTTCAATATGCTATGTGTCAATAACAATGCTACCTGCCTTGTTAGAAGCTGTTAAAAATATAGCAACGTGCTGTATAATAATAATACTAGTATTCGGAATTATTTGCATTTGCACAACATTTATATGAACATAAATAAACGTTGACGAAAATTAGGCCTACCTTCTAATTTACGTTAATGTAATTTAATGCACGAAACTTTATTTTTTATGTATATTATATGTGTGTGTCTTTTATGCAGTAAATGGTTATGAATTGCAGCCATAATGTAGACAGGAATATATTTAGTTTTAGCCTCTGCCATTTTTACCTGTTTGTTAGTTCTTGTCAAGTAGTCGAGTAGTTGCCCAATTGCCTAATCACCCCTCTTATCAAGTTCTTTGTAATAGCAATCGTCGCCTTAGTTGTCGTGGTCGTCATTATCAGTAGGCTTTTCAGTATTAAATATTACTGAATATAGACAGAAATCTCTTTCCTGAAACTTTAGCGATGCTGGTTTTTACCGTCTATCGTATTTTCACACTTAAGCCGTAGTTCTTATCCTTTAGCTGATGGCAGCAGGTAGATCACCCTGTCACAAATCTAAGGGTGATCTAACTGCTCACTTCTCTACCCCACTTCTTGATCCGATCACCCTTTCCTAATAGTCAACCAAATATGTGTAGAATTTCATCCTCTTTGAAGACTTTTCGTTTTCAAATTGATTTATTTTCTACATATAATCTATCAAAAATAGCGACCCGTGGAATGATAATTAAAATTCCATCCATTGGTATTTAATAAACGAACATTGCATTCAAACAGTCTCCCGGTTCATGTTGCTATTTCATAGGTTGATGAGGCAGTAAGTGATGTACTTTAGGAGAACTGTTTATGATAATTGAATCTTCCTTGTTTTCTTGCCTCAATCTCCTGGCTTTGCTAACATCCAGAAGGAAAGCTTACTGTGGAGGGGAATCAGCTGTTTGGTAACAGAATAAACGCAGACGGTGCAATCTGCTGCCAGACAATTTTGATGACTATTTGCAAACTCTGCAGACGAATACGATAAAACTACTATAACTCATTTATAACTCATT
This sequence comes from Norana najaformis, assembly GCA_964023275.1. Lineage (NCBI taxonomy): Eukaryota > Metazoa > Annelida > Clitellata > Crassiclitellata > Hormogastridae > Norana > Norana najaformis. Next base: position 25,532,321 of record OZ029917.1, read on the forward strand.
CCTATAGCCTACTCTCGGCATCCCCCTTCCAATTATCCAAACAGCCTGCTTCTCCGCCATTTTGACGCTATATTGCCATATAATAACATTATCACATCCGGTCACATTATCCTTCAAATTCTTCGATAGTCCAAATGCCAAGCCGACCTGGGCCTGCTTCTTTGAAACGCTCCTTCCAAAACTACGACAAGTCCGTTGCCCGTGGTTTCAGCTCACTATCCACTTTCTTCTAGAAATTTTCTTCTGAAGTGTTTCAGCTTAAACTAAAAAAATCCAGAAAATCTGAAGCAGCTCTTTCTCTTCTTATCTTCTTCGTTCTTCTTGCAACCGCAAACATCATTCCCCGATGCATATCTTGCTGACTTACTCTCTCAACCAAATCTCAACAAATGAGTTAATTTTGATTGGGCGATTGCGAGGAAGCTGGTTAGTTTGTTTGGACGATGTGGAAATGCGGAATTTGTCCATGTCGCATCACTGTGGGCCCCAAATTTTATCTTTATGAGCTGGCTTTTATGGGTTGGGGACTTTTTTGGTCTGTAGACCCTGCACATCATTGATATGAAGATGGTTCTAATGGGGTCGGACGTTCATTTCAGGTATTTGACCATGGGTGCGGACACATTGGGATTCTCACTAGGCAATGTCGCAGTCCTGCGAACCTTTAGAGTATTGCGTGCCCTAAAAACAGTTGCTGTCGTACCAGGTGAGTCCCTCCAGTGTATTCCTTCCTTGTAGTCGTTAATGTCTCACAGGCGCCTTTGACAGATTCTTAAAGGCGCTATGTAAATGATCAGGTACATACGTACTCACCTACAGGCCGTGATCCATTCGTAACAGCGGAAAACCGGTTTTCCAACTGTTTCACGAAACCGTCTGATCCAGTGAGCACTCGATTCATGGAACATCAGATGCAGGTTTGACGGGACGGGAGATGAAAGCTGAAATTAACGCATTTTATTAAATCCGTTCTTATGAGAATTTTTATTCAACTGATGTGGTGCTGATTCAGTTGACCCGACAGTGTATTCATAACCAATTCAGCATATTATTGTTAGCTTAACTTGGTTAGCCTAGTAATAAATAGGTTAACCATTAACCAAGTTAGTATTTTATTACGTTTAAAGTTCTTGACGAATCTTCACCCTTCTAGATGTTTCAAATGTAAACCGATTTAAGTAACCGGCAATTCATTTAACAATGGATCGCGGCCTTTGAATGACCTTTGCCCTAATTAACTAAAACCTGTGTTGTGTAGTCATTACGATACGGTATTTGTTTTAATGCAAAACTACAGTGTAGTCGGTTGGCGTCTTAGACTGGAGAACCTGGCGCCATAGAAATTTTCAGATTCTGAAATTCTAATGTAGAAAGTTTAATAGATACTCCCCGCCTTGCTCTGAACCTGCGCGTCTATTGTAATTCGTCTACTCGAGTTGTCATAGAATAGAGCCTGCACTATGACAACGATTTGCTTCAGGTAGCCTGCACAGAAATGGGTGCGAGTCAAACACTCGCAAGGCTTGTTAGATTTTGTCAAATTTCGCTTGATATTCATATTATACGTACAATAAAACCTGTTCTCAGGGTTTGCAAAGATTCTTACACGTTTTATCGCATCCTTCTACTTAACGCAGCGACACTGTACAACCTGGGGTTTTGAAAATTTTATTCCAAACCATTTCTTCTCTTGTCAGTATTTGACATCAAGTAATATTTGTTGAGTGTGAAATGTTCAAATTAGTTATCTTGCTTATGCTTAAACAATTTTTGCAGAATCCAGACTTTTTACTCTAAATTTAGAATCAACCTGAATTAAAACCAAATTAACTCAGTTAACGCCGTGGTTGAATGAAAACTGCATTTGAACTCTCAAAGTCGATGGTTTGTTCAGTTTGAGTCGTTTACAATGACGGCAATGGCCTAAATTTTAGGTAACGAACATACATACTGATGACTAGCGGCCAATATCTTTCGTTTGAAAGCATGCTATTTTTTTACCCATATGGCAACGCTGTTCTGTGTCCCTGTCTTATTTAGGCCGGATAAACCTGTTGATTTTTATGAACCTTTCGTTAGATTGGACGATCTGTTCATTTTTGGGCCTTTAGTGTCAATAAACTTGTTTAATTTTGACCGTTGACACTTACACAGTTATCTGTCTGGTATACGCTGCAGTTGGTCAGTGTAGTCTGCAACCAGACAACAGTGTGCCCTCTGGTCTAAGTCGATACATGTGTGCATGTGCTACCTATTGTAGCCTGACTTCTGGATTGTCTGACCTATGGGATTTGACCAGGCTCTTCCAGCGAATTTGTGATTTGTTACTGCGTTTCACTTCAAGCGATCATCAACCGATGCTTCATGCATTATGATGACTGCGCTATGGAAGAGATTAGATTAGCTTATTTACGAAATCTATCCATATACAGACGCCATTACTCACTTTTTTAGTGTAGATCAAATGGTTTATTTCTGTATCCAAGATTATCCTTAGATAAGATAAACCTGTTTATTTCTGTATATAAATATACGTTTAGGTGCGATAAACTGATTTTGTAGTTACAGCCTGTCCTCAGATAAGATGAATCGGGTTAATGCTGACAATTAGGATAAATGAAGTTGTTTATATGTGCGCTTTAGCCAAGACAGTTAGACCAGATTAACCGGTGTATGTGTTGTAGGTTTGAAAACCATCGTCGGTGCCTTAATGGAGGCGGTTCGTCGCCTCCGTGATGTTATGATTCTTTCGCTCTTCGTTCTGTCCATCTTCGCTCTGATCGGACTTCAACTCTATCAGGGATCTCTTAAGCGCAAGTGTGTCCGCAATCCAGATCCTCTTCTGGGTGAATCAGAAGAAGACAACTCAACGAACTTCGATTTAAACGCATTCCAAGAAAACCAAAGTTAGTCCTCTGTCCGTCATTCGTTCCCGACTCTGTTAGCGCTCGCGAAAATCATCATCATCACATCACCACCACCATCATCGTCATTTTGAATGTAACTTTTACACTTTTGAGTAATCGCGCTTTTGTGTCGGAAATTTACATGACGTCATACCGATGTGTCGTTGAGTTTTTGACTGGGTTGAGCACTCTCACATCACACGTTGATTACGTGATTGCGGTTACTGGGTGTAATTGTAATTGTAATTTGAGATTTATAAAGGGCCTCTTGGAGGATAAACTCAACAGAGGTGCTTCCGACCCGAAAAAGTAAAATCACTGTTGAACAGTACAGTCTTCAGGCGCCTGCGGAACACTGAGAGGGGGAGAGAAAGGAGCTCAAGTCGCAATTCTCGAGTGAGACGATTCCAGCAAGTGGGACCAACGTAGGCAAAGCCTGGACTGGGCCGCAGCGGTTCGCATGCGAGGGACAAACAGGAGATCTTGAGTGGCCGAGCGAAGGTTGCTACGGCCCGGCAACGAGGAGACCAAAGTGCAGAAGTGAATGAGGTAAAGGGGAGCAGAGCCAAGGTGTGCCTGGCTGCCATGCATCGAACACATGCTGGGAAGTTGGTTACGTCGGCTGATGGAATTCCCGCGCTAAGGCCCAAATTTCATGTGACAAAACGTCGATGAGTAGTTATCTAGTTGTTCACACGTGTTCGTATTTGGTCAGCGTTCCCAGTTATTGTCTGATGTCAGCGGTGACCGTTGACTCGACGGGAAACAGCCTATGAAAGGCGGACGCAATTGTAAGAGTTGTAAGACAACGCGAAAAAGATCGTGTATCTGTTGTATTCCGTGTGCACTGTAGAAGTTTGGGTTTGCAATGTCTTTGATAAATTCGTGTGTTTAGAGACTACATTTTGATGCCGATGAAGTACTGTCGTGGCTGAACTGATCGTTTCTTTAATATATAAGAAATTCAAAACTGTGTATCTCTTCCCGAGATAACGCTGGGCGACTAAGCAAGCGAGTCGACAGTTCGCAGCACGATCGATTGACACTTTTAAAGATTATCGACAATCATCATCATCGTCATCGCCGTCGTCATAATAATAATCTAGGATGATGATGATAATCTAAGAACTTCTATTGCGCCACTGAATAATGCTCAAGGCATCAGTCGATGGTCGCTGCTAAGCAAAATCGTTGTGCAAACCAAATTCCATGTTGAGTTCGGTCGAAAGCCAAGAAGGTTTTCATCAACATCTTCTTCATCTTTGTCTCTTCTGTTTTCTTATTCTTGTTCAAAAACATATTCTCCTGCCTTTGCTCCAACTTCATCATGATCATCACTATCATGATCACCGTCGTCGTCGCCAGTCCTATCTCCTTGTTGTCGTTACGAAAACGCGATGCGGCAATATTTGCAGTGAGCATCATCAGATTTTCAACGATGAAGCGTTAAGTCCATCAGCATTTGCCTCCTCCTCTGCTCTATTGGGAAGTCTTTACAGCGTTTCTGGATTTGAGTCTGGACAACTTTTTCTGTTTCGTAGGCAATTGGTATCGGTTAGACCCTTCGAAGCAACCTCTGCTCTGCGGTCAGATTGGAGGAGGGTATGACATTTATACTGGATTTCTGTCTCTCTCGGTTTGTCTGCTTGTATGTCTGCCTATGTCTCTCTCCGCCTGCCTCTTCGTATACTCGAGTTCTGACTCCCTGTTTCACGAGTAAATATTTGTCTGTATATTTAAAACAAATTAAATCAGTTAGGCCTATTTTTGGCATTTCTTTAAGTTTTAAGCTTGAAGACAAGTCATGTTTTGCTGCTTCTTTTTTTGGTATATTTAAATGAAACAATTTGGTCAGAGTTTGACTAGTCTTATAGGTAAACTTCAATATTGCCATCAAAGAGGTTGCCTTTGTGAGTTTTCCGAAGGTGCAATATAAATTTTCTGATACAAAGTAAGAAAGAGGGATAGAGCCAGCCAGCCATTAAGGTAGAAAATTAGTGATAAATATTCGGCTGATTATTTGCTAACTCTAGACAGATGTGTGACACTAGACTTGACTGAGCGCTTGCCGTGTTATTAAAAATTTATGCAGCGCCGAGTTACTGAATTCATATTGTAAGCTTAATTACATACTGTTATCTTTGACGAAAATCTAGTGTTTGTCCTGGGAATTATTCCTGCATGATTGTTGGCCAAAATCCGGATTATGGTTTCACGAACTTCGACAACTTCGGTTGGGCGATGTTGTGCGCTTTCCGACTTATGACCCAGGACTGCTGGGAAAATCTTTACCAACAGGTAAGATGCAGCGAATGCCTGCTAAAAATAGAGTGACGTTTTCTCTAAAATTTATCGCTACGCTGCAGGACCTACTGTCTCTTCGCCAACACCGATTCTGTATCCATAAATCTTTGGATTAGTTCATTATTCCATGAATACATTTATCAGTACACTTAATACAGAGCATATGAAGTATCTCTCAAAAGCGCTGCATTCAGTAATTCACGAGTCATTTCTTCCTTCCCTCACACATCGATCCATTCAGTCATCGATTAATTCAATTCATGGAAGTGTAGAAGCCTCTGTTTTTTGGAAGGTGCTTCGCGCGAATGGTCCATACCACGTCTTCTTCTTCGTCATCGTCATCTTCCTCGGCTCCTTCTACCTGGTCAACGTCATCCTCGCTATCGTTGCCATGTCCTATGACGACTGCCGTAGACAGGACATGAAGGACGCCGAACAGGAGCGCGCTGAGGCACTGGTAGGTTCCATCGACTTGCACTTACTAACACGACGCTAATGACACCAAGTATGCATACATGCATCCATCCTTCTATATACTGTATAAATGTATGTGTGCATATTCCTACTGAGACCTTGATTTATATTGCTCCATGTGTCACGTTCCTCGCCTCACATGTCGTCGTCGTCAGCAAGTGCGTCCGGTGGTGCCTTCTGGTGATCACCGATGGTAGCATGAGGTGCGCCATCGGCGGGAAAGTTCGACACTTACCTGATGTGAAGGAGTGCCAGGCAGGCTACTGGTGAAATGCAAGACTCGATCGAGGGGGTGTCAAACTAGTTAAAAAGGGCGGAAAGTGACTCTTTGAGTGAGACCGAAGAAGAGACCGAGAGAGAGAGAGAGAGAGAGAGAGAGAGAGAGAGAGAGAGAGAGAGAGCCAAACTGTCAGGCGATGTTTGATTTTGCAGAATTGCTGCACTCCTGTTGAACTTTATATTTCGGCCTTCTTTACGACTCAGTTAAATAATAACAGACTCGGCATCGTGACACCATGGTTACAGTATTCGCGATATTGATCAACGACGCTCCAGATCGTAAAGTATCAGCCGTGAAATCACTGAACTTCTCGCATCCGATAAATGCTTGTGTAGTCACGATTTTTGAAATTTTCAAAAGGCAGTTTCTAGCTGCAAGCAGTGAATCTGTGAAGACCCTTTCGCCCAATGCAGCTGCCCTTTGTCTAACGAAAGCTCCGAACTCATTCAGTAATCTACTGACAACCAGATATCGATCTTCGCATTTTGTTGGCCCGGAATTTCTTCTTGATTGACCCTCACTTAAGGAGCAAATTGGAATAGTTTCAGGCAAGTGATTTGCGTTTACATATACTTCAGTAGCTTCTCTGAGCGAAGTGGAGAAACTGATTTTAAGTCTTTTCAAGAAACGCAATGGAAAATTTCAAAACTCGTAACTACACAAGCACGTATCGGATGCGAGGTGTTCTTTGGCCTGGATTATGCCGGCGATAGGCTATCTTTGCCAAAATGCCAAAGATCAAGATCTGGAAATACTGGACCAAAAGACGCATAATTCTGAATGTACATCAATTGGATTAACGCAAAACCCCAGACGATGGTCATCATTTGCGGTACACATCACCGACACATAATTCTACGGGGTACATGATTCAGGAGGCCCGGTGCTGGAGTCGCTCCGAGCGAAGAGGCTGCGTATGTTCGAGGCCCGGAAAGATCGAGCTTGAGCAATAAAAGCAATGGTATCCGGACCCACAAGAGGCTGGAATAAGAACTGGTTGAGTAAATGAGGCAAACCAGGACCAAGAAGGAGTATTCCGACCCCCTCTTGGAAAACCTGAATACTACTGGCAGAAGCAAGCCAATGATAATTTTGATAGAAGGAGAGATATCAGAAAGAAAAAGAAGGCCAAGAGTGATGAGCCTGAGTGATGGATACAATCATATAATGAGCTGACGTATGATGATCAGCGCTGTGCAGACCGAAACCATGAATGAACCTGGTGCCAATGGAAAAATTATTGCTTACTGTTATGTTCCTAATATTCTGCAAAATATCTTGCTCTGAACGCTCAGAAATACTTCTAAATGAAATATATTCAATTTGCATTCCTCAGTTTTGCTTCTAAAAGTATTGAAATTCAAGATAATTGTTCTAAATTACTCATTGTTTCCTTAAAAAATCAGATAATTAGCTCGAAACTTTAAAGAATTTTTCCTAAAAAGAATTAAAATAGGAAAGGAAAGGTGTTTCTCAGATGAAACATTAGGCTGCGCCTTTTCTACCACGTCGCTAGTAAGCTTCTGATTAATTTATGTAGCGTCGGTAGAAGTTGTTTTCGTTTGTAATCGTTTTCTAGATTAAAATCAGTCGAAGCACATTTGCTGCATCGTAGAATCTGATTAGCGTTGGCGATGAATTATCTAAAAAATGAGGGGAAAAAATAACTGAATCTTTCATGCAGGAGGCCGAGCGGGCTGGACTGGAGGAAACAGGAGAGGATTACCCGGACGGCGGGGGACCAGCCCCCCGTCTCAGGACTCTGGATGTCGGGTCTCGAACTAGTTTTGACTTCTACCGAGATCGAAACCCCTCGGTGAAGCAAGACGAAATCAGTATAAAGTCCGACTTTGGCTTGGACGCTAGGAGGAAATTCAGCATTATCAATAAACACGATACCAAGGTTTTTATGCATATGTTATGCACACACAACTTCTATACATATGTACCTATGCATACAGCTTATTGTGCGTTTTCATACGCTCGCAAAAAACGCGTATGGCCTATACATACAAAACTGCATAAACAAGGCAATTTTCCATTTTCGATTTTGTAATTTTCGAGTCTTTTCGAAGCGTTTCCTTAATACTATTATTTATAGCAATATAATAGTGTTATCCTTAAATGCAAGAATAAAGATATTAAGATATAAAGTCCTAATGGCCTAAAGCAAATATGGATGCATATGTGCGTGTGCGTGTGCGTATGTGTGTAAATGGTGCAGCTGAAGACCAAACCAGAATTTGCTCCAAGGTGCAGCATTAATACACGTACTTGAGTTGTGTGAGACTCAGCAGCCACACTCGACCGAAAGTATCGTCACACATGACCTGTAGACGGACATAATGCATGTATAATGATATATGAATTAAAACTGCAAGTGAGTATGTAACTGTGTGGTGTGTTCGTGTAGGGCGGGGGAAGTCTGAGCCTTCCAGGGTCTCCTTTTACCTCGCGTCGGAGTTCAAGTCGCAGATCGAACCAGTTCAGCTGGAAACAACCGGAGGATGATTCTTCCTCGCGCCGAACCAGCGAACTGGTTTCGTCGTCCTGCAGACCGATGGTAATACCATGTCTTGACAACCTCGATCTACCATTTGCAGACGACTCCGAAGTGGTAACCCCGACATCCGATGATCTGGGCCACCCCTGCAATACTCAGTGCTCACCCATGAAACGGTAAGAGCCACCCGTCTGCCGTAATCTGCAGAATTTGTAGCTTCGTTGGAAAGAGACAGACAAGAAGTAATAATTCTTATTTTAATAGAACATGCATGGAAACACTCTTGCTAACTTACTTAGCAACATTCACCCACATGTAGCGCTTTGCCATGAAAATCTCAAAGTACTTATCATCATACAATAGATAAACAAAACTATTTCTCGGCGCCAGGACGAAGTAAATTCAAGAAAATAAATATATTACATATAAGTTGTTGAAAAGAACCGAAAAAAGAAGACATCAGAAGACTGGAGGCTTTTGAGTTACGAGTATGGTGCAGGGTGGAGAAGATTAACTGGACAGAGCGCAGAACAAACGAAGAGGTGCTTCAACAGGTGGAAGAGAGAAGATCTCTTATGGCTACAATAAGAATAAGACAGAGGAAATGGATTGGACAAGCACTGAGAGGTGATTCACTCCTGAGAAATATCATAGAGGGAAGAATGGAAGGAAAGAAAAGAAGAGGAAGACTGAGACAGATGCTACTAGACTGGATGATGTTGGACGGATACGGTAAACTGAAGGAGGAGGTCCAACAGCGTCAGGAGTGGCGCCATTGGACGTTCAACCTGTCCGAGGGCAGAGAAATATGAAGAAGAATATATATGTGAAGTAAACAAGTAAATTTATATGTAATGTAATCATATATTTATTTTAAATTTTGTTAAATTTCTTCGTTTTCTAGTTTTTTTTCATTGGTAGAACATTAGAATGTTTTGAGTTTTAGGACTTTGCTGTTGTTCTAATAACAATGACGTAACCTTCGTTGTTATTGTAATCATGTCGTTGTCGTCATCATCATCATCTTTCTTATTGATTGACTTGAGATCTAGTGGGTGTGCGTGTGTGTGTGATTTGCTGGTGCTGTAGGCCTCGAGTACATTCCATTGGTCGGAGGCTGGAAGAGCTGCAGAGTCGGTTTGGTGCCTGCAGCAGCAGGACCGCTTCTCCGTCTAGGGACAGCAACAGGTGCGCCTTGTCGTTGTCGTCGTATCCAGTGGGAGATGTCGAACAGCCGCCGTTGCAACAGCCGCCGGACAGCCCTCCGCCGATCCTTTCGACGAATCTGACGAACTGCAAACCAGCCAAACCCCCGGAGCCAACGCACTTCCAATGGAACTCCTCATTGCGACGGACTAAAACCAGTTGCAGAGGGAACCACTGCAGGCCCTCGATCACCACTGGACGTGGTGGAGGACACCAGCCGTACACAAGCGTAAGAACCATAGATTCGCAGTATAGCTTTGCAGAGGTGCAACGTAATCGTAATTGTAATCGTAAACTCGAAATGTTTAAAGTGCTATGTATAAGCTAAGCGCAGGGCACCGGGCTATTTACGAGCGCTGTGTCAAGTCAAAGGGCTTGTCCAGAGATATCGTATGAAGACCATATTTCGGTTGCCAGGAGACAGGAGTGAGACTGAGACGGAGAAGCTATTGCATATCCTAGGTCGGGAATGCATTATTCTAGGGGTCTGTTCAAACTATTTTTATTTTTACTGTGTCCATCAAAATAACTTAGATAATCCGTCGTTGGCGATTACGATCGTTCCAATAAGAAAGTGAAAATGATTGTAATTACGAAATGGTGACAGAATGCGTTCATGGATCAATTATTTGCTAATATTTGAAGCTTCATGTTTCGTCCTTGATTCAGGCTTCGTTCAATTTCAAAGCAAAATATCCAGTCATCCTTGGTTTTGTTATCTTCTGAAGAAATAGCAGCTGTAATCAGCTCTGATACACTTATTCCTTCTGAGACCAGGAGCTGGGCTCCTGTAATTATCCGAAATTTCTAAGCGCCGCACAAAAGTTCCATTAGAGAGATCAGCTTACAACCGCAATCAAGTTCGCGCGAGTCAGGTTGTTTGGTTCCAGTTCAGGAAGAGGGGTGGGGAAACAAGCCGGTATCAGCAGCGTGGTTTTCTTAAAGCTTGGTTGAATTGAAACATTACTTGAACCCTTATTCGATTCTGCAGCAGTTTTCCCAGTCGAAACAACTATTTGACTGAAGTTGACTGTTCTTGTTGAATCACAACAACGTAATGTAACTTAACAAAACACTTAGTCGGGCACTTGCTTCCAATAGCATAGTCTCCCGAAAGCGCCTTTCAAGCACCTCCCGAAAGCGCCATTTTTGAAAAGTACCTCGCAAAAGACCTGCTTGTATGACTGTCTAACTGATCTAAACAACTGCGACCTGTAGACAAACAGCAAATGTGTATCCGGGGCTGATTGAAATATTACGAATAGTTAACGAAAGATTGTTCCAAGAGGGAGGTCCGATGCACGAGAGAGCTCGATCAGCTGCTGTTGATAAGGGGGGAACGAAGAACCCGTCAATCTCCACGGTCAGCAGAGCATAGTGATCGGCGACCAGGCTGACCAAGTCTTGAACATACAGCTCCCCCTATGTATGCCAAGACAATGGAACACTTATTGGGTTCTGTCTTTGGCAAAACCTGGACATAAATCCTTGTTCTCCACTCTGTTTGCTTGTCCTTTTTCTCGACAACTAATGAATTGCAGAGCAGATGCAGTCTTTCGTCGGACCAAAACCAAAAGTGTTATTCTTATCACCATCAGTTACGGTTCAGTTCAGCCACTCCTGGAAAAAGGCGTCGCAGGAGTCAGGTGGAGGGAGCGTTAATGACACATTTGTCCTCGCACTTTTCAGACAACTGGGCGAAACTGATGAGAGCTCAGTCTCGTTTCTGCCGCCAGATCCGATCATCCATCAAAATTGATAGATGAAAATTCCAGTAAAACGATTCGCTCTCAGGCAAACTCCTGCTTCACACGAAGAACAGCCTAGTTTCTAGGCAAATAGATTCCTCTATGATTTTGCCAAATTCCTGTTCATTTTGTACCAGTGAGATTTTTTAAGGATCTGCTTTGCTGATTTCTGCTGCCTTCTGCTTCCCTTTGTGTTTTTGATATTGTCATGCCCGCAACTGTTGAGGAGCTGCTTATGCTGGTTTCTCTTCCTAAACAAAACTTACTTTTATCGGAGGCGCGTCCAGAATTTAAACTTAGAGGGGCGAAGCTGTAGCGGAATCTGGGATGTAGTGATAAACAATAAGTAATATATCAATCGGTCAGTTGGGTTAATTAAGTGCGCTGAGGTATGGATAGCAAACTTTGCTTCCGGGCCTTCCAATCTAAGCCTCTTCTGGTTTAGTTTGTGATGAAGAAGCTGCTGTTGCTGCTGTTGATGATGATGATGTTGACGATGATTAATGATGCTGCTGATGATTATGACGATGACGACGATGATGATGATGACGATGGTCTCTTCAGACGTTATGTCCTATGCATAGGATGAGTCATCGAGTGTCGTCGGCAACTGTGATCAGCAACACCATCCTGAATCGGGAAAGGGAAAGGAGCTGATGATGATGATGCTCGACAATCCATTCCTCTGCCGAACACCAAGTGCCAACACCGTCGACCTTCAAGGTATACACACCTGCATGGACACACATACACAGGCATACATAATATAAATGCATACATACACATATACGTACATACATATATACATGAATATATATATACATACATACACACACACTTCCATTTACCTACGCATACAACTCAACAACTACATAAATTTGATTGCCTTACGTCTGTTCAGTTGGGTGGATAACTTATTTATCGTACTAAATGCTCAAGCAGTTTGAGTGTGATGCTTGATTCCACCATGTCACTTTCCAGCCATGTTCAGGCTATACGCAGATCAGCTCAAATATCACATACGAGATATTCATAGAATCAGATTTCTTTTACTTCAGAATGTCCTAATCTAATTAGCTATTGCATTGGTTTCGAGCAGACTTGACTATTGTAACCCATTTCTTACAAATTTTTCGGCACTGTCTTGCCAGAGCCATAACAAAGACCCCTAAATATTAGCTTACTAACATAAAATTACATTCGTTGCACTAGCTGCCCATTGAGCAAAGAATTCATTTCAAAAGCTGTCTTATAGTTCGCGAACTGCTACATTTAAATCAGCCGACCTACCTATGTTTCATGCTCACCCCGAACACCTAATATACATTGCACTCGATCACTGAACACTGACTTTTGCTGTGCCCCATACCCGAACAGTGCTGAGCTCTCGGGCTTTCTCGGGAGCTGGTACAAAGCTTTTGGAATTCACTACCCACTTCAGTTCGTTCCGCCAATTCTTTTATGTCATTCAGATCTAAACTTACGACACATCTCTTCCAACTTGCCTACCCCCACCCCGTAGTCTGGCTTCTGGTTTCTTTGACCTATCAGAATTCGATCCGGTTTCTCCAACGGTTTATAATTTTGGACTGCGATTTTGACTTGAACCAGCCATCGACTGATGCCTTGGACATTATGATAACGGCGCTATAGAATCTGTAGATTATATTAGATTGGGATGTATATATGCACGGGATGGAATGGTCTGACAAGAAAGATGTAAACGTTGTCTCTTAGGTAGCTAAGGTAATCACTCATTAATTAGATGCTTCTTTCTTTCAAAGGGTGCGCGATAATCTAGTGGTGTGCGAGCTGGACTGTAATTCGACAGGTCTGGGGTTTAAATCCCTGCCAGGGCATGAAATTGTTTCTAGATTTCGGCTCCACTTGCGCCCCTAGCCAACTCATCTGTAACGAGTACATTGACCGTACACTGTCAGTGAGAAGATCAGGGGACGAGAGAGAAGACTGACCACCCGGCACCGTATGCCGAGGCTAAGAAAAATGAAGTCGCTAATACTTTCATACCCATGGCTGTCTCAAGTCTAGCTTAAAGGACAACTCTTCTCCCTTTAAAGAGTAATCCTTACATGCGTTGCTGTGTATGTAGTCGAAGTATATATCGACTGAAGCGCAGGCGCGAAAACATCGCTCCCACGGTGAACAGTCTTTCCATTAATTGCACACACATACACACACTTCCATACGACTAACCAACTCTACAGCACAATTTTACGATTAATTGTAGATCTGTCGATATAATCGCAGTAAATTACTTTGCCAGTTTCCTTGCCGTCGTTCTTCTGCCTTTCTATGTGTTTATGTCTGTCCGCATGTCTGTCTTCGTATCCGTGCATCATTCAGGCACCCTTCAATTCATCGATCCATGCGTAGTACTACCTGTCTGTCCACGTATCTACTATCGATCGCATTTTGCGAATTGGAAATCGTCTGCTTGTGTACGGAAGCTCATAAGGGACTGAACTGCACGCTAGTACTACGGCGGTCCTGAAGTACACGTCAGTATGTTGGTCATTAAAGACGACAGTATGTTGGTCATTAAAGACGACAGTATGTTGGTCATTAAAGACGACAGTATGTTGGTCATTAAAGACGACAGTATGTTGGTCATTAAAGACGACAGTATGTTGGTCATTAAAGACGACAGTATATTGGTCCTTAAAGACGTCAGTATCGCAGAACATCAAGTCAGTACCGAATAGCGACAGGTCTCCGTTCACTGGACAACGGCAAGTCTATATACAACAGAGTCAGCGTGGAAATGGGTATCATCTTTGTTAAGGTTGCTCCCCAAATCCTAATTAATAGCTACCCATTATGGACTGAAATGTGAAGCCAATTATACGTCACCGTCATGAGACTGAACAGCCGAAGAAAACTAGCGCATGATAAACGTCAATAATTCTAAAGCTATAGACGAGTTCAGCTTGTTTTCATTTTATTTTTAGATGTTCTTGTACTCAAGGATCTGGTTAAACACGCTTCAGGCAAGAAAAGAGGTTAGTAATTATTCTTTAGACTCAGGTACAATTAAATAAACAAGTGCTCGAATTAGCTCCACGTTCACAACAATTGCATCGATTCCCAGACAAACAGAAGCGTAGAGTAACCGGTCTTGAAACGCGGAGTCGGACGCATAATAATTCGGAATATAATTAAATAACCGATTGAAAACAACCAAAACGTCTAGCTTTCAACGACAACTGTTTTACCGCGCAGTGCCGGATAGCCACCTAGCGAGTTCATGCACATATACATGTGCTCCTCACAGATGCCTCTGTTACACACGCTTTGAAGCGCTACTTCAACCATTGGATTGGAGCTTTGAATAAAAAAGAAGAGAGTATACAAACAATAAATTAAAAATCATTATAAAATTATTTAATGTGTGAAAACATATCTGTAGATCGCATTCTAAAATCCTTATCAGATACTCTTCAATGCATAAATAAATATGTAAATTAAAAAATATATCTGTAAATAAGTAAGTCCGTCAGTCAGACGTTCGATGTGTTCTGCAGGATTTTGTGGCTACGAGAAAGGAATGGACAAAAAGGAGTTCTTAAAAGAGAAGTGTATGCAGTCGCTTTTCGGATGGGAATGTTCACCGGCCTGGTACAAGTTCGCTCATATAGTCGAGCTCTTCATAATGGATGCGTTCGTCGACCTCTTCATCACCATCTGTATCATCATCAACACTGTTTTCATGGCGATGGAACATGACAGCATGAATCCCACTCTCGTTACTATTCTCAAATACGGAAATTATGTGAGTATATCGAGTCGACTAATTAATTATCAGAGGTCAGCGCTCGATCGGCCCGCAGTTTGAAGTCTAAAAATTATGTCAGTAGGCCTTACATTTAGGTTAGAAGTATACTGTAACATGGCATCAAGCACAGCTTACTATTATCAAGTAAAGAAATTATGAATACAATTAACTGCGTCAAAGGTGATCGATATTATTGCCACTATTTACAAGTATAGAATTTAAGTTGGTAAAATAGGTCCGCACTGTAAGAACGCCATTATTCAGTATGGATATTAAGTGATTGGAATGTTTGCTGAAAACCAATGAAACTGTTAGCATTAGCCCAAACGTGTCCCTCGTTCTCATAAGTCTGTTGCGAATTAAAGTGGGTCGGGTCGAAATTATTTGCTGTTTACTCATCAACACGCCTTCCGAAAAACAACATTGATGAGGCAGACTGAGTCATAATGAGCTAGAAAGGTCAGAGGTCGTGACCTGTGACCGACCGATGTGTTGTAGGTTTTTACGGGCATCTTTACGGTGGAGGCCAGTCTCAAGATCCTGGCGCTGGGACTCTACAAATACTTACAGGACAACTGGAGTTGTTTCGACTTTGTTATCGTTATCCTCAGCCTCATTGAACTCGGCCTAGAAAACGTCAGAGGGCTCTCCATTCTGCGATCATTCCGCCTCGTGAGCTGCCTGGCTCTTCTATTGTTATTTTCCATTAGCAACTTAAAAACAAGCATTTATGTAACTCTGCACGATGTGTGTTTGACATTTTTTGGCTAATTTAATTACCTCAAGACCCCTATAGCTCCTGCGCTCGTGTCTACTCTGGAAATTATGTTAAAAGAAAGGAGTCAATTGCTGGGCAGTTGTTGATTAGTTTAAAAATTGCTGCGTGGAAAATTAGCGTTCAGTATCAAATGCATAAATGCGAAATAGTCTTACAATCACAGTTTTAATAGTTAATTAGTGAAAATTTCTCATTTATAAAATCGTTCAGGGCAACTGCTCTAGAAGTCACGTCTACCAGAAAAAAGTGCCAGTTAATGTGGTTCGAACGGTATTCGACATTATTTGTCTGGTCACCAAGAAATCCAGCGTAAACGCTGTCGTAGATGTGCGAAATGGAACCATTTTGTTAGTGAGACATTAATAGCGTCAGGAGATTTGCCACACTAACAAATGCGCTTTAGCCAACAGACATATAATGAAGGTCTGTTGGAGCTGAGAAGCACGACCGAGAAGATTCTATAAACGTCGCAATATTATAACAACAGGTAAAGGTAAAGGCAAGACAGCAGTCCGAAAATAGGCTGCCTTTCTAAGCTATCATGCATTGACCCATACGCATTTATATATAGTATCCATATATAATTATGTAGGCCTAATATACGTTAGTTTGCAAGACATGAGTTTCCGGTCGCCGCATTGGTGTGAGTTAATATGAAACAATAGTTCTGAGTGTGTATGTAGGCCTATTTGTGAGTGTGCTTGTGTTGCACTTTGTAGTTGCGAGTCTTTAAGCTGGCCAAGTCGTGGCCGACGCTGAATCTTCTCATTGGAATCATCGGCCGAACAATGGGTGCACTCGGTAACCTCTGCTTCGTCCTTGCGATTATCATCTTCATCTTCGCCGTCATGGGAATGCAGTTGTTCGGCCAGTACTACTCCTTTGAGATGCGCTGGCACTTCAAGGACTTCCTGCACTCGTTCATGATCGTCTTTCGAATTCTGTGCGGCGAGTGGATCGATAACATGTGGACCTGCATCGTCAGGTGCGGACATCACTGCATCCCTTTCTTTCTGCTCACGATGATCGTCGGCAACCTAGTCGTAAGTATTGTCGCACTCGGATCGATGGATGGTTGGATGGATGGACGGGTTGATGGGTGGATGGATGGATGGATGGATGGGTGATGAGTGGTGCGTGGGTGGATGGATGGATGGATCGTGAATGGGTGGATGGATGGAAGTATAGGTGATATTGCTTTGTTAAGTGGATGGATGGGTGGTGGGTGGATGGATGGATGGGTGATGGTTGGAGCTGATGGATGGATGGATGGGTGGTGGGTGGATGGATGGATGGATCGGTGAATGGGAGGATGGATGGAAGTATGTGATATTGCTTTGTTAGGTGGATGGATGGATGGGTGATGAGTGGAGTGGATGAATGGATGGGTGGTGGGTGGAGTGGATGGATGGATGGATGGGTGGTGGGTGGATGGATGGATCGGTGAATGGGAGGATGGATGGAAGTATGTGATATTGCTTTGTTAGGTGGATGGATGGATGGGTGATGAGTGGAGTGGATGAATGGATGGGTGGTGGGTGGAGTGGATGGATGGATGGATGGGTGGTGGGTGGAGTGGATGGATGGATGGGTGATGGGTGGAGTGGATGGATGGATGGGTGGTGGGTGGGTGGATGGATGGTTGGGTGGGGTGGATGGATGGATGGATGGATGGGTGGGTTGGATGGATGGATGGATGGGTGATGGGTGGAGTGGATGGATGGATGGATGGGTGGTGGATGGATGGATGGATGGATGGACGGACGGACGGATGGACGGATGGATGGATGGATGGCCGGCTTTTAATATCTTTCCGTTTTATCTCAATATGAACAAAATACTGTTTAATGAGTGCTTACCAAGCGCATGACGCATCGATCTATGATTCTTTGCGACGGTACTAATGCCTCCTAACGAATATTATTTAGCAAATACAAGTAACACAGGTCTGCGATGAAATTTTTTTCTTCAAAGTAAATGGTGCTTCTTATAGATTTTTACACGGTCATTTCTGGAAAGATATTGTAAAAATTCTAACACATACAGTTTTGACACAAATTGGGATTTTTTGTTGGAAAGTTCAATTTTTCCGCAGAAATGCTATTTTACATTGAAAACACAATTACAAATACATGCACATAATGAAAAATATATTTTATTATAATGTAGTAACGAAGACACCCGAATTCTTGTTATGTTTTCATAAATGCGAAATTGAACCTCGGCCTGAAAGGGTTAAGTCCGGTTTTTACATTAACGACGTGAAAGGGTTAAGTCTGGTGTATACATTTATGACTGTCATGGCTTCAAGAGGATGTGTTAATTCTCCTGACAGGTTTTGTTATATCTGTGGCGAACTGTTAGTGAAAAAGCAAGAGCGGAAGGTCACGGACTTTGTTGAGAAAGTGTATTTTGCATACTTCGGTGTAAGGCTTGGAGACCAGGACAAGGCATGGGCCCCACATCCAGTTTGTTCCAGTTGCGTGGAAGGACTGCGCATGTGGTCTAAGGGTAAGGTGAAATCTTTTCGTTTCGGAGTGCCTATGATATGGAGGGAGCCCCGAAACCACAGCGATGACTGTTACTTTTGCTCGTGCAACATACAGGGATACAGCTTAAAAAACAAAGACAAAATCTGCTACCCGAACCTGGAATCTGCACTGCGCCCTGTGTCTCATGGACCTGGCATTCCCATACCTTTGCCTCCAGAAAGCCTAAGCGATGTGAGTGGGCCATCGGGGAGTGAGTCAGATGGCAATTCTGATGAGGAATTTCCACACGACAGCAGTGAGCCCGAACTGTTTTCACAATCACAATTGAACGACTTGATTCGAGATCTGGCTCTTTCGAAAGATTCCGCTCAGTTGCTAGGTTCTAGGCTCCAGGAGAAGAACTTGTTGACTCCTGGAACTTCTTTTAGTTGGTTTAGAAACCGAGAGAAAGACTACGTGCCTTACTTTTCTCAAGACGGTGAACTTGTTTACTGCTCCGATGTTACCGGTCTGATGCAAATGTTCAGAGTTCAGCATGAGGCTCACGATTGGAGACTCTTCATTGACTCATCACAAAGAAGTCTAAAAGCTGTTCTTCTTCACAATGGCAACAAATACGCCTCTATACCGGTTGGACATTCCGTTCATTTGAAAGAGAAGTATGACAATTTACCCTTCATCCTGACCAAACTGAACTACAAGAAATACGAATGGACCATCTGTGGCGATCTTAAAGTGATCTCTATGATCCTTGGTCAACAGGGCGGCTACACCAAGTACCCCTGTTTCCTCTGCGAATGGGATAGCCGTGCTAAAGCCAAGCACTGGACTGAGAAGGTGTGGCCAAGTAGGACACTAAAAGTAGGAGAAAAGAACGTGCACTTCGAATCTTTGGTGGAGCCAAGAAAAGTACTCTTACCTCCACTTCACATCAAACTTGGCATCATGAAGCAGTTTGTGAAAGCCCTTCCAAAAGATGGTGATACTTTCAAGTATCTTGCAAGCAAGTTTCCACGGTTGTCAGAAGCGAAGCTGAAAGAAGGGGTTTTCGTCGGTCCTGACATTCGAAAACTCATGAGGGACGAGATATTTAATACCAAAATGAAAGAAATTGAGAGATCGGCTTGGCAATCCTTTAAAGAAGTGGTAAAGAAGTTTCTTGGCAACTATAGAGACAGTGACTTCGAGAACATCGTAGGAAACATGATGAAGAACTTGAAAGCCTTGGGCTGCTCAGTGAGCTTGAAGCTCCACTTTTTGAACTCCCATCTAAGCTATTTCCCAGAAAATCTAGGTGCTGTCAGTGAAGAACAAGGAGAGAGATTCCACCAGGACATAAAGGAAATGGAACGGAGGTATCAGGGTCAGTGGAACGTTAACATGATAGCAGACTACTGCTGGATGTTGCATAGGGAAGAACCGCAAGCAGTGTACAAGAGAAACAGTTCTAAAAGGAGCTTTGAAGGGAAGAAGAAAAGATATTATAAAGATTTCTGACTTCTCGGCACCTGTGACAAACATTTACAAATGAATGAATGAAAAATCCAGCTGAGTTCATGGTAACAATTTTTAAGTTCTTTGTAAATAAGCGTTTTCCACTCTGCTAGGTCTTCCTGGATGTTTGTCTTCACTTGTGGAAAAAACCGTACGTGATAGAGGAAAAACCCGTGCATGTTTGAATTCAGCTAACTGAATACCAATGAAAACACCTAAAACGGTGAAGAAAAAATTTGGAAACCATTAATATGCAGGCCTGTGTAATTTATGTGAATCCCGCTTTTTCAATCGACTTGTCGTATCTGTCGCTATTCTTGCACCAGCTGACGCCCACATGAGGCTTTAGGCTAATTGCGTAAGTGCTGAACACCACTGCACGTGGATTGTAATGTTGCTAAGACTTTAGACACTCTGGGCACTGTGGAGAAATAAAATAAGTCTACTTTCATCGTCGGAGGAGGTCTTTTTTGGATTGGCCTCCGAGGAGAGTTTCAACTCGGCGTTATATAAATCGTCAGTGCGATTACTACGGCTACTGTTTCGCCCATTGGCATCAGCTACATTGTCATTCTCTTGTTTTTATGGAGGTGTGCATTTGCAACGCGTTGTGCTTACACCGTACACCATGGCTCGATTCCCGTTGGGCGGAATACGAAGCATACAACACGTTTCTAAAATTAGTATTGGCCATCGTTGAAAAGCAGCCAATTGTTGTCACACTTGTTTGAATATTCGGGCGCTGTCCATCCTGCTCATCTGTCCCCTGCCATGGGCTTATGCTACGTCACTTACTATGACAAAAAACATGATTTTAGAACAATTAGACCAAAACAAACTTTTTTGCAAGCTTTTTCTTGAACATGTCAGACGAGGCTTTGCTAAACATGCTACCTTGTTGAAATCATTTGCTGAGTTGAGGCTGACAGGGCGCACGGCAATGTCTGTAGGTGTTGAACCTGTTTCTTGCCTTGTTGCTGAGCTCCTTCGGGGCTGAGAGTCTTCGCCACATGCAAGAGGACGAGGGTCCGAATAAGCTTCAGGAGGCGATCGACCGAATCACCCGCTTCACCATCTACATCAAGTCCCACATCACTTACTGCGTCAAGGTCAAGATCCGACACAAAGCTGTTCCGGTCGACTACTACTACGACCCCGACGACAACTTCCTGGCACCAGAGACCGTTCTTATTAACAGGATGGACTGCTCGCAGCCGGTCACCGTAACGTATCCGGCGATTGGTAACGGACGCGTTCGTCAGGCGGATTCCATTCCAGAAGAGGCAGACGAGAGCCCGGAACATCGTAACAGTAAGCTTTACCACATAAAGTAACAACATGCACTAGCATCATCGTGACCTTCACAAAGATAAGCACTGTCTGATAAAATAGGAAGTCGTGTCACATACAGTGTTGCACACGGGTTATGTAACGTTCGTTGCAGAACTGTAGGCTCGGTTAGTCCTAGTTTCTTTGTTGTCAAACAACTTGTTTTCCATCGCATCGGTTTGCACGAGAGATGTGCGCAATGCAAAATCATTCATTCACGACACTGGTCTGATTTGTAGATATTCAGAATTATACGCTTCGACTGGTTAAAGGAACGACAAAGTCGCCTCACGTTGGATACTCACCGGTCTTCCCCTTTGGTTGGTTCCTTATTAAACCTATTCTGTGTCTGTGCTTTAAGTCAATTGTTTGGATCCTTATTAAACCTATTCTGCGTCTGTGCTTTAAATCGATGGAACAAAACTTCACAGTTTAAGAGAACGGCTACACAATTGAAATTACACGTGTAACATCACAAATATTAAACGCCAATACTTTCAAAATGTAACGCTGGTCGCCTGCCTCTGCAGCTCAACTTCAGCAACAGACGGAGGATGGGTGGATGGGTGGGTAGGTGGGTGGGTTTGGATGGATGGATGGATGGATGGATGGATGGCCCTGGGCCCCGCAGAGGAAAATGTGTTGATATGCAAATGCAACTCCCCTTGCAGGGCGATTGCAAGAAATTATTCAGCAAAGTTCTCCACAGAATTTGACCTGAACTTTTTTTGACTGCGGCAATCTGTAAAATCCTTCAAAATTCGTACATACATATACATACATACATACATGCATACACACACATATAAATACATACATACATGCATGCATACACGCATACATACATTGACGTACGTACAAAGATAACCGTCCTGTCCTGTACGTCTCTTCGACTTGTTTTAGTAGTAGTTCCTCAGTTTAACGACAGCTTATGGCATCAAAGGCCGTTGCCGTCGCCCTCCTCCTTTATCTAGGCTTGGGACTGGCACTACCACAAAACAAGGCAGTGGTATTAATTCGACTTGTTTTCTTACTGATTGTTGTGCATAAATAGAGACGCCATCTTGCGAATGATATAAACCCCGTAACTGGTTGATGAGAAATGCATGAACTGTGTTTTTATTTTCTGACAGAACCTGATGAAGAAGTCATCATTCGCGTGAGTTCTTTATGGCTCCTTTCCTTATCCTCCTTCTTCTCTCCATCATCGTTTTTATTGTCAACTTCATTACTGTCATCTTTATCATTATCGCCATCTTTATTATTGTTTCCTGAAATAATAAACGACATTTTAACTATTGTTATTGTTGTTGTTGCTGCTGCTGGTGGTGTTGTTGGTGGTGTTGGTGTTAGTGTTGCTGTTGTTAGGTTTGAGCATATATCAGATACCATGGTGGATGAATGGCACTTTCTGCCTCTCGCCTTGAAAGGTCGTTCGGTCTCCTGGGTCTTTCGTGGTTGCGTTTATTCCTGTCTGGGGGTACTTAGGCGGTGGTTTTTGGTTCCACACGGTCTGACTGGTCCATCGTCTCACTTGATCTTTCACAGGGCTTCATCTGAGAGCCCCTGCTCTGTTGCCGCTAAACCGCCGATTTCAGCCAGGTCCTTTCTCTTTAGGGGGTTACGGCTCATCAGTATGCTTAGTCGAGAAAATGCTTTAGACATTGGAGGCGCTTTGTGCCTGGAGATTTCGTCCAACCGCCTCTGGATGAATCCTGGGAAAACTTGGTAGCCGTGGCCAGATCTGGTTTCTATTTTTCTACTACTGTGCTTGATTTGGGTGTGACCTAGGACCAGGAATTTACCTTTTCAGGAGATGCGGGAAAAGCCAGTCTGACGTGCTTTTATCATCCCCCCCCCAGATTCGCACAATGCGTCGTTCTCTTAAAACTCAAGCTGTCATGACTCTGATGCATGCATTGATATGCACCAGACTTGATTATGGCAATGCTATTTATGCAGGGCTAACTTCTTCCCGCATTAACCAATTGCAGTCTATCTTGAACGCTGCCGCCCGCCCGGCTCATTGGAGGCATTTCTACGTCTGGGTACAGATCCAGCTTTATGCGGGAGTTATTGCACTGGTTGCTGATGCAGAAACGATTGAGCTTAAGATCTTAATGCTTAATTGTTTGGCGGGCTGTGCTCCATCTTGTCTCAGGGAGTTATGTGTCTCCGACGCGTCCATTCCTGGCCGTAGATCCCTTCGCTCCGCTCCAAAGGGTGACCTGATTGTTCTTCTGGTCCGAATTTCCACAGTGCAATATAGAAGCTGGCCTTTGAGAGAAAATGCTATAGGAGGATTATGAAAATAGGATGGACACAAAAGATGAGCAATGCAGAACTATACAGACGGATACATCTCAAAGAGAACTTGATGCAGAAGGTAATGCAGAGGAAACTGGGATTATTTGGTCACATTTGTAGAATGAGCAATGGTAGGAAGGTCAAGACATTAGTGTTCGGAATGATGGATGGACCAAACAAGAGAGGACGACCCCACAAAGAATGGGTAGGCGACATAATCGAATGGTGTAGAACATCACTCCAGGAGCTGAGCCACGCCGCACTGGAAAGGCAACAGTGGACGAACATAGTGAAAATGTCATCGGACACTTACGGGCGTTGTACCCATGGTTTATGATGATAATGAATAGAGAAGCTTCGCTGAGGTTGATCCAAATTTGTTGAATAGGTTGTCTAGCACCCAACGACATCAGCTCCTTGGTTTTTCTTTACCTCTGTTCTGTAAAGACTTGGAAACCATTTTTTTCGATCCTGGTTTTCTGTCGTTAAGTCGGGAACGTCTCTGATGAGGTGCTATATGAATCTTCGATAACAGTTACCATTACTTTTACAATTATATAGTATAGAGTAAAACTAAATAAAAACTATTGCTGATCTTTTTGAGATCTTTTTCTGCTTCAAGTCGAACATCTTTTATGCAGCATGGGAACATAGCTGTGTTGGACTCGTCACTTTGGAGTGGCTTGACCAAAAACCTTAAGACGACAGCTAAGCATTCCCATTGCCTGCAGTTGGTCTAAGGTTGAAAACAAATCTGTTAAATGAAGATTTGATGCCTTGGCACTGTTGAGTGGGGAAGAAGGTTCTTTAAGTGGTGCTATATTAATGTTGGACTGTGTAACTGTTGTTGTTGTTGTTCCTGTTTCAGAACAACGAAGACTGGCAGAATACATGGACGACGACCCGCAGCCTTATGTCTGAACCGTCGACGCTTAAGATCAGCAAAGCGTCTTCGCCGCTCAGCTGCCCCCATTCGTCAACGTCTCGGTCCAACTCGTCGTTGTCCAAGGAAAGCCTTGGCAGTCCTCAGAGTCTTCTCTCGTCCGGCAGCGACTACTCCTTCTCCCGCGACGAGACGGCCAGCGGGGCTGCGGCGGGGGCCGAGAAGCCCCTAGACGGCCCCGAGATCAACGAGGTGAACGTCGTCTTTGTCAAATACCCTGACGACTGTTGCCCGCGCAGGTGCATGACAAGCGGCACCTGGTGGGAGGCCATCGAACGCACCATGGTCGGACAGATCTGGTGGAAGCTGCGCTGCTATGCCTTCGCACTTGTCGAACACCCCTACTTTGAAACGTTCATCATCATCATGATCCTTGCCAGCAGTCTCGCTTTGGTGCGTCAATTCAGCTTCTGACAAATGAAGACATAAATGAAATGGAAAAGAAATCAGTAAATAAGTAATTAAAAAAGTTAGCAAATGCAAAATGAAACAAAATTGCAGCCAACCAGCAAATAAATACGTAATTATAATTATTTAGTTATCTGAACAGCATTGCAAACGCGTGAATATTCTGTTCTTAATATCATTTAACATCTTTACAGCTAGCCCAGAGAGCGCCTGTGATTAGTTTGTCTTGAGCGACGCTCTATAGAGATGTATGATTACAATTACAATTAGGCATGTCTATAACAGTTTTTGTATGTTTTTAACTACACATTTATGTTGCGGCTATCACAGCATGAGCATACTATATAATCATGATCTTAAAAATTCGGTATCGAATGCTCAGTTCGTCCGTTATCAAAAGCCTTTCGAGAACGTTCCCCAGAGCCACCTACGAGCAATACATACACGTACACTGATTGGCATATGATACAGGCTGTACCGGCCATTAATGGCACATGATACAGGTTATACCGGTCATGAATGGCATATGATACAGGCTATACCGGTCATGAATGGCACATGATACAAGCTGTACCGGTCATGAATGGCACATGATACAGGCTGTACCGGTCATGAATGGCACATGATACAGGCTGTACCGGTCAGGTACCGTGTACCATTTGTGACTCAAAGGACACACTCTTCCGGAATAACTCTTAAACTGATAACGGAGCGACACTTAACTGAACTGCTCATAGGATCATTCTCACTCTTATTGTCTCCTATTGATTGAGTAAACCGCTTTAGAGATCTGGTAGATTGATTGAATGATTCCGTTTTTAAAAGGCATTGCTTCGCTGATAAAGTCATTGTTCTCATGGTCGGTTTTAAGGCGGTTGAAGATCGTGACATTGAAGTGAAGCCGAACTTGAGGTCTGGTCTGAAGATTCTCGACAAGGCTTTCACTATCATCTTTGTCTTTGAAATGGCCGTCAAAATGGGCGCTTATGGCTTCAAGAAGTACTTCACGGATGCCTGGTGTTGGCTTGACTTCATCATCGTTGCAGTAAGTCGTCCTTCGTTTTCAAAGTTCCTTCATTACCAAACCGATATACACCGTAACGTTCTTCGTCTGAAAACAACATTAAGAAGCTATGCAACCAGTAACTTACTGTAAAATACGAAAGAACTTATAAGTTCCTGTGATTTAGTTTCATAGTAAGTTACACTGAAAGTCTAGGAAGACAATGGGTAAGAGAACCTTTCGGTGCCTGAACCAAATGTTTCCACTTCCTGAATCCACCCGGTCTTCCGAATCTTTGTTGGACCTGTTTCCAGATCCTTATATCTCGAACGGCTCTTTCTCGCCTGGCTGATCTCCTGGAATTGATCGCATCACGTAATGGCGTTGATATATACAGCGGCTAATGCATTGTACATTATTATCACGGGGCTAAAAAATCTAAACAGTAAATTAATATTATTAATTATTAATTTCTATGGCGCCGATGTTTTATGAACAAGGCACCGTGTGATGGCGCATCAAAAACCAAGCTGTAATCTGGTTAAATGCAGAAAATAAGTCTCCTAAGACAGAGGCAGCCTATGGTGGATGAGCAGTTTGAAAAAGGTAAGTCTTACATTGAGAACGAAATGACAGAAGCAGAACAAACAGATACAGGAAAAGAGTTCAAAAAAAATTACGTCCAGCAACCGAAAAAGTTTGTTCATCAAGAACAGCTTTAGTCTTAGGTGTAACTAGATATGAAAAGGCAATCAGATGAACTGGTTGAATACGATAAGTCTGAGAAATGAGGACTGATTTTAAGTATTGCGGTTAACCAGCGTTCAGTGTTTTATAGACTTAAGCCCAAATTTCAAACAAATCCTTTGTTGGATAGGAAGCTACTGCAAAGATTCAAGAACAAGGTTTATGTGCTCTCTGTTGCCATACAGCCTAGGTCTCAAAGTATTCGTTAGTGAGTTTACGATTTCGATTCAGCAATCATGAATAAGCTGGTACCCAGCGCTTAGGCTTTAAATAGCCCTTTAGGAATGTTTGAGCTTAAGAGTACTAGTGCACACTGGCCGTATAATTATCGAGATGTGTTGATGTGGTTGTGCGTATGTGTAGATCTCTCTCGTCGGCTGGTTTGCTGAGGACTCGAAGGTCGGCAACATGGGGGCCTTCAGAGCCCTTCGCACACTGAGGGCTCTGCGACCGCTGCGGGCTGTTTCACGATGGGAAGGCATGAAGGCAAGGCTTTCCTGCTTCACTTTTATGGATTTATCTATAAAAACTTCGAAAAAAATTATATAGGATATATCTTCTTCTTTTTCTCCTCCTCCTCCTCCTCCTTCTTCTCTCTTCCGTCAGGTGTGTGCCGACGATGAGGTTTGAAAAATATGTTCATCTTGTTAAACTTCTCAGTCCTATACCAGGTGGTGACCTCTCCTCTACTGGCAGGATAAGGAAGCCGGTGCGCCAATTAATTGGCCTCGTTCGCCCTAAGGTGTCCTTCCAACACCTGCCTCCTGTGTTAGCCAGTTGTTTTCGGAGTTCCTTGTGAGCTTGTCTACCTCATGTGTCGCCCTAGGTGGTTCTTCGCGACTGATTGCATAGCTCCACCAAGCAATCTCCTGCTTGGCTGTTCACCCTTCCACCACTATGAAGTGCAGGTTGGACTTTGGAAGGGATGTAGGAAATATAGTACACCTTAAAGATATAAAGAAGTTACTCGTGACCAGAAGAACCTCATTGACACAAAACGCTTCTGGTATCACAATAATTATACTGATTAAGGCTACGTTTTAGATATTTACAATGCGGTTATTTAAATAACGCCGCACAGACACAGAGGCCAAAGCACAAGGCGTCGAACACCAGCTGGAAGTTAATATTCATTACTATTTTGGTCATTGGTCATAGAGCCGAAATCTGGTCAACCTGTTGTGAGTTTCGAGCCATGTTATCTTTATACCAATCGTAACTGTGTTTGGCAACATGATTCTGTTATCGCAAGAACGGTGTTTGAGGTGATCTGGTGATCGTCTTTTCCAGGTGGTAGTGAACGCTCTTATCCAGGCGATTCCGGCCATCTTCAACGTGCTGCTCGTCTGCCTTGTCTTCTGGCTCATCTTCAGCATCATGGGCGTCAACCTGTTCTCCGGCAGATACGGACGCTGCCTCGAGAACGGCGCCAGGATGACCAACACGACCATAACGAGAGAGTTGTGCACGAACGACACGAACATCAGGAACCTCACGTGGTTCGTGCCGAAGATCAACTTCGACAACGTCCTCATCGGATACCTGGCTCTATTCCAAGTGGTAAGTGAAGAGTACACTTGGAGGATACCTTACTCTTTTACAAAGGTAAGTTTAGGTACATTCGTATGATAATCATTTCCTTATAGTACACTATTTGCGTCTAATACTATAAAATTTAGTCTTAATTAATCTGATATAATATACGGAGTTGTGAGAATGCACTAAATTGTAAAGTAGACGGTAAAGTAAGCAACTATCAACCGTGGACAGGCAATCATCAGTTTGTTGCTGTGTGTGAGTTTTCTTGGTAGCGTGGCCATTTTCTATCTTTTGATTGCCTACTAATCAGCAGTTACTCTTACCACGTGCCTCCTGACTCTTCCTCCTCGGTCCCGACTGCAGGTATTATCTAAATGATTATGATAATTGACTGTTGTTTAACTTGGAAGCGATGCATCATGCTACAGTAATTGTAATTCTAATTAATATAAAAATTTATATATATATGATAGGGTGTTCCAAAAATTGTGATAAGGTGTTAAAAAATATAAGGTGTTCCAAAATTGCATGAAAATTTTATTTGCCAAATTATTAGTCTTATCCACCAAAAAGTGTTTGTGAGCATTTAAGATTACCTATAAAATATTAGCACAATTAGAAATTATTTAGAGCATAGAAATTTCTAGATATCTTGTCACTTCAGCGCATAAAGTGCATGCATATTGTTTTGCGACAAACCTGTTATCATCAGATCAACAATTAGTTTCTAAAAACTTTGTCTAAAATCAGCAAATATCACGCAACTAAATTTTTTTTAGATTTTCGGAGATCTTCAGGACCTCTAGATATTTTCTAAACTTTCTGAAATTTTGCATATGTAGTAATAGTGAGTCAAAAGGAAACTTTGTGGATAATGAGGCTACATTTTCAACACTTTTTGGGATACCCTTATATATATATTATGTATATTGTCATTATACTACATGCTGGCCTGAAAGTTGAGTATAGCTAATTAATTTTTAAAGATAGCAAGAAACCAAACTTTCGGCCATATTGCTGTTCTTATCATAATTTTACAGGATATTGTATGTCCAGAAGCGACCTGTCGACATGCGCTACCTTTTAGATTATTTAGCCTAATATCTTATAATCATGCTCTTGTACACACACACGCACACACACACACTCAACATATATATATATATATATATATATACGTATGCTTATTATATTTTATATCTCTTGTTCGTTTTCCAGGCAACGTTCAAAGGGTGGATGGATATTATGTACGATGCAATCGACAGCGCTAACGATGTATGTGATTGAACTCTTTATCAGTAACCTTATAGTTAGTAGTTGGCAAAAGCAAACTAATTATACTGTAACAGTGAACATTCAGCATTTGCAATACGTCGGTTTAGTAACAGTTTGTTTTACATCCTTAAAATTACTATAGATACTGATGTTGTCTAAACTCTCGTAGACATGTTTGTCTGCTGGGATTCTTATCTTCTATACTCGTGTAAATTAGTGTCTGGTGTTAAGAGCACAGGTGCTAACGATGCTATATTCATCTGGAAAGTCAGCCCACTGTGGTCTATTTGCGCCCGGCCAGTCAGCCAGTTTGGCTCTGATTTTTAAGGATACGAAGAGGCATCTGATTTGCTCTGTCTGAAGTTACTGATTTGTTAAGTCATTCATCAGCTGCTGTGACTTCAATAAATAGATTGGTAATCAGCCGTCATTTGAGAATCGTTCGCTGATGTACCTCTACTTCGTTCTCTTCATCGTCTTTGGCTCCTTCTTCACGCTCAACCTCTTCATCGGTGTCATCATCGAGAATTTCAACATGCAAAAGAAAAAGGTATGGACCCCATACAAGTGTCTGGTAAAGTGTGTTTGAGAGGCTCAAATATGTATGCCGAGCATTGCAGTGGAGCACTAAGCGTAATAGTAACCGTGTGACACTGACAGATACCATAGTATTAGGCCTATCTACCTAAACGTGCATGTCTTAGGCCTGTCTGCATGAGAGTTAAACCGCTTAAGTTTATATAACTGCGTACCGCTGAGTGAGGTTCTCTCCACAGTGTTTAAAAGGTGCAAACCGCTTTTAAAGGGCTTGAAATGTGAATTACATATTTCCTTACAGTTGTTGAAGAGCACTGAGTGGGTATATTCGTATGTAGGCTTAGTTACAGAGTTTAGGAAAGAGCCCCATCTTTTGCATTTATTGAGTTTTGTTTTACTTTGACGTCTTCTATTTGCCAACACATTGAAGTCCAAAAATTGCAAAACGATAAACAATGATTGGGTGTAAGCGTGATATTTTTCGTTGCTGCAGCGTAGTAATCGTAATCGTAATTCCGAGACTTCTATAGCGCCAAACGAAAGCCACGTCACGGGGACCAGCTTATTCTCAGGCTCTCAGTCAAAACAAAATTGATAGGCAAACAGGGTCCGGTTCCAGGTCGAGATCCAAAAGTCAGTCAGAGAGACAGGGTGGCAGCTACGGTGGTGGTGTTTTGGATTGGAGTGATAAGCCGGCAAGTGTTTGGCAGACCAAGAGTGTTTAGATAGCACGGATATATCACACGAGTGCTGTTGCGCTACAACATTGGTCTGACGTCTGCAGTTATTCATGTCCAGACTTTTTGCTGATTCAGATGGTTTGAAACTATATACGAAGGTCAAGACATTCTCGAGTTACAAAAGACGCTGATTCTTGCTGACGATATCAATTTTATAGATGTGTGCGCACAGAAGTTTTAGTGTCATCGAAAAAGTAACTGTCATAATTGAATCGTTTGAATTAATATACTAAAGGAAATCTAAAAGACTTTGTATCATTCCTCGAGTGAAGGTTACGCTAGAAATTGGAAGAATCTAAGATTGGAAGCTTGGTTTGCAACTTTGAAAAGTCGTCGACATTGGGATCGAAAAACTGCCTGTCTATGAACATAATTTTACAATCATGTTATGGTTTCCAGTGATTCAAACGACCTCACGCCAGTTGGCTGTGCACTACACATAGGTCATGCATAATGCATTACATAGGTCATGCATTACATAGGTCATGCATTACATAGGTCATGCATTACATAGGTCATGCATTACATAGGTGCATCGTGGTACCGAGATATCAGATAGTTTGCACATTACGACTTCACTACAAACCCTCGAAATTACTCGAACACCTTTAAACCCCTATCGGTGGCATTGATAACGTTTTCAAATAAGTTGAAGTGCTGTTGGGGTGCGATTGCAGCTGTGGTTATGTGATTACGTGCTGAGTAAGGCGATGTTGTTTAGATCTCTGATTTCCTCGTTTGCATACTAGGCTGGCGGTTCGTTGGAAATGTTGATGACT
The DNA here is from genome assembly GCA_964023275.1 of Norana najaformis. Lineage (NCBI taxonomy): Eukaryota > Metazoa > Annelida > Clitellata > Crassiclitellata > Hormogastridae > Norana > Norana najaformis. The sequence goes on from OZ029917.1 coordinate 25,563,906, forward strand.
GAAGACCAGAAGAAATACTACAACGCCATGAAGAAGCTCGGATCCAAAGAACCGACGAAACCAATTCCAAAACCTAAGGTGAGCTTCGTCGAATCCAAAACCACTGACTGTATATATTCGTTCACCTTCAGTGTAAAAGAAGCGCGTGAGACACATCGGAGTGTTGCTCTTCATCTTGCCTATCCCATCTCGCTTACCGAATACAATTACTGATCATTGGTTAAGCGTTGGCCTTGTAACGAGGAGTGTGCAAGTTTGACCCTTCTTAGGTAGTACGGTCACTATGTAAAGGCCTTCAGCAAGTTTATTAACCAACTATCGCTTTCATTCATTTGTTTCAGTCATTTATTTTATTAATCCACTTCCAATAAAACATCATGTTTGCATTACTCGAAATATCTCTGGGATACCAAAGATAACATTGTGCCATCAATGAATGTCTGGTCATTAGATACCGGCGACATATAAATAACAGAAATCATAATTAATATAAACAAATAAGAAAATATAACATAGGCTTAGAAAGGAAATGTGAATAAGGAGAAATAAGGAAACGACTGACTCGTGTTTGTCTGGTTTCAGCTGATGTGCCAACTGTTCTTCTTCCAAGTGACGAAGAACCAGAAATTTGACATAGTGATCATGATCTTCATCCTGCTCAACATGATGACGATGGCAATGGAGCACTATGACGAACCGAAAGAGTACAAGGCCGTCCTTGGTCACATCAACAGCATCTTCATCGTCGTCTTCACGTTCGAGTTCATCATGAAGCTTCTCGCTCTTAGACAATACTACTTCAAAGAACCCTGGAACGTTTTCGACTTCGTCGTCGTCGTCGGCTCCATTCTCAGTAATTCGCTCATTTTCAAAATTATCACTAATGCACTCGTCGTTAGCAGACTGGATTTCTCATGCAGTATTGTATTTGTCAGCCTTTTAATGAACACGCTGTACTAGATGGGGCGGGGAAATTTGAACTTGCATACAACTCAGACGTGCTTTCATGGACATGCGCAGTGTATTATACTTTTGCCTCAGACGAGTCTAGACATGTTCAGGCAGAAATAGGTCTAGGCTTCAGAGAGCTAGATGTTTTGTCTGTACAATAGAGCTGATGTTATACCTTCATTGTGATGAAGACTGAGATTTATAATACCATTGGCTGCCAGTCATCCCTATCTCTTAGACTGTACTGCGCTGCCTTAAATGCTGGCTATAATATCTTGTACGAAGAATTAAATTGTCTATTGCTACGTAAATTCACGATTGCAGCTTTTCTTTTGATATAGGACCTATTGAATTGCGTCTTTTCATGAAAGTCCTTTATCACAGAAAATCCTACAAATTATTATTCTCAGCTCTATATGTAATTACTTCGAAGACCTAACATTAAATCTATCTTCATATATCATATATCTCACTCTAGCCTATAAATCTGTGTTTGCCTGAACACGTCTAGGTACGTTTTAGGCAAAAGTATACTACACTGCGCATGTCCACGAATACATGTCTGTCTGTCTGTCCTTGGTCACATCAACAGCATCTTCATCGTCGTCTTGTATGGGGTTAAAATTTTCCCACGTCATTTAATACAGCGTGTTCATAAAAAGGGCTGACCGCATGTTTAATATACTACAGTTTCTTCAACATCTATTACTAATGCGCTTCCGTTGCGGCCAACCTTCGCCAAACAAAATTAGACGAGCCATGCGCTTGATGTTATGACTTCTGTGTCCTGTGATATAATAATTCGCTTTCGAAATACGCAGTCTGTGAGGAACGATCGTTTGACTTCTTGAGATCAAGTTTAGAATATTTTACTCTGGCGACAATTTCAGTGTATTAAGCTCAAGTACCAGCAAATAGGGCAGAGTTCAGAAGGGAAAATAACCTACGAGCGATTATTGCTTAACGTGTTTCAGCCTAAACTCTTACTAGCTGTATGTGTGGCCATACAGCTTATACAGACTTTAAATGTTCCCAAGTAATAGCACACAGTAAAAGCGTTGTTAGTTGGTGGTCACTACTGCTACTTCTAATCGAACCTAAATATATTAAGGAGTCTCCTGGACACACGGCTGTAGTAATTTATAATATAGTGAAGCCAGCGTCTCCTATTCGCTCTTATGAACTCGTTCAAAAGTGGGATTCACAAAGCTTTCATACGAATCTGGTTGTTATCTTTTAGCGTGGGGACTGTCCGACCACATGGACAACCTGCCCATCTCGCCGACCCTCCTGCGTGTCATCCGGGTCTTCCGCGTCGGTCGTGTGCTTCGCCTAGTCAAGTCGGCCAAAGGCATCCGGACGCTGTTGTTCTCACTAGCCGTGTCGATGCCTGCGCTGTTCAACATCGGTCTGTTGCTGTTCCTCGTCATGTTCATCTACGCCATCGTTGGAATGTCGTCGTTCATGCACGTCAAGCACACGGGCGGCATTGACGACATGTTCAACTTCGAGACTTTCTTCAACGCAATGATCATCCTCTTCCAGACGTGCACCTCTGCCGGGTGGGATGGCGTCCTCGCTGGACTCATGAACGACAAGCCGCCCGACTGCAACCTCACGGTCACCGAGAACCGGCCGAACGGCGACTGCGGCAACAGCGCCCTCGGCATCATGTACCTCGTCTCGTACCTGGTCATTAGCTTCCTCGTCATCATCAACATGTACATCGCCGTCATCCTCGAGAACTTCAGCCAGGCGACGGAGGACGTCCAGCAGGGACTGACCCAGGACGACTTCGACATGTACTACGAGGTCTGGGAACGCTTTGACGAGAAGGCGACGCAGTTCATCGGCGTGTCACAGCTGAGCGAGTTTGTCGACGCTCTCGAGGACCCTCTCCGACTTCCGCTGCCCAACCACTTTAAACTCGTCTCGATGAGCATTCCCATCTGCGAGGGCGACCGCGTCCACTGCGTCGACATCCTCGACGCCCTGACCAAGAACTTTCTGGGAACTGCTCCCGATGCGGGCGAACTGGGCGATCTGAAGAAGGGACCGGACAAGGTGGACTATCACCCGATCAGCACGACACTTAAGAGGCAGCGCGAAATCGAAATGGCCAAGCTGATTCAACGGACTTGGCGTAACTATCGCTTAAAAGAACGTTTACCATCGGATGAATCCGCCGACGGACCAGAACTTCCGGTCGAAAAGAAACCGGAAGTAATTGAAATGGCTGACATCACGACGGAAAACAACAACCGTTGTCCAAGGACGCCAGCCGTCGAGATAGTGATTGTCGATGAACCATCGGTGGAGGAGTTTACTTAACCAAAAGCATTCCGACACGATGAGAATAAATAGTCTGAAAAGGTGCCAATGTATCCATATAAGTGCCGCTTAAATCGTCGTTGCCAGGTGGCGTCTGTGCATGTTGCGTCTGGGTGTTTGGTTCCACATTCGCCTCGAATTAAGAAAGACCCGGAGGCGACTTATACGTGGCAGATTGTTGTCTTTGTTATCACGTGATCTGATTGCGTCATCTGAGCTGGCTGTGTGGTGACGTTTCGATTTTGCTTGAAATTATGCGGGCTCGTAACGCAACGCGAGAATGTTAACTAGTAAAAAAGGAAATGCGAAAACTGTGTAACTCCAGAAGGAAGCGTAACAGTAGTGTAGGTGTAACGCGCGAACTGTGTAACACGTGAGAGTAACGGAGAGAATTGTATCCAAATTTTAGCAATGCCAGAAATTATGCGTGACTTAGATGCTGTTTGAAATCGAGTCTCCTAATGTGTGTAAGCGGGATATTGGTAGCACGTGATCTCAAACGCAACACGCTAATGGATATAGGTCTGTGTCGGATCACATACGTTGACGGCGCTTAAGGAGAGAGGATTTTACTAAATACTTCGTGTTTGGTTATTCTTAACATCTATGTGATTTGATGTGGATCTTTCTTTCTCCAGAATGCAAGCTCAAGTTTTGCCATTTTTTCTTGTGCTCTATTTAATCTCGTAAACTGACTCGGGTAGTGTTGTTAACGGTATGATCGTTCATATTGTTTTCATTTCACGCTGACTGCTTTCCGCGCTGCAAAGGGTTGTAAACCATCGCAGGGAATCTCGTCAAAAGGTCACTGGGGCCGGCTCTGGTTTGTCCCCTGAGAATTGAGCAACAGGGGCCACGTATGAATAATTTCGGCGTTCTATTCACGCGGTAACTCGCATTTACCATAATTTGTTATAAATTACATGATCACGAAAGTTCGTTTTCAAACGTGTAAACATGGCGAAGGCTGTCGCTTTAACACCGACTGTGGGAAGGGGTCCTGAAATCATCAGAAGACGCATTGAAAATAATCGAATTTATATTTACACTTATCTTTATGATCGTTTTCACCCTTTGGTTACACTTTTGTTTAATTTAAAATCCATTGTTGTGTGTTATTTTTTTATTTCCAAGTTTACGACTATTCGAAACATGGGGAACACGACTTTTCATACATAGGCTACATACTGTAGGTGGTGGGTGGAAGTACTAAACATGTGGTTAGCATGCGAATAGAACACCGTATGAAACTACGATTAAAATATGTTAGTAATAATCTCTCTGGGCGCAGTTGTATCCCTGCTAGATTGATCTCGTAAAGCTACCAATGAGGATTGATTTTATAAGTTTGAATAAGCTAACAGCTGGCGGATCATTAATTTATTTACTTAAAAGATGCTTCTGTCTATCTTGGGTTGCTTTGCTTTGTGTTGGGTCTGTTATAACGTCTATATATGAGGTATTGTGGCGATTTAGTTTCTTTAGCCTAGCTAGAGCCTATACTGAAAACTGTGTACGTTTTAAAAAAATTAAGTTCTGTATTCATTTGCCATGATAATATGAGATGTATGTTTGCTATTTTCTTGTGCCCTATTCAATGTTTAGATAAGATGGCAGCAAACAAGGGTCGCTATGTATAAATGTCTCGCCCAGTCTCGCAACTCATGGCCTAGGCCATCGACTTAGAAAGGAACATGCAATGCAACAGCCATCTAACCACATTCAGCCGATTGTAAAGAGCAGTGGCTTTTACTCTTGAGTTGCATGACTTTCTGCTTTAATGCGTTTAAGCTGAAAGCTGGTGGAATGTGCGTTGATACGCGATTAGTCCGAAGACAGGTGTGCTTAGACGTGTCCAAACCGTTAACAGGGCAACGGATGCCTAAACCTGTTACCATGACAACCAGTGTGCTTGACAACCAGTGTATCCAAACCCGTTACCAGAGCAACAGATGTGTCATTGCCTGTTACCATGCACGTCAAGATTGCGCGGCCCAAGTGCACTGGACGATTACCAACAAACAACTCCGTCTGTAAAAGACAGCATAGTCTTGATTCATAGTTCGACTCGGAAATTCACTATAAGTTGTTAGGATTAGGGAAACACTTAACACAACTCAGAAACCATAAATAGATCTCAACTTTGTTTTACTCAGACGCTGACTTGGGGAAAATTCGTTCATATGCGTTGAATTTATAATCGTATATTTCTTTGAAAATACTCTTTTAAATCTAAACATTTTAGACTTATAAATAAATGCCTAGGCGACTTTTCAGTATTTCCGCAGCGTATGTTAGGCCAGATGCCTTAGTAATGAATGAATATTCATTAATCAGACAGACGCTTCGATTACTTCTTCTAAAAGTCTAAATCCGACTTTCGATTAACTGTTCAAACATTAGGTCTAATTAAGATGTCTGTGCAAAATCGATTCACGATTTTATATTACGATGCTCAGTTGGTCTCTTGAAGGGATTTGCTAAAATGGCAGGAAATCTACGAAACAAAGGTGGTCCTATTTAGGATACTGATAATTAATTGGGAGCACTGTAAATATCGAACCTTTCATTCAGTAATTGAATTAATGAATATTGACACATATTTTTCATTGATATTATTGTTGTGGTTAATATTAATATTAATTTTATTATGTATTGCTAAAACTTATATTGTTATTTATTAATATATTATTGATATTAACAATATTGATATTACTGTTAATTTTAATATTTGTATCATCATCAGAAAGAGCAACAACAAGCGCATCGCAATCTCCTTAATTCCTGTTACTATTATTACTATCACTATCATCATCATCGTCGTCGTCGTCATCATCATCATCATCATCATGGTGCTATCATATTAATCTTTTCTTACTAAACCTTTTAGTCTTCAGTTAATTTTAACAATCGATCCTTTTACTACAAAAAATGTGCAATATTCGATATTAAGTTAAAATAATCTATTACTACCCTAATTAAACAATGTGTTGTGAATTTTGTGCAGTTTGCTTAAACTCATTTTCAATTCGACGACGAATGACTGAAGGTTGTGAACTTCTCTGGTAACAAAAATAGCATATGTTTGAAAATCTAGCTTTGTAGCCGCTACTCTTAAATAAAAAGTAGATGTTTTTTCGCTCTTTCCACTTTAACAATTAAACTGCTCCTGTCCTCTGTGAGTTACGACGAGACAAAGCGCTACCTTTGGGCGGCGAATGCAATGCAGAAGCGCCACCTACCCACGGGGAGGGGAAACAGATTGTTGTTGTGATAGGCTGTTGGTGCCCATCGTCTGTACGGCTGATAATTACTGGCTACATGTATGCGTGTTTGTACTAAATGACTTCATTTCACCTAAATCTGCTTTTCTATTTAATATGCAAACGTGGGTCACGTAAGGTCGTTTGATTTCTGCTGTACATTGGCCTCGGCGTGTGTGTCTGTGTCCGATGATTGTTCGTCTTCTCTACGCAGCTTAATCGGTCGAAGGAACTGTCTATATATATATATATATATATATATATATATATATATATATATATATATATATATATATATATATATATATATATATATATATTACAGAGCAACATATATGCTGTATGTCTAAATGCATAGTTTAAATCATACAAACATTATTATTTTTAATAAACGTTGCCTCGTGTATCGTGTTGCGTGTTATAAACTAGATCGGATAACATAAGTTTATATATAACAGTAGAATATGATTTCATATAATAGATTCTTACCTAATCGGATAGGGGTTGATTTGATCTGAGCCAACCCAATCCAATATAATCTGATTTGATCGGATCCTATTTAATCCAACCTCATTTGTGCTATTCTGATCTGATCTCAACTAATCTGAAGACATGTTGGCTATTGCGCCATTGCGCTCAGCCGTTAGACACATGGCGTGTTAAGAAATGTCTTACTTACTATTATCATAGAACGCTGTAGTCATGAATTGATGATGACCTATAGAAGCGAAACTGTAATCTGTGATCGTAATTTGTTCAAGATGTCTGGTCTCGATGGGATGTGGCAGAAGACCAGAAGGCGCTAACTAAGGAAACTGGGAAGAAAAGCCTGACCCTGAAATGATAGTAATGTTAATAGTTCAAATGTTGGCAGTACTTGAACAGACAGACGCACAGAGGTTTAACCAGACGGAGAGAGAATGCTTTGTTTAAGGGCGACGAAGTGCTCGCTAGGGCGGTAGAGGACTTGGATGATTGGCCAGATCGATTAGTCAGTAGAGGAGAGGGAGATAGAGATAGATAGAGAGGGGGAGAAAGAATGAGAGAGACAGAATGAGTGAGAGAGATGAGGAGGAGATTGCTTGACATTGCGACGTAGAAGGTCTTGGGGAAATTTAGTTAATTGAACATAGTAGGTCAGTTGAACGAATGGGAGTTGGACGACGGAGAATTGATCGAAGGAGAGCGTTAAAGAAGTTTTTGGAATAAGTAGAATAGAGAGACAGCTAAGATTTGTTTGTGAATAATTGTGCACATAATTACAAAAAATATCGAAAATAAAGAAAAAAGTCATCAAAGCAGGAGTTGTCATTAAGAAAGGTTTCGACTCGGCAGTTAAATTTATGAGCTCGAAAAAGTGGTTGTTAACTGAAAAAAATCTAAGTGTGCCAGCAGCCGAATCCACCCGAACACAGATTTACCGTTGCACAACTAAACTCAAATTGTCCCGACATCTAACACTGGATTTAGCATTTTTCTTAGCTATAAGTGTTTACACTCAGGAGACTTGGATCGACAAAGTGTTTGCTAAACTATTCAAAATTAGCTGTAAACCTCCTAAAGTGACACCTCCGAAATTCCCATGTCTCATAGTGGAGCGTAGGGGAGGTGGTCGTTTCCTACTCTTATGGTCTTCAACTGGCAACCAAGTCCCTTTGGAGTGGCTTATTCCGTTGGTGGAAGAGATGAACGGAGCTGAGATAACGCCGCATGCTCGAGTCTTCTACTGCGTTCGTCGACCATGCTTGACGTTTTCTTGAGAGTTTTTTGGTGTTTTTTCTGTATGACAGTCGTTGTTAATCATGACCAAGGAAGAGTCTTTGTAAACAAGAAACTGTAAATAGACTACATGTATAATATAAAATATAGAAACTAGGTTTTGTTGTAAATTACGCGTGAATGAATTCACGACAGTTACGATCATAGACATATGTAGAAAGTAATAATAATAATAATATTATTATTTATTAATTAGAAACTTCTAGAGCGCCGACGTCTAATGCACAAGGCATCAACCGACGGCGCATCAAATTTCAGTAGGTCAGTATCAGAAGATCAGTCCACTAAGACAGAGAGGTCGCCTACGGCGGAAAAGCCAATCGAAAAAGGTAAGTCTTAAATCGAGAACGAAATGATGTCAGAGACTAGACATAACGCACTGATGCAGGAAGAGTAATCGAAAATCTTGGTCCAACAACTGAAAAAGTACGAAAGTAATCATCAAAGGCTGAGGGTAACAGTGTATAATGATAACGTTACACGAACAAGTAATTTGAAGCTTACTGATCGAGTTAATTGTTAGGATGACTTGCTTAATGAAGCAATTTTCATTATACACTTCACGCAAATTTTTGGCAATGATTTTGATTGCACGTCGTTGTAATACAGTTGGTCATTAAGACGAGAAGGATAATTAGAACCCCATAAGAGATTGCAGCTGGACAAGTTAATTAATACACATTGGGGTAGGACTTAGCAAATGCCCGCTAGCAGCCAATGTTAACCTATACTTTATATATATAAGCATTTAGCAATTTGACTCGGTAATCGTAATCGTAATCTCGAGATTTCTACAGCGCCCGACGAAAGCCACGTCACAGGGTCCAGCTTATTTACAGGCGCTCAGTCAAAACAGAATCGATAGGCAAAAAGGGTTCGGTTTCAAGTCAAGATCCAAAAGTCAGGCAGAGAGACAGGATGGCAGCTACGGTGGGTGGTGTTTGGAACTGGAGCGGAAAGAGAGATAAGAGGAAGAAGGGGAAGCCTTTATATGCGCAATATTGTTAAGGTTACGCCCCCGTGCCGCTTAATTTAGTTCGGGGACCCCATGTTTATTCAGGCACCGGTTTCTTTTAATGTACTTCGTTCTATATGTCCTATGTCCTATGTCTCATGTCCTGTGTACCATGTCCTATGTACCATGTCCTATGTCCTATGTCTCATGTACCATGTCCTATGTCCCATGTACTATGTCCTATATGTCCTATGTCCCATGTCCTGTGTACCATGTCCTATGTCCCATGTACTATGTCCTATATGTCCTATGTCCTATGTACTATGTACAGCGCCCGTAGGTGTCCGATGCCATTTTCACCATGCTCCTCCACTGCCGTCCGCCCAGTGCGGCGCGGCCCAGCTCCCGAAGCGCCGCCTCACACCACCCAGCCACGTCGTCCGCCCACTCCCTGCGCGGCCGCCCCCCGCCACCCTCACCCACCACTCCAAACAACAGTGTCCCGGCTCTCCCACCACCGTCCACTCCGCACACACGGCCAAATAGCCCCAACCTCCCCCGTCCAGGCCGCATGCCGCACCGCACCCAAGGCACCCAAGGCATGCCAACCCCCCAACACCCTCCAGCCGGAATCCATCCAGAGCCACCCCTCCCGCCAGGCTCCCCCCGCCAAACACCACCGTCCCCGCTCCGTCCAGGCCCACGGCAAGGCCACAACCCCCGTCGCTCAACACCCGCAGCGCGCACCCCAAACTCCACCCGCCCCCACCAATCAAGCCAACGCCGCCAGCAAAGCAGAGGTCCATGATTACTTGGCATCAGATTTCAATCGTCTTTGTTTTTTACTGTCAGCGCATCGACACTCATCTGACAAACCCTCCTCCTTTATCCGGGCTTGGGACCGGCACGAAGAGTTGCTGGTGTCCTACTATGTCTTATCTCCTATGTCTCATGTGTCATGTCCTATGTCTTATGTCCCATGTACTATGTCCTATATGTCTTATATGTCCTATGTCCTATGTCTCCTATGCCTCATGTACCATGTCCTATGTCCTATGTAATATGTCCTATGCCCAATGTCTCATGTACCATGTCCTATATGTCTTATATGTCCTATGTCCTATGTCTCCTATGTCTCATGTCCTATGTCCTATGTCTCATGTCCTATGTCCTGTATCCCATGCCTCGGGTATTTAAGGCGTAGTTTAGCAGTTGTAAGGGACACTTGCGCACAGAGCTGTACAGAGAGAGAGAGAGAGAGAGAGAGAGAGAGAGAGAGAGAGAGAGAGAGAGAGAGAGAGAGAGAGAGAGAGAGAGAGAGAGAGAGAGAGAGAGAGAGAGTTAGTTCGTCGTAGTGCGCGGAGGACACACCCGGAGAGTTCGTAGGCGAGGCTTGGGCCTCGTAGTTCTTAGAATAGCGGCGGTAAAGAAGTTGTAGCGGACAGTTTGACGAACTGAAACACTTTTCGTTTGCGGTTGTTGTTCGTAATAAAGTTTTATACGTCGATTCTTCGTGTGCTGACTTTCTCTCCGAAGACCTCGGGAGGTCTACCCACAACACAGCGGACAGGAGGCCACAACTTGCCAGGAGGGAAAAGGACACCCCCAGAATAACGTCACAATATGCTTTTCCACGTTAGGTGACAGTCAGCATGAACTGAACTCGCAGAATTTTATACAAATTCATTTGTACAACCTGTTGCTTGTAGTTACAAATATTTAAGAATAAGTTGCGCACATGCATAATTATGCTTCGCATATACATATACAAGTAAATACGTTCATACGAACTGCGTCATGACATACGCGGATGATTTTGTTGGCTCATGTCACGGTTTCGGCTTATAATAGGGTCCTACAGTAATCAGTTGCTCCATAGCCTGCTGCTACTGCTAGATTTGTTATTGCTGTTGTTGTTGTTGCTGCTGCTGCTGCTGTGCTGCTGATGCTGATAATGATGGTCCTTATTCTGATGGCCTTATTTGGAAGCTTGTCTCGTGGATAAATCATCCAACTATCACTCATTCATTATTGATTAGGTCCTTAATTACGATGCTTCGTAACTCTAAATGAAGGACAGAGAAGGAAAGAAGGAAGGACGGACGGATGGAGTGGGATGAGACAACAGAACAGAGAAGCAGACAGAAAAAGAACGCAGAGTTACAATTAGAGAGAGCGAGAGAGAAAGAGAGAGGCGGACGAATGGAAATCTCCAGGAGATGAAGTGTTCAATTTCGAAAGATACGGATACATAGGCAGAAAGACATTTACAAACAAAGAGACACTTGCATGTAACTGATAGATACAGAAAGAAGAAATAGACAAAGACAAAAAGAGACATTGGCACATAAAGATAGCAGAGAGGTAGAGAGGAAGGGAAGTCATAAGCATGAGGCAGGTGATGGATGAAAAGAGGGAGGAATGAGAAAAGATAGGAGGTACGGAAGCAGAATCTTAAGGAAAAGCGAGACAGACGTATGATGAAATGATAGTAGAACGAGCAGATTGCCCGAAAAAGAATTGGAGGAGAGACATGACCTTAGAAACCACTAGGCACTGTCTCCCTGCCTGACTCTTCGATCTTGACCTAGAACCGAACCTGTTTGCCTATCGATTTTGTTTTGACAGCGTGAATAAGCTGGTTCCCGTAACTTAGCTTCCTTTGGGCTCTGTAGAAACCTCGAGGCAATTAAATGTGACGAGAGCTAGATAGGTAAGGTACGCATGTAGGTATGTAGGCCTATTTAGACACGTTATAGCGCCTTTTCAAGTACGTCATGAGAACGCTGCCTGTGCTATAGTGTGTGTGATGTGAAAGCCATTAAGAACAGAAAGTTCAGTAGTAAGCAGAACAATGCTCAGATAAACAGGTAAGTCAATCCCGCAAAAACAAGGAGCCCAATCAGCAGATTTACATCCTGAGTTGACGTTTAAGATAACGTAATATCTAACAGGCCTTCTTTCTTACACGCTTCCATTCCATCAGCACAACAATCGTGTTAATTTGCGAGGCATTACACATGGTTGAAAGAATTTTCCAACGCCTACAAGAGAATTATCAATTTCACAATGCGCATTGAGATTCGACTCTTGCAAGCAATGTTAATCTTCACGACTGAGTTATCATCAACCATGACAATGTTGATAAAAATGATCTAAGAACTTAGGTATCAAATAAATATTGAAAGTTATGAAAGAAAGGGAAAGGGAAAACAAAAGACATACTGAAAGGGAATCAGATGGGAGTGAGATGGAGGTAGAAGTAATAGAATTAATAGAGCTTAAAAGAAAATCGGGAGAGAGAGGAAATAGAGATAGAGAGAGAGAGAGAGGAGATAGAAAGATAAATAGATAGACAGACAGATAGAGATCGCTAGATAGAGAGAGATAGCTAGATGGATAGAGAAATAGATAGACAGATAGATAGACAGACAGACAGACAGATAGATAGATAGATAGACAGACAGACAAACATACAGACAGTCAGACGAAGCGTAGTAGAAGCAGAGGAGACAAACTTCGTGTGAGGCATAAATGATGGTTTGTTGTGGGAGGGAGGGAGGTAGGGAGGGAGGCAGAGATTCGTTGATGGAGAGATGGAAAAAGGATGTGCATGCGATGGAGGAGGAAGGAAGGACGAGAGCAGCTACCGCATGGCGCCTAGTCAAAGAATCTGACCGGCAATGCTTCTCATCTGCGATCTATCAATTATTGAAGCTGATGCTTTTGATGCTGCGATAAATTGCCGCCATTTGGTGATTCTTTGGAGCCATTAGCCTTCGCTGCTGCGCATCAGAGATGAAAATCTGCACTTCTATCGCTCCTTCTGCTTCTGCAGCCGGACTCATCATCCTACTTCTCTTCCTGAACATCCTCTCATCCTTTTCAACCTCCTCCTCCTTACAGTTGTCTAGAAACAGAGCTCCCACACTGCAGCCAAACGACCTTTGTCGACTGAAAGGTGAGCAGCTTTACACTAATAACGGCATATGACTAATATTAACTGACTCTGGATCAGTTGCTCGATACGACTTACTTACTATCCAGCTTAGTTACTTGCTTGTGGCTTACAAAGTAAGTAAGCAAGATTGCATAATATTATATGTAATATGTAATGCACAAACACTGGTTTTGTCAGTAAGTCAGCGGTGTCTTTACTCAATAATGTTTGAATGAATGACTGACTGACTGACCAATCGACTGAACAATTGAACGATTGACAGAACGGCTGAACGATTGACAGAACGGCTGAACGATTGACAGAACGGCTGAACGATTGACAGAACGGCTGAACGATTGACAGAACGGCTGAACGATTGACAGAACGGCTGAACGATTGAAAGACTTGACGATTGAATGAACGAACAAATCAAAAAATGAACAAACGAATTAATTCTGTGATGGCTGAGTCAGTTCTTATCAAGCGTATTGATCAGTTGAGCAGCTGAATATGTTCAGTCAATGGAGCTCAGAGCCTCTGTTCTGCTTCTTCGAAGTCAAGCCGAGGTTTAAACGCGTTTATCTACGCATTTGTGTTACTTGTAATTGTATTGCAGGTTCAGAAGATGAAGAGAGTGTTTCGTTTCTTTGCCGCCTATCTGGCAGTTGTCTGGCTACCTGTTGGAGCTAAATGTGTGAACCCAGGTCGGTTGAAAAAGCGCTTTAATTGATTCTTCACCCAACGGTTTCCTCTGTATACAGTAGAGTATTGTGGAGGATATAACTTACTGTAAGCGACCATGACTGATGTGTGGATGGAAGAATGTATGGATAGAAGGACGGATGGACAGACAGATGGATGAATAGATAGATCGATCGACTACCCCTTGACTTGACTATCCACAGATTATGACTGAATCCAACCGGATTGCCCCTTCCCGGATTATGACCTGGCACCGAAATTGAGCCAACAACCTGTTTAACCGAATTTTAAAACTCCAAACTCCATACTGCTTAATTTTATTCATCCACTCATTTGTTCGTTTATCCGTCCGTTCGTTAGGTTCTTTGTTCTCTTGTTCATTTCTGACTGATTTCCATCGAACCAACGGCTAACTAGCCACCCAGCCATTCCGCAGAATGTAGAAGTCTGAATATCCGTGAATATCACATGAATTGCCATATTCATGTTGGCTACCGCATACGGTAGATAGATCACGTGATAGATCAGATAGATCACGTGAATTGCTTACACAATTGAAATTTAAGCTTACCTGCTGTTTTCTCATTTATAAACGAAATATTATTTTTTATTTGTGAATGTATCGAAGCTTTAACTTGATAATATAACAATAGGCCTAATTTATTGCTTACATAATAAAGCAATAAATTAAATAAAGCAAGGTAATGTTGTTCAGTTATTATGGGCATTTATCAGTCATTTTTCTCAGAGGCGATATTCACTGATATTCAGACTTCTACATTCTGGGATTGCAATGGCTTTCGGATGAAACAGACTGGACAGCAATAACCAGATTACGTTTTCTTCCTTTGATCTATTTAATACTTGAGAGAGAATCGCTGTCAGTTTCACATGACGCACTGAGACTCGAAGTAAGATTCGAACCCCAGCAAATGGAACGCAAAGAAGAAGAGGAGACACTGCAGCAAGCTGCCATCGCCTCTATAAGCAAACCTGAATTTTGAGCATGTTAACACAATCCTTTTATTACATTGGTAAAGCAGGTATTGGAATAATTTCCTCTGACATTATTTGCTTTACTTGCGAGATAAGTACAGAGTTTAAACATAAATATTATGTAGTGTGTAGAATAAAAATGATCGATTCCTGTGCTGTCTGTCTTTAGCGTGCGAGTGTGTTCGATTTGAAAGCAGCAGCGGGTCACGTGGCTACTTCCAGTCTCCAAATTATCCTCGCATTTATCCGTCGAACATCAACTGCATTCTCTACACTTTCGCTGGCCACGACTCCGAACGAGTGGAGCTGTCTTTTCTAGCTTTCGATATTCAATTGTCGCAGACGAACAAGTGAGCGCATAATTACAGTTCTGGAACGAAATACTAGGCAACAAAAGATTTATTTAGCGCTTCTTTAGTTACATGTGTGACAGGTAGAGTGTCGTACGAACAGACGGACAGATGACTTCGTGCAAATGCAGTAAAAATAAGTGTAAATGTCTGTCTGCATCCCATCCAGTACACGCACGTTGTGACAATGTTGGATAACGTTGATCCAGCATTGTTTCAATGTGTGTGCGCTGGCTGTAGTAAGATGCTGCGGCTGCTGCTGCTAGTTAATTTATGTAGAGGTGCCTGCGTCAACGAAGGCCGTATCCTCTGTTCCTCACATGAAACATTTGACATTCATTAAATCCTTGACGAAAGTGTAAGCTACTCTCAGCTGTGTCACTTTAGAACGATTGCAGCTGGATTGGGCATTTAAAGAGTTATCTGCTCTGCATGCAAATATTGTATGTATATATATGTATATGTATATATGTATGTATATAAAATATTCGACCCAATTAAATAGCCTAAATATGTTGCAATTAATGTGCAAGGTCACGGCTAAAGAAAGACACTTGACTGCTGCACGGCAAATAGGACACAAGTAAACAGCAAAAATTAACTAAAAGTTAGTATTATTCAAAAAACCGTCCGATTGGTTTTTAAACTGTGAAGAATTGATTGATCGATAAATGGATGAATGGATGGACGGAAGGACGGAAGGACGGACGGACGGACGGACGAACCGACGGACCGTGGATGGATGGATGAATGGACAAGGATGGGCGGATGGATGGATGGATGAATGGACAGAAGAATGGACGGATGGCTGGATGAATGGACAAGGTTGGGCGGATGGATGGATGGATGAATGGACAGAAGAATGGACGGATGGATGGATGGATGAATGGAAGAAGAATGGACGGATGGATGGATGGATGAATGGACAAGGATGGGCGGATGGATGGATGGATGAATGGAAGAAGAATGGACGGATGGATGGACGAATGGACAGGAGAATGGACGGATAAATGGATGGATGAATGGACAGAAGGATGGGCGGATGGTTGGATGAATGGATGGACGGACCGACAGATGTATGGATGGATGAATGTTTGGATAGAATGACGGATGGACAGACAGATGGATCGTGTTGCAGGTTTGTCTAATGTAAGTAATAAACACCCGCAGTAGTTTAAACTGGCCTATATTTACAAGCAAAAATGAGACTCACGTGTGCACAGAAAACGACCACAGCCAGAACAAAGAATACCAGAACAAAGCCTTAACTTCACAAAAGACAAGGTCACCCACTGCGGGAGACAGAATCAACATCAAAACGATCAACTTCAAAGTGACATGTTGTGAGTCCTGCCGAGCACAAACACAAACCAACGAGGACGAACCTCAAAAGACCAACAGGGTCAAATACCAAAAGTCGGACTGAGTTTAACTAACACTCACCTATTTATAGTTGGCGTTCCCGCCCGACAAGGGACATTCGTATACTCCACAACATCTGTTGCAGATGGCACATGCAGGTAGCATTCTAGCCTCCCTACTCACACGTGCCACCCCGCAAAAATAGATAGATAGACTGATCGACTACCCCTAGACTTGACTACCCTCTGATTCTGACCTGGATCCATCCGGATTGCCCCTGGCACCGAAACTGATCCAACAGTCTGGATCGTGGTTTGATATAGCGCCTATGAATAAGCAGGTATCTCTGACGCAGCTTTTGTGTGGCGCTTAGAATTTTAGATTTTACATTTTCATTTATTTGAGTAATGTATCGTAGATGCAAAGATTTTTTGAAATTCTACCTTGACCTTGAGAGACCGGAAGTAAATGAACTGCGGGTGTGGAACTACGAGTTGTGCGGAAGTCTAGCGACGAATAACAGAACTCATTTCTCAAGCACCGGTAACCTGATTCTCGAACTGCACAGCGACTCCGATCATTCGAACAACACCGGATTCAGAGGCATCTACGTCTTCCAACCGAAACGTACGCTGTTCCTACGACTGCTGTTTCGCTATTATTATTATTATTATTATTATTATTATTATTATTATTATTATTATTATTATTATTATTATTACATAGGCATTTTTAGTTTTAAAAGCTCGTGAAGTTTAAGTAAGTTTAAGTGAAGTATGAAATTTAAAGGCAACAGTTTTCACGACAGGCGACAGAAGGAAACTAATGGATGGTTTGTTCAAAGGTTTTCCAAGTTTCGACCGAAAATTAACGAAAATACGTATTCTCAGTAGATCTACGAAGAGCATAAAGAGAAAGAGAAGAGACCTGAATATCGATTGAAATCTTTAGATAAATTTGTTGAACGGATTGTTTATACACCGGAATAGTTTTGTACCAAACTCGGTTATGAAGGAAGAAGACGGATCAGGGGCTAAAGATAAATTAAGTACAATGGCGTCCTTGAACTGTTGGGACTTTTTTGAAGATGTATGTAGTTACTGATCGCTGCAATTAAAGTTCCAAGTTAATTAATTTTCGAACATTTGTCAAATAGCTCAAAGTTTCAGATAAATTGTTTGCTAGAGGATACGCAAGCATCATTTGACGCTGACTGCGTCTGATCATCGGGCATTAGAAAGGTCTTGAGTGTCGCTTAAGAACCATGGGGTGCGCTGTTTTACAGAGATACTCAAGGTGGATAACGTTGGCAAACGAAGAAACGACACTCCATGCGCATATGACATCATTGGTAATGGAATGATGACAACTTTCCGCTTCCTCGCAACTCCTCCTGTGCAGATTCAAGAATATCGTCATCACCAGCTACAGCAGCAGCAGCAACAGCAGCAGCAGCACGTTAACCACCTGCAGCTGCAATCCATCAATTTCTCTACATCATCTTGTCAGTATTACTTCCGTGCTCCTCCTCACAAACGAGTTCAGCTTACCTTTCTGCAAATACAACTAGAAGCTAGCAATCAGAGGTTAGTAATATTATTATTCTTATTTGTTGAGGGGTAGCAGTTGGAGTTAGCTACTCTGACTACTCTACTCATCACTGCTAGTTAGAAGTATATTGCGATTTAAGTAAATTCCAAGATGTCTATGAAAAGTATTTGTTTTGAAGACTAGAAGTTGGAATTTCCAACCTCCATCGTTTTAAGGACACAAATAGTAGTAGTAGTAGTGGTAGTAGTAGTAGTGGTAGTAGTGGGAGTAGTAGTAGTAGTAGCACGATGTTTGACAGCCGCAGCAGCAGTTGTAGTAGTGGCAGCAACAGCAGCATAGGCTATAATTATGATTAATTGCAATGTTGACTCACCAAAGCATGCACTCATTTCAGTCTACAGCGACGGAAGCTAAATTGAGGCTGAGCTAAGCTCGGGTTTGTTCGGGGGGGCCACAGCCGCTTTAACACTCTTCCTGGACCAGCCACTGGGCAACTAATGTTTAGTCAAAACCACAGAACAGAAAGGTTCAACTTCTGATTGATATCCACAGAGCAGACCGTTGGCACTGTAGAGAGTGTAGATGACCAGATGTTATGTCACCAATGTTGGGAAAGCTCTGGCCAAAAACGGCAGTCCTTACTGCGTGGGGCGGGCGAGACTTGATCGAAGGCTGCCTACATATTGCAGATGTGTTCCCAACGCAAGTTCAGTCCCAGATGGGTAACACTGATATCGTGTTTTCACAGCTGCTTTGACGAGGGGTCGGAGTACATCCGAGTGCACGATGGGCTCAATAGGTCTTCGGTTCTTCTGGCCGAGTTCTGTCGGACCGAAGAGGCATTTAAAACCCATCCTCGTATCGTTTCTTCTGGTCAACATCTCTGGATCAACTACATCGTCAGAGGTAAAGCTACCAACCGTCATCCGCAAAGTAGAGGCTTCGAGGCTGTGGCCACTTTCATCGAGAGCGAGAGAGGTAAGAGAGCAAGACTCCTGTATTTACTACAATAGCTGTTAGGTTACTAGGTAAAACTTCAAATGAGTTCCCAACAAAATGAGAACCATTGGCAAAACCTCTGTCAACATGATTACATGTTGACGTTAGGGCGATGAATGAGAAAATTATATTTTTAAATCAACATGAGGTCAACGCGTTTGTCAATTTTTACGTCTTATCGCTCATATGAATTGGAGCATAAAGCTTTAGTAATATTGATTTTTAAGTTTTTAAATTCTTAAAATGAATGTCATTTCTAAAAAATGTCAGACTGAAAAATCACTCTTAAATTTGTTGTAAAATCAGAATATCTAGATCAATCGTTAAGATTTAAAATCACATAGAGTCTATGATAGGAGAAACCTAGTTCTATAGCAAAGTTAATTCAAAGTTTTAAAATTATTAAAATGAAATTCCCTTTTCTGTTGATACATCAAATGATCGCTTTTCGAAGCTAAAATTGTTCAAGTTATTGATTTTAACTGCGATTACTTAGTTGTGCGTCACTGAGACCTTAAATGGCGTGGGCCCATTCAAACGGGCAGCAATGGTGAAGGATCTCACCCGATAAATTCATTGAAAAATGAGCAGGGTCGAGGCCATACGATCGCTATATAAACCATGTACATTTACATTTTTTACATTTTACATTCATGCATTAATAGCCTACTTTGTCTGGACGATTAAAAATAACAATTTAAAATTTTATACAACGAAATTTAGACATGGATTGCACTGCACTGTAGTAAGATCTTTCATCTTTGCTTACACCTTAGCCTTGTCAATATTCCACCCTCTCATCAGACAACTTCACTTTTGTTGTAAACCGAGCCAAACGACTACCATGGACTCGGTTTTGGGGCTAAGATTCAGTAGTAATTCGTTGTCTGTTTCTGTCCTGTCTGAAGCGTTTTTCTCATGTAGTTCATATCTGGGCTAAAATCCTTTCTTTTCCAGATTGTTTATCTTTGGTCCTGGCTTCCGGTCTCTGATCTCATGGATTTCAACTAATTATTTTGCACAAAGGAGTATGATTTCAAAATGTGGTTTTGCTTATAAGTGACAATCGATTGGCATCTTGTGCATTGCGAAGCGGCGCTATAGAAGTTCACAGGTTAGATTATATTAGGTTCCCCATCCACCTGTAAGGAAGTGTAACCAAATAAGTGCGAATATATCCGATATCTCGTCTAGATTGGCAGATGTCTTTTTGTGATATCCCTTGCGAACATTTTCACATTTAAACTCTTTCACCACTTCTGCTTTATATTAATAAACTTTAAGTTCGAACTAAATATTTTCGTAATGCTGTGCCTAACTGCTCAAATCCAACAAACACCTTCTTATCGAATGCATTTAATGTCGGCTTAGCATTTTGACTGCGTGCAAAGTTGTGCATAATAAACACAGTTCTCTTCTATTATGCTGTCTTTTTCGGTTGATGCCTTGTGCATTAGACACTGGCGCATTAGAAGTTGCTTTTTCCATTCCGGGCAGTTGAGAAATACATGCACGTGATTATCTAGTCAGAATATTTTGTGACTAACTTTAAGGCTTATAATTATATCGTCTTTATCCTCGCAAATTTTTTCTTACGCATTTTACAAGTGAACAGTAAACGACCTCAAGCAAACTTCAATTATTCCATGCTACAATTCCATGCAAAATGAGTAAGTATTGGTAAGGAGTGATAAGTGAAATCGGTTCAGGTGGCTACGTTAATGCAGATCAGCCTATGAAATGAGGTTCACTGTGTATACGACAGACAACACCTCTTCGGTCAATTTAAGATTCTTTTAAACAATAGATTAATCCAGCTGGCCAACATTCTTAATTAACAGCAACTTTGAAAATAAGTTTTTTTGCCTGATAATTTCTTCTGCAGTTAGGTACATAGCTGCGGAATATCGTCCCCTACAGATGCCCCTCTGCTTATGACTAAAGGCAAAAGTGGGAAAACGTAGACCGCTGGCAGCAGTTTAGGGTCAATGACTTTTGTTCAGTAACAATAGCTCCGGTGGTCAAACATTTCTTTTTTTATTAGGCTTGAGTCGTTGTAAATTCGTGAAAATTATTTGAGAATTCAACCCATGCAAATTTACGCCTGAAATATTCGCGATTTAGTCTGAAACTTAAAAGACGCTACATTAAGTGTCTAGAATCCAGATAAATTACTAACTAAGCTTGTCTGGCTTTCAACTTGTCTTCAAAGAGTTTACGCCTCAATTCTCACAGTTATAGAACCGAATGCTCGATTGCTCGATGTTGCTGACGGACGAAGTTCTGGTTTGGAATTCGTCATAACGAGTAGACCTAAAATATAAATTAAGTGCCGACTGGTGCATTAGTCAGTGACAATGACCGCCAAAGTACACAAATTCCGAAGCATACTTGAAGAATAAGTAGCGGATTCGGAACATACAGTGTGACTCAGTGCATGAAACTAAAGAAAACACCGAGAAAATAACAGACATGTAAATCCACTTCATTAGGCGAAATTTTCGAACCATCCAGCAAGAATGTAATGACGAAGGTTACAGCAACTGTAACAAGATAGTAAAAAGTTTCATATTTCTTTGTCTCTAATTTTCTGCCTGCCAATCTGTAGGCTTGTCTGCATAATTGTTTGTCTGCTTATCTCTTTGTCTGTCTGCTTGTATGCCGTTCTGTCTGTGTGCCCTTCTTTCTCTTTCTCCTTGGTGCGTGTCGATGGACAGACAGTCAGTGCCTTGTATCGTGCGTGCTGCTGCTGATGCCTACACTCATCGACCCATCTCATGTCGCTCTTGCCATCACCCCTACCTCATCCGTCCGCTCCCACTAGTCCTCGATGCACCAGCCTCAGCAACCCGCTTGCATAGCATCGGCCGACGCGTCAGTCTGCCACACTGTGAGCTGCTGCGTCTTCCATCATCTCGTCCGCTGCCATCGTTGGCGGTTGCAGCAGCTGCTTGTAATGTGGGCGCCATGGTGACCGTGATGCTGCTGCGCACCGTCGTCTTAGCTCTGCTCCATCACTTCCATCAGTCGAACGCCCAGCGCTACTCAGGCTATGCCAACGAAGAAGACATCATCGGTAAGGCAGCGCCTGGAAAACGCAACATTATTATTCATTAAGTCGATCGATAATTATTATGCCCCTATCGTCTATTTCATTGTTGATGTTCGTATTGGGCTTACTTTACCCACGGTAGCTACTAAAACTCAGAACTCAACAAATTAGAAAAACAATGTTCTGGAATAGCTGAAGTACCTTAGAAAGCATTTGCGTGGAAGCGTCTGATTTTCTGAGACAGGGCTTGGAAAGGAAATGGTCTCCCTCGTTCCGACCGTCGCTGTGGCCAGATGCAAAGACGCTGACTGAGACTGCTGTCAAATGAAAAGCCCACAGAATAGAATTCTATTTATCCTCCCAGCCATCTATCCATATGTGTGCGACAGTCTAGTGGTTAGCATGATGGAATGTCAACCCAGACAGACGTCGGGGGTTGAACCCCCAGGAAAGAAAGATATTCGAAATTTCTGCTCTATTTGCTGTAGACTGAGTACATTGAGCGTACACTGTCAGTGGAAATATCAGAGACATGGGCCACCCGCACTCACAATCAACTGCCTAGGTTAACAAAATGCAGCTGATAATTGCAATTCATACCATGGCTGCCTCTGGGGTTTATTTGCCTAAAGGACTGCTCTTCTTTCTCGTCGTCTTCGTCTTCAAGGGTTTCGGTGCAGAAGGACCAGAGAAGCCTTGCATCCGCTCAATAATCTGAGGGTCAGAGGTGCTCTTGGTCTCCCGCCTTTGACTTTGAAAACAGTGCGATTCCTTCGATCATAACTGAAGTGTCATATAGCGTTACTTTAAAAAAACATCGATGACACTTTGAAAGCCATGTGTACATGCATTATATACATATCATGCATTATATACGTATACCTATATATAGGTCTATATGCGTGCTATGAGAGAGGGAGTTGACCAAGGTATTCGTTTTACATTCCGATAATGACTATCCATCAGATGGGGCTGGCCATCTGCGCGGCGCACAGCACTCAGACTGTTTCCGTCCTGCACGTGACGTCAGTGTCCATTAGCAATAATGCCAAGGACAGAGCGATTGCATAATTATCGATTTACGATTACGATGCTGCTTATATATAAACACATGTAACCAACCATACTTGAGCGCAAAAATTATACGATTGATTATATGGCCAGGTCATTCAGGTCACTTTCCTTACGTGTTTAAATACTGTTAGTTGGCAGCTGAATGTAGCAGTCGAGTCTTGGTAGATAGAAGCGTCTTTCACGTAAAATTCTAGGCCAATTGCCTGTGCTTTAGCTACACAGTAGTATTAATCACACGTGGGTTCCATTAGTTGAAGGGACCCTGCCCTCCTTGTGGCATTGAATGCATATCACCCAAATCGATTACCATATTGTTATTATGTAGGCTACAGAAGCTCATGTTTGTAAATCGTCTCTGTTTCAATTGTGCATATCCATTTTATTTTAATGCAATACTGCAGCTGTGATTGTTTTATGATTCTATGTAATGTATGTTCGCTTGTCAGATGCAAATCTAGGCTACTCACTTACTTATATCACAGTGTTTATCTGAGTAGGAATATAACATTAAGCTGTTGTAGTTTATTACACAGCAACCGCTATAGAAGTTATATATTTAATTAAGACATCGAAGGAGAATGAAGCCCTGACGCAATGAAAAGCAAGACAGGTGGCTAAGAGCTATCGTTATTGAAATCTCGAGATTTCTACAGCACCGAAAGAGAGCTAAGTCGCGGGCACCAGCTTATTCACAGGTGCTCAGTCAATGCAACATCGATAAGCAGATGGAGTCAGGTTTGGTACAGAAGTTTCAGAGGTCAGGCAATTAGGCAGTCAAACGTCTACGGTGAATGGTGTTCAGAATTGGAGCGGCGACAGAGATAAGAGTAAGACTAGAAATCAGGATAGGATTTGTGAAGAAGGAGTGTTTTCAGTTTTGAATGCCAGACTTTTGCAGAGATTGCAAGAGACGCAGTTTTTGGTGAGTTCGTAGCAACTGTAAACAGTCCATGCATTAACTCCAGATGGAACAGCTCCATCTGTCTACTGCCTGGTGGCCAACAAACATCAGGCCATGTACATCATGATGCTCACTGAACTCATGTGCACTAGAAGGTGATTTGAATCCATCTTCCGTCATGGCTGACTTTAAAATGATCATCATAAGCACAGCATCAGCATAGTCTTCCCCAACTCCGATATTAAAAGCTGCTTCTTTCATTTAAGCCAAAACCTGTATGGTCAAATTCAAATGACACAGGTTTGGAATATGTTCGACAGAAACCGAGATGAGCTGCCAATAATAAACAATTCAGAAGGATAGCATCACAACTTTCAAGCAGGCATTGGTTGCTGCAATCCGAATTTCTGGCGGTTTTTGAAACACCTGCAGAAGGGTCAGGTATCGCTGTCTGCTAGATGCAACCGACTACTGGCAGGACAACCTCCGACGCCATCAAGGCAACGATATGCTGACAACAATGTTAGAATACGGCAAATTGTCCCCAACTACTACTATAACCGAGATTTTACTAATTATCTGCGCGGCGTTGCATACAACATTTCGTATTAACTGACTTTTGTAAACTGCTTTTTACTTAAATTAAGCATTACAATTCATATTTACAAGATACAAAGTTTTGAATATTTTCTTCACTTGTGTATTTGTTAGATTTTGGAGGTCATTGGTCAGAGATTTTAAACTGGGGTAGTCAAATTCTAATACTTATATAAAGGGACTCTGGATATCTGATATATCTACATGAGAAAGAGCAGATTAATAACCCTCGTGACACTTTATATACTAGATGTAGCCCATCTGCAGTTCCTCTTTTCTTTGTACTGGGACCACTAAGGCTCAGGGTTCAGAAGTTAATGGAAATTAGCCTAATGATCTATTTACAATATGCAAGTAAGAATATAATATATATATATATATAATTCCACTATATAAGAAGGCCATTGAGATTGAAATACTAGATTTAGTCTCAATGAGCAGGGCTCAAGATGTATGTATCACTAAATTTGTAAAGCGCCTTTTAAGTAACTCACAAAGGCGCTGCAGCACGGCTACCTAACGGTCTCTAAATAGAAACGTCTTGAGACGGGCAGAAAATGTTTCTTGAACTGTTGGACTGGCAAGGGATCGGGTGTCTGGTGGAAGAGTGTTCCAGAGAGACGGCCCCACAGTGGAGAAGGCACGGCCCGCCCGAGCAGACGTATGGGAACGCGGTACATTGAGCTGACCATGTGTCGCCGATCGTAGTCTCTGTCTACCAGATTGATCAGCAACCGGCTTGATGAGCTCATTGATATAATCCAGCGCTGAGCCAACGATCGAGGACCTGACCATAAGGAATATTTTGAACGGTACCCTCTTCTCGACTGGAAGCCAATGTAGGGTGTCTCGTATGTAGGTGGAAATATGCGAGAATCTGGACGTATCAGCGACGAGCCGAGCAGCACAGTTGAGGACAGACTGGAGCTGACGGATGCGGAATTTAGGCAGGCCGACCAGGATGGAGTTGCAGTAGTCCAGACGAGTGATGATGAAGGAATGGACGAGCGTGACAGCCGTGCTGTAGGGCAGGTTTCGAGGTATAGCCCTTATCTGACGCAGTTCGTAGTAGCAAGTCCTGCAGAGTGAATTAATATGACCCGCCATCGACAGCTCTTCGTCCAACAAAACACCCAGATCACGAACCATTCGCAGCGAGACCGAGTTCGAAGACCCTGCCAGAATCATATCTCGATCCACGTCCCGAAGCTTGTGCCGAGAACCGAACCAGATGAACTGTGTTTTCGCCGGGTTCATCCGAAGCCGGTTTGAGGACATCCATTTCTGTATATTGGTAACCACCATCTGGATCCTCGAGACACAGGCTGTGGTGTCAGACGGATGGCAAGTCGCATATATCTGCACATCATCGGCATATTGATGAACCAGTGCACCGACAGCTGTGACGACCCGGGTTAGATCGGCAGTATAGAGTTTGTAGAGTTTGTAGAGGAGTAGCCCGAGTACTGAACCCTGTGGCACGCCACAGAGAACCGGTATCCAGCTCGATGCATCCGTCCCGACCTCAACCTTCATAGTCCTCCCGTCGATTGGGATAACGGGCTAGGTAATATACATGTCTGCACTAGAGGAAATATGATACCGAGACAGAGATACAGACTCTACAACAGTATGTCCATTGTAAAATGAATGGAACCGCAAAATTCGTAATTTCTTTATATTTTTGGTGCATTACTTCAAGGTGTACGCGTTATGTTCTATCCGTAGCTTGGACCTTCCATCCCAAAACAGCAGACGATGGGTATAGCCATGGTCAGCGCCTCTTCCCTAGATTCGACCATGATCACAAGCGTCTTTGATTGCTTACCTTTCCTTTTATTTTCAGACACATCCATAGTAGCCTAGTACGACACAGTTTGTGGGTCGCGCTTGTAAAATAAACCTGTGTTGTGCTCTGTCGCTTCTGTCTCTCTTGATCGCTTGGCTCTATGCCTGTCCGTCTCACAGCTTGCCTGCAAGTCTGCACGCCTAGCTCAACGCTTTACTCCTCGCCTGCTTCTCTGTCTGTCTGTCCATCTGTCTCTGTCTATCTGTCTGTCTCTGTCTGTTTATTTGTCGCTTGCCCCTTCGCCCGCCCACCCGCCTGACTTCTACTTTGACTCTTCACCTCCCGCCCTGCTTCTTTCTCCGTCAGTCGGCCTGATCGATTAGTTGTGCGGAGCGTCGGTCGGAATGGCGCGTGGAAGTGGGAGCATGGACTACGGCGTCCGTCAGCGCATTCGGTGCAGCGCTCGGTCGATGGATGCTATTAGCAGTCCTCATCAAAATCCAATCTTCCGCGATTCGATGATGCTCAGCGCAGCCGCTGATAACCAATGAATGACAGAATGACTAAC
Organism: Norana najaformis; assembly: GCA_964023275.1. Classification (NCBI taxonomy): domain Eukaryota; kingdom Metazoa; phylum Annelida; class Clitellata; order Crassiclitellata; family Hormogastridae; genus Norana; species Norana najaformis. The sequence goes on from OZ029917.1 coordinate 25,591,066, forward strand.
AGACAAACCGACCGACAGAGAAGAATACAAACAGATGGGGCGTGTACTGTATAGGCGTATCTTGGGAAACTGGTAGACGGCTTCAGACTCAGAAGCGCCCTGGATATGCCGACCCACGGACAAACAGACCAGACCAGACAGATTCACCATTACATAAAAAATAGCATGCCTGTCACGTGTACAATGAGAGATGCAAGCGGGAGGCAATGAAGCAGAGTGGTAACTCAAGGAAGAGGTAGGAAGGCCAGTGGAGGAGGGAGAGAGGGACCGAAGGAGGGAGGGAAAGATGGATGGGGAAAATGGAAAGAAGGTAGAGACGGACGAAGTGAGGGATCAAATGTGGGAATAAATCAAATTCGTCGTCTTGAAAATAGTTGCATTTGCTTCAGAATATACAGATGGCCCAGTTGCAGCTTTTAGTAAATGGATTTGGATCCGAATGAAGAAGGTGTAATTGGGAATTGAAGTCCGAATCATTTAACCCAGAACGAAGCTTGAAACTGAGCTGATGTAGTCGTATCTTTGTTTCGGCGAGTGATCACTAATTTTTAAGAGTACAGTATTTTGCTACATTCATTATTATGTGACGAACTCCCTTTACTTTTACTGGAGCTGCTAGGTTCCAACTCCCCTGGGTAGAGTGCAGAACAAGGCCTACATACCTTTACAGGTTATTGTCAAGCCCAAAAATTAATCACATTTTACATCTACTAAAGAGTCTGTTTCCTCACAACTAGGTAGAACGACTGCCTTCTTATTTTAAAACTGGGCTTTTATCAAGGAAGATAATTACACTAGACCACCGCATTTTTAAGTACTGCGGAACATTGTATCACATAACACATATAAAGCGCTGAAGGTCATGATATGAGGAAGCGAGCGACTACAGTCTGGAGTAAGCAAAGCAAAGATCTATGTTTTATCAATAAAGAGGTTTCCTCAACAGTAATTTTTAACCAAATGGATTTTTTTTAAATTTGAGAGATTGCGCATTACCTCACGAAGAGTCTGGCGGGTGGGGGCTGCGGTGGTCGCCGGAGGGCAAAGGTTAGGAGGAACGATAAAGAAATGAAGAGTAGATGCCCATACTGCATCGTCGCAGTACCAAAGTGGGCGAAGTTAAAATGTTTGGTTGTTGGAGTCATGTAGTGTAAGCCGGGTTGGGAGAGTTGGTACCTGATATAGAAATTAATCATACAGCGCAGGCTGAAAATGAGAAGATTGGTTGATTGATACATTATGTGAGAAATCTAAATCGTTTTGTGCTGAGGTGAAAGTTTGAGTTATGATCGGCGACTTCGGAGGTGGTCGACACACGTCAAGTTAGACTAACTAAATATAATCTAATAAATCCTCTTAATTAAAGTCCGCTATGGCCTGTGGATCTAAAACAAGTTCACTTACACAACTCACCTTTTTACATTTGCCTGAGTCTGCGTATTCGTATCTCTGACGTCTCAGCTGCGCTGTTTAAATTGTGGCATTTCCACCTCAAGTGGCTACATTAACTACATGAGACATATAGTAATATAGGGGCACGGTAACCGATTGGTTACAAGGTTCGGCCTGTCATAAGATAGTGGCGCTTAATAAATGAAATGCAGAAATAACAATAATAGAAAAACTTTGGAAGGAGGGCAGTACCAAGCATACAGTGGTAGATACAGATGTCGAAACAGTCATCTGGTCTGTTAAACAACGATATCCCAATGGGACCATGAACTAAGTGAGTCCGCATGGGTCCGAAGCGTTCTAGTGTCTGCCTCGGTGGCGGCCGCTAATTGCTTCCTTTCTGAAAGACTAATATGGCGCTGAATATTTGATGACTCGCATTTCTTCTTCTTCTTCTTCTTCTTCTTCTTCTTCTTCTTCTTCCTCCTCCTCCTCCTCCTCCTCGTATTCATCACTAGCATTCATCATGATCATCATAATGATCATCATTATCTTCTTCTTTCTCGTATTCATCACTAGCATTCATCATGATCATCATAATGATCATCATTATCTTCTTCTTCTTCTTCTTCTTCTTCTTCTTCTTCTTCTTCCTCGTATTCATCACTAGTATTCATCATGATCATGATCATCATTATCTTCTTCTTCCTCCTCCTCCTCCTCTTTTTCTTCTTCGCATTCTTCTTCATCGCATTTTTCTTCTTCGCATTCTTTTTCTTTTTCTTCTTCTTCTTCTTCTTCTTCTTCTTCCTCGTATTCATCACTAGTATTCATCATGATCATGATCATCATTATCTTCTTCTTCTTCCTCCTCCTCCTCTTTTTCTTCTTCGCATTCTTCTTCATCGCATTTTTCTTCTTCGCATTCTTTTTCTTTTTCTTCTTCTTCATCGCATTCTTCTTCTTCTTCTCATTTTTCTTCTTTGCGTTTTTCACAATCCTTGTCTTCGTAATTGTCTTCTTCGTCTTATTCTCCTTCTTCTTCTTCGCATTTTTCTTCTTTGCGTTCTTCTTCTCCTTGTTCTTCGTCTTCTTCTTTGCATTCTCCTTCTTTGTTTTCTCCTTCTTAACATTCTTCTTCGCATTCTTTCTATATTCTTCTTCGCATTCTTCTTCGCATTCTTCTTTGCATTTTTGGTTCTTTTTCGTTTTCTTTTTCTTCTTCGCATTCTTCGCATTCTTCTTCTTGACATTTTTGGCATTCTTCGCTTTCTTCCTCTTGGAATTCTTCATATTTTTGCATTCTTATTTTTCGCATACTTCGCATTCTTCTGCTAACTGATTTTGTTATCTTTGTTTAACCAAATGCTACTATTTATTTATTTGTATTCGGGGAAATCTGGGTTACCGAGGATTATTAAAATGTATCGTAGTGTAGAAGATCTGAATTAGTATTTTCTTTTAGTGATAGACTTTACAAAGGCGCTCTGGAAGTTCATGTAGGCCTGTAGGTATTTTGGCCGATGTCATTTAGAAGCACGGATTTCACTGACCTAGGTGATCAGCTTGTCGATGGAGAAGCTTAGGAATGTCTATGAGAAATCTAGGACCTTCGCTCATAAGACTGTCGTTCATAGGGCATCACCCACAGGACTTTCATAGGGTCTTTCACTCGTTAGAATGTCGCTCACAAGCAATCTGCAATTACGCATTCTACGAATTTCCTTGCAATAGGCAGGTTGTGTTTTCACAAACAATAATTAATAAAACAGCCGCCAATGTTTGTTTACATGGAACATTTTATTGTAAATAGACATAAAAACTCAATACAGCATGAAGTCAAAAGAACGTAAACATTGGAAATGTAGACTTGAAGATTGTAAACTACTTGAACGATAAGTAAACCAAGTCACATAAATACGTCAGAATGTCAGTTTTCCCGTAGGTTGCCACTACCCTCATGAAACGATCCTTCAGGATGCGATGGTGCTTGACGCTCTGTTGCTCGACGCCAGTAGCACCCTGAAAGAAGGTTGATTTCTGTTTCACGCAATCGCTCTGGAGTCCAGAGAGAAACTTCCACAGTGTCGGGTGACTGCACTGAAACAGTGCCTGGGGTCCGTGGTGCCATCCTTCCATGCTGTGTGTAGTTCTTGCTATTCCGTCACAGGCAGCTTCCCGCTGGTTCCACGTATCGATGTCCAACTTTTGGTCCATAATTTTCACCTCGACCTCTCAGACGACGACCCCGAACGTGCCTGTGCTCAGCATATGAGACGAGTTCGTCCATGTGATCAACGACTGGCATTGACTCTGCCAGGATCTCAAACGCTTCTAGGATGTCGTCGACAGGAACATGCGCTAATGCCGCAAGGCATCGCACAGATCCACGCACCGCGTCGTTTCTTTCGTAATCCATGATCAGGCCGATTCTTTCACTTTTCTCCGAATACTCTGTGTAAGATGAAAATAGCAACCAGATACCCTGGCATTCGGAAACGCTTTACGAAAGGTTCCTGTCATGGCCGCTTCGAAATCGACCTGAGTGTTCGCCGGATTCGCAGCCGAAATCAGACACTTCACTTTCGCGAGCATACGGTCGTATGTTTGATGTGATTTGTTCGTTAGCAAGCAGGTTTTACTCGCTGCTGGGTTTACTCTTGTTACGAATTAGATGTGGATCGTGTAGAGCTGAAAAAAGATCAGGTATCACCTTAAAAGTACCATCTGCGAGCCAGTACTGTGATCTTGCGAGCCCGTCAAGCAGCTCGTTGCATCCAAGCATCAGCAGACGATCTGGCCCGGTACTGAGTCATGCAGAACAAAATCTGCAAAACGTACAGGGGTGTCGAACATCAGGTCGGTTGGACAAGGCGGAAGAGCAGTCTCGACGTCGCCAGAAGCCATAACTTTCTGTTTGCGACGACGAAGTACACGGCTTAACGAAGTTTTTTCGGTAATGTCATCAAAACGTGATCTGGAAGCTTCGATCAAACCAATCCTTGTGTTGAACTTGACCGAGCTAATGTCTCGCTCATTACTGTTTTCATCTGGCCAACTGCCTTTTTAGCGAGTCCTCTGGCTACGTTCCCTTCGTGACTGTGTTCCGCCTTGTTGATCCTGATCACTTTCCTTTCGGCGCTAACTACATTTGCCTTACATTTAAGACTGCGGGCCATGCAGCATCGCCAAACTTTATCGCCATCTTTAGCTGCGTGGTGCTGATAGTATTCAAACCCAGTCAGTATGAACGTTTGTTTCCCTGACTTTGAGATGCCGAATTCTTAGTTGTAATAGTTGTATAGTTATTGAAAATTCATTTTAAGTCAATTGTCTGTCCCTGATTTTATGTACTTAATTGGAAAAATTGATAATTGGAAGGATTACTTTTGTATTTGCTAGGTAATTGCCAATTTGAAATTTTCTAAAATTTATACATATGAGCGACGGTCCTATGAGCGATATTCCTACGACTTATGAGCGAAAGTCCTATGAGTGAAAAACCCTTTAAGCGAAATACCTACGAGTGATAGTGCTATGAGCGATGTTCCTATGAGCGATAGTCCGTATATCGTTTATAAGAGCGGTGAAGGCACAGATTAGACTAAGCAGTCAGACCACAGGAAACAGAGACCGACTGGCTGTCGCCTCCTTGTATCAGGAGTATACATATTCAATTATTCGTGTGAGCGGAATACACCTGTATTAATATTAGATCTAGAAGGTGAAAAAGAAAGGAAACAGAGAAAATGTTAGTCACTTAGTTGCTCTCGCACTAGTCATCTCAAGTCAACCAAAACAGAGGTCGTAACGTTCTCGTTTGGTATAATATTGGTTGGCGAAATCTAGTAAGTATTCGAATAACAACAGTAATAAATGATCAGAAAACCAACAGCCCTACAGAATATGTGAGATTAGTGGAGTTATCTGCATGGAACGGGAACATTTCGTCAAATTTTGTGATGGAAAGAACATATTGTGGAAGGCAGCGATACTGAAATCTTGAATTGTCTTGTCGTTTAGTCATTGACTGACTGACTGACTTACTTACTTACTTATTTGGACCTAGGTACTTTTAATTCCCGATCCCACTGGACTAAAAAATCTGCGGAACAGAAATTAATTAATTAATTAATTTATTTATTTGTTATTCGTAATACCCGATATATCGGACGGTAGACATGGGACTTTGTCTACAATGGATTTTAAGTGGAATTTGGAGGTGAAATGGAAGTCAGTTTTCTCCCTCTTAATCTGCGTGTCCTTCTAGCGAGGGATGCTAGGTACATTTTTCACCAACAGTTAAAAACTGTTCTCTTTCGCTGGAGCTGGGCTGGGAGAGTGTACTTGAAGGCGCATTATATAAGTGTTCTGAATGAATGAATGAGATTTATCCGTTTATATTTGTGTTTAATAACCCTGCCACTCCTTAGAGGCTAACGGTTTTTTGGTCCCACAGGGTCCTGGATATATTTTCAGAAAAGTATACAGGTTATGTAGGAATATAATATTGCCCTTACCTTTAAATTAGTCTTACAACATAAGCTACCATCTATCCTTTTTTCACCTTCTATCTAAACTTTTATCAACTTCGGCGCTTGCAAAAATCTAGACATTTTTACCGTTAAATCTGAAATCCACGCCTCTGTCCTGTGGTCAGATAACATCCGAACTCGCATGCAGCCTCAGTCAACCTTATCCGGCATCCTAGACAAGCACATTCCGACTAAGACGAAAGGACTTGCGGCACGCACTTCATAGCCATATAATTCGATCTGACACTGATGTTGCTAGAAACCTGAGCAGCCGTCTTGAAATATGATGGAGGCGCTTCTGCCTGCAATTTTACGGCGGCGAGTTTAGAAGACAATATCAGAGTCCGCAAACGTGTGAACAGTTCCAAATCAATTTACCTCTTTAATCTGTTCTCCAAAAATTCTGCTTCTCCTACTTCAGTGTGGCCCACTGTAAATAAGATCTTGCACATCGATAGATATAATTCCTCACCAAGCTCCTCTTCACAATTGTTCTGATAAACTTTTTAACTTCTTTTTCCCCCAAAAAATTTCTAGCAGGGTAGCTCAATCAAAAAATTTCTTGTCATCACTTTTCCATTCCAAATTCTCCTCCACCTGTCTTCAGGTTCTTTAACCAGCAACTCTCTGAAATTCACAATCACATCATGTCGTTTCCAACAGGCAGTGTGCCCTTGAAATGATTCGAACCGCTGTTCTCAAGAAATGTTTCGATGTTTTCGGCCCTATCGCTCTACCTATTGTCAACCTTTTTATCGCTGAAGGTTGTTTTTTCCTGCTATGCCCATGTTTTGATCTACCCACTTCTCAAGAAGCCAACCTTTTCTCAGGAAGATTTATCAAGTTCCGTCCATTTCAATTACAAACTTCATTTCCAATGCCTATATCCATGATAAACTTTATTTTTAAGGGTGTAGCTGGCAGGCTCAGCTATCACTTGTCTGCTCACTCTGTAGATTTTTTCAAGTCAGCCTGTGGTAAATACCATTCCACTGAAACTGACGTTACGCAGGATACAGATTATTGAGACGAGTCTCCTTGTTCCTATTCTGCAGACTGTGACAGGAAGTTCATAAGTTCTGAGTCGAAGAACGGGACCTTCAGTTCGCCCATTCTGACCGATCAACTACAAGGTGACGTCATGTGCCGCTATTCGTTCGAGGGCGAAGAACACGAAAGGGTGCAGATCATCTTCAATGACATCCAACTAAGTCGCAGTTCCACCCCCGCCGCTTGGTCGCATCTGCAATCGGAACAACGCAAGGACCCCAAGTATTCGGCCTTCAACACTACTTCTCATCATAGTCTTCGTTGTCGTCATCAGTGTCGTCATCATCATAGTTGTCATCGTAATCGATATTATTTACAATATATCTTATTGCCAATGCGAATATCATGTTAACGATGTCAAATTTTGTTGCTCAAAATGATGAAGACAGTAATGATAAGGCAGATGATAACGTCATCAACGACAATTACATGTGTATGTAGTTGGACATTTTTATAGCGCTGATGATAACAATGACGATGATAATCATGACGACGATGGCGGTGGTGGTGATGATGATGATGATGACGACGATGATGATGATATCTGTGCAGCTGTGATGATGAGGATTCGGTGACGGTGACCGCGTACTTGGCTGGTCAGCCGAGGGACCTCGGTGTCTACTGCGGCGTCAAGAGACCTCCGATGCTTATGAGCATTGACAACCACCTAGAAGTAACTTTCATCAAACGAAGCCACTCCCTCAGCAGAGGATTCCACGCACAGTACAAGTTCGTCGAAGGTAAAACACAATCCCTTATATCTTTTCATCATCATCATCAGCAGCAGCAGCAGCAGCAGCAGCAGCAGCAGGAGCATGAATCGTCATCAGGCTGTGGGGTAGAACTCTGACTGAGTTGGGTGATAGAAAATCTGGATACTATGTGAACTAATATGGTTCGGTTTACTTAAAGAAGTGTGTCGCTCTGTCTCATAGGTGATGTGCCGCAGATCTCTGTGCTCCGATTTAGCACAAGTCCTATTGCCTGTCCCTTTCCGTCGCACTGGATCATCGCCCATTGTCTGCCCTGTCTTCGTCTGCATGTCTTACTTAATCACCTGCCTCCACTGATTTAAACAGATCCTCCCGATGCTTCAGAACAGATATATTCTACAGAGGCGCTAGATTTACTGCATATATGCTTGCATTTATGTACTTAAATACGTATGTAGTATGTATGTGTGTATGCATGTATGTTTGTATATAAGTAGTTGGCTATTTATATAGCGCTTTTCATGAAGCTTAATTTATTGCATTAGATCTCTTACCAAAACAGGCAGAAGTTGATTTACAATGAAAAATAACACAGGCAGTAGTTCATCAAAGCAGGCAAGGTTCTCTGGTTTCAAGGAGTCGCAAGGACTATGCGTTCAGAATTGGTCTCTGCTTCTGTCTTGCTGTGCCTGTCTGTGTCACAGTCTGTAACTGTCTTACTCTGTCTAAGTCTAAGATAATTCATGTAGTTTCTTACATTCATGTAGCGCCATCATTGCGTCGATTCGCTGGCTTCTTTGTGAGGTTCTTGAAAGCGTTATATACATAGCCAGAAACACACGCGCGTACCTATATATCTATGTATTTTCTAGCGCTAGTCTGTCGTATAGTGAGTGTAATAATTTGAGTTTAAAATGTCCTTGCTAGATTCGTGCGTTTAGACACTGTATGATGAAGAGGTACTTGGTAATGTTGTCAAAAAACTGTTCGTTTATTTACTTTTATATACGAAAAGCAAAGATTGCGTGTCTATTCTCGAGATAACCCAACGCTATTAATCGGGTGCGTCAACGGTTCGAAGTCCAATCGATTGACAACTTTGCAAGATCGTGGGAACTTTGCTATATGAATAAGTTTGAAAGAGATTTCACCTCTGACCTTATCTTCTGAGCGGGACTTTGCCATTGTAACACAGTGATAACAATGACGAAACTTTTACTTGGCCATACTTTGTATTCTTCCGGATATTCTTCAAGAGGTAAAATAAAATAGAATACAATACAGTGGAGTGGCAAAGAGCGAGGGCGAGTGATGCGACCGCCTCGCATCGGTACTGTTTAAGGGCCTCCAAAGAGGGCGACAACATGAAATTTTTATAGAAAATTTTAATACCTGCACCCAAAATTTCAATGGTGATCGCAATAAAGACACTGAGAACCAATGTCAGAAAGAGCCCTAGATTGAGCCGAAGAAAATCTTCAGGTTCGATTGACCTACTGTACATAATGATTGTGTACAGTAAGCCACTCGAGTTTCAACTCTAGACTTGAACTGACCCAGATCAATTCAAGAATTTTCAGATCCTTAATTGAATTCGTTTGAAATTTAGATTGAGTTGTGTAAAGTTGAGTTACAGCAGTCTAGGCTTGATTGATTTGCTTCAATTTCTCTAATTGCTGCTGGAGTTTGGTTGATTCTGGATTTCTTTTGTTCAAAAACACCGACAGATTTTGGTATCAAGGCGGGTGAGCGATCAAAAGACAAGGACAAAGGTTGGCTCTGTATATATATTATATACATATATATACCTATTTATGTGTATGCCACATTTGTGCCTCGTTTCACGATAGCAAGTTGAGTAATTTCTTAAGGATAAGATTGGCGTTGATATAGCGATTCCCCTTGTGTTCACATTTTATCTACATTAGATGTGTTAGCTTGTTTGTTTATTATATGATTATATGAAATTATATGATGCTTGGTTTAGTATTTAAGTATATAATGTCGGCATCTAGACATATAAACATGTTTAAATAAATACATGCCAGCACCGTAGGGCATAAATTATTAATGTTAGGCTGTGGAAGAAGCTGTAAGCTGTACTTCGGAACGATAAAGAAAGCAAAGCATCAGTTAAAGGAACTTTAAAATAACGGTTGACGGAGTCCTTTGTCCTTTGGTTGGACGCAGACGATTTTAGATGATGCGCGGCAAAGCGCAACGCAATTTTCTTCGGTTGTACGGAAATCGTCGAAGTTGTAAGACGTTACTTGTAAACTCCGGGTGAACTGAGAACGAACTGTGATATCGACAGTTCTATCGAGGTATAAACGATTCGTGAAGACATCAACGATTGATCACGTACGAAATTAACAACTATCAACCTACTTCAAACCTTACCTTTCGAAGGTGATTGAGAGAGTTGCGGTTCAACAGATAGCTCGTTACTTAGAAGAACGACTATGATGATGGTCATGGGCTCTGACCACTGGGCTTGGGCGCCGGCTCCATATGGCGCCCCAGAGGGCTCAGTCCACGAGCCCTTTCTTTGTATACCCTACATGGCTTATCCGACCCAGCTCATCATTGCCCTTGGAGCGCGATGTCACAAGCACGATGATGATGTTCAGCGCTTTTAGGAGGTGCTGGAAGAGTGCTATATAAGTGTTTTGTTACTTCACATTACCCCGATTATCAACGTGATTTCATCTCTTACATCGTGACAAAATCTTTTATATATTCTCAGCGAACACAGGGCATAAATACGACATAAGAAAATCTTAACTTGATTCGTCCTGCACCTGCACCGAGATTTGTTGAGATTTGATTTCTTTCAGTCTGTCAGTTTGAATTTCGAAGTGAGAAGACTCCGAACGGGACCTTCACTTCGCCCAACTTCCCCGGACTCTATCCGCGCAACGCCGAATGTCACTACCTGTTCTACGGCCGACAAAACGAACGCATCTACATCACGTTTCCTTACTTCGAAGTCGAAGGATATCCACCTAAGTAGGCTACAACTAATCTCCACTGCTACTAATGCTCTATTTCAACAGTTGCAATAGTGTGGGTGATACAGCATACTGCATGGTGCGGTATACCGTACCAAACAGTGTAATGTAGCACAGATTACATGTAGAAAGTGCCATAGTGAATTATACCTTACTATGGTAGGCCTATATGCCTTCTTTATAATTTTATATGACCTATTATATCTAATCTAATGATTTCTGTAGCGCCGTTATCATAATGCACTACACCGCTAAGAAAGTGTAGACCACTTTGTTTACATCTTTTGTTGAACTGATCTTGCTATGCTACTGTAGATTTTTTGCAGCAAAGTGTGAAAGTGCACTAGTTAGTGTAAACAGCCGAGTCATCTACAAAAATTGTTACAGAGCAGTCTACGCAATGCCGATGAACCGAACCTGAACCTTAGGTTTTAAGCCTAAGTTCACACGTTCAGACGATTCTCTACATTATTTCTTTGATAGCAGGAATCAATCGATAGTCGCTCAAGAGAAACGGTAGTCAAACGCATAATCCGTTAGGGAGAACCGCGTTCGAATTCCGATTGGTTAGAGAAACCAGAAGTCAGTCTGTGGTCGGTAAACAAGTTAAAACAGATGAGTAAAACTGTCGTTTATTGGCGGTGGGGAGATCAGTAATATTTTATTGTTGACCATCAATTTTAATTGTGATTACTCGAATGAACTTTATGTTACAGTTTAGGCTAAAAAGGGTGAAAATTCGAACAAAATGGTTAATGTGCGTGATTTTTAACTAGTTGCACAATCAGCATCATTTAGAAACACGATTAGTGAATTTCTTATACTTATTAGTAACGCTGACATAGACATTTCAAAGCTCTTCACATACCTTTCAGAGCCACGGATATCATACGAGTTCACATTCAATGAGATATTAAACGGGGATGATCCATTCACAGGCAACAATCAGTGGATCAGTGGATTTAAGAAGGTTAAGTAAGGAACGAAACCCTTTCCTTAAATTTGGCTGACTGACTTGCAGGTTAATATTTTTGCCAGAGCCTAACATCTCGTTTACCTCTTAATTTAAATACTGGATTGTCGCTGAAAGCCCTATCCTTCCAAGTCGCTGCATTTGGCCGCGACCTTTAAAGGTGGTAATGACCACAGCTTGTTCATCTATCACCGCCCTTTCTTTCTCCTTGATGAGGACTTTCCGGTGTTAGCCATAGCCATCTACCAATTTCTTTCCACATACAATGGTGTTGATTCAAGTGCATCTGACTGATTTTGAATGAGATGGATTTTTATGTAGGAGGCTTTCAATCGTCACTCATAGAGACTGACTGCATTCAGTTGGAATTGCATCTGAAAATCTCCCACCTTTATTTTCAATTTTATAAAGTGCACCTTTATTGTGGGCTATTTTCAGATTGTGCTTAGTTCTATATGAAAATTTATATGGCGCTCGCTTAGACCACATCCTGTCATTATGAAAGAACACATCATGATTTCTATTTCTATCTGCTTCTTTCTTTATCGGGTTGCATTTATTCCATCGTTGCAACACGTTTCTTAAAGGCATTTTATAAATTTCCAGTTACATTACATGTCTATGTCTGTGTATGTCTATGTATGAGTCTCTGCGTCTCTGTATATATGTGTTTCTATGTCTATGTCTATGTTTATGTGTCTATGCTTATGTGTCTATGTTTATGTGTATGTCTGTGTCTCTGTCAATGTCTGTGTCTGTGCCTATGTTTATGTATATGTGTATGTAAATATGTATATTTATGGATATCTGTATGCCTGTGACTGCGTCTATATCTTATCTGTTGCTCAGGTGTGATGAAGAAACCCAGAGTGACTACGTGGAGTTTTCGAACTTCAATGTGAAGCTGACTGACCGCAAGATGAATCGCATGTGCGGCTCCAAGGCTCTGACAGTCAAGAATGACGTCAATTCAGACGGAAACTTCTTCCGGGTCACGTTCAAATCGAACCAAAACTACGACGCCACTGGCTTCGAAGCCTTCTACCAGTTCCGCCGCATGGACGGTGGGTACAGTGCAGTCTATATGTATGTAAGTTTGCATGTAAGCCTATGTATGATTTTACGTATGTATTTACTGTATTTATGTACAGTATTTACGTATGTACATGTTGATGTATGAAAAGTTCTTATGTATGTTTGTTTGTTTCTTTGTATGTATCTGTGTAAGTATAGGTCTCTTTGATTATGTATCTTCCTGTCTTTATTCTGTCGTGATAATAATAATAAGAATAACACGATTTATAGAGCGCCAGAGTACGGTCGAGGTCTATCTGCTCTGCAGTCATATTACCTTTCATTGTAGCTTTCTACCTTATTGTGTCGATAGTTGTCTAATGTTTTTCTGACTTTTAATCTGGTAATGCTAACACCGAATAAGTGTCCGGTCATTCAAGGTCTAAGAGACCTTTAAGAAATGCAGAGTTGTGTTGTACTTATTGTACTGTTTAGTATTGTAATTGTATTACATTGTTTTGTGTTGCATTGCATTATATTGCATAATAGTCGGATGAAATTTGAGTAAAAGGCGGATCAGATTCAGGAGGGGAGCTCATCCAGGTAAGAGTCAAGTATGAGAGAAGAGCGACTCTCAGGATGAGTTTTTAAACTGAGACTGAGGTGAGAGTGTGTGTGTTTTCAGATCCCTACGCAGCTCCGAAGAGACCGTCTCGTGCATCTCGCTCGTCAAAGATGACAGCCATATTGAGAGTTCTGCTCGGTGCAACTCTGCTCGACATCTTATTCACAATCACATTCTATGCGCCTTAGAATAAAATCACGAGGTGGTCGGAACATCTACAGTCTTAAATCCCTAGCTGATTCTTTGTCTGCAGCTGTAATTGTAATTTGAGATTTATAAAGCGCCTCTTAGAGGATGAACTCGACAGAGGTGCTTCCGACCCGAAGGAGTAAAATCACTGTTGAATCTTCAGGCGCCTGCGGAATACTGAGAGGGGGAGAGAAAGGAGCTCAAGCTGTCGGTGGGTGGGCTGTATAGAGGCGGGTAACCTGGTTCTGCATTGGTCTCTCACAGATTCGAATCAAGGAACTTTATGAGAACACGGCAGTTCGTTGCTCAGCTATGGACCCTAAACGAGTCGTTGTTTAAGGTGTTGATGATGACGACACAACAAGAACGAACAAACTGCTATGACTATGACTACAAACAACAACTACTACTTTAATAATAACAATAACAACAACATAATAATATTAATAAAATTTTTAATATTTATAATTAATAATACTGGCCACACCATGGTTTCAATTAGACCTAGTTCTTGCACAGTATTGAGTATGCATAATATAGTATTAGGCAGACACAACAAGAACGAACAAACTGCTACGAATATAGTATTGAGCAGGTTTAATCCATTACTAAATATTCCTAATTTATTAATGTATATTCCTAATACAATTACTGTGTAGCGCTGAGGTTTACACAGTATTAGGCCATTTGTAGTTTCTCTTCTGTTTTCTAAGACCTTTTGGGTTTTGGCTGGGCCTTTGCAAAGCACTAGGCTATGGTTTTTTTTGGAATTCAGCTTTACTTAGAAGCGTAGTCGATAATTATATCCTTTGTGTTCGATAACCGTGATGTAGAAGCTTCCAGATTAGATTGAATCAGATTGTCATTAAGGCACAATAAAAGTAGACCTACATTGGCATCTTTTTTCTATTTTACATTGAGAACATCTTTAATCTATTTTACATTGAGAACATCTTTTATCTATTTTACATTGAGAACATCTTTTGTCTATTTTACTCTGAGAACCCTGGATTTGACCCAGGTCATGACACGCAGACCTAAGGGCGAGGTATTAACTGCTCTGCCCCAATGTCTAATCTCTAAAATCTGAAGGCTTTATCAATAGTAGGCCTCGCTGCTGTTCTTCTTATTTCCTGTCTATAGTGTCAGATTATATTCTTCCCCTGCCTACTCTTTTCTGATAGTCTCTAAGGGAGTCAACAAGTCAGCAGAGTGAGCTTTAAATACTACCCTTAGTGAGATCCATAGGCCTACCCGCACCTACTGTTCTACAAGTATATGGCTTAAATTAATAATCCATCCCGTGTTTCCTAGTCGCTCGAAGTATACTTGGAACAACCCCAACGCACAATGTAATGTAACTACATGACATTTTATGCAACATCGCCAGGTGCTTCACCCCAGCTTACCACTCCTTCCACCGCAACTGGTCGGACGATCTCAAACTGTCTGACGCTCATCGTCGTAAGTTGCCAATGTGATGCTGCTATTACAGAGATGCTCCGATTTGGTTTGCTCCTTCTTTACCTTTCAGAACACTTACTAATAGGCACACTCACTCATTCGCCCTGATTACTGCAACATTAGCACAGATTAGTACAAAAGTTCTATAAGATAAACTGCTTTAATCGCAGGCGGAATGATAGCATAGGACAAAACTTAGCTTAGCATTTTTGTGTTCGTTTACGGTAACTAAATAATTGGTCGTCCATTGCAAAGCTCTTGCACGCGAACTTTGAAAGGTCGGCACAAACAATGAAATTGAGGATCTGTGACCTGGACTTAGTTGGCGCCTGGGTGCTGAGCGCGATCCCTGTGATACAGAGCTTTCCCTTAGAAGGGCAATCAGTACAACTCGTTCTGCTTGTAATCAGAAACTGGAATTTCCACCAGTCAACAGTAGATAGACATATCGTTATCGTATACAAGCATAAATATTGACGTCTCCTTCGTGTTGAGTCCAGAGCTTCAGTTCACAGACACTAATGCAAAGATTGAACCAGATTTATTTTTAAATTTTCACGAGTTACTGTACCCCTAAGAGAGATTATAGCTAGTCGATTTGATCAAAATTAAGGCCACAGTAATGGCTATGCTGCTGGCTATGTCGACCCAGAAACACTGAAGTTCCAGTGCTAAGACTTAGTAAAGAAAACTGACAATCGTGATCTAAAGTATTTTGCACACATTACACTGGCGGAGTCTAAAATGAGAAATCATTCGCATACTGTAGGCATGTGTGAGATCTGAATAAACTTACATAGGTACATAACTTTGAACTTTTCTACATGACCATGACTTCAGGTGTCTTTAGCCAAACTCCATGCAATATTTTATGACCGCCTAAAATTAAGCACAAGCTTTTTTGACAACAGACCGTCTGTTTGGACCACGCGACAGTCATCCTTGACTTGGAAATGACGTTGATCAGATGGGCCTCGGGTCAGACACCTCCTAAACCCAACGCTCAACCCTTTTAATCGGTGAATATTATAGGCAAACGTGTTTTACCAGAACCTAGCGAGAGAGTCACCGCTATCCATGAATCACGCAAGCATTCAGGCATATCGACGGTTGCGCCTCAGTGAACTCGGCACTTCATCTACCCTTGGACTTAGCGTCACGAACTAGACGTGGCGAAATTCGACCAACAGGCCGGTAGCCTGGCTGCTAGCTATACAACGACGCCAAGTCAAATAGCCAAAGTCGTTTTACATGGCAAAAGACAGAAGCTGCACACGTGGTACGCCTTGCTAGACCTACGCAGGTTACGTGTCTAGGTCTATTCAGTGTGCGAGTCGTGGGTTTCAGATGACCATGTTGAAACTCGTCGTTTTATCAAGGTTTATTTCGGATCGAAAACATACAACACTGTCCGAAGCCATGAACAGGTAACTTAATACATTTCGATTCAGGTACGAGTAATTCTATGACAACTGTATGGGGGAAGAGGAAAATTTCCTCGCTATACTTCAGACCATCCTCCCCAATAGAATGCCTTTCCTCATGCAGTCACCATACTCCCCCAACAATCAACCTCCCCCAGTGCTCCCATCCACATAGGCCTATTGCACACTGTGCGTAAGTATGTTTTCGGCACCTGTATGTTTATGTGTATGTTTCTCAAAATTGAGTCTGAGCTAGATGCCTCTGCAGTAGATTGGTCTGGATAATTCACCTGACTGCAAATTTGTCCTCAAGTACCACTAAAACTGACTGATTTTTATTGGGTTTGAAAATATGGATCAGAGTTCTAAAAACCGTTATGTATAGAATTTAATTTCCCCAACTTATAACCTAATTTGGACACGATAGGAGCTTCCAAATGAGCAGGATTAGAGTACCCATTACCCCTAGAGAAGGAACTGACTGAAGATCAGATAGCACGCTAAAATTGCTACAATGGAATGATTTAGAAAGACTGAAACGAACACACTGTTATATTTTAAGGACCATGTCTATCAACTGACCTTTAATTGATATTGGAATATGGGTTCAAAGCTTAAAAATTCATTACAATGAACGCCGTTTAATTTTGCAAAGCTTACGATACGGCCAAGTTAGGGAGGCCGCTGCACAATAGGCCTACATGACATGGCTTATAAATTGCACTGCATTCGATGAATTAACATCTACACCGTTACAGCGCGTACATTCCACAGAAGACGGGGCTTTCATACGTGGCTATCCTAACACATGTTATTCACATAAGGTTGCATCTTAAAACATTGCATACAATGCACAATATCACAATTGGCCCCTATATTATATTAGCCTACTAATTTGCATAGTTAATTTGCAGTTGACATTACATCATTACAGACTTTGATTTTGGCCAAGATGAGGTTTCGATTTGGAGGAACAGTCGTGGAGTTGGGCCGAAACCAACTGGCGAAGACCGTTCTCCTCATAGGCCTACTGAGCGTCGTTCTTCTGTTTCTCACCAATCGAGGGCTCCTACGTCAAACGAAGGGTCTAGAAGAGACGGAGCTTGCCACTCCTATTAGTTTCCTGTCACCGGAATATGAGGAACTGGAGGTCGGTGGACTTGGCGCTCGACGGGTACAACATCGGGTTCTTAAAACCCAGAGACAAGAGGAGGGTAAATATCTAAATAAGGGGGTTCAGGGCGACCGAGGACTTGAATCGGCAGTAAAACCAGTTCAGATGGCAATGAAAGGAGTAAACCGAAAGAAACGACCGGCTTTAGCAGAAGCCCTCAAGGGGGTCATAGGGCTAAATAACCGACCACCCGATAGCCACTATAACATCAATGTCACCCTAAGCGATGCCACGTCTCTGGATCGACCGCTGCCAGACACACGACCTCCTGTCTGCCAGAACTTCACCTATAACATCGACGTCCTTCCAAAGGTCAGTGTCATCATTCCGTTCTTCAACGAAGCTCCGACGATGATCCTCAGGACGATCCACAGCGTCCTCAACCGATCACCCGACCAACTACTCGAAGAAATCATACTAGGTACTCTATACAATCATATATATGCCTATACATGTATATGTATATGAATAATTATATAGGGCCTTCGGGAACTTCGGGAAGGCGCTCAGACATGCGTTATATATATGTATATACACCCGCACACACATAAACACACAGTCTACTAAATCTAAGCATATAGTGTCATTCGAAATATCGGTAGATTGCAAATTAATTTATTTGTGAAGACAACCAGCCGCTCGAAATTGTAAATTCAGAGAATTATAATCGTCAGAACTCGGGAGTGCTAACAGACCAATGCAGTAGGCCTAAGTCTCTCACAAATATGACAATTTTCTATTCTCATTTGTATTTACTTGTCAGCCACCCTCTGAAACTCTTTGCCCATTAACTAATTAGTGCATTTACTTAAAATCTTCTCTAAACTTACATTTTTATCGGATACGTATACTAGATTTTGCTACACTGTCTGAACTCTCTGTCCCATTATAAAATGTTTTAATGACTTCAAGTCCTAATACTCTAATGTCATCGTCTGTAAATAGGTCTAAATGTATGCTTCATAGAGTAGCTTGATGTAACTTAGTGTTGGTCGTTGATAATTCTGCCCGATCGATCTATTGATTGAGTGATTGATTGGATTTGGTTGCTGTAGTGGACGACCTGAGTTTCGATGCTCCGCTGAAGGATCCTCTGGACAGATATGTACGTCTGTTGCCGAAGGTCAGGATCATTCGGCGTGACAAGCGAACCGGACTGATCGTTTCACGCATGGATGGCGCTCGTGTCGCCAAAGCCCCAGTCTTGCTGTTCCTCGACGCCCATTCGGAAGTGGGATACGGATGGCTGGAACCACTGCTAGAAGAACTCAGGAGAGATCCGAAACAGGTGGTTCAGCCGTTCATCGATGGCGTCGACTCCAAGACACTCGAGTTCTCGGCACCGACAACTTACTACAAAGGAGCGTTCAGCTGGGACCTCAGGTTATTAAAAAAACTCACGATAGAAGAATAGTATATATATAGTATATATATGTATGAAGAATAGTATATATATAGTATATATATGAATGAAGAATAGTATATATATGTATATATATATGTATGAAGAATAGTATATATATGTATATATATAGTATATATATGTATGAAGAATAGTATATATATAGTATATATATGTATGAAGAATAGTATATATATAGTATATATATGTATGAAGAATAGTATATATATGTATATATGTATATATAGTATATATATGTATGAAGAATAGTATATATATATACATGTATATATATATATATATAGCTCTACTCACAAGCAGTTCATTCGTTTCAGTTAATAGAGTCATTTGCACACGAATAGGAAAGTAAGGTAATCACTGGTTTATATATGCCTCTAAAAACATTAGTCTTGAGAGGAGTAGTCCTTTTGCTGGGACTCGAAGACTATTTGGGCTGAAGCGACAACAGAAAGTCAACAGTTAAACAGAGTCAACAATTGAGTAATGCTTGTTGGTTTACAAATCTGGAGGCCAAGGTCTAATCCTCCACGCTGTTTAGCCTAAAGTTTTGAATTTAATGGCTGAACATAATCGCAGTTTCTTGCACACTTGAAGTGCCCGTTTAATTTTAACTGAATACATATTACAACGTTACAGACTGGCATCAGACATATATTTAAGTAGATCAGATTAAAGAAATCCATAAAACTTATGTATAGACCTACATTTACATTTACAAGCATATCGGAAGAATGGCTGAGTCTCGATTGCTGACTCTCGATTGGCCCCAGAAGTAGCTATAAGGGCCAAATGTTTTTGCCAAGACTACACCATACCTGCCCTTCTTTTTTCTTTTGTCAATATCCATTGACTTCCTGTACCTGTTCAAATGTGTTTCAAGCTGGTGCTTTTCATTTATTCATTTACAAGCAGGTGTTATACCACTCTGCATATAATCATTTGCTTTTATATTGTAACAGTGTTATATGGCTGTCCTCTCTTAGATCGGCGTCTTCTGGAAACTATATTCTGCCTCGCACAGATTTTCTTTGTTCTTCGCTCGTTCCTAATAGCTGGACCCACCAACTGAAATTCTGTATCTTCATCATGCTCGCCATTTCTGTTACTTAGCCAAGTTTTCGCTCTAACCTGAAACTTAGCTCTCCACTCTGCACGTGACTCGGCGTGCTTCGTGATCTAATCTAAGTTGATGATTTTCACTTTATGCCTTGTATAAAATAAAGGCTTTTACAGCTAACACTTTAGGTTTATCATGCTGTAATACTTTGTTTATATTGTAAAAGAATACCCCTTCTTTTTGCAATGGACTCGTCGGCACGAACGCAGGTCTACAACGCACTCACGAAACACGATGAGTTGCATGCAGAGTGGAGAGCTAATTTGACTTATAAGCCTTATTTGACGCACCCGAATCTCCTGTGGCTCCTTTGTGGATTATTCGACGCACCTGTTGCCGGTCTCATATGACTCCTCGGTTTCGACAATACCCGTCTCGAGCGACGATACCGGTCTTCCAAGATTCATGCTTAGCACCAAACATACGGCCTTAGCGACCGAACCCTATAATTATAAGGAATGCTGTTCGACCGGAACAGTAGCGTTGAGTTCGTCGGAACAGCTCATTGTTGTTGGTTCAAGAATCAGCTCGCCACCAGACGAAGACATCGACGGCACGAAAGAATAAAGTTTCCCGCGTCCAGATGTTGTAGCAGCATCACGGAGGGCTTTTCTCGGAGCAGCTCACTGCGTTGCGTTCATCGGAGCAGCTCGTTGTTGTTGACGCTGTGGAGCAAGTTTTCGAAGGTCAATTCGGCACCAGATGAAGTCGTCGACGACACGGAAGAGGAAGGACTTTCCCACCTCGAAGCGGACTTTCTCAAACACTTCAAGTAGATGTCAGGTTGCCGGTAGTTTGGAACAATAAAATTTATTCAAGTTTCTGTCGTTTCTGATACCACGGAAGCCTTGCTCACGCTGGTTGAACTTGCAGCTAGGGCTGGTAGAAGTCGTCCTGGCACAGAAACCAGCCCCAGTTTCCATAACTATATTCTGACACTATATTTTTCTAGGTGTGGCATTGGTTTCGCTAATCATAGGCCTTAGCCTTGCTAATCATGAAGGTCTTGGTCATGGCCTCGTTGTTTGGCTGGAACTCTAATGTCGACAATGGTAGGCTTGTATTTGATTAGGCTGTTCAGTCCCATGGATTTATTGTTGTAGTTGAGTAGGCTGTATCCTAATGCATAGAGCTCCGTCAGTCCCGAATCTCCTAGACTGACAGAGCTCTATGCATCAAGCACAAACGCCTCTTCCTTTTCTTTTTGCATTAAAGTCTACATCTTTCAAAGAAGAAACGTTGTCACCAACATATGTACAGTTTCTGTCTTAACCTGTCAACAGTCATCACCTCGAAGACCTAACTACAACTGACTAACTTCAAATCCAAGTGCCAACAGACATTTAGGGCCTATGCACACAAACCCATAGCCCTATACCCCACCTGCTTATCAACGACAGAACTATGCAGCCGCACACACGCTCACACCTCCCTTCTGCGCCATCCATCACATCTCAACCACAATTAATAACGCTGACAAGATGCTTTGCATCTCAGGTACACTTGGTTGCGTCTGTCGCCGTACGAAGAGGAGAGGGCAAAACTTCAGGGCCAGTCGTTCGTCAGCCCAACCCTCGTGGGTTGTGCCATCGCCGTCATGAAAGACTACTTCTTTGAGATGGGAGCCTTTGACGAGGGTCTCTACGTCTGGGGCGGTGAGAACCTCGAACTGGCCTTCCGGATGTGGATGTGCGGCGGAAAAACTGTCACGGTCACGTGCTCCCGCGCCGGTCACGTGTTCAAGCAGTCGCCCAACAAGTTCGACGGAACGATCGGAACGAAGGAGCAGACGGTCCAGAAGAATCTGATTCGCGTAGCGGATGTTTGGATGGATCGTTTCCGCAAATTCTTCTATGCAACGACTCTTCCCTACGACTTCAAGCGTCTGAAGCTCAACGAAGCGGAACGGAAGTCGTTGAAGGAACGTTCGGAGCTTCGCCAGCGACTCAAGTGCCACAACTTTGACTGGTACCTTTACAACGTGATACCGGAAATGATGGACCTTCCGCCGATGAACAGCCGCTACTTCGGCGAGGTCATGAACCTGCACACAAAGGCCTGCTGGGAGGTGACAGAGGACTACTATGTCGGCATGACCTACTTCTGCTTTGAGCATAAGGTCATTCCGAAAAACAACTTCGCCCTGACGTCTGATGGGCTTCTCAGGTACAGAGACAAGTGCGTCACGATCGTTCCACCGAAGCCCTACTTGATTCTGGCCGAATGTCCGCTGAAGGACCTGGAAAGCTTCGGCATCTGGGAACTCCGCAATCGCGGGGTCGTCTGGGGAGGACTCCGAGTCAAGAAGAGGAACGCCGAGAACGTCATGGTCTACTGGTGCGTAGTACAGGTAGGACATTATCTGCTTCTCTCGATCGGATTTTCAACTAGGAAGACGTAGATCCTTAAATGCCGCAGACTTTGATCTTTGAATTGGTCGAGGGAGGATGGATATCTGTGCCTTTGAGATCAGATGGAAGACTTGTAGGCCTATATATACATATATATATATATATTGTATATATATATATATAAAATGTCGCTTGCCATATTCCTTTCGGGGCAAGCTCCGAACACACGGCAAGCAGAGCTGGCAATTATTTTTTGCAAATTTGACCAACGTGTGCTTGTAGTATTAGGTCTACATACATCTAGTGTGTCATGTAAAAAATTGCCAGATTTTGTCGAATTTTTCAATAAAGAACAATTACTCAGTAGCCCTTTCATGGTCCAGATCGTGCTGCTCAAATTCCTTAATACAGTCTATATTATTAATGGGAAAAACCCCAGATGGACGTGAACATTTGAAAGAGAATAGTTTTAAACGGTAGTGCAATCAATAATGGCTGAATGTCCATATATATCATACATAATGTGTCTTCAGCTATAGGCTACCTTCCCAAGGTAAGAGAAATATTGATTATGACTACCTTACTCAGCGCTGTAAATAAGCTTATATCTGACCCGAAGTTGATATTCCTGAACAGGTGACGAATGCAATGCCAGAGCATAAGAACGAGCAGATGCCGCAGCTTGGAGACTGCAACGAAAACGATCTCTTCCAGATCTGGGCATTCACCTATGCCGTTGATTTCACTCTTGTGTCGCAGTTCGCCCAAGCGTGAAGACCCATCATCCTACTCCTCCATGGACTGGATGGTGCACCAACCCTGGCAGCAGCATCAGAAGCAACAGTTGGCGCACAAGTGCAGAAGTGCAGACCGGGCTGCACGCCTTTACTCGTGCAGTGTCGACGTGCAGTCGGTGTGCAAGGAACGACCGGTCTATGGTAGTACATCAGCATATTGAAGTTGTCCAGCGTACTTGTGCCGAACTTCTTAACCCTCATTACTTAGACATGTACTGCAATCTTAACCGCCTTACTTTGCTGTTCAATTTGCTTCAGTGTTATGCTGTAATTTTGTATGCT
Organism: Norana najaformis; assembly: GCA_964023275.1. Lineage (NCBI taxonomy): Eukaryota > Metazoa > Annelida > Clitellata > Crassiclitellata > Hormogastridae > Norana > Norana najaformis. Next base: position 25,614,600 of record OZ029917.1, read on the forward strand.
TGAAGTTCAAACATGGTCACCCCGAAATCGTTCATCTCCAATAACATACATTGACAATCTAGTTATATATATATCTAAAAGGTGATGTAATCGTTCATTAATGTTAGGCCTGTTACACAACTTGATAAGCACTAGGCCTATGGTTGCCTGCAGAATAGTGCTGGGTCGGCTAGGCCGATACTGAACCGATACCGCGATACAGAAAACTGCAACTGTTGCCAAAACCGAAAATAGTAAAAATCGAAGAAGAAACAACAAAACCTGAGTCGAAATCACAGAAATCAAAATGTTAGATTAGTTATCTCACGAGTAATAATTTTTGTTCGCTGACTTTTCTGTAATGCTGTTGAAAGTTTTGCTGTTGACTGAAATCAATCATATACTGAGCTCTGTCACTTAAAAATAGTAATTACTGTCCCATCACTAACTACAGTATATGATGTATTACGCAGAGTTGTTGTCGTCCATGGGTTTAACGAAATCTTATGGCAACTAAGGCCGTGACGTCTTCGACATGAAAATGTTGTTGACGTTGTCCATAAGTTCATTTCTTTCTTCTTATCGTTTCCTTTAAGATTTTTGTTTCCGTAGGTAATATATGTATTTTTTTAACTGATTGCAGCACGACATGGATGAGAGACCAAATGCAGGCGAAGGGGGTTTTGTTGACTGGTTGATGGCACCTTTGTCGACTTCTTGTTGATTTTCTTCTTGTTGGAAGACTGTCCACTGTCCATTACGGCTCTAGTGTCTCCATTAAAGGTCTTCTCAGTTGCTATAAAGCCTTTTTTCAATATCTGATTTATATATTTTCTGTAATTTTTTCTTTTCACTGGCCATTTCGGCTCTTTTGTGGCCATAAGGCCCTTTTGTGGCCGTTAAGGTTCTTTTGTGGCCGTTAAGGTTCTTTTGTGGCCGTCAGGCTCTTTTGTGGCCGTCAAGGCTCTTTTGTAGCCGTCAGGCTCTTTTGTGGCCATAAGGCCCTTTTGTGGCCGTTAAGGTTCTTTTGTGGCCGTTAAGGTTCTTTTGTGGCCGTCAGGCTCTTTTGTGGCCATAAGGCCCTTTTGTGGCCATAAGGCCCTTTTGTGGCCGTTAAGGTTCTTTTGTGGCCGTCAGGCTCTTTTGTGGCCATAAGGCCCTTTTGTGGCCATAAGGCCCTTTTGTGGCCGTTAAGGTTCTTTTGTGGCCGTCAGGCTCTTTTGTGGCCGTCAAGGCTCTTTTGTGGCCGTCAAGGCTTTTTTGTGGCCATTTAGGCTCTTCTCAGTTGCCATATTATGCAGAGGAAGCTGTGGCCAGGAGACAGCAATGAATTCCAGTGGTAGGCAATCAACGAAAAGAAATTCAACAGAAGCTACACTCTGACCAGCTAATCTTGTTGGAATAATTTGCACTGCAACCTGCGACATGAACTACTTAGCCTCTCTTCTGGAAGGACTTGAAGATCATTCGGTTTGATTGTGGTTTCTTCTTCTCAGGTCAGGAGCACCCCTAAAGTGTCTCTCTTCCAAAAATGTGGTCCAATTAACTGAAAGAATTGTCCACTCTCGTATCAGTGACTATTTAGCTTCCAACTCGCTCCTTAACCCACACCAGTCTGGTTTTACCAAATGCCACTCAACTGAAACTCTGCTCGCATCTCTCTACAACAAGATTTTTTCTACCATCTCTTTTCTTGACTGTCTTCTTTGACATCTTAACAGCCTTCATCACCATTAATCACAATATTTTACTCCACTGACTTTCAGCCTGCTTTGGTTTTGCTGATACTGCTTTCCCCTGGATACAGTCTTATCGCTCCTCCCGCTCTTTCTCCATTAAAACTTCAGAAGCCTCTTCGCAATCAGTCCCTCTCACTTGCGGAGTTCCGCAAAGCTCCATTCTTGGACCTCTTCTGCTTATCCTCTACACCACCCCAATCAGTTCACTTAATAAAGCTTCCTCAGTTGACCATCATCTGTACAGAGACAAGAACAATATAGCTGGTACAGTGGCCAAGAGGATTAACTGGGTCATTGTTCGAATATAAGTTGGGTCATTATTTATCAGCTTATTCCTAAACCAAATAAACTGGTTAAGGAGTAGGCTGAAGTTGGCACACGGTTGTAAATTGGAAGGGGTAAAACTACATTGGGCTAATGTCATTGGCAAAGCATTGGATCGGATTTTAAATAAGTTGTGGGCCAAAGTAGGGTCTGCAAGCCCACGGTGATAGTGACCATGATGTCGGGTCAATGTGTGTATGCTGGCTGGGTAGACCTGTATCATTTCCCAGGATTTAGTTTCGTTTTGCTTCAGCCAATCGTGCCTACTCTTGGACATTGGATCATCCTTCTGGAATTACCTTTTAATTTACAACCTGTAATTACAAAACTGCTAATCAGCACTGGTCAGAGAAACTGCAAAACTACACTCAAATTCACTCAAATGCAAGAAAAGTCTCTCTTTTTTAAACATATCAGATCATTCCAATCATGAACTTCTAATTTAAAAAGTCAGAGAATACAACATGAGACGAAAATGCAAAGAAAAAATATGTAAAAAAATTGAAAACTTAGGCAATGTCAATTTCCACACATTACACAAATTGAAGCACAAAGACACAACAAAAAGCACAAACAACAGTTCAAAGAGATTACACTTCTTCATAGGTCAACAGACCATTACAAGAATTTAAACACGACAAACTGAGCCGAACAGGGTAATGGAAACATTCCTAAGTTAATCCAGAGGATTAATTCAAAGGTAATATTTCTGCCTCTGAAAGAAGCAGAAGTAACAGTAGTAAAGATGGAAGGAATGGTAATGACAGTCGTATTAGCAGTAGTGGTTGTTGGAAGGGTATAGTAGCAGTAATAATAATAGGGATTATAATAAAACTAAAATAATAAATATTACTACTAATAATAATTAATTTATTAACTCATTATGATAATTGAAAACAAATAACTTTTAAATACTAGTTATGAACAACAAGCCAAGAAGTTTCTTTACAAAAACTAAACCAGGTTTAAAACAACGAGAACAAGCAACAGCTCCAACAATCCTAATTCTGATACAAGATCAATGAAGCAAGGCCATTTAACTGGCACTCTGCTGCTTTGAAACTGATATACCTGCTATGAAAATAAGCCTTCAAATAGCAAAAAACTGCATCTCAAGCTAAAAGCAACAATCAACTCTGCATCAGAATTACACCAAAAACACTTGACTGGTCTGGTTTTGGATTGACATTTAGGCAGTTTGATTGGCAAACGTCTCAAGTTGATCATCCAAAGGGTTGAATCGTAACTACAGTGCCCAACGAAAGCCAAGTCCAGCTTTACAGGCACTCAGTCAAAACAAAATTGATAGGCAAGAGAGTAAGAATTGGTTTCAGGCCAATATACAAGAGTGAGACAGGCCGACAGTTAGATGACTATGGTGGAAGGTGTTTGGAATTGGAGCAGCAAGATAAATAAGGGGAAGAAGAGGAATCAGGATAGGACATGTGGAAGAGAAACTAAACAAGATTCCAAACAGGGGTATTGGGTAAACGTTGAAAAAGATAATGATTACAAAGCAAACTGCAGTTTACAGTTGTCACACAAAGGTAAGAATAAGAACACAGCATTAGGTCATGACTTATCGTCTGGTTTACTTAAATTACGTGATAAAAGTAACAATAAAGCATGTAGCTATACCAGAAGATGAAATCTATAAATTTAATTGAAATTAACCAATAAAGCATTTTTCAGAACTCCTTATGTGGCTGAATAATGACATTAATTAGAAACTGCACTCTTGCAAAATCAAAAGATTTTACAGTTAAAGTTTGATATAGAATTAACATTTTGGATAACATCTAAAAAACTGAATAATACCATAGTATTACAATTAACATTTTGGATTACATTTAAAAAAACTGAATAATGCCACAGTATTACAAGAGAAAATAAAAGTTGCCAAGAACGATAGAGGCTCAGTTTAAATATTTCTTAGGTCATAGCTGAGGAGTGCACTTGCAATGACACTGCCTAAGGAAAGAAGCTTGAAAGGTCGATGTCGAGAGATCTCCAGGGCATGCGGAATAGAATCCGTTATCCAGAAGTTCTGGAAAGGCACCTCTAAAGCGACAAACTGCTTCCATGAATCCTTGGGAAACACGGCATGGGTGACGTATGCACTGACGCACTTGGCACCGCTGTTTAGCAAAACCTAAACAACCAAGAAACATATAATTCAATATAACATGCTGCAAAATATCTCAGAAGTGGCATCAGAGAAACCAGCTTATTTGTCAGCCTTCAAATTGTAAATGTAAGCTCAAAAATTTCTAGAGCACAACTTAAAAGCCAAGCACAGGGCATTAACCAAATAAATGCTGCAAGCACTTTGGTCAGTCATCTACAGTAGCAACTTGGAGCCCAAAGCATAAGACTAGTCGCAAGCAATAAAGAACGTCACATCAGCACCAATACCAGTCGTGAATAATGAAGTGCAGTGAGCATCACTCACCTATATGTAAACAAGACTATAACTGAACATTTAAAACAATGCTTTTGAGACGAATTCAGAAGTTATTAGAAAGGCGGAATATAAATGTCTAAGATCAGAGATGTATGCATGCCAACATCATGGTTCATCAGAGAAGCAGTTAAAATTTAAAACTTAAATGCTAAAAGAAAATAATCTACCAAAATCAGCTTAAGAGACAACAGCAGATGAACGAGAAAACAAGAAAACACCATCAATTAGGTCTTTCTGCATTTGCAACAGACCTCCAGTCTGCCAGATTTGACAAGGAAGAGGAACGGGAACAGGAACAATATACAGTATAAAAATAAGCAACGCAATGCGGCAGCATAATTACTGACACAGAAATTGAAAACACAAGAAAATCGGGCGCAGCAGCTGAGAAAATGTGACCTAAGTTAGAAAAGAACAGTTCTTCAGTTCAAGGGGAACTTATGATTGCAAAAAGGACAACAACATGTATGAATTTGCCATACAATACTTACAGATGATTGTTATATGGTTTATCTGGTTGTAAATCATTGTTAGAAGAACTTTTAACAGAATTATTGGGTTTTCATACGATGGACTCAATCTCGTAATGCAACTGTTCATAACGTATACCATAACTGTTTATTCAAAAGTCAGGCCTGTAGTCTGCATGGGCCCAATATACTATTTATTAGTGTATTTTGACTGGATTTTGATTGCAAGTAGGAGATTATCTACTTTCTTTGGTTTCCATCGTTTTGTTACTGATTATGATGACAGTTACTCAAATGTTATAGATCTGCTTCAAGAACTGACTATGCTAAGACAGCACGAGTCAGAATGTCATTGCCAGTGTTTCAACTTGAAGAATTTTATGTTTGTACGGTACTGATTTGCTATTACTGCACATTTGTACTTAGCACATTTTTGCAAATAAATAATAACAGTAATAATGTAACTACCTTTGCACTTTCAATAAGCGTGCCTCCTGTCTGCACCAAATCATCAACTATAACAACATGATAACCAGTAGGATCACCTGCAAAAAACAACAGCTGGCTCAGAGTACACTGCGAGTACTGGATATTTACCTGACTGCAACTTGAATATGGTGTGCCAGCGGTTGATGTCTTGTGCATTAGACACCGGCACCATAGAAGTTTATAATTAATAACACTGCGATATATTAAATGAAATTTTAACAAATTCCATGAAATAACTCTTATAACAAACAGCTACTAAAAGTCATTTGCCCGAGCTAAAACGATGGATCATACTCTGATGTTTTTCAGACTGGCATTCCAGTGTAGGCCCCACATTTTCATGCTTCACATAACTCATATTTTGCACTGCATATGCACTTGGCTAAATGATTAGTCAGAGCAAGTTGATTTACAACATGAATCTATAACAACAGTTGAAACCTGACTATATACAGTCCAGCACTTTGTGGATGTTGAAGCCAAGAAGCAAAAAAAACACAGCAATCATCCAACCTTATCGTGTGGTTTTAGCTTGGCAAAAATCAGGGAGTTGCATTGTATTCAAAAGTGCCAGGTTGATGATCTTTGTGCTCCACCATGCATGGCAGACAATTATTTATTAAAAAATTTACTGGACTACTCACCCTCTTTCAGCTTGACAACTCGTTTGTTGTTTTCTCGGACTTTAGTGCATATGAGTAATTTTGAGACATCCTTAAACATCAAGTGAAATCGCTTGAATGCTCCATCATCCGGAAATGCTATTGCCACTGGATGACCATCTGCCAGTGAGGACAGCTCGGACTTCAGTAACGAAACAGCACTCTCCAATCTGCCAGAAAATATTCATTTTATTTCCTGTTTTATGCATCACAGACTTGCTCAGGTGAATGCTTTAGTTTAGGTGAGGCTTGAACCTGTGCACCCCATTCCACCGGGAAAATCCTTAATCAGTGAGCCACCACACTGTGTCATGTCATAAACTATTCTGCGCTATCAATGTTACAAAAGAGACATACAAAAAATAACTTCAAAGACAAAGGCAAATTATATAGATCAATTTCAAACTTTAGACCACTCTGTAACAGCCATTTTATGAATAGGAAATGTACCAGCAGTCACTACTTAAAACAATGGCTTATACTGAGTTCAGGTGATGTTTTTAAAGTTAGACCAATGTGCTGTTATACGCATCTAATCTAATAACTTTCTATGCTAACTACTTCTGTAGTGCTACTGTAATATGCATGGCTTCAGTTGGTAGTAGCTAAATGTGATATAAAGGCCACATTCCAGGGTTAGTTTATTTGAAATACATAAGAAAATCTCTGGAAAGCTTGTCCCAAAACCCATAGTTTTGTAGTCATGATCTACAAAACCCAGACGTACTCTCTTGAATGAACAAGCCCTCAGGGTTAATTCCAAAGCCTCCAAATTGGAGAAACAAATCAGGGAGTAAAAGAAAGACAGAGTCAGTCAAAAATTAGCAGAAAGACAAGGATGAAAACATACCGTCTGACAATGCGATTGAGAGGCAGACAGACAGACAGACAAGACAGACAGACAGACAGACAGACAGACAGACAGACAGACAGACAAAAGCAATGTTTAACTGAGCAGTTTGATCTCTAACCTTGGTATGACTGTGTCACAAAAGTAGAATCTTTCTTGCAGTGCATGGATGTCAAAGATGACAATTTGTGCTGGGCCTCTGGCAGTCAGAGGTATGGATGAAAGCAACTGAGCCAGAGTCTGATAATACAAAATTTTGTCTTTACAAATACAGCACAGATTACATTTTGAAATGATACTTAATATGAAGAGGTATATATGTAGCATAATACAAATAAAGAAACTAGCTGCAACACCATCATTTACAGACATGCTGCCCATCACTCCAGACACAGGTTCAGTTCCTAGCACATCTTATTTCAACTACAAATAGCACTGGAAAAGCAAATCCAAGATCCTGCTAAGCTGGACAAGTTGAGTGCTGATAACATTTGAGATCATGTAAAGCACTGCATGAGTGAAAGCAAAAAGAATGGAGATCATTTATTCGCACCCATCGCCCCCAAAAGACTGGAGTCAGAAACTGATGATAATGATGATGATGAAGGTACTGCGTAAGTTTATAAGGAAAAATTACAATGCAATGTAAACTAAGCAGTTTGAAATAGCTGCTTGTCTTGGGCTATAATGAAGAACAGGATTTGATATAATCTGCTTAAATCTCAAACAACTGCCAGATCTCTTTTGTCTCAAACTGTCTTGATCCCATTAGCTAATGCTAATGCATTGGTTTCAAATCGGACTTGACTCCTGTAACTCATTGGGATCACTAAAGGAGATTTGCAAATGGTTCAAAACTGGTTGTCATATGAGTAAGGTCTATTAATCCCTTGTTCATGCTACTGGTACATTATGTAGGACATTCCTTCCATTGTCTCCATGTTTAGCCACATGGGCTTATTTTGATGAACGAACACTTGTAACAGTTACGAGTCTGTTGCCACAAAATGTTTTGAATTCTCAAATGTAAAATGTTCGAAATGTTGAATGAAATTTTCAATTAAATTACTTTCGAATTTTTAAGAACTGAACCTCAGCATTATTACAGTGGCGCTATAGAAGACTTCTTAGCATGTGTAAAATGGATCAGGTCAAGTTACTCACATTTGCTGTAGCAATCTGACCCTCAGTGTCAACTCGCTCCATTGTCCCAGTTGGAAAGTATGGAAGAATTAAGGTGAATGACTTTGCAAGATACCTGGCAAAAGCAGACCATTATCAACATCTTCATTATAACCATCATTCCTGACGAGCTCACTAGCTTTATTCTAGGAACATCTATGATGACAATGACTAAGATGTTGGTTCTGACAATGCTGAGAGAAATGGAGTGGATTCTGGATTGGAATTATTTGAATCTTTAGACTGAAAATTTACTATTATAAAACTTGCAGCAAACAGCAATACTGTAGGCATGCTAGTGAAACGTCTGCAAAGGTGAATTCAGCAAATCCAAAGATCCTAACACCATTTAATACCATTGCACTGTGCTTCAGATTCAGTTTAGAGATTTTATATGCATAAAAATGCTTTAAATGAATACAATATAAATTACAGTAATAGCCAAAATGAGTACTGCAGTACTGTGGATGATACAACCTGAGGATACAGTGAACAGATTTTGTTGTCACAGCAGTTAAGTCTGCTTTCTAAAAGAGCTACTTATACCTTGGTATAGAATAAATGACTGAAAGCTGCTCAAAAATCACTTCAGGTGTATGAAAGCTGGCCAGGAAAATAACTACAAGAAAACAAACATCCAGTAAGTGATGTCATCTGTAACACCAGATAAATTAAGGGCATTAAGACATTCTCAGTCATGTCAACAATTTTGAATAAACATCTTCATTTCAATGGCATGAAATATGTGACTACTGGTAAGATCAACCACAAACAGAAATCAAATACATCAAGCCTAACAAGTAAAGATGAGTAATATGAAATTTATGATATGGTAATATCATGACTAATTAATTATCAGAAGCTAAAAATATAACCGAGACCTAAAATAACTACAGTTATTTTTGATAAACTGGTAGGTAAGGTAAGGCATGATAAGGTAGTAACTCATTTATCACAGGCATCTATTATTACTAGTGTTTACTGATGTGTGGTCCCACAACAGCAGTTTAACAAGGCAGCCTGGCCTCACAGTTTGCATGGTTCAGCAATGAACTTCACCCAATTTCATGTGAAGCCGGTTTGCTGATGAAAGGCAGTGATATTAGCAATCAGTGACCATGCCATTATAGCTACAACTGTCACATGTTCGTTCATGCTGTGTTCTTGTGATCACATCTTAAAAGGCATTTAATCAAATTAATTATTAAAATGTTCATGTTTCTTACCATCTCTGCCAGCAACACTCTTGACATTATCAATGAAGAGATTTGGAAACCCATCATTGAATTTTCCCCATTTGATTCCACTGTTAAGGTAGCGAACCTCACGTCGCAGGTGGTAAGAGGGGGGACAATCTGTGTCCCAAGATGCATCCTTACAGAAAAATAATACACAGCCTTAGTCAAGTATAACTGAAATCAACATTTGCATAGCACATTCTTTCAAAAGATCTAAAGATTGGGCTTTCAGTGTCAAGAAAGGACTAAAATATGGGTTCATACTACTACTGACAAGGAATCAACAGATGGCACTATGCATTTCAAAGTAACATACAGAGTATGCTGAAATTCAGCATGAAATGGTGGCCAATTGGTTCGAACACTCATCTTGTAATGCAGAGTGTCAGGGTTCGAGCCTTCCCTCAGACAGTCACTGGGTAGGCACCTTGAGCAAGTCCTTCACACATAGTTGCTCAGTGCCATCAACTGATGCTAAGTCACTAGACAGTGGCACCTAATAGTTGCTCAGTGCCATCAACTGATGCTAAGTCACTAGATAGTGGCACCTAATAGTTGCTCAGTGCCATCAACTGATGCTAAGTCACTAGATAGTGGCACCTAATACGGTAAATGCAGAAATGATAACAATAATGTCAACCCAAATTTCACACAGTTAATTACACTACAGTCAATGCCAGGATCTATGACAGTACTTCAGAAATCAAATCTCACATACTGAGCAATTGGTGAACCTCAATGTTATGGACAAAAGGCTAGTGCAATTTAGGACTGGCCAATACTTCCCGGTTAAGATAATATCAAATTCATTTGCATAAAGGACAATGTCAAATTCTACTGTAAGGCATGGTAATCATGCACAAGGTATTCCCCTTGAACTATAATTACTTATACACAAGGTATTAATTCTCATCGTGCATTAATTCTCAAATCACTACAGCTCAGCTCACTTTCTTTAGCTCTGCCTCTGAAGGACATGGTGTTATCTGTATGGAAGTATCCTTTCTTGATGCTTCACAGCTTGAAACAATAGCCTTTGCCAGCTCATCCATGCTTGGATGAGCATACAAGAGAACTGGTCTTGACGGAAATAAACTCATTCTGCAGTTCAAATAATACACGTAAGAACTTCTTGAAAGACTAAAACATCAACAATATCTCAGTCACAAGAAAAAAATTTATTCTGCATCATTTTTTATTCAATCCTTCATTAAACAATTTTGAAATAATTCTAATTTATTTCACAATACTACTCTAATTTTATGTAATGTTAAGCAACTGTCACTTATTGTACAACTTTATCGATAAATTGCTGAAAGCACGATCCAGATGCCTATCTTAGGAACAGGATTCTGTAGAATAATGGAGACAGCTTAAAAAGCAAACATTGTTGTTTGGGACACCTGCGCTTCATGGACAACACCGCAAAACAGACAAGTGAACAAATGCCAGAGGAAAAGACGAGGAAGAGGCAAACAGGAAAACATGACAAGATGCTACAAAGATCTACCTTTTAACAGAGTTTTCCCAGATTTGACAAAATCACTAGTATGGGTGTAAAGCCATTGTAAATTCTGTTTTTACTTGACTCCAACAAATCATCATGTGATAGACATTGAAAATAGCTGCAATCCATACATTCAGAACACAAATGGAGCCATAAATGAACCTTCATCGCATTTATTTACAAGAACAAAGCTTCAAATTCGAACTCAGGACTATGACTGGAGAACTCCTGAATGTGTCTTGCCTGCACTGCCTATATGGGTTTGTCTCTACTTGTTTTTGGTAAGCAGCTGTCACTTCATCTTGATTTTCTGGGTCTAAGTCCATGGTCCACTGAAAGTGGCTCAAACGGACCATGGACTCAGAATGCAGCTCGAGATTACGATTACGATTACGATTACGATACGATTACGACAGAGAGAAGTGGTGTCAGGATAGGATCTGTCAATAGTCAGCTTTCCTAAATTCTGCAAGGATCATCTAAATATAAACAAACTGGATCTTCTTCTTGAACAAAGCATCTAATCTAATCAAATGACTTCTATAATGCCATTAGTATAATGAGCCATTATCATCAGTCGATGGTCGCTTCAAGAAAAATCATATTCAAAATTGTAATCCACTGGAGAAGCCAGGTCAAATTCTGATAGGTCATAGAAACAAGAAATAAGGCCACGGGGGTAAGCAAGTAGAAATAGAAGTCTCAAGTTTAGACCTGACTGACATCAAAGAACTTGACAGAACTAATAGAATTTGACAGCAAATTCAAATCTGTGGACTGAGAATGCTCAAGAACCCACCACTGCCTTGTACAATATCAAATATGTGTCAAAAGAGGTCACAGTAGCAGTTAGTCTGGCCTTGGAGTTTTCTTGTCAAAGAAAGTATAAGTGCATAGGAAATCCGTCTTCTATAGTCTCAAATGACTAACCCTTGGACTGAATTGCAATTCTGTTTTGGAGTGCCATCGACCGATGCCTACTAGTTCATTAGTATAATGGCGCTACAGCGTTTGTATGAAATTATTGATATGAGCGTGCATATGCTGTCTCACCTGACAGACATTTTTGATGTCGAATGTGAATATGTTGAAAATGAATGTGTTGGTCGAAAGGCTAAGAAGGGAATCCCAGAAGGCAAAGAAATGTCTTCAAAAGTCGTAACAGTTGACAAATAGCCTTACCTTGACTAGAATATTTGGTAGACGCTATAAAACCAAACGACTCAATATCGTGGAAGTTTTAGTAAAGTTATTCTTTCAATAAATTAAGCGGTTAATTATCAATCGATTCACATCAGAAAACAGAAACAGACACCATGGTAATTTTAGCAACTATTAATTGTGATATAACATAGATATATCTAATCGCAGATTCTATATCAGATTCAACTTACATTGACGTACTAAAATTGTTAATCGCATTACTAAATGACAAGCTGGACTTTGTGCAAGTACGATTAATATAGATTTTATTATTATTATTATTATTATTATTATTATTATTATTATTATTATTATTATTATTATTATTATTATTATTATTATTATTAATATTATTAATAGTAGTAGTAGTAGTAGTAGTAATAGTAGTAGTAGTAGTAGTAGTAGTAGTAGTAGTAGTAGTAGTAGTAGTAGTAGTAGTAGTAGTAGTAGTAGTAGTAGTAGTAGTAGTAGTAGTAGTAGTAGTAGTGGTAGAAATTTGGGTGCTGTAGAAATCTCGAGATTACGATTACGATTACGATTAGTGGTAGTATATACCCATCAACTCACAAACGGTCGCTATAGAAAGACGTGTACATTTCGCACCTCTAACAATTTCTGTGTTAGCTTTTCAGTAAAAGATGAAAACAGACCCTGGCAGCAATAATCCTATACTGATTCCTACTTTTGTAATTCCCTTTATCTCTCTCGGCCGAATATCGCTCTAACTGCAAGCACCATACACAGTAGACCTGACATCTGAATCTCGACTACGGATCAAACCCAGCCTCACCTGCTTATCGGTTTTGATTGAGCGTCTGTAAATAATTAGGCCTAAGCAGGTTCTCGCGACTTGGCTTTCTTTGGGCGCTTCTAGAAATCTCGATATTACAATAACGATATTACAATAACGATTATACTTGCGTCGTAATGTCGTTTTAAGCCATGAAGAAGCATACCCTAAGAAGAAGCATACCTATGTGTGGAAAGTCCTATCACTTACCTACAACACACTTCAATCTTTCCAACCCTCCTATCTTCGTCAGTTATTTACAATACAACCGCTCCGCTCAACCCGTTCCTCTTCTGCCCTAACACTTCTCCACCCTCCCGTCACCTCATCCTTAAAATTTGGTAATCGCTCCATAACCCGAGCTGCCCCACCCCTCTGGAATAAACTCCGGCCAGAATTATGACAGTTATCTGATCCATGATATGAACTCACCAACACTTCACCTCTTTCAGTTTCTGCGCAGGTCTTTCACTCAAAACTGAAAACATTCCTCTTTCACAGATTCTATCCTGACACCCCTTCTTCCTCTTATCTCTCTCTGCTGTCCAACCCCAAACACCACCACCCGTAGCTGCCACGCTGTCTTTCCATCTGACTTTTGGATCTTGACCTGGAACCGGACCCTTCTGCCTATCGATTTTGTTTTGACTGAGCGCCTGTGAATAAACTGGTCCCCGCGGTGCGGCTTTCGTTGGGCGCTGTAGTAATCTCGGAATTACGATTACGATTACGATATTGTCTCTCTGGTTTGACCACTTCCCCGGATTCTGATCTGGCACCAAAACTGACGAAACAATCTGGCTCTTGCTGACTTGATTTAACAGAGTGCCGGTGAATAAGCTAGTCTTTCTGACGCGACTTTTGTGTGGCGCTGAGAAAAATTGGCAGATATGAGTTTTCATTTAGACTATTTTTACAGAATTTTGCAGATTTAATGCCCATTTCTCTCAACTTAAAGGCAACCCGCGCTAGCCTCCTCTCCCCTCCTTTTTCTGGTCTCCTGGCAACCGGACTTGGTTCTTGACATAGCATCTTTGGACAACCCCACGAACTTGACGCAGCGCTAGTGAATAAGCTGGTGCCCTGCGTTTAGCTTTTTAATTAGCGCTTTAGATTTCGAGTTTACGGTTACGATTAATTAAGGCGCTATATAAATATCCATTGTACGCCATCTTGCGTTCTAGTGGAAATTGCCGGCGCCATTGTGGAAGTTTATTGTCAAAATCTCGATTTAATTTACGAATTTTGCAATGTTTAAGAAGCCAAAGCGCAAATTTAGAAGCAGACAGCATGATAGCGAATCGGATGATGAAACTCAATCCGCAAACGCAAAAGAGGATGTTAAAAATAAATCTACGGCTTCGAGTGACACAAATCGTCACACGGACTCGCAGTCGCAGACCAACCAGCATAAAAAGAAAGAAAAGCCTATTGCAAAAGTGCCGTCATCTAATGCCATTCTTAGTTTCGAACAAGAGGAAGACGGCAAGTGTTAACTGAGTTTTAGTTTAGTAGTTCTCAAACAGTTGTATCCTTTACCCGAATTTCCATCATAGCTAATTTACTTTTTGGACGGTAAAAAAGGTATTTTATAGGAATTTATTTCGTGGGGTAGCGCGATATTATATTTTAGCGTAATTACGGAAAATCGTGGCATACTTATAGTAGCAGGGACCGCTGTATTCTGGGCGTGGCTTTTGGCCTGGCTTCTGCCTACTGCGATTGGTTGTAGTTGCCGCTAAGATGATCTCTTCACACTGTTTGCTAAACTATATCTCTAAACATTATTTGCAAAGGTGAGTTGCGCGTTATTCAGTGTTTACAAAGCCGAACTAACCCTAACTTTAACCCGGGTACGTGGTGAATCCCCGAAACGAATTTCGACCGGATCCCCGAAATCAATTTTTTAAAGTGCGACCCAGATTCCCGAAAATTAAGAAGAAAATGTTTGTATCACAGAATTATGACTATTCCTGAAAGGCAATGTCTACACGACAGGATGGGATGTTATTACATGGAGGAAACACTCTGAGATGCAGTACCTTTGGCTACTGTTGCAATTGGATAGTCCATACTAGCTTTTGGGATTTCGACCGCTTTCTATAAAACTGTCAGGGAAATTAGCTGTTGTGTATTTTCAGCACTTTTGGGTATTCGGGATGACCCCTTTTAGCCTTAACCCTTATTTAACAGCAGGCATTAGAATCCATGTTTATTTACTTCAAGCAATGTTGGAACACTTAACGTCACTTCGGTGGGTGATGCTGAAAAGCAACAGCCAAAACAGAGCATTCCCAGATACTATTAGTTTGCCAAAATCGTATCAAGTGCAACTTATTTCCTGTAGAAACTAACAGAGTAATTTATTATACACAGTTAGGTCATTTTCTTCAAAGCTTTCCTTCAAGAAACACCTCAGAACCTGCCATTTCTTGCTGGCTTTCATACTTTCTGAATACTTAAGTGCATTTCATCTGGTGACTGACTAACTACACCTCTGATTTATATTACTGTGCAACTTTCCACACATAAAAGTTATCGTGGGGATATGAGTGGGGAGTGGAAGGCACACAGACTGCTGGAAACAACTACAGCCCTAGGTTTACACCCTGGTTTTGGCCAATTTGAGGCAAATTCCCCATTTTACATCTACTCAAACCGAGTGCACAAACAGATTGTCACTATAAGAGCTTTTACATTTGCTGTTACTGTATGTGGGCTCTTTTGGACCAAGTTAACAGTCACTGCTGACATCAGACAATGCACGTGAACACTCACCAGTCACAAGCATATATTTTAAATCAGCACAAGCAATAATCAGTGCTAATGCCAGCTTGGCTCAGGGCCAGCCATTCAAAAGCAAGTCAACAACCAAATAACTCGTCGATGTTACATCACAGGAAATCCACCTTAACGTGGGACACCTGCCAGCCAATCTTGAATGAGTACTGATGACCGATTAGTGACTGGTCATACAAATTTCTGATACAAACGCTTGCTTAGGACTTGCTTATTCAAAAACAGAAGAGTTACATTTACATAATTGTAATTGTAATCTGACATTTATAAAGCGCCTTATCAAGAATAGACTCATCAGGGGTGCTCCAGACCTAAACCTGTGAGACAACAATCAAATAATGCAGATTTCAGGCGCTTGCAAAACTGTGGAAGGGACAAACTGAGGAGCTCGAGCTGGATTATAAAAATAATAATTATAAGAAAGTGAAATTGTTCTCTGAAAATTGAATTCTCATGATCAAAATCAAGTTTTGCTGGTGAAATTTCAAATATTAAATAATAGATTAGTTTGTACTTATTGCTATTTTTACCTCTGTTCTTGATGGTGGGTTTTCCATTGACTGTTTGAAGACTACTTATTATCATGAAAACTGACTTGGCCACAGAGATCCAAACAGCAGATTTTATAAACATGCATGCATCAGAAAAGTGCAGAAATATGCATAGACATAGAATGTAACAAGGTAATATCACTTTCCAGGTGATGGTGAAGTTTTCCAGATAAAGAAACCAACGCACAGTAAGCGAATTGTGAGACAGTTAAAAAAGGAAAGCCTGAAGGAGAAAACGGAACCACAAATCAAGTCAGAAGTCAACAAGTCTCCTAAGGTATTAGCTAGTTAAGTCTAACACCACAATTTTTTCACAATCAGTTGAAAATGTCAGTATGTGTAATCTACTTCAATGAATTACCATGTAACCTGCTTTTCTACCTAGACCTATTTGTGTTGTGTAACATTCTTTCTGTCCATTATGTATTTCACCATTTCGTCTTTATAATTTGTTTGAATCTGGTTTGGATTTCGGAGTGTGGAGAATTTTGAGTGTGGTTAACAGGCTAGCATCACCTGCTGTAGACATGATTAAGTTAATGTAGGAGGAAGTATACAGTTAGCCACATTAGCCAGCAGTGAGACTATAGGTAACTTCAGAACAGTTTTATAACAACCTAGATTCTGGATCTCAATTTTGATTCCATCATCAGCTACTAAACAGAACCCTAATTCACTTGTAGAATGAAAGACTGCTTCTGTAGTCATTTCTTGTATTCTTTGTCTTACTATAAGCATGAAAAAGCTTGCATTTTGTCAAAGGTCATGAAGTCCGAAATGCACATTCAGCTGCAATAATAATTACAGCATCATCCCTGTTGCATGCTCTTCAAAGTTTGTTGGACAACAGTTCTACCAATATTTATGGTTGCGAATTGGCATCTTTCGTTGGTGTTAAACTTTCTGAAGTTAATGTTTTGCTTTGCTTGTTTCATACTTTATGCATTTAGAAATGTCTCGTACCTTATTGAATAGGTGTACTGTAATGAGAGTACACTTTAGCTGTATGTTTGGCATTTTATGATCTCAACATGTTATCTTGCAGATTTTACTGTTCCACCAATATTTTAAAAATGAATTCAATTTCACAACTGTAGCTCAGTTTCATGTTTGTTTTCAAGATAGTAATTACGATGTGTAATTGTTGTAATTACTTTGCTCATTTGTTTGCTCTTAAATGTCATTTTAGACTCTTGACTCATTGCTAGTATAATTCTTGTTGTTTTTTGTTTTGTTTCTTTTTACTGAAGTCTGACCACCTGAATGGTAATAACGCTGTGCAAGTAAAGACTGAAGTGCATACAGAAGATGTGATAGTCAGCAACGAAGATGAAGATGATGACTTTGATGACGATGATGAGTTTTCTGGATCACGTAACAGCACATGTGAACCCTCAGTCCAAGACTTCTTGAAGAGTGGGTCTCATTTTCATCAAAAGTTTGTCAGTTAACAAGGGATAATATGTGACATTGCATGAGAAAACCCTCACAAAGTCGGTAAAGTACATTTGCGGGAAACATGCTCCAAGGGCATGTAGGCATAAAATAGGTCAAATTGACTTCTTTACATTTTTATATTCCTTGTGTTTGATATCTTATTGTAAGTCTTTATGTTATTTTGTTATCCCAAGTATTTTTATTTTAAATTTTAATATGATGCCCAACGAATACTTGATTTAACATGTCTCCTTGGTGCCCTAATTTGAAGTTATATGTATCGATTATTATTCGAATGACCAAGTCATGGAAATATTCATCTTAACCAGTTCTTGTGGAGATTTTGTTGATGACAGCTTCTGAGGCATATGAATATGCTCCAAGTTGCTATATTTATAAAAATTCATAACCCCTAGGCTCAGTGACTTTAGTTGGGTAATTGTTACAGTAAACTTTAACTTAAGATTTCTCAAAAGTAGCCATAAAGAGACGTACATCTTTAAAAATTGTAACTTTTTTACTGTTTGTGATAAAAATGTGTGGTTTTCATTTAGTATTCAGCAATTCCAGCCCAATCCAGTGCAAACTCAGTTTTGATTGTTTTCCAACTTTTCGAGGGTTTTCTCAAGTCGCATGTGGTTATGAATACAAGGCAGCTTGTTGTGGTAATTGTAATTGTAATTTGACATTTATAAAGCACCACTTCAAGAATAAACTTGTCAGATGCGCTGCCAACCCAAAGCAGGGAAACCAGTGTCAAACAAGACAGTCTTCTAGCGCCTGTGGGACAGCAGAATTGACAAACTGAGGAACTCAAGCCATAGCTCATAAGACAGGTTGACAAAGGTGATGCTTCAGACAGCAGAGAGGAGAATCTGGCTCGGATGACATAATAGAAAGAAATGGGGAGGCATCGGATGAAGGAGGGAATCCTTGCTGTTGAGGAATGTCAGTTGTTGTGTTGGAATTCTGCAACAGTTCTAGCAGTAGTAACGGAAGGTGATGAAGATGAGGAACAATGATGGTGATGCTGAATGTTGTTGAATTATTAATGGTGACTGTTACAGGTGGGCAGATTCCTGATGCCAATATGATTCACCTGGTCCGCAAGCGTCGTCAGATGGCACGAGAAATGGGTGACGATTTCATTGCAGTTGATGATACAGTCCGATTCGAAAACAAATCTTCAAGACTTATCAGGTGATTTCTGTTTTCAGTGTCAGTCTCTTATATTCACTTCTTTTATGTATCTTACTGAGCAAGTAGAGGTAACTCTTCTAGCAGATAAATAATTTTACTCTGATAACAGTATGCTGAAGAAAGTAAAAGTAAACCTCCAATGTTCCATAGTGGAACATAAGGGATCCACTCGTTTCCCTTTCTTTGGGCATTGAGCCAGCATTGGGTGAATCCCAAGGTCCTGGACACGGGATTATTGCATTGCAGGACTTGCCATTTACTTCCCAGCGAACACTGGTACCAGATCCTACTGAATGGTCATAGAGTCAAGTGTGCATGAACAAGCTGTCCATGTTGTTACTCCAAATCCACTCTGCAGACATGAAACTACAGTCTTTTGATTACAGACCCTGTGTGCTAACGAAATGAATCAACATGTCGCACAATGGGCTACCATCATTTCTTTAAGTTTATGTATTCATTGGTTTTCATAATTCTGTAGTGCTGAAATACACCTTGTGGTGTTTGCTTTGCTCCTTCCTTGCTTCAGTCAGTTTCATTAGTTTTTTGTTAAATATCTCTGTACTTCCTTCAATGTTATTACTTGCTAAGAAATCCCATTTTGGGTTGACCTAGTAGGATGTCTTGCTGGTTGTTTAATGACAGTATTTGCACGTTTAAGTAGAATCTCTGACTGAAAGTTCTCTAAGGTGCTTCTAACCTGACAGCATGAAATCATTATCAGAATGGTTTTCAGCTGACTGAATAGAGGCAACGAAGGGTAATGTAACGTTCTTTACATTACATCTGCTATTATTTTATGCCGTGTATGTAGGACATCAGTTGATGTTAAATTTAAAAGATCTGCAAAATTATTACTGCTTGCAATTGACATCTGCAGAGATGATGACAATGATGCTTCAGACAGCGGAGAAGATAATCTGGCTCTGACAGCACAACAGAAAGAAACGGAGAGGCGTCGGATGGAGGAGAGAATCCTTGCTGCTGAGGAAGGTCAGTTGATGTGTTGGAATCCTGCAACAATTCTACATTTTGATTTACCAAGGCTTATGTTTGGAGTTCTGTTCTTGACTTCTTAACGTTCATAGTTACTTGAAAATATTAGTTTACCGTTTCCATGACTGATGACATTTTGGCTTGGCTTTGAGTAACTACTGTTAGCACTGTAGTTTTCTGTTGAGATTGTTTAATGTGTATAAATAAAGTCCAATGGTATTATTGTTTCCATCCTTTCCTTTTGGCTTTCTTTGGTCATATGTCATTTCCTTGATGTGACTTAATGCAGTATATTTTAAAATTATTTCCCAGTACTTTGGACTTTCGTTGTGTTGCTTGTTGTATTCAGAGAATCTAAGCGAGACAAGTGAACATGAACGTGAATGGGAAGAGCAACAGATTCGAAAGGGTGTGAGCATACCTGCACAACCAGTGGTATGACAACAGTGCAAACTCATTTATTCCATGATGGTTTTATTTTTTATTTTATTTTTTGCTAGTACATCATTCTTCTGGAAAACTTATTAAACTCGGTCTGTCAGAAGACTTCAACATTTTAACTTATTTTGGACTATGTATAGTTATTGCTCATTTTTTTCTTGACTCTTTCAGTTTACTTCTCTTTGTCATAGCTTTATGATAGAAGAATCTCTTGTCGTAGCTTTATGATAGAAGAATCTTCAGGGGAAGCACTCACATGACATCAGCAATCCAGCAGCGACATTGTGAATGTCATTTGACATGCCGAATTTAGACCCCTCACACATGGGTGAAGCATTGGTGTATGGGCAGCTGATGCCAGATTTCATATCCTTCACTTATGGGTGAATTGTTGATGAATGAGCAAACAGCCGTCACGCCACCTCAGTTGAAACAGTTATTGGAATGATTAAATGTGTGTGGTACCCTCGTGGAAATGTAACTTAGAAGAAAGGTGAGCAGGGTCTGCGTTATGTTTATTAGGTTTCTGTATGTTTATATTTATGCTTTACATAGGTGACTGCTGTCAGCACCGCAGGATTGGACAACTACTACTATGGCGCTTATCAGCCTTATGTCTACGGAGCTGCTGTTATGCCACCATCGTCATCTGCATCTTCTCTCATGGCCTATGGAATGGATTCTGTGGCCATTGGTGGTGTGCGTTTTCCAGATCTGCCAACAGAAGCACAGCCAATATCTGTGGAGATAAGCAAGCAGAAACTCATGGACAGGTGATTTTATTCCACATATCAGTTATTATTATTGTTATTATTATTACTATTTAATAACTTTGATCATACTGATGTCTAATGTAAAAGACACCAACCAATGGTGCACCAAAACCGAGCCACAATAAAGTTGATATTCAGAAGATCAGTTCACTAAAACAGAGAGGCAACTTATGGCAGATTAGCAATCTGAAAAAGTTAAGTCTTAAGGTAAGTCTTCTATTTAGAACAAAGTGACACAAGCGTCTGAGAAGAACGAACAGATGCATCAAGAGAGTTCCAACTTTAGGTTCAGGACCGAGGGCCTGTTCACCAAAAACAGTTCCAGTCTTTGGTATCAACGGAGAAAGGCAGTCAGATGATGTAGTTGAGTAATGATAAGTCTGAGGGATGAGGACTGATTTAATTAAGCATTGTACCTGTAGTTGGCCAGAGTTCAACATTTTGTAAAAGTAAGACCCAGTTTGCTGAACTTTTCTGAAATGGAAATATAAAGATAAAACTTATCCCAGAAGCGGAAGAAAGGAACAAGCTAACCAAAATATAAAATTTTAAGACCAGATTTAGTAATTTAACTGTTAAAAATTAAAAAATTTTTGCCACAAGAAATTTGAAATCAACATGTACTATAGACTGCCTCCCTTTTATATAGTTCCTTTTACAGCACAAACTACTCTGAGGCGCTAGTCTTGCGATTCTCTTGGTTATCAAATTTAACTCTATAAGATGTTGTCAGAATTACTTTACTTTCTGAAGGGACTGCTTTGTTTATAGCAAGTCAGATTCAGTTATTAATCTGTAAATTATAGTAAGTTATTATGGTGTAGCAATTTGTATTGAAATGTGCATTTAATTTCTGAATATGGTCTTTGTGTAGGCTGAAGTGGTGGCTAACTGGCTGAGTACTTTGCCCTGTGAGTCAGCTTTATAAACATAAGACTTATTTGTGCAAAAGTGCAGATTTTGCTTGTCCACTGTAGCTTGACTGCTGGTTATCCTAACCCATTGGATTTCAACCAGGCTTCTCTAAAGAATTATGATTTTTGTCTATGGTTTTAGATATTAGACAACTGCAATGTAATAAAATTTTATTTTCTGTAGAAAGCTGTCAAAAATGTGGTAAAAAGGAAACAATTTATATGATTGTTTCCTGCACTCTGTGCAGGAAAATTTGTGTGCAATCAAAAGATATATAAGTGGCCAAACCACAAAAATTAGTACATATATTGGCATTAATGAAGCAAAAATTTCTGTACTGTGTATTGTTTCTTCAAATAGAAGCTAATTTTTATAGTGTTATTATGTACTTTATTGATCTAACATTATGCCACATAAATTTATCTGCTGCACTCCATATGCACAGCTGGAAGTTCACAGCACCAGAAGTAGATAAACAGAATAAAGAATACAAAGCATATAGCTGAATTTATGTCGAAAATATCGTTTCCACTTCAAAACACAATTTTGAATTAAATGCTGTTTTCATGATCTGGCAGCCCTCTTTCTAAAAGGTAATTCGTAATTTTCTGGTAAACTATACAAATACAGTGATGCACGTGATGAGTAATAACTTGAAGACTTGTTTTTTTGTGACAATACCACATTCTAATGGTCTCGTAAACCCAGTGCATTGCAAATTTGCAGCTACATAGACATGTAATGAAATATTGGTAACAAAGTACCATTACAGTTTGACGCAGCCCTCGCCATGACAAAGTACTTGATATGGTTCTCTTATTCCGTGTTATAGCAAGGGTATTATGGTGTATGCAAAATTGTGATAGAATGACAGTGTAAGTTCATGTGACACATCTTACCAGTGACAACATTCCAAATATAAAGGAAAAGGAGCAAAGCGAATGCCTGTGTAGGACATCTTGGTGTGTGTACTGCTGTTTGCTATGCAAATTATTCCAACTTCTTTTCAAAGAATTGAGCCTTCCGTATAACGCTAAAAGGCCTGTCTATTTGTCACATGTTATGCAAATGATTCCAACTTCTGTTTGAAGAAATAAGCCACTCCTGTAGCACTAAATGGCCAGTTCATGTGTCCTGGGTTAATGACTTCCACATGTTTATTTGGTAGCTTTGGGAGATTGTGTTATCTGGCAGATGTTGTCACATGATAATAATGGAATCTGCATGTAAATGGATGTATGTAAACAGACTTTACTGTATGAGTGCATTAATATGAGTGATTACTGCTCCTTATGTGCTACTGATTATGTGAAATATTTTATGAGTATTTGTATGATTGTTAGTAAATCACACAGGGCAGTATTTGAATGTATTGTGACATTGTATTGTGTTTTGCAGATTGTCTGAAATGATGGATGTGCATCGACTTCATGTGCATGAACGGGACGAGATGGGTTCACGTCGTGAGTTGAACCAGGAGGCAATCAGCAATCTGGCTGGACAAACCAGGGGCTTGGAAGAACAGTATAAGTTCTTCCAAGAAATGAGGGGGTATGTGAGAGACTTGGTTGAGTGTATGAATGAGAAGGTGGGTTCCTTACATCCTATTGTTATTGGGGAAAGAGTGTAACGGTTGGGTTCAGGGGCCGTGTTAGCCGTGTCATGCAGCCAGGGGCCATGTATTTGCCGTGTCATTCTAGGGCCAGGTAGAATCCCAGTTTGCAGTTGAATGCAGTCCCTGTTGTTCCAGCATAACACAGAAACCATTCTTTGGGCCTTGGGTTAAATTCAAGCTTCATTTCAAAGTGACTTTGAAATGGGCTTATGTACTTGTAAATCAGAGTGAAAGGTTTTGTTTTTATCCAATGATAGAATTCATTATAGCGGTTTTAATATGGATATTTACTGGGTAACCCTAAACAGAGGTTTGAACCAAATCCTATTGGACGTTCAGGGAACAGACTTGGCCGCTATGCCATTAGTGTGTAATAAACTGAGGCCACAAAGACTAAACTGCATGTAGTTTTTGGCCAATACATTGGTCTAATATTGGCTGCTGCTTTAATTTCTATAGGCTCTTTGCTAGCCCATAACCTGGTTTTATTCTATTAGTATCTTGATATTTCGTGTATTTTAGCTTTGGCAGCATTGTTTATCTTGTGAGAATTTTTAGAGGAAGTATTCTTCTTGATATGATTATTTGACATGCAGTTGATGGTGATGATAATGAGACATCTGAAGATTAGGCCCCATTACCTTTGTAAATAAGACTAGCTTCTAGTTTTCGTTAAGAAGTAGAATGCCTTTTTACTTCTGCTTTTAAAAGGTCGTATATGATTATGGGAATGGTTCGTCAGACTTTGTTTTACAATATCTGAATGCCTAATATTGTGCATGTATTTATGAAGATGGGCATTTCTATAGTGCCTTTAAGAACCTCACAAAGGCACACCTTGCTCCTGTGATTGGAACATATTCAGAGTACTTGCCTGTACCATATCGTGAGGAATGACATTGAGTACTTGCAGCACTCGGTTATACTAACCAATTATCCCTTTGTAGTTAACTATCAGTTGTAGCTCAAAGCTCTGGATAACCAGAGTAGAACCACACGATTTCCTGGTAGGAGCCAGCATGTGACTCTGGAATTTGCATTGTCCAAACTGACATGGTTACAGATGGAATATGTTGAGTAACCGGGCAGAGATGGCCAACGATAAAAGAGGACCAAACAGTAAAAAAATTTATAGCACATCCAAG
Organism: Norana najaformis; assembly: GCA_964023275.1. Lineage (NCBI taxonomy): Eukaryota > Metazoa > Annelida > Clitellata > Crassiclitellata > Hormogastridae > Norana > Norana najaformis. The sequence continues at coordinate 25,639,369 of OZ029917.1, forward strand.
GCTCAATTCTAAGATGTAAAGTGACTACTAAGTACATGAAAATATTTGAGCATATTACCAAAATTGTGTAACCAGATCTAATTATCAGAAGACTGATGCCATTCCAGCAGCTTTATCAAATGAAGCTTGTTAAACAGCTGTTGGGTATAGCCATGCATCACAGTTTGCATTTGAGCATTGCAAACAGCAAAGTATGTCTACAACGTATATGGTATCAGAAAACAGCCGTGTAACTCAGCCAAGGTCCACTGCTGTACAAGAGTTCCTGTCTCATATGATCAAGTGACAAAATTTGAAAAGCGAAGAAGGATGAAATTCCTGACAGTAAGCAAGCCTTTGAGATGCTGTTACAAATGGCTTGAATCTGATTGTTTCCAAGTCATTCTTTCATTCTGCTCCTATGATTGAATCCCACTGAGTTGCTTTTGTCAGAAGGTCTTGTTGGATTGCAGTTGTCTTTGTGACTTATCAGCACATTGAAATCCTTAAGTTGCAGGATGATACGGTTCTTACCATTGATGAGGTTTGTATAAATGAGATATGATTTTGTCTTGTATTTGATGAATTAATTTCTTGTATAGGAAGTTGGTGTTTCTGTGTTTAGATGTCATCAATCATTTATCTTGATCGATGCATGATGAATTTGTGGAAGGACAGAGCTAAGAAATTGGTCAAGAGACATCAGGATGATGTGAAGGATCAGTCACTTGAGTACACGCCGGGTTAGTGGCTAAGCTAAATCTGCAGTGTATACAAAGTGCATATCTGTACTGATTTCTTTTAGCACTTATGAATTGATTTGTATGCTTTGTGTTATGATTATGTATATCTTCTGCTACGCACTGAATGTAATCTCAGTCACCAGCATGGTTCTATATTCTTTTACATATGCACTGTTTGCTTGATCAGTGTGTTTGGTTTAGAATAAATCCACCGAAGTTTTAGAGAAACATGTTTTGAGCAGATGTCTTTCTTGCAGGCTGATTCACTCTTGAACCCCACAGTGGTATGACCGTGCCTCATACTCCAAATGTGTTCTTGATATTACAGTGTATTTTGGTGGTTTTTATTAAAATTTTATGATAGCAAGGACTGACGCTTTTGTTTTGATGCTTATTTTAAGACTTGCTTAGCTAATAAGCATGTCTTCTTTGTTGTATCCAAGTTAACAGAATGTGTTTTCTTGTTTGTAGGTAAGGTCAGTGCAACGGTTCCACTAATTACAATGGATGGTCCAGAGGAACAGGCACGGAACCGGCGAAGGGCAGATAGAGAAGGGCGCAGGTAAAATCCAACCACTTGTGACAGCACGTCGCATTTTGTGTCCCCAGAAGCTCCCCAACTAGCCATGCATTTTAAATATGTCCTGTGTGGCATATTTTTATTGCTTTTGAAACCTAACTTATGTGTGTTAGGCTCTTTGAATCAAACTGTGTTCTTAGTAAGGTAATGTTTTTGTTTTAGAAACCGTCGTAAGCACAAGAGAGAGGCTCAAGGCATACGAGATCACTGTGATGGCATGTCAACAGATGACGAATTCAGCATTTCAGAAATTACAAAGTTTAAGACAGAACATGGTGCTGTAGAATTCTGTCTAAAGTCTTGTGCTTCAGATTTTTAAACTTTATTTTTGCTGATTTTGCTCTACTTTTGGATGGTTGTTTGGCTGGCCTCATAGAGGCCTCTGTAGAGTTTCTGTCTGGGGTAACAATGTTCTTCAGCCATCAGTTTGGAATATCTGCAGATCTTTTTCTGAACCTATTGTGAGAAAACTCTCTGATTGCCTACGAATGTCATATTTGTTTTTGTTTTACGAGAACAGCATGTAGAAGCCAAGTTTGGATGTGCAAGATTTTTTAAATGTTTTACTTAATATTTTGTGTAAAACTTTGAATTTTTGTAACTGATTTTACATGGCTTTTTCATCTTTTTAGATCGCTTGGTTAATGATTCATCGACAGCTTTTGATGATGTAATGGAGGAGTTCTATCATATTCCATCAATTAAGCAGCGATTTGAGACGTGGAAGAATGACTACAGCGAGTCATACAACGAGGCATACATTGGACTTTGCTTAACAAAACTGTTCACTCCACTTGTGAAACTGGAGGTTGTCACTTGGAATCCTCTTGAGGTAAATGGCATACGTTTTACTTCAGTCGGTCAGTTCAGCTGGATATAATTCATAGCAGGTCACTTTCTGACCTTGTAGTGCACACAGAAAATGGTACACTTGACACCACTTAAGTGCATAATTGATAAGTGCATAATTCGCTTATGTGCATAGAAGCTGGCCGGTCCCATTTTAATACAGGGTATTTCATTGGAAGACAACTCCGAGTATGTGCTTATCGTATGTGTGCATAATTCGGTTGTGTGCATAGCTGACTACAGGCCCGTTTTGCATTGCTTTGTGTATATCATTGCCACTTAATTGCATAGGCAGCTTAGAACAATCTGGCCGCCTAGGCAATATAGTCCTTTACCAGCAACACTTGGCGCCAGTAGTTGATCCTGCCACCCACAGTTTGCCTGCAGACAGCAAATGACTCCGGCTGTCCAGTGGTCTTTCTTAGCTGCACTATGGTCCGTATCAGCGGGTAACGTAACATTGTACCGATCAACATTCTGGAGTGTGCAAACCGTATCCTAAACATTCTGTTTAGGGTATGTCACGATGTTTGGGCTGTATAAACGTTAAATGGCTGGGCATGTCTGTAAGACTTTTAAGTTAGTGCATTGATTTTTTATTGGTTGAACATAATATGGCCGAGAAAAGATCTCCAGATTGTAAGAAAGGATTTAATTCTATTGAATGTAATCCTCTAAGCTTTCTTTATTTTCAGACCTGTTATATTAAATGGCTGTTGAAATCAAAACCCTTTTTAGCCTGCCCTACTCATAATCTTTTCTTTTGCTTATAGCCAAACTGCTTAGACATCGAGGCAAGCAACTGGTTCAGGTCACTGGTGTTCTATGGATGCAAAGACCCTGGTGTTTGCACAGATGACCCCGACATTAAACTTGTCCCAAACATCATCGACAAGGTTCTGCTGCCGCGGCTTACAGGTTAGTTGTATGTCTGATTTAAAAGCTCACATATTGTTAACTAACCTCTATCTGGTACATTGAAGATGATGAGTGGATGAGCATTCGTTGTGTAATTTTTATGCTTATTAACGGCTGCTTGGAAGCAATGTGCTGTGTCCTCACACAGGTAGAAGTGGTGTTACTTAAGTTAAAATGTTTGTTTTACTACTTTGAAAAACCAGTATATCTGCATATTAACTTTGTATAAAAAATTAAGTTTTTTGCAAAGAGATGGTTTAATGCCTATGTCAATGTTGTGTTGTTTAACATGTAGCTCTGGTGGAGGGTGTTTGGAACCCACTCTCTCTCCAATCCACTCTGAGATTGGTTCAGGTCATCAGACACTTGCATGACGACTATCCAACTGTTTCTCCTGACAGCAAGAATTTGCAGGTACAACACAGTTAGTCCTTCATCAGTCTTAACAAATGGCTTTCACAGTGATTGTGTCACCAACTTGGTTCTTATATAAAAGGCTTTTCTGGTATCAGTAATGAGCTTTGTGGCCTTGTCATCTTGTGAGATTTGTAAGCTACTTTTCACCACTGCATAATCAATTAGAGATATTCACCTGTAAAACTGTTCTTGTCATGTTGCATTTGGTACTGCCAAAAATCTACATGCTGAGGATAATATCTTCAAAAGTGTTTGTATTGCTATTGACAGCATAATAAATGTATAGCTTTGTGACCTTACCCTTTCAAATGGGCTAAAGTTTTTCATTTGAAATTTTTTATTGAATTCTAGCCTTTACCACATAAATGTTTGTTCTGAACTTAAACTATTTCTTCCATGAAGATACTGAGAAAATGAATACTAATTCATTTATGATTTTAATCTTATTATCAAGATAATCTCTAAAGTCTTGCCATGCTTGAACAGTGAAAAGATAGTGTGATTTAGAATGATGACATAGATGATTTATGTGATGGGAATGGTGGTAGTGATGGTGATGGTGACAGTTAAAATGAATTTTAGCAATAAAAATATGTTAATGCTTTGATTAACTTTTAATGTTACAGGCTTTGGTAAAGGCGATTCAAGAACGGATAAAGAAGACATTGGATGATGATATCTTCATGCCACTCTATCCAAAACAGTTAGTCATATATATTAGATAGATTGTTACAGAATTTCTGCTCAGCCACGTTATTATTATCTCTTTCCCACTGGCAGCAACAGTCCCTCGGTAGTTAGAAAATGTCTAGTGATCACAGTGCTAGGTGGCTAGGCCTCAGCCGCCAAGCATTCTAATCTCTTGTACTACACTGTAGTCTCATTTGCTACATTGTTGTTATTTATTAAATATATTTGAAGTGCTTTTCTCGAAAATGAACAGTTGCCAAGATATTTATATTGGTGTATGTGGAGTCCAACAGATTTCCTATTATGTCTGATGGACTTGAACATTTTATTTACTTCCTATATCATCTTAAACTGATAGGTTATGCTCCTTACATACTGGTCATGCTGTAAATTTGTTTTAAAATATTATTTGATAATATCGTTTGGTGCTTGTATTACCTGGGACTTGCTACTTTATGTCCAAGAAGGGTATTAATACTTTGTTGCTCCTGGGTAGGCAAGTATTTTTCTTCGTGTCGATAGTGCGCTTTTTAGGTATATCTCATGGTGCTGATAGATCAAATTTATGGAAATCTGATAAATTTACCAATCTTCCTACTGTAATGAAAACTATTGTATCTTTCAGAGTATTGGAAAACCGAACATCTGGACCAGCAGCGTTCTTCTATCGGCAGTTTTGGCTCTGTGTTAAGGTTTTTACTGTTTTTGGAGTTTTCAGTTATTCTGTATTTTTGATTAGGTCTTTCAGGAAGTAGTGAATAGATAAAAAATTCTTAAATTTATAATAAATTATTGTCAAGCTGTGCAGTTTTTGGTGGCTAATGTTGGATGATTGAAGAGCTAAATTTCTGTTGTAATTTTGTTATAATTTCTTTTGGCAGTTTCGTTAGTTGTTTGTATTTCTTACAGGTTTCAGCATTAAACCTGTCGGTATTTTTAGAAACTGTGTACATTTTATGGTCAGAAAGTTTCTACAATGTGGAAAATGGTGTTCAGTGTTTTTTTTATTACACGAAATATATTCCTCCTGTTCCTAGCTGAGTTTTGTATATTTTAGCTCCTGAAAAGTATAGTTCTGTGGAATGGCATATTACCACCGCATCGTCTGCGACAATTTGCCTTCGACAGTCTTCTGAATCGCTACCTGGTTGTGGCACTGCCCAATGTGCCACTTGGAAATGAGTTTCTGTCCATGTGTCAGGCGGTCAGTTTATCAAAACATTTTCAAATTTTATTTGAATTTTCAGCTTCAGCAAAATTAAACTGAATTCTTTTGATGGTGTGATCAAATCTGAAAATGAAAATTTGCAAGAAATGAGAATGATGGTGGAGATTTTGCTGACAGTGATGATTATTTTGAAGATCTAGGCGATGATCTGTGTAATTTAATCTAATCTAAAGTAATTTAATGTAGTTGTTTTCATTTCTGCTGTATGAGTAAATGATACTCCTCATTATCAGTGCTGTTGAACAGAAGTCAGAACTTAGTGATGGAATTTTTATCCCGTTTAGAGTTTGGTTGGACACAGAAATCTTCGCTCCACGACCCAAAGTGAAATTGTTGTTCCTTTTGCATGCACTTCAACAATGCAGTTTGAAACCTTTTCAGTGGAATGGACTTCTGCTTGATCTGCTTGTCCTTCTGGCTAGGGATGTTAGATGCGCCTTTCATTAACGGTTGAGAACTGCTGTCTTTCACCGGGGCTGGGCTGGGATTGCCTATGAGCAGGGGCATAGCAATGGATTGTGCAGGTTATGCAAAGCACAAGGGCCCACGATGCAAGGGCCCGCCTGGGCCCCCACGCAAAATAGTCAAAAGTTCAGTTTGCACAAGGGCCCTTGGAAGGCTAGCTACGCCGCTGCCTCTGAGTATATAACTTGAATGGCACCATATAAATGCTCTGAATGAATGAATGAGACAGAAACACAGCAATTTATATGTGTGTAACTAGGCATAGCACCTGTTAAGAGCCTCTCGAAGATGCTTCATGCTAACATAAACGATGTTAATGTTTGTGAAGAATGGCAAGTTCGTCTGTAGGTGAATAATGATCAAGCAGTTGGACAAATTCTCATCGTCATGCTCTCACCAGACCTATGGAGCTTCGTTCTGACAGACAGCGAGAAAAGGCTATCTGGCTTAATGCATGAAATAAGGAATGTCTGATCTACTAAAACTTTGTAAAATTGTTATCGTTGACTTGAAATATTACTTCATAAATGGATGTTTTTATTGGCAGGTGGTTTCTGCAATTCCAAAAGACTGGTTTGCTGCTTGCAAGGGTGACTCAACATTACCACAACTGGAAAATTTCTGCCGTTGTTTGGTCAACTTGGCCATATCTTTGGCAACCTGCAATGAATCAAGGTATGATCATCAACTGTTATTAACCCTGTAAAATGTATATATTATTCCAAAGAAAAATATTCATCAATATACAATTTTTTAACCTGCAAGGTAAGAGATTGCTATTTAAAAATGGAACTGTGTGTATTTAGCTTTGATGAGAGTTATGATCTTTAAACAATAGAACTACAACCTCTTAAAATGGTTGTCTTTTTCACCAAGCTCTAGAAAAGTTACTTGACACTTAAAAGTGAATTGCAGTGTTTATTTTGTTAAAGGGAAACAATTCGACAGATTGGCAAAATTCTCATCAGTGTTCAGGCCACCAACCATGCTACATCTTTGGCAAGTCGAGTCAACTTCAAGATCTTGGAATGAGAAAGGAACTGGTGCATCACCACAGAGATTTTGTTGAACCCAGTTTGGAACATTGTTGTTCAAAACTGCTTGGAGCACCCTGACTGTAGCAACAATTTGCAAACTATGTTTGCTGGTGTCTGAACATGTGTGTGGCATGGGTTTTTTAAATCACAGAAACTGCTGTTAGACCAAGTAAACCACATACACAAATGCACTCAGATTGATGTGAGATGTTTGTCCCTAGCTAAGTAAGCTCAGCCAGTGCTTCAACTGTCTGCAGTCAGATCTTCTGCAACATAATTTGACTGTATGTGCTTATGAATAGGCGAAACGGACTCTGATCTAGTTCTTGCCCGGGTATAAATTAAGAAAATTGGATTTAAATGAAGTCATTTTAAAAGGATTTTTCTTGAATCGGAGTTTTGAAAATGTTTATTTTGGTGGTGTGATTATTTAGTTTGTGATTGCTGACTATGTGGCTGGAGACTAAGGCTTGAACTGATTTCCCTCTACTTTGGAATTCCCTCTACTTTGGAATAGCTTGTGTGGCATGTGTTTGGAATAGGATTTGAGTTTGGTGATCCACAGCACAAGTCTTATCGACTGACCTAACCATTGTTATACAGAAATAAAGTTAGGTTATGTAATTAAGTGGCCTTCAATGTGTGTCTTTGTCTTTAGTGATGGTTCACTGCAATTTATTCATTATGTTACATTATCAGTATTTGCTGCTTTATTGATAAATGGCATTTTCAGCCATTGGTGCTGAATTTGAAAATGACAAGAAACTAGGTTTTAGATGTCAAATAACAAGTCAGATAGAGTTTTATGATAGAGAACAGTGTCAGGCAAAGCCTTGAGATTAGGAAACCCCAAAGACATGACAACAGAAGTGCAACAGATGGGACAACTTTTAGTTGGAAGTTGCAACTGCTAAACAGAAAAATCTGTATGCATTTATGGGTTTGCGTGTACTTGACGGCATTGGGGCAGATGCATTCGGCTGAATCTGCTGCACTATATTTAGGTTTCAACATTCTGGAAAGTTTTCCATTAGGAATCGGTGTGTAATGCATGGCATGTGCGTTTGTACACATATGAGTGGGAAAGTTTCAAAAATGGAACTTTATATGTTTGGGAGATCTCGCAGATAAGCGCCTTGTGTTTATATTATAATTTATATATATGTATATATATATATATATATTATATATATATATATATATACAGCCAGAGTTGAACAGAAACACATGTGGAGAAGCATTTGTGTGGCTGGGTTGCTGGATTTGTGATTACTTTAGCAGTCCTATGCCATGTGGCAAACACTGCGAATATGGGTCGAAATTAGGTAATTCAATACAGTAAGCAGCAGCCCAACAGAGCCACTTGTTTAGATAGAAAAGAGAGGGTAGCTTTGGCCTATCCATGCAGTAGGTCTTCGGCGTGGGAAAAGGTACTTGTCGCGTTTGTTTCGTCGTTTATCATTGCGAAATAAAACTGCGCATTTCGACACAGCAGATAGCTAACCGTGTTGTCTTAAGGGCCCAAACTTGCGCCATATTAATTAAGAGCGATTCGATTTGAAGCATATAGCCTGCGCAAAATGGACGAACACGCGTTTTACATCTTACTTCTGCTACTTAATCTATGCAAGACGCCACCAGTGACATCCAGCTACACTCGAAAGGCAAGTCTCGTGATTTTGATCGCCATATCCCAGTCAGCTCACACGTTGGAACAGTGTTTGACCATGTCGAACAACATTGTTTCAACTTGTGCGAGCTGGCCTATTCGAGGGGATTTGAACCCCAAGCAGTGTATTGTTGCAAATTCTATTTGAAATGATTCATTTGAGGGTGAACTTTGAGTAGTGAGATTTGCTAATCTAATCTCAAAACTTCTAGAGCGCCGATATACATGACATCGGTCGGTGGCGCACCAACCGGATAGAGGCCTATATCTAAGCCTACCCACAAATCAGGGCATTTACTCCAGAGCGTCAGTCTGACAAGGTGAAGACTATATGCTTATCCTTCAGCTTTCGATGATAAATAGAGATCACAAAGGTCACTAGAAAATGCATTGGTTTTTAGCAGATTTTCCTCCTGCAAACACTTCTTATTGGTATCGCTAATCTAGACTAAGAACTTCGTTAGCGCAACTCAAGACGTCAGTCGATGGTCGCTGCTAAGCAAATTCGTTGTCCAAACCAAATTCCATGGTGAGTCCGGTCGAAAAGTCAAGGGGGAATGCAGAATACACATAGCCTACGGAGGAAATGAGGCCATGAAGAGGTGAGTTTTAGTCGACATCTGAAGGCCTAAACCGATTTTGCCGAGCGAACATATGTCGGAAGAGAGTTCCAGAGTCTAGGGCTAGCGACAGAAAAAGCACGCCTGTCGAGAGGTCTGTGTTCTTGTCGACGGAATACGTGTAGGCCTAATCAGATTTATACACAGCCAGAAGACCTGGCCGATTAGACACAAGTCTAGGAAGTCAGTACAGTGTGAAGATAGTGGGGTTGGCTGAAATCTAGAGTCTTGAACATTATGACATAATATCCGCTGTGGACCGATTAGAGCAGTTACTATCTGAAACTGGACCTTTCAAAACACTAAATGCAGTGAGGAGTGATTAGTGTAACGGCATAGACCCTACTAGATTGAAAGATTTTCCTAAAATAGGGTAGGTAATATTCACTGTCACAGACTCGGTACTTTTATTTGAAGAGCTTCAAATAAATAGAGACAAGCAATGTGGACATATTAGCTTCATCCTGTTACTATTATAGTAGTGTCTGGTGCACCATTGATTATGATATGAGTTTCTGCGACCATCAGTTACTATAAGAGGTTTCACGTCCGGAGCGCATCGTTCGGTTTTCCATCGTTTATTCGATTAACATTCTTCACAGGAAAATCTTTCAATCAATGTCCGACTACGCGAGAGTGATTCTCTAGTTCAATCAGAGTTACACTACGGAGCGAACGAAGGACATAGTCTACGACGAACCTTAATCTACCCATAACGATTGCTATAGCGTCGGAAGATGCTGGACTCTTAGAGACTACATTTCCAACTGCGCACTATCTCCGACAGTGGAACCTCTCAGAGCTATTGGACTGTGTTCTCTGACGCCTAACTCTCGACTCCTTTCTCTCGCGTCTAAGCGGACTCTGCGTGGTCTGTCTGCGCATCTCTCCCTGCATCTGTACCCGTCTGTCTTCCTTTCTTTCTATTGCATCTGGTTGTGCAATCACTCTCTAGGCGGGCTGGGTGAGTCACTTCTTAGTTATCATATCCCATCTCTCTGTCTGAACAAAGCAATTAATCAGGCGTCGTACCCATACTCCGCTGGTACGCCCAGGCGTTGATATCAGTTAATATCTCTGCATTAGCTGTCCCTCTCTCTATCCTAACCTCCAAACTTCCAACAACTACTAAACTGAGTGAGTCTGATAATACTTTCATACGTACTCAAATTAATTTGGTGGTACTATTATATTTCAGCTGTCACCCACCAACAGGAAAACTGTAACGGTCAGTAGTGATAACTGAATAATGCACTTTTCTACTGCACTATATTTACCACTAAATTTGGTTATAGATAGACTCAAGCAAGATGTCATATTGATTTACCGGTAAATTGGCTTTTCTTAATTTGTATGTAGGCTACCTGGACATGTATGTATCTGGCTATTTGTGTAGCGCCTTTTAAGAAACTCACAAGGACGCTAAACGTGGCTATTAAACATAACTTGTTTGTTTAGATTTACTGAGATTTCATGATGTTTAGCCTGGATTTCATAATTTTTTGTTCTCTGTTTCTGACACATTTGCGTCAAATAACACAACAGTAAGTGGTATATGGCTCTAATAAGGCATCGTATAATAGTTATTAGGCCTATATCGTTCGTTATATGAGTCATGCCATCGCAAGAAGAATACTGTGGACCGACTTTCTGGTATTTTGGGATCTCATCGGTTGATGTTGTTGTTGTTGTTGTTGTTGTTATTATTATTATTATTATTATTATTATTATTATTATTATTTATGCATTATTATTATTATTGTTAATACTATTATACGTCGTAAACTTTAAATCCGTTATTACTATTATTTTAAAACCCAGATTCCTGCTTCGTTCCAAAACACGCTCATGCCATGTAGGCCTAGAGATGCGTATGTTTTTGTGCTACATGGTTTGCCCCTTCTGCGAAATTATATACGGGCGTCCGTTTGTAAGCGACTATCGATTGATGCCGGCTGCATTCTGATAATGGCGCTTTATGTAGTCGTCATTAGATTAGATCATTAGATTATACTGTACCTACCTACCTACATACATACATACATACATAGGCCTACATACACACACAGTCTCTAAGATTTTACATGACCGTTAGCACACAAAGCTAAACTGTTTTAGAACATATGTGTGTCTGTATGAGTGCGTTTCAGCCTGCGAGATCAACGTCAGAAGACTGTGCCTTGTTTAAGTCAAATGATACGGTGGCCTTGAGCACAGGGCAGAGTACCTACATAGAAATCGGTAGGTTACTACGTGTAGGCCTACGCCTACACTACCTTTCTGCGCTTGGAGCATGTATAGGCGCTATAATCAAGTTACATATACTGTATATCATATCGGAGTCTTATAAGAGGACTAGAACTGCGCCACTGCCGTACCCGGGCGGTGCCAGTCCCAAGCCTTGATAAAGGAGGAGGGCGATGCTAATCATCGTTGTTATGACACAGCGTCGTTAAAAAGCAACTGCAAACAACAGGACTAGTTCTTCCAAGTGCTTTTGAGGTGCAGCCAATTTTCCTTTGTATGTCTTTCCCACAATTACTATCTGTGGTTAACAGACCTCCGAGACAGACGAATTGATTTGCCTGTTTAGTAGTTTCTTCATGAATACTGATGTTCATTAGCGTATCTTTGGATTTTCCAATAAACATTGCTTCACTCCTAGTAATCCGAAACTTCTATTAGTGTTGTCTGTCTGTTTCGTAAGGCCTAATGTATTGCAGTTATGTTTCTTCTCTAGTTAGAAGGCCAATGGCCTCAGTAATTCGAAGATTTGATTCCTGTCTGGGAGTTGCTTAGTCTGAGTGACATTTCATATGTTTATTGGTATTCCTGCATTTTGCGTCGTACTTAACATTCCGTCGTGTCTAGTGCTTGTTTGAAGTCTACGAAGTTGGTGGAGGCTTCCAGTTGCATTCGGCGTTTTTTCAATTAGACTAAACCTGTCTCATTGTGAATAGCAGCCTTATTGCGTTTCTTCCTGGTCTAGACCCAACTTGTTCTTCTCCCAGCCCTAGCTCAACATATTGTTTCATTATATTTACTTTCTATGAGTTTGGTGATTACTTTTCCTGGGACGTACTGTAGGCTGATACATCTGTAATTCTTGCAGTCTTCCGGATCTCCCTTTGTTTTGTGTCCTTGAACGATTATCGATTTGCTCTAGTCTTCTGGGATTTCTTCGTCTTTATGGATTTTTGTAACAATAGTATGTATAGCTGTAACAACTGTTTATCCTCAAAAGAATTACGAGGGCAGAAATTCACGGACACCGCAGTCGAGGAAGACAGGAAGAGATGGAGGGACGTCATCCAACAGCACCTCAAATTACTCAAATTAAAAAAGTAGGGCACAGCAAACAGAAACAAGTGGAGAGAAACGATGCGTGTGGCTGACCTCTCCCAAGAGGGATTAATTCCAGCTAGAATGAGAGAGAGAGAGAGACAGACAGACAGACAGACAGACAGACAGACAGACAGACAGAGAGAACAACTGTTTATCCTCCTTGAAGCAGTTCCGAAGTGATCCCATCCATACCTGGTACTTTATTGTTCATTTTGTTGATGGCATCTGTGACTTCTTCCTGTAGAAAGTTGGGCTTCTGTTCTCCTGTACAATTTATCGGCATATCGGCGCGGCCTGTCTGGTCTTTATGTACGTCGACGTTTAGTAGCTGTTCGACGGGTTCCTTCCATTGTTCTTGTATGCATGCATTGTCTTCTAAGACTTCACCGTTTGCGTCTTTGATTGATACAACTTTGAGTTTGAAATGTCTTTTAAGTAGCTTCATCTTACTGTGAACTTCCTGCATTCCATTGATCTTGAAAGCTACTGCTTCTCTTCATTGTTCCTTCCATCCAGTTGTTTTTGTGTCTTCGTAGGTTTCTCTGGTAAGCAAGTTGAATTATTTACCGGGTGCAATGTTTTAGTGTTAGAGATTTACACTAGGTCTTAAAATTTGTTAGACTATATGTGATCAGGTTGGATTATAAGAAAAAACACATCGCTAATAAGGTTACTAAATATTTTATTATACGAATATGACTGTGAATACTATGATGTGATATATGTTAAGGAGAGATTGATGTAACGGATGGTTTCTCAATGGTAATGGAAGTCCTACCAAGTCCACTGAACCATAACGGGATCCTTTTATCTGTCGGTTCCAGTTCGAACTTCGAATACTACGAATGGAAGACAAAAGCGGTTCACACGCAGTTCCTCGTCGTCGAATTCATCTTCTCTGCCGTAAGTCACTCAAAGGACGCATGCAAGCACGCACGGACGGACGCACGGACGATGTCAGATGAAGAACGGACTGGAAGAAAGAAAGAACGAAAGGAGGAAATGAAAGAAGGGTTGAAGAAGGAAAGAAGGAAAAGAAGGAAAGAAGAAATTTAGGAAAGAAAGAAGGGAAGAAAGCAGACAGGAAGAATGTTAAGAAGAAGAGAGGGAGGGAGGGAAGTAGGGAACATGAAATGGTTAGAAGAATGAATGAATACATAACGTGTTAACGTACAGACAGACAGACAGACAGACAGTCAGAGAGGTAGGCAGACAACTGAAATGAGAATCGTAGGCTAGAGAGTCCTAAACAGTCTGTGGGTTTGCGGTGCCTGAATCGTGTTCTGCCGCCGACCTACGTTGTAGGTCAGTCTGTAGGTACGATAGGGTCTTGCCATGTAGATCTTTTACTCGTGCGTAGTACGATGTTGTTGTTGTTGGCTGCTGCAGCTGGCGTTGACAGTTAAGGCGCTGCACATGGAGCATCTTCAGCAGATCGAAGTTTACAAGACCTGGCCAATGCCCTACCACATCGACGACGCTCGATGGCACACCATTAGAGGTATGTAGACCTAATAGGCGTCAAGCCTTGCCAAACACATCACCTCACCTCAGATCTTTTTTCCAAGTAACCCTCACTAAAACATGGTGGATCGTAAAATTCATACCAGTTTATCTTATAGTTTCAAGCTTCAGAAGTATTATGTACAGGTCAGCCATTTTAAAGGTCAAAAGGTCAACGTTAGCTTCTCTATGCACTTCCGCTCTTCACCCTCTTATTCTTTTCAGTCTTACTGTATCCGTGACTTATCCCTTTATTTTCTTCTCTTGTTTACAACCTTCTAATTCCTCATTTATATTAGTTCCTCTCCTTCTCCCTCACATTTTCATCTAGTTCTCAGAACTTTAGCGCAAAATTGCTTTCTGTTTTCTCACATTTTCCTCCCTTCCTGTTTGGAACGCCTTTCGAATCTCCTCTTATTCACTCCTATACCATCTCATTATGCACGAGTTCCCTTTATTCTGCATCTGCCTGCCTGCACGACTGGGTCTGTGTATGTGTGCACATGTGTACGTGTTGTGTGTGACTGTACATGTGACTGTGTGCGTGTGCCTGTATCTGTAGGTGTCTGTACGTGTCTGTCTGTGTGTCTGTGTATCTGTATGTGTCTGTATATATCTGTGTGTCATGGTCTGAAGGTGTGTCTGTCTTTCTGTTTGTTGTCTGTCTGAGATCCTTTCAAAGCAAAAGTTCGTTGCAGTTGTCTATTCGCCTACTTTGTCCTGGTCTGATTCTGAATTCTGATCTGGTCTGATTCTGATTCTGCAGTAAACAGAGACAAAGACAACTGGAATTTGTGGATCGATAGACTGAGTGTCACGCGTCCCGTCTACAACCGCACAAACGTCCAGATCATCGGAAAACCAGCCTACATCGGAGGACGACCAGGTCAGCTACATTTTATCCTTGAAAATAACTTGATACAAGTCTAGAAAGTTGAAAGTATTTTTATCTGAATAATCTGTCTTGACGTAAATATGGAATAGCCTCATTTATCCAATAAGGCCTTAAATCAAGATCTTCAGAATCAGCGTAACAGCATATCGGGTCAGCGTAACACCCTCGTCATCAGCGTAACAGCCTCATATAGCTGTTCTTCTGATGCTTCCAAACTAAGTAAACAAGAAAAAGTATCAGCAATGTCTTCATATACTGCTGATCGTTTGCTCAAACTAGCTTGTAACTTATAAGTAATTGGAAGGAAAGATTGTCTCTTGGTGTCAGAAGGTTATCAGTGTCAGTTGCATTGCTATCATCGACCTCTTTCCGCCTTCTCCTTTGCCTCTTGGTCGCCCATTTGTAATCGACATTCGGTTGTCTTTCTCTGGCTTTTAGTTCTATTTCATCAAATTTGTCACGGGTTTCGTATTCGTGGTGATTGTTCTTAAATGATACAGTCCGTCGTCCTTGTACAGTCACGTTTTCCAAGAGTGATGTCCCTGGCCACGTGAGGCCCTGACCACATGAGGCCCTAGCCATGGCTTGGTTGGCTTATGCGTAAATCCGGCACTGCCTCGACCCTGCTCATTTTTCAATGAATTAATCGGGTGAGATCCTTCACCACCACTGCCACTTTGAATGTGCGCCACGTCATTTAAAGGTGCGCTTGTACGGAACATGCTAGCTTAAGATTCAAGTCCCTGAAATCAGCCTCGACCTGGTTGCGAACCGAGCTCGTCTTTATGGTCGATGTTCGGTCGATGGCCGTGAGGTCCAGACGAATTGCTAGGTCAAGACATCGTTCTGGATATCGATGAAATCCGAAGAAGGGTTCAGTCGAAGAACAGGAGTTTTAAAATAGGCCTAGTTTTTCAAGTAGGTCACAGTTGTCACCTTTTTGCTAAAAATTATTCAAAGATCCTTGAAATGGAGTCAGAATCAGGATTTGCCTGGGGACGAGGCTTTGCGTAGGATTGTGCGCCGCACAGGGGGGTCTGAGCCACATGGCTTGCGCGGGTCATTGCCCTGAAGCCCAGGACGACGCCTTTGAGGTCTGCATTTATTGTATACCTTTTTACAGGCTACACGGATCACCAGTTCCAGGGAGTGATTCGCCATCTGCGGATCAACGGGCGCAACATAAATCTGGGCGCGAAGAAAGCGACGAACGGAAGAGTCGACGTCTGGCGCTGCACAGCAGACGAATCCGAATTCTTCGTCAACTGGATCAAGCAGAGCAAATTACACGGATGATGATCATGGCTGCTAACAACAGACACTGCTGCGTATCTCGCATAATATTAGCATTATGTCTGGCAAGGAGAGTCAGCTGAACCTCAGTTGTGAGACGCTTTCGCAGGGTGCGAATTCTGGCTGGAAGCGTAGGCATATCTGTGGGTTTGAGAGGCCTGCAAAAGGAACACATCGAAGCCAATGCCTGAACCCGTTGGAGTTTCCCTTCTCAGGGTTAAAAATCGCACTCTGCACGTTTGTTTCAATATGTGTCGAAAGCCTACATTGCCGTCTGCATTACTGCAGGGCTCTGCCGCCAGATAGGCTTTGCTTTATCGCCAGATGTTCTGCAGTGTCTCATTACATTTAACCACATTAGTTTGTAGTGCTGTTAACAGACATTACATGTTCGCTAGAATACACGGCTATTGTCTACTGTCCTGGACTAACCACAGTATAAACTGTTATTATGTATGCATTGTCTAAAACATACGAAACCTGGCCTCATTGTTGACCTTACATAGACGGCTACCTACCTTGCCGATTGGATAATCCGTCACTAAATCAACTCAGGCCAACTTAGGTTTCACGTGGGCCAACAGGAGACTATAATTGGAGGGCTGTAAAAGCAGTTGTGTAGGGCTGTAGGCCGTCGTCTTGAAAAGACCTTCGGACTTTATAGAATCGTCACTTTAGTGATTGGCCCAAGGATACAGCTTTTTATATTACCGTTTTAGTAGGCCTACTTATCATATGTCTGAAATACGTTCGTGCTCATTATTTACAGCCATTATTATGACTTCTATGTGCACGCATAATCCCTGTGACGATTATGATGATGGATGCTGATATATGATGATAAAGGATAATAACGATGATGATGACGGATGATGATGATGATATGGGTGATGTGAATATACACCCCAGCCATGCCGCTATCCAAAACGCCTATCTGATTTCCGTTACACTAACCACACTCTATGGCAACCCTTGGAACTTCCAATATTAATGTACTGCACTTGACAGTAAGAAATATCGCAAGTTCACGAGCAGAAGTGACACACTTGTCACTTGTCCCCTTAAGAAACCAAAGCGCCCGTGCACCCCTCACATTCCACTATCCGAAAAGCCTATCGGATTTTCGTTGCACTAACTAAACTCTTCATGGCAACCCTTGAAGCTTCGCTTCTCAAAGCAGTGTAAGTGACAGTAAGAAATATTGCAAATTCGCGAGCAGAAATTAAATACTCATCCGCTTACGGCACCTAAGCGCTTTGCAAGCCACAGACAAAACCAGTGTCACTACCTAAAACGCCTAACAGACTTCCGATGCACTAACTATCGTCTCCGCAGCAACTCGTAAATTTTCCATTTCAATGCATTGCACTTGATAGGAAGAATGTTGCAAGTTCGCGGGCACAATGACATAAGGGCCTACTCATTCCCGTAACTTAAGAAACCAAAGCGCTTCGTAGCCAACATATCCCACCCACACTTATAGAGATTTGAAAAGAAAAACGTGTAACATTTTACCGTTTACTGCTACCAAAAAGCCTAACAGATTTTCGTTGCACTAACGAAAGTCTCCGCGGCAACCAATGAAACTACTGAAACTTCTCATTTTAGTGCATTGCACTTAATTGTAAGACATAACGGTAAGGGTATAGGGCCTACTTGCATGTCTTGCAGCCTACTTCCAACTTTGCAACTGCCCCACCACTCTGGAATAAACTCCCCCCAGAACTGCGACTGTTATCTGACCCATCATACAAAGTCATCTATGCTCCACTGCTTGCAATTTCTGCATTGACCATTTCTCTCTCTCTCTCTTTCTCTCTTTCTCTCTCTCTCCTCTCTCTCTCTCTCTCTCTCTCTCTCTCTCTCTCTCTCTCTCTCTCTCTCTCTCTCCCTCCCTCTCTCTCTCCTCCATTACCAAACACCAACCTGAGCGCCTGTGAATAAGCTGGTCCCGGGACGTGGCTTTCTTTGGGCTCTGTGGAAATCTCAGGATTACGATTACGAACTACGAACAAGGAGATCAGCTTGATGTAGGTAGGCCTATAGCTTTGGGACGATCCTCGTCGAACATAGGGTGTGACATGTAAAGAGGTTTTGGCAGGTAAATTTCCCAAAAGGATTGCTTTTTGCGTCAAGGGGAGGTAATGCTTCTGAAACCATGGGGATCGCGCTCACCCTTTTCATGGCTGCAAACCCCAGTAGCCGCGTTGTAAATGACGCCTGAAAGAAATCCCCTACACATGCAATTACCGGGAATTATTTTACATCAAAGAACAGCCAGTAATCTATATTGTAATAATCTTTGAAAACATTATACCATGTTTGGAAAGAAAATACATGAAACTCTTATATTAAAATGATATTATGTATAGTAGAAATTTTGATTATTTATTGCGGTGATCGTAAAAATTTGGAGTCACTATTGAAATGGTTCTACGGCTACACTGGATCTCCCATGTTTTATTATCCATGTTTTAATTGCCTTGCGTTATAGATTCCTTGCGTTAAATTTCATTTACAGGTGATTAATCACGATCATTTAAAAATAATAGTTTAGTTTACAAATGTAAATCGATTAAATGAGTTACATTAGGATCACGTGACAACAACAGAGGATCACGTGACAACAACAGAGGATCACGTGACAACAACATGGCGTGACATGATCAAATAACGGCCGGTAAATTTATCAAATATTAATTAAATTACTATGTGTTAAGGAAATATAATCTAACTGAAAAGGAATATTACAATAGATACATTTGGTTTAGAATTATCTTGAACAAAGGAATAACGGTTTGAAAATGCCGAGAAAGGAAAGCGCGAAACTGGACCGCGACGAGCTAATCGAGTCGCTGACGGACGATAAAGTAGTGGAGTCTCTTACTGTGAGACTGACGGATAAGTTAACAACTGTCTTTGAACGGATTATGCAATCTCACCTAGATATAGTAAAGCAGTCTCTAAAGGAAAGTCTCGAAATAGCAGTCCGCGAACTGATTGACGCCCGACTCAAGCCATATGAAGAGAAAATCATCCAATTGACGTGTGAAAACAATCAACTAACGTCCCGTTTGGACAAAATGGAGAATTATACGAGGGCTGACAATTTAGTAATTCACGGACTCCCAGAAACATCTGCTGCAGAAATAGTCTCGGGTCAAGGGCCTGATAGAGACGATTCCTCAAAGGAAACATCGCTGGCCACCTGTGACCGAGTCATCGACCTATGCAGTAATAGACTGGGAATAAAGATCACCAGACAGGACATCTCAATAGCTCATCGACTCCGTAAAGGGAAAAACGAGAACTTCCGCCCAATCATCGTGCGTTTCACCTCACGTCGAATCCGTGATGAGGTGTACAGAGCCCGCAAAGCGCTTCGATCGTCTGGCAAATCTCATGACTCGCGGCCAGCTATCTTCATCAACGAACAACTGACCACGAATAATGCAGACATCTTCTTTCGTGCACGCAAATTGCTTCGTGATGGCCGAATTGTAGGAACATGGACAATGAACGGAGAAGTCTACATTAAGAAAACGGCATCCATGAATGAGAAACCCATCAGAATGACCTCGATGAAAGATCTGCCTACCGAATGAAGACTAGACAATATTGGAAACATGCAAGTACTTTTGACCTCGTGATAACCACTACTACAAGTGAACTGTATACTGTATATTCCCTTATTACTTTGAAAAGTTACTACCACCGGCCTAATGTCTCGCAGTTACCTATCCATCCCTCTCTTAAATATAACTAAATGGACACTTTAGATTGTTTTGTTTCATCATGCACCATTGTTCATAAATGTGCACTGTGTAACTTTGTTAAATATGATCTCAACTCATTTCCCTCTGGCAAGACTGAATCCACATGGTATTGCAAAGAGTGTACTGCATCTATTTTTCCATATAATCATCTAGAGCAAGATGATGTTTTCATGAATGCTGTCTCTCAATCGAATTCTAGATTAAGCACTTTTACATTCTCACATACATATGATGATTTAGTTCTCCATCCTATTGATGAATACCCAGATAAAGTTCCTGTATTAACTAACCTTGATGTAGACCCTGACGTTAATTACTACAACACCGTAAAACCATGCAATAGCAGATACATGTGTCCAGAAGAAGTCATTACTACTTTTCAGCAAACAGACCAGTCACTCTCTATTATGCATCTTAATTGTAGAAGTCTGCTCAATAAGTTATCTGACATAGGCATCCTGCTACTTCAGACCCAGGCAACTATTCTGGCGGTAACAGAAACGTGGCTGGATAGCGATACAGCAACCACAGTTGTTGTACCTGGATATACATTTCTATGCAAATGTAGGAGTAATGGAAAAGGAGGTGGTGTTGGTTTTTTTATTAAATCTGATACTGCTTTTCATCTAATAGAACCTGAATGGTTATCAGCAAATAACAATTCATATGAAAGCATGTTCATTAAATTAAAACAGAAAATGGGGAAAGACATAACAATTGGAGTTATCTACCGGCCACCTGGAGATAGCCTTGATGTATTTAATCAAGAATTTGACTTTTTATTATCCCACTTATCTCATGCAAATAATGACATTTTCTTGGCTGGGGACTTCAATCTTAACTTACTTAAGGTTAACATTCACCCACCCACCCATACTTTCTTTAACATACTGACCTCTTATCATTTCCTACCAACAATATCTAGGCCAACTAGAATTACTCCAAACTCTGCCACCTTAATTGATAATATATTTACCAACACACCTTTAGACTGTTTTGACTCTGCAATTATTGTAAGTGATATATCAGATCATTTGCCCATCCTTTTAAAAGGCAACTTAGCAAGGCCAATAGCTGACAAAACCTCCACCTCAAATAAAAGAGCAATTAGTGAGAATGCCAAATGTAAATTTCGGAACTTGTTAAATGAGGTTGACTGGACAGATGTCAACAATGCATGCCAACAAGGAGACCCATCCCAAGCCTATGCCATGTTCATTGATAAATATAAATCTATATACGAAGAAGCCTTCCCGTTAATAAATGACCACCCTCGTAAGCAACATAAGTTCAAACAACATTGGATGACTAAAGCATTATTAAAGTCGTGTAACAAGAAATCCCGTCTGTATGCTAAATATTTAAAAAATCCTACAACAGCTAATAAGAACAAATTTGTGATTTATAGAAACAAATTTAAACAAATAAGAAGAGCTGCTGAGAGAAGTTATTACATCGACAAAATTCTAAGTTGTGAAAATGACTTAAAAAGAACTTGGGGTATAATCAAAACACTTTTACACCAAAGAGAAGATCCTCTGAAAACAGAAAGTTTCCTTATTGATAATGTTGAAGTCAGTGACAAAAGTCTTATTGCATCTAAATTCAATGACTACTTTACTAATATTGGCCCACAGCTAGCTGCCAACGTAACTGAAAGTAACAACTTGTATAGTGATTTTTTAAAACAGCCTGCTATCTCATCCATTGCAATTGAACCCGCATCACCTACTGAGATAATAACCATTGCGAAAGGATTCCGTCCAACCCATAGTAGTGGCTTAGATGAAATAGATCCTCAGATTGCCAGATCAGCCATTGAATCTATTTCGATCCCTCTTGCTAACATTATAAATTGCTCTATTACAACTGGTCTAGTCCCTAATAGTTTAAAGTCTGCTAAAGTAGTTCCTATCTTCAAATCAGGGGAAAAAAATAACTTTTGCAACTATAGGCCCATATCAATTTTACCCTATTTTTCTAAATTCTTTGAAAAAATAATTTATGAAAGGCTCGTATCATACTTTACATCAAAAAAGATTTTATATAAAAACCAATATGGTTTTCGTTCGGGACATTCAACATACATGGCCTTACTTAAATTGCAAGATAAGATCTCAGAGGCAATGGACAATAAGCAGTTCTCTATAGGCGTTTTTTTTGACTTGTCTAAAGCATTTGACACTGTGAATCATGATATTCTGTTAAACAAACTTGAACATTATGGCATACGAGGAATGTGTTTAAAATGGTTATCTGATTACTTACATAATAGAAGGCAATGTGTTTCATATAATGGGTACACTTCCTGTGAATCTTATCTTACCTGTGGTGTGCCTCAAGGCTCTGTCTTAGGCCCACTACTGTTTTTAATTTATGTCAATGATATATCGAACTCTTCCTCATTACTCCATTTTATTCTGTTTGCCGACGACACCAATGTATTCATGTCTGACAAATCTTTTGAATTGCTGGTTAATAAAATTAATGAAGAGCTAAAAATGGTATCAGCATGGTTCAAAGCAAATAAATTATCACTAAATATTAAGAAAACGAATTTCATATTATTTAGCTCACAGAGAAAAATTATACCTAAATGTAATCTCAGTATAAAAATAGATAATATAAATATAAATCAGGTGTCATCCACAAAATTTCTAGGAGTTCACATTGACGAACATTTGACTTGGAAAGAACACATAAATACCATATCTAAAAAAATATCAAAAAATATTGGTATTATCTCTCGTATCCACCACAAATTACCCCAAAATATATTATTGAACCTATATTACTCCTTAATATATCCATATATCTCGTATTGCAACATTGTTTGGGCTTCCACATATCATACTCGCCTGTCTAATCTTAGAACCCTACAGAAACGCATCATCAGAATTATATTTAATCTACCCTTCAGAACCAGCACTCAATTGTCCTTTCATAGTCAAGGAATATTACCTTTTGATTGTATTAATAAATTGCAAATAGGTTTATTTATGTTTAAACTAAAAAATAATCTATTACCTGTGGACTTCTACCAATACTTTTGTATGAATTCAGATGTGCATGGTCACTATACACGATCATCTCATATGTATCATAAACATTCTGTTCACACTACTAATAGGCAGTTTAGTATTATAATATGTGGACCGTCATTCTGGAATTCTCTGCCAACTGTTATTACTAGCTTGCCAACATTATACCAGTTTAAAACAAATCTAAAATCTCATATACTCAATGCACGTAGTTAAGTATTTTTTTGGTGCTTAGTTAAGTGTTTTTTGTTTTGTTTAGGTTTATGCAATGACATTGATTATAATAATTACTTATATTTTAGATTATTAATTGTTTTACTCAGTATTTTACTGTCACCTTTTTTGTAATCCATGATGTAAATAGGTGACCTTAGTAGCGGAACTGTTTGTTCCTTTTAGGTCAGCCCATTGGCACCACTGTATGTGACAGACTTTAATTGTGCTTGTTAATTATTTTTTGGTTGTCAATAAAAATATCTCTCTCTCTCTCTCTCTCTCTCTCTCTCACATTATATGATTGATTTGTAATGGATTTCTTGAACTAAAAGAGTCACGGTCGATGAATTTTTGTTTATTTGTTTGCAAAATGTACTGAAATGTTGAGACCTGCGTCAAGTTGGTTTGGAAAAGCGCTGTTCAAATAATTATTTTACAATTTTCATATTATCCTATTTTATTCAATCAGGCAATCACCAGAAAATCTTAGAATGCTTCCAGCTATTGTGTAAGGGGCCCCGAAAGGGCCCAGACATTTCTTTTCGCACATTTTCTCACTACATGCCAGATAACTTGGCCAACTAGGGTTTTTAAGCTTCCCATTATCAGCTATCCACCTAGGCAATCACCAGAAAGTCTCAAACTGCTTACAGCTATTGTGTAATGGCCCCCAAAAGGCCCAAACAGTTCATAATAGGAAGCTTGAAAACCTCAGTTGGACAGGTCATCTGAGACTTATCATGATAAAATGTGTTAAAATTGCATTTCTTTGTGTTTGGGTCCTTTAGGGGCCCCTGACAGAGTAGCTGGAATTACTTAGTTATTTACGTCCTTGATTAATCACAGTGCAACACAGCTGTGGATTGGTTTTTATTTCAATAACTGCATTTGGTCATTTTTGCATATGGATGTGAAGCCCCACCCTGGGTTTCGCCAGTATGGAGGTTGTATTCACACCAGTGGTGGATGAGCATTTAGGAAAAGATGAGTTCTGTATGTGTGTATTAAGAGACATAATATAGCACCTTTTAAGAACTGCTAAAAAGCACAGACACATTTCAAATATGATCCTCACCTGTGTAAAGAAACTGGACTTGTGCCCAAATTTCAGTTTTTTTGCAGAAAGGAACCATGACATCGCCTGTCATCTGTAAATCATGGACTATGGTTTAATTCTGCATGTGTGCAAGAACCAGCTGATGGAGACTATTCCTGTTATTTGAACTTCGTTCATCTGCAAAATAACTTGTGCTTGCTGGACTATAACAAAATTTTGGATGAGGTGTACCTTTGAGAGGTTCTTAGAAGGGACTCTAACTGCCAAAGTACATACATACATTGCATATCATCAGGAACATTTCAAGACTGCATGCCGCCTATAAGCAAGAATTTTAATGCAGCCCTTAAAGTACTAAATATGTTTATATTAATAAGCCTGCGGTAGTTTTCATGATGTCAGGGAATCTTAAAAGTCAGGATTTCTCACCTTTTTGGTCAGAGAGTCATGTATGATGTCTTCTAGATTATGACTGACTGAGCCATTTTGGCTATAATCGACAACAGTGAAAGATCAATGAATCTTTTTTCTGTCATGGTGGACCTGAGCTTATTTTTTATTAGCTTTGAAAAGCTTCTGTCAGCTCTAGCCATAGTCACTGACGTTGTTAACAGTATACATAAAGCAGTAACTAACTAACAGCAGTATTATATAGATATTTCTACTGCATGGTGATCATAAATAAATAGCAGCACCTCTTGTGACTGCTATGTTGTTCAATAAGCCTATAAAGCAATTTTATTCTTCAGAAGCTCAACTGCATGAATGTCAGATGTGTTATAGGTTTAGAATTTTATTTCCAGGTCCTTCTGCCCCTCTGGAATAGACTCCTGCCAGATTTATGACAATTATCTTACCTGTCCTATGAAGTCACCAAGCTGTTATATGTAGAAATAATACATTTAAAATATTCTAAAAAAGAAAATATACAATTATAGGCTAATAATTTTATTTTCAAAATTATCTTCCAGTTCACTTTGCCGCCCCTGACAACTGCCACCCTTAGGCAACTGCCTAACCTGCCAGTGCCATGGGGTGACCTTACACATTTTTGTGAAATCACAGATAATGATTCTTGACCATTTGTGTAAAGCCTCATTTGCTTTATTAGATGTCCAAGTTTACATGTAGACCTAGACACTTAGGTACGTTGTTTCTAAAGTCATTTCTGCATCCAGTGTACAGTGAAGTCTCTGATGCAAAGAAGCTTCTAAGCCATGTGACATGAAACTAGGTTGGAACTAACCATGGAATGGAGGGATCTGTGCACAGAGTCCTAGATCAAGGTAGACAAATGCTTGACCCAACAGACGTCATTTTCCAATACAGTGTCTATGAGACATGGTTGTCCTTAGAAAACTAGTGGAGGGGGCTTTTTCATTACATTTCATAACACCCATTATTTAAATAGCCTCCAAAACTTTGTTTAAAGTCTTAAACAGATAGGTCCACAGCCAACATGACTGCAAACCTTATTGGAACACTTATAGTGAATCTAACGGTGGCAGACTAATGTTTGACATGAAAATCATGTAGACTTATAGAAAATATGTTAAACTTTGCACACATGCATGCAGTCAGCCAGCATTATCAGATATTGCACAGTTACGCAGACTGATTGGCTTTTATATTTCATAATAGCAAAAATACAAGAGACAGTTAATAACTAATCTTCAATATGGCAACAGAATAACATTTTAATTCTAATACATTTATCAGTGTATGGGTCTAATATGCCAGTGCTAACTTAGTTGCCCCAATGAAAATTAAATTAGATTTAATTTTGTTTAACAGCGGCAGACTTTGGAGCAAATCTGGACAGTTGGAGCAAATCTGGACAGTTGAAGCTTAATTCCAAACCAGTTGTGTAGATGATGAACAGCAAATGCCGCTTTGGATTAAAACTATAACAAGATCTGGTTCCTGATGTAACACAACAGACTTTTAATGGCAACCCATAAGCAGGTAATTGAAGATGAAATGCAATCTCTTATCAGCTGGTTTTGTAATTGGGACAACCACCAGAAGAACCAGTTCTTACGAGATCTTGTTTCCAAGGCAGTACCCTTTAAACTCTTTGCTCTGGTAGAATCTATGGAGCAACTAAGCATGGATCAAAGAACAAGCGTCTTCCAGTGCCAGCGCAATCTCTTTCATGTCTGGTTCGACCGTTGGACAGTAAATGAACAAAATGAATTCATGACACGACTCGAAGATGTGGACAGTGCATTTGTCTACAGGTTTTACGAACAAGTTGCTCTGACGAGTGGCCAGCCATAACATGTTCAAGACTGGAGCAGTTGCAGATGATGCTGCATTCTTAAAAGTGCTTTTGTCATTGATAGAAACTGGTAATAAAGAATTGGCTTCTAGCCAGATGAGTTATTTCAGTTACAACATATAACAGGCCAAACTGTTGTTATCTCTGGACAATGTATTAGCATCATGGTTAAACTCGTAATTCTGTTTAGCAATTAACAAACTGATGACCCTTTGTATAATGTTGCCTCTGGAAAATGTATCAAGTACCTTTGTTTGAATGAGATTGCATTTTACTGAAGTTGCTTTCTAAAGTCAAATTAAATTTGGGACCAGTGTCTAGGCTGTGTAAGTAGACAATGCATGTTAGCTCTGTGGCTACACTATTGTCTGTTTTTAGGCAACATTAGCCATAAGAATGCATTTCTTTTGACCTTCCTCTTGATAGTTTGTGGGATTTCTCCCATCTAGTCCTATTTTATCTCTGTCACTTTAGGCCACAATGTCTTTGTTGTGTTCGTAGACACCTGTGGGCGTTCTAGGCACATTACCAATACTCTCGAGTGCCTGTCTCGTATTCTTTACCTGGAAATTTGTATCATTTCCCTGAACTGACCTTATCATATATACTACATATCTTCTTTTACTCCTGACTTATGCCATCCAAACAAACCACACACAAAATTAACTGGGTGTAACCTGGTTTGCCTGTGAGCATAGCAGTTATATGCATTTGTTACTTATAATATAATGGTTTTTAATAATGTTTCAGGGATTGTTATTTTGTACTTATTTGAACTCAGTGAAGACAGGATTAATGTCTAACCCAACATTTCCAAAACATGAATGCCTCCAGTGAAAGTCATTGTACACACTGGGGCCTTGGCCAATTCTAAGGGCCACTGACCTACAATGAAATGATCAGAGGTGGTTAGCAGCACTTTAAAAAAGTGTGCTAGTTAGCAGGTTATTAAGTATTGAAGCCAAAGATTGTCTCCTCTAAGAAATTCACTCAGTTTTGCAATACGTGGCTTGAAATTTAATTTCATTCACATGATAACAACTTTTTGTCTGACCAGTAGCTGGAAGACTTAAAAATGTTAAATTTTAACTAATGTTCAATGGCGGTTACTCAGATGTTCACAGAGTTAAACGCCATGTGTCCTGTTAAAACATTCTTGGCAGTTATGAAGCATAATCATTTGTCTTGTTTTCCTAGACTGTTTCACATGTACATAAGTATCCAGCGTGTGTGCTGTGAGCCCTAATTTAGCTGTGAAAGAGGACATTCAGTCCCTCAGTGGGAAAGAGGGATATGAAGTCGCCAACCCGTGCTTTACTTCTATTCATTATTATTATTATAAAAATTTGTAACATGTGCAAAGTCACACCGAAATGCAAATCGGAGGCGCGGAAATTCGAATCATTCATATGCATTCATATGCATTCAAATGCATTGATATCTGTTGGTTGATTGTAAATTAACAGTTACACAAGAAAATTTTGAGTTTCTGTTAGGCAAAGCAGCTGAACGGGTGTTTCCACCATGGTTTGTGGGAGGGTCGTGAATGCTGACCATGTGATGTTCCTTTCCTTTGGGTTTTAGTGAAGATGTTGGGGTTGGAATTTTTTACGGGTGATCTTTGTTGGTTTTGTCTCTCCTGTGACACAAGTCGACTCATGGCAGCTGTGAGTGCCGAGTCAAAAACTTCCTTCAGGTTCTTCTGAGTCAAGGCTGAGCACTCTACATATGCTGCAGCACCGATGTCTCTTGATACTGAATGACCTTCATCTTCCGAGACTGGGCGCTCACCATATCCAGCCAATTCTACCAGGACCTGTGCAAAGAAAATGTAAAACTGTTACCATTTGCCAGAAAGCTTTTTAGACTAAGTTTCACTGAAGTGCTTTGCAAATGCAATAATTTCTAATTATTACATCAGGAAAAATGTTGATACCACTGCTATAAAAATCTTAAGGTCACTGTTAGTACCTAATCTCCTAGTCTCACATCACTCCTACAAGCTACATTTGGCTTTCAAAAGAAAAAGAATCTATGCAATGGCATGCAAAAGAAAAGCAAGTCATCTACCCCTAACTACACTGAGGCTCAATTAGGATAGAAAAAGTGGGTTACTTACATCAGAAATGAATGCTGATGTATGACTAGGTTGAAGCCAGGTCTCAATAAAGGCGAATATATGTAAGGAATGCTCACAAAGAATATTATGCAAAGCTGCAGCTTTATTTTGAAGAGAACAAATATTTGATTGAACACTATCCAGACTCTAAATTCTAACTGGTCCATTATTTATTTCACAATCACCAGCCAAACAGAAGAAGCAGAAGCAGACACAAAGACAATCCATGACATGTAGTTGAAGAAATTCTATCTGAATTTGCATTAAACACAGGATGACAAATATTACTGGTGTCATGCAATAGTGAGATCTATGACTGAAATGAAAAGCAGCACCAGGAATGATGCAAAACAAATGGGTTTGAGCCAAGTTAAAAAACAGACCAGACTGCAGCACTGCATTCATGAACTGAACAGCAGAGCTGTTGCTACCCGATTTGGCATTGGTATAGTAACAGGCACAATATACAATATAAAAACAAGCACCATAATGGGGCAGCCATACTCGAAGACCACAGAAATTGAAAACACAAGGAAAGTGAGCACAGCAAATTAAAAAGGCATTACCTAAATAAGAAAAGAACAGTTCTTCAGTTCATGGGCAACTCATGAATGAAGACGAATAAAAGACTGCCAGCCATTGTTAGTGTGGAGCTACAACCATAAATTAAGAGACAATGGTTGGGAAACCCATTGTGCCCTTATGGATCACGAAAACACAGGTCTGATGCCCACAACACGAACAGGGCATAATGCAAAGAAATAATCAAAACTTATATCAGCAGTGGAAAAACAAAAATTATCCAGGAAATCAAAAAATCACTGGCAAAAACTGATTATTTAGTTGTTTAAAAGAGCATTTTATGGTCTATTTATAGACCTCTGCATTGGTGACGCGAGTCTGAGATGGATATCTTGAGGCAATGCAAATTTTACTCTGTGAACATTATGCTAATTGCAGACACCACGTAGCCAGAAGAATCCAGACAAATAAGAAGAGTAAATAAATGACATATGTGTAAAAAGAAACAACAAAGACTCCTTGTACCTTCCTTGCAACTGCAGCACTTATCCACTATAACTGCTGCCTCTCTCTGATGTGATCTTTAGCATTTGCAATTAAGTGCTGACTAAGCAACTGTGAAAGCTGGTTTTCTTCACTTCTCATTCTTTGGAAGTGTTTGGAATTTTACCTTATGATATGAAAGGCTAAAATAGCAGGAAACCTACTCGGACATCATTACGAAGGTCAAGTTGGGTTCCAACAAGTATAATTGGAACACCTGGTTAATCTACCCATAACGATTGCTATAGCGTCGGAAGATGCTGGACTCTTAGAGACTACATTTCCAACTGCGCACTATCTCCGACAGTGGAACCTCTCAGAGCTATTGGACTGTGTTCTCTGACGCCTAACTCTCGACTCCTTTCTCTCGCGTCTAAGCGGACTCTGCGTGGTCTGTCTGCGCATCTCTCCCTGCATCTGTACCCGTCTGTCTTCCTTTCTTTCTATTGCATCTGGTTGTGCAATCACTCTCTAGGCGGGCTGGGTGAGTCACTTCTTAGTTATCATATCCCATCTCTCTGTCTGAACAAAGCAATCAGGCGTCGTACCCATACTCCGCTGGTACGCCCAGGCGTTGATATTAGTTAATATCTCTGCATTAGCTGTCCCTCTCTCTATCCTAACCTCCAAACTTCCAACAACTACTAAACTGAGTGAGTCTGATAATACTTTCATACGTACTCAAATTAATTTGGTGGTACTATTATATTTCAGCTGTCACCCACCAACAGGAAAACTGTAACGGTCAGTAGTGATAACTGAATAATGCACTTTTCTACTGCACTATATTTACCACTAAATTTGGTTATAGATAGACTCAAGCAAGATGTCATATTGATTTACCGGTAAATTGGCTTTTCTTAATTTGTATGTAGGCTACCTGGACATGTAAGTGTCTGGCTATTTGTGTAGCGCCTTTTAAGAAACTCACAAGGACGCTAAACGTGGCTATTAAACATAACTTGTTTGTTTAGATTTACTGAGATTTCATGATGTTTAGCCTGGATTTCATAATTTTTTGTTCTCTGTTTCTGACACATTTGCGTCAAATAACACAACAGTAAGTGGTATATGGCTCTAATAAGGCTTCGTATAATAGTTATTAGGCCTATATCGTTCGTTATATGAGTCATGCCATCGCAAGAAGAATACTGTGGACCGACTTTCTGGTATTTTGGGATCTCATCGGTTGATGTTGTTGTTGTTGTTGTTGTTGTTATTATTATTATTATTATTATTATTATTATTATTATTATTATTATTATTATTATTATTATTATTATTTATGCATTATTATTATTATTGTTAATACTATTATACGTCGTAAACTTTAAATCCGTTATTACTATTATTTTAAAACCCAGATTCCTGCTTCGTTCCAAAACACGCTCATGCCATGTAGGCCTAGAGATGCGTATGTTTTTGTGCTACATGGTTTGCCCCTTCTGCGAAATTATATACGGGCGTCCGTTTGTAAGCGACTATCGATTGATGCCGGCTGCATTCTGATAATGGCGCTTTATGTAGTCGTCATTAGATTAGATCATTAGATTATACTGTACCTACCTACCTACATACATACATACATACATAGGCCTACATACACACACAGTCTCTAAGATTTTACATGACCGTTAGCACACAAAGCTAAACTGTTTTAGAACATATGTGTGTCTGTATGAGTGCGTTTCAGCCTGCGAGATCAACGTCAGAAGACTGTGCCTTGTTTAAGTCAAATGATACGGTGGCCTTGAGCACAGGGCAGAGTACCTACATAGAAATCGGTAGGTTACTACGTGTAGGCCTACGCCTACACTACCTTTCTGCGCTTGGAGCATGTATAGGCGCTATAATCAAGTTACATATACTGTATATCATATCGGAGTCTTATATATATAGAAGGCTCTGTTTACAAGAGGACTAGAACTGCGCCACTGCCGTACCCGGGCGGTGCCAGTCCCAAGCCTTGATAAAGGAGGAGGGCGATGCTAATCATCGTTGTTATGACACAGCGTCGTTAAAAAGCAACTGCAAACAACAGGACTAGTTCTTCCAAGTGCTTTTGAGGTGCAGCCAATTTTCCTTTGTATGTCTTTCCCACAATTACTATCTGCGGTTAACAGACCTCCGAGACAGACGAATTGATTTGCCTGTTTAGTAGTTTCTTCATGAATACTGATGTTCATTAGCGTATCTTTGGATTTTCCAATAAACATTGCTTCACTCCTAGTAATCCGAAACTTCTATTAGTGTTGTCTGTCTGTTTCGTAAGGCCTAATGTATTGCAGTTATGTTTCTTCTCTAGTTAGAAGGCCAATGGCCTCAGTAATTCGAAGATTTGATTCCTGTCTGGGTGTTGCTTAGTCTGAGTGACATTTCATATGTTTATTGGTATTCCTGCATTTTGCGTCGTACTTAACATTCCGTCGTGTCTAGTGCTTGTTTGAAGTCTACGAAGTTGGTGGAGGCTTCCAGTTGCATTCGGCGTTTTTTTCAATTAGACTAAACCTGTCTCATTGTGAATAGCAGCCTTATTGCGTTTCTTCCTGGTCTAGACCCAACTTGTTCTTCTCCCAGCCCTAGCTCAACATATTGTTTCATTATATTTACTTTCTATGAGTTTGGTGATTACTTTTCCTGGGACGTACTGTAGGCTGATACATCTGTAGGCCTAATTCTTGCAGTCTTCCGGATCTCCCTTTGTTTTGTGTCCTTGAACGATTATCGATTTGCTCTAGTCTTCTGGGATTTCTTCGTCTTTATGGATTTTTGTAACAATAGTATGTATAGCTGTAACAACTGTTTATCCTCAAAAGAATTACGAGGGCAGAAATTCACGGACACCGCAGTCGAGGAAGGCAGAGGAAGAGATGGAGGGACGTCATCCAACAGCACCTCAAATTACTCAAATTAAAAAAGTAGGGCACAGCAAACAGAAACAAGTGGAGAGAAACGATGCGTGTGGCTGACCCCTCCCAAGAGGGATTAATTCCAGCTAGAATGAGAGAGAGAGAGAGAGACAGACAGACAGACAGACAGACAGACAGACAGACAGACAGACAGAGAGAACAACTGTTTATCCTCCT
Organism: Norana najaformis; assembly: GCA_964023275.1. Taxonomy (NCBI): domain Eukaryota; kingdom Metazoa; phylum Annelida; class Clitellata; order Crassiclitellata; family Hormogastridae; genus Norana; species Norana najaformis. The sequence goes on from OZ029917.1 coordinate 25,672,241, forward strand.
TGAAGCAGTTCCGAAGTGATCCCATCCATACCTGGTACTTTATTGTTCATTTTGTTGATGGCATCTGTGACTTCTTCCTGTAGAAAGTTGGGCTTCTGTTCTCCTGTACAATTTATCGGCATATCGGCGCGGCCTGTCTGGTCTTTATGTACGTCGACGTTTAGTAGCTGTTCGACGGGTTCCTTCCATTGTTCTTGTATGCATGCATTGTCTTCTAAGACTTCACCGTTTGCGTCTTTGATTGATACAACTTTGAGTTTGAAATGTCTTTTAAGTAGCTTCATCTTACTGTGAACTTCCTGCATTCCATTGATCTTGAAAGCTACTGCTTCTCTTCATTGTTCCTTCCATCCAGTTGTTTTTGTGTCTTCGTAGGTTTCTCTGGTAAGCAAGTTGAATTATTTACCGGGTGCAATGTTTTAGTGTTAGAGATTTACACTAGGTCTTAAAATTTGTTAGACTATATGTGATCAGGTTGGATTATAAGAAAAAACACATCGCTAATAAGGTTACTAAATATTTTATTATACGAATATGACTGTGAATACTATGATGTGATATATGTTAAGGAGAGATTGATGTAACGGATGGTTTCTCAATGGTAATGGAAGTCCTACCAAGTCCACTGAACCATAACGGGATCCTTTTATCTGTCGGTTCCAGTTCGAACTTCGAATACTACGAATGGAAGACAAAAGCGGTTCACACGCAGTTCCTCGTCGTCGAATTCATCTTCTCTGCCGTAAGTCACTCAAAGGACGCATGCAAGCACGCACGGACGGACGCACGGACGATGTCAGATGAAGAACGGACTGGAAGAAAGAAAGAACGAAAGGAGGAAATGAAAGAAGGGTTGAAGAAGGAAAGAAGGAAAAGAAGGAAAGAAGAAATTTAGGAAAGAAAGAAGGGAAGAAAGCAGACAGGAAGAATGTTAAGAAGAAGAGAGGGAGGGAGGGAAGTAGGGAACATGAAATGGTTAGAAGAATGAATGAATACATAACGTGTTAACGTACAGACAGACAGACAGACAGACAGTCAGAGAGGTAGGCAGACAACTGAAATGAGAATCGTAGGCTAGAGAGTCCTAAACAGTCTGTGGGTTTGCGGTGCCTGAATCGTGTTCTGCCGCCGACCTACGTTGTAGGTCAGTCTGTAGGTACGATAGGGTCTTGCCATGTAGATCTTTTACTCGTGCGTAGTACGATGTTGTTGTTGTTGGCTGCTGCAGCTGGCGTTGACAGTTAAGGCGCTGCACATGGAGCATCTTCAGCAGATCGAAGTTTACAAGACCTGGCCAATGCCCTACCACATCGACGACGCTCGATGGCACACCATTAGAGGTATGTAGACCTAATAGGCGTCAAGCCTTGCCAAACACATCACCTCACCTCAGATCTTTTTTCCAAGTAACCCTCACTAAAACATGGTGGATCGTAAAATTCATACCAGTTTATCTTATAGTTTCAAGCTTCAGAAGTATTATGTACAGGTCAGCCATTTTAAAGGTCAAAAGGTCAACGTTAGCTTCTCTATGCACTTCCGCTCTTCACCCTCTTATTCTTTTCAGTCTTACTGTATCCGTGACTTATCCCTTTATTTTCTTCTCTTGTTTACAACCTTCTAATTCCTCATTTATATTAGTTCCTCTCCTTCTCCCTCACATTTTCATCTAGTTCTCAGAACTTTAGCGCAAAATTGCTTTCTGTTTTCTCACATTTTCCTCCCTTCCTGTTTGGAACGCCTTTCGAATCTCCTCTTATTCACTCCTATACCATCTCATTATGCACGAGTTCCCTTTATTCTGCATCTGCCTGCCTGCACGACTGGGTCTGTGTATGTGTGCACATGTGTACGTGTTGTGTGTGACTGTACATGTGACTGTGTGCGTGTGCCTGTATCTGTAGGTGTCTGTACGTGTCTGTCTGTGTGTCTGTGTATCTGTATGTGTCTGTATATATCTGTGTGTCATGGTCTGAAGGTGTGTCTGTCTTTCTGTTTGTTGTCTGTCTGAGATCCTTTCAAAGCAAAAGTTCGTTGCAGTTGTCTATTCGCCTACTTTGTCCTGGTCTGATTCTGAATTCTGATCTGGTCTGATTCTGATTCTGCAGTAAACAGAGACAAAGACAACTGGAATTTGTGGATCGATAGACTGAGTGTCACGCGTCCCGTCTACAACCGCACAAACGTCCAGATCATCGGAAAACCAGCCTACATCGGAGGACGACCAGGTCAGCTACATTTTATCCTTGAAAATAACTTGATACAAGTCTAGAAAGTTGAAAGTATTTTTATCTGAATAATCTGTCTTGACGTAAATATGGAATAGCCTCATTTATCCAATAAGGCCTTAAATCAAGATCTTCAGAATCAGCGTAACAGCATATCGGGTCAGCGTAACACCCTCGTCATCAGCGTAACAGCCTCATATAGCTGTTCTTCTGATGCTTCCAAACTAAGTAAACAAGAAAAAGTATCAGCAATGTCTTCATATACTGCTGATCGTTTGCTCAAACTAGCTTGTAACTTATAAGTAATTGGAAGGAAAGATTGTCTCTTGGTGTCAGAAGGTTATCAGTGTCAGTTGCATTGCTATCATCGACCTCTTTCCGCCTTCTCCTTTGCCTCTTGGTCGCCCATTTGTAATCGACATTCGGTTGTCTTTCTCTGGCTTTTAGTTCTATTTCATCAAATTTGTCACGGGTTTCGTATTCGTGGTGATTGTTCTTAAATGATACAGTCCGTCGTCCTTGTACAGTCACGTTTTCCAAGAGTGATGTCCCTGGCCACGTGAGGCCCTGACCACATGAGGCCCTAGCCATGGCTTGGTTGGCTTATGCGTAAATCCGGCACTGCCTCGACCCTGCTCATTTTTCAATGAATTAATCGGGTGAGATCCTTCACCACCACTGCCACTTTGAATGTGCGCCACGTCATTTAAAGGTGCGCTTGTACGGAACATGCTAGCTTAAGATTCAAGTCCCTGAAATCAGCCTCGACCTGGTTGCGAACCGAGCTCGTCTTTATGGTCGATGTTCGGTCGATGGCCGTGAGGTCCAGACGAATTGCTAGGTCAAGACATCGTTCTGGATATCGATGAAATCCGAAGAAGGGTTCAGTCGAAGAACAGGAGTTTTAAAATAGGCCTAGTTTTTCAAGTAGGTCACAGTTGTCACCTTTTTGCTAAAAATTATTCAAAGATCCTTGAAATGGAGTCAGAATCAGGATTTGCCTGGGGACGAGGCTTTGCGTAGGATTGTGCGCCGCACAGGGGGGTCTGAGCCACATGGCTTGCGCGGGTCATTGCCCTGAAGCCCAGGACGACGCCTTTGAGGTCTGCATTTATTGTATACCTTTTTACAGGCTACACGGATCACCAGTTCCAGGGAGTGATTCGCCATCTGCGGATCAACGGGCGCAACATAAATCTGGGCGCGAAGAAAGCGACGAACGGAAGAGTCGACGTCTGGCGCTGCACAGCAGACGAATCCGAATTCTTCGTCAACTGGATCAAGCAGAGCAAATTACACGGATGATGATCATGGCTGCTAACAACAGACACTGCTGCGTATCTCGCATAATATTAGCATTATGTCTGGCAAGGAGAGTCAGCTGAACCTCAGTTGTGAGACGCTTTCGCAGGGTGCGAATTCTGGCTGGAAGCGTAGGCATATCTGTGGGTTTGAGAGGCCTGCAAAAGGAACACATCGAAGCCAATGCCTGAACCCGTTGGAGTTTCCCTTCTCAGGGTTAAAAATCGCACTCTGCACGTTTGTTTCAATATGTGTCGAAAGCCTACATTGCCGTCTGCATTACTGCAGGGCTCTGCCGCCAGATAGGCTTTGCTTTATCGCCAGATGTTCTGCAGTGTCTCATTACATTTAACCACATTAGTTTGTAGTGCTGTTAACAGACATTACATGTTCGCTAGAATACACGGCTATTGTCTACTGTCCTGGACTAACCACAGTATAAACTGTTATTATGTATGCATTGTCTAAAACATACGAAACCTGGCCTCATTGTTGACCTTACATAGACGGCTACCTACCTTGCCGATTGGATAATCCGTCACTAAATCAACTCAGGCCAACTTAGGTTTCACGTGGGCCAACAGGAGACTATAATTGGAGGGCTGTAAAAGCAGTTGTGTAGGGCTGTAGGCCGTCGTCTTGAAAAGACCTTCGGACTTTATAGAATCGTCACTTTAGTGATTGGCCCAAGGATACAGCTTTTTATATTACCGTTTTAGTAGGCCTACTTATCATATGTCTGAAATACGTTCGTGCTCATTATTTACAGCCATTATTATGACTTCTATGTGCACGCATAATCCCTGTGACGATTATGATGATGGATGCTGATATATGATGATAAAGGATAATAACGATGATGATGACGGATGATGATGATGATATGGGTGATGTGAATATACACCCCAGCCATGCCGCTATCCAAAACGCCTATCTGATTTCCGTTACACTAACCACACACTATGGCAACCCTTGAAACTTCCAATATTAATGTAGGCCTACTGCACTTGACAGTAAGAAATATCGCAAGTTCACGAGGAGAAGTGACACACTTGTCACTTGTCCCCTTAAGAAACCAAAGCGCTTCACAGCCCATGCACCCCTCACATTCCACTATCCGAAAAGCCTATCGGATTTTCGTTGCCCTAACTAAACTCTTCACGGCAACCCTTGAAGCTTCGCTTCTCAGAGCAGTGTAAGTGACAGTAAGAAATATTGTAAATTGCGAGCAGAAATTAAATACTCATCCCCTTACGGCACCTAAGCGCTTTGCAAGCCACAGACAAAACCAGTGTCACTACCTAAAACGCCTAACAGACTTCCGATGCACTAACTATCGTCTCCGCAGCAACCCGTAAATTTTCCATTTCAACGCATTGCACTTGATAGGAAGAATGTTGCAAGTTCGCGGGCACAAATGACATAAGGGCCTACTCATTCCCGTAACTTAAGAAACCAAAGCGCTCCGTAGCCAACATATCCCACCCATACTTATAGAGATTTGAAAAGAAAAACGTGTAACATTTGACCGTTTACTGCTACCAAAAAGCCTAACAGATTTTCGTTGCACTAACGAAAGTCTCCGCGGCAACCAATGAAACTACTGAAACTTCTCATTTTAGTTCATTGCACTTAATAGTAAGACATAACGGTAAGGGTATAGGGCCTACTTGCATGTCTTGCAGCCTACTTCCAACTTTGCAACTGCCCCACCACTCTGGAATAAACTTTCCCCAGAACTGCGACTGTTATTGACCCATCACACAAAGTCATCTATGCTCCACCGCTTGCAATTTCTGCATTGACTCCATTTCTCTCTGTCTCTTTCTCTCTGTCTTTCTGTCTTTCTCTCTCTGTCTCTCTCTGTCTCTCTGTCTCTCTGTCTCTCTTTCTCTCTCTCTCTCTCTCTCTCTCTCTCTCTCTCTCTCTCTCTCTGTCTCTCTCTCTCTCTGTCTCTCTCTCTCCTCCATTACCAAACACCAACCTGAGCGCCTGTGAATAAGCTGGTCCCGGGACGTGGCTTTCTTTGGGCGCTGTAGAAATCTCAGGATTACGATTACGAACTACGAACAAGGAGATCAGCTTGATGTAGGTAGGCCTATAGCTTTGGGATGATCCTCGTCGAACATAGGGTGTGACATGTAAAGAGGTTTTGGCAGGTAAATTTCCCAAAAGGATTGCTTTTTGCGTCAAGGGGAGGTAATGCTTCTGAAACCATGGGGATCGCGCTCACCCTTTTCATGGCTGCAAACCCCAGTAGCCGCGTTGTAAATGACGCCTGAAAGAAATCCCCTACACATGCAATTACCGGGAATTATTTTACATCAAAGAACAGCCAGCAATCTATATTGTAATAATCTTTGAAAACATTATACCATGTTTGGAAAGAAAATACATGAAACTCTTATATTAAAATGATATTATGTATAACAGAAATTTTGATTATTTATTGCGGTGATCGTAAAAATTTGGAGTCACTATTGAAATCATTCTACGGCTACACCGGATCTCCGATGTTTTATTGTCCATGTTTTAATTGCCTTGCGTTATAGATTCCTTGCGTTAAATTTCATTTACTGGTGATTAATCACGATCATTTAAAATAATAGTTTAGTTTACAAATGTAAATCGATTAAATGAGTTGCATTATATGATTGATTTGTAATGGATTTCTTGAACTAAAGGAGTCACGGTCGATGAATTTTAGTTTATTTGTTTGCAAAATGTACTGAAATGTTGAGACCTGCGTCAAGTTGGTTTGGAAAACCGCTGTTCAAATAATTATTTTACAATTTTCATATTATCCTATTTTATTCATCAGGCAATCACCAGAAAATCTTAGAATGCTTCCAGCTATTGGCATACTTATAGTATCGGGGACCGCCCTGTTTTGGTCGTTGCTTTTCGGCGTCGCCCGCCGCAGTGACGTTAATTATAGGCGTGGCTTCCGTAAATGTCCCGTCATTGATTAAAATAAATAGACATGTATTGTGATGTCTGCTATCAAATAAGGTTCACGGTTAAAGTCAGGATTGGTTTGGCTTTGTAAATATTGAATAACGCTTAACTGATCTTTGTAAATAGTGTTTAGCTTGAAAAGATTCATCTTAGCGGCAACTAAGCTTAATGGCCGAAAAGCCATGCCCAAAATAGCCCAAAACAGAGTGGTCCCCGATACTATAAGTATGCCCAACAAGGGGGCCCCAAAGGGCCCAGACATTTCTTTTTGCACATTTTCTCACTTTACATGCCAGATAACCTGGCCAACTAGGGTTTTTAAGCTTCCCATTATCAGCTATCCACGTAGGCAATCACCAGAAAGTCTCAAACTGCTTACAGCTATTGTGTAATGGCCCCCAAAAGGCCCAAACAGTTCATAATAGGAAGCTTGAAAACCTCAGTTGGACAGGTCACCTGAGACTTATCATGATAAAATGTGTTAAAATTGTATTTCTTTGTGTTTGGGTCCTTTTTTACAGAGTAGCTGGAATTAATTAGTTATTTACGTCCTTGATTAATCACAATGCAACACAGCTGTGGATTGGTTTTTATTTCAATAACTGCATTTGGTCATTTTTGCATATGGATGTGAAGCCCCATCCTGGGTTTCACCAGTATGGAGGTTGTATTCACACCAGTGTGGATGAGCATTTAGGAAAAGATGAGTTCTGTATGTGTGTATTAAGAGACATAATATAGCACCTTTTAAGAACTGCTCAAAAGCACAGACACATTTCAAATATGATCCTCACCTGTATAAAGAAACTGGACTTGTGCCCAAATTTCAGTTTTTTTGCAGAAAGGAACCATGACATTGCCTGTCATCCATAAATCATGGACTATGGTTTAATTCTGCATGTGTGCAAGAACCAGCTGATGGAGACTGTTATTTGAGCTTCATTCATCTGCAAAATAACTTGTGCTTGCTGGACTATAACAAAATTTTGGCTGAGTTGTACCTTTGAGAGGTTCTTAGAAGGCACTCTAACTGCCAAAGTACATACATACATTGCACATCATCAGGAACATTTCAAGGCTGCATGCTGCCTATAAGCAAGAATTTTAATGCAGCCCTTAAAGTACTAAATATATTCTGATATGATATTAATAAGCCTGCGGTAGTTTTCATGATGTCAGGGAATCTTAAAAGTCAGGATTTCTCACCTTTTTGGTCAGAGAGTCATGTATGATATCTTCTAGATTAAGACTGACTGAGCCATTTTGGCTTTAATCGACAACAGTGAAAGATCAATGAATCTTTTTTCTGTCATGGTGGACCTGAGATTATTTTTTATTAGCTTTGAAAAGCTTCTGTCAGCTCTAGCCATAGTCACTGACGTTGTTAATAGTATGCATAAAGCAGTAACTAACTAACAGCAGTATTATATAGATATTTCTACTGCATGGTGATCATAAATAAATAGCAGCACCTCTTGTGACTGCTATGTTGTTCAATAAGCCTATAAAGCAATTTTATTCTTCAGAAGCTGAACTGCAGGAATGTCAGAGGTGTTATAGGTTTAGAATTTTATTTCCAGGTCCTTCTGCCCCTCTGGAATAGACTCCTGCCAGTTTTATGACAAGTATCTTACCTGTCCTATGAAGTCACCAAGCTGTTATATGTAGAAATAATAATTTAAAATATTCTAAAAAAGAAAATATACAATTATAGGCTAATAATTTTATTTTCAAAATTATCTTCCAGTTCACTTTGCCGCCCCTGACAACTGCCGCCCTTAGGCAACTGCCTAACCTGCCAGTGCCATGGGGTGACCTTACACATTTTTGTGAAATCACAGATAATGATTCTTGACCATTTGTGTAAAGCCTCATTTGCTTTATTAGATGTCCAAGTTTACATGTAGACCTAGACACTTAGGTACGTTGTTTCTAAAGTCATTTCTGCATCCAGTGTACAGTGAAGTCTCTGACGCAAAGAAGCTTCTAAGCCATGTGACATGAAACTAGGTTGGAACTAGCCATGGAATGGAGGTATCTGTGCGCAGAGTCCTAGATCAAGGTAGACAAATGCTTGACCCAACAGACGTCATTTTTCAATACAGTGTCTATGAGACATGGTTGTCCTTAGAAAACTAGTGGAGGGGGCTTTTTCATTACATTTCATAACACCCAATTATTTAAATAGCCTTCAAAACTTTGTTTAAAGGCTTAAACAGATAGGTCCACAGCCAACATGACTGCAAACCTTATTGAAACACTTATAGTGAATCTAACGGTGGCAGACTAATGTTTGACATGAAAATCATGTAGACTTATAGAAAATATGTTAAACTTTGCACACATGCATGCAGTCAGCCAGCATTATCAGATATCGCACAGTTACGCAGACTGGTTGGCTTTTATATTTAATAATAGCAAAAATACAAGAGACAGTTAATAACTAACCTTCAATATGGCAACAGAATAACATTTTAATTTTAATACATTTATCAGTGTATGGGTCTAATATGCTAGTGCTAACTTAGTTGCCCCAATGAAAATTAAATTAGATTTAATTTTGTTTAACAGTGGCAGACTTTGGAGCAAATCTCGACAGTTGGAGCAAATCTGGACAGTTGAAGCTTAATTCCAAACCAGTTGTGTAGATGATGAACAGCAAATGCCGCTTTGGATTAAAACTGTAACAAGATCTGGTTTCCTGATGTAACACGACAGACTTTTAATGGCAACCCATAAGCAGGTAATTGAAGATGAAATGCAATCTCTTATCAGCTGGTTTTGTAATTGGGACAACCACCAGAAGAACCAGTTCTTACGAGATCTTGTTTCCAAGGCAGTACCCTTTAAACTCTTTGCTCTGGTAGAATCTATGGAGCAACTAAGCATGGATCAAAGAACAAGCGTCTTCCAGTGCCAGCGCAATCTCTTTCATGTCTGGTTCGACCGTTGGACAGTACATGAACAAAATGAATTCATGACACGACTCGAAGATGTGGACAGTGCATTTGTCTACAGGTTTTACGAACAAGTTGCTCTGACGAGTGGCCAGCCATAACATGTTCAAGACTGGAGCAGTTGCAGATGATGCTGCATTCTTAAAAGTGCTTTTGTCATTGATAGAAACTGGTAATAAAGAAATTGGCTTCTAACCAGTTGAGTTATTTCAGTTACAACATATAACAGGCCAAACTGGTTGTAGGCCAGTTTGTGCTTTATCTCTGGACAATGTATTAGCATCATGGTTAAACTCTTAATTCTGTTTATCAATTAACAAACTGATGACCCTTTGTATAATGTTGCCTCTGGAAGATGTATCAAGTACCTTTGTTTGAATGAGATTGCATTATACTGAAGTTGCTTTCTAAAGTCAAATTAAATTTGGGATCAGTGTCTAGGCTGTGTAAGTAGACAATGCATGTTAGCTCTGTGGCTACACTTTTGTCTGTTTTAGGCAACATTAGCCATAAGAATGCATTTCTTTTGACCTTCCTCTTGATAGTTTGTGGGATTTCTGCCATCTACTCCTATTTTATCTCTGTCACTTTAGGCCACAATGTCTTTGTTGTGTTCGTAGACACCTGTGGACGTTCTAGGCACATTACCAATACTCTCGAGTGCCTGTCTCGTATTCTTTACCTGGAAATTCGTATCATTTCCCTGAACTGACCTTATCATATATACTACATATCTTCTTTTACTCCTGACTTATGCCATCCAAACAAACCACACACAAAATTAACTGGGTGTAACCTGGTTTGCCTGTGAGCATAGCAATTATATGCATTTGTTACTTATAATATAATGGTTTTTAATAATGTTATTTTGTACTTATTTGAACTCAATGAAGACAGGATTAATGTCTAACCCAACATTTCCAAAACATGAATGCCTCCAGTGAAAGTCATTGTACACATTGGGGTCTTGGCCAATTCTAAGGGCCACTGACCTACAATGAAATGATTAGAGGTGGTTAGCAGCACTTTAAAAAAGTGTGCTAGTTAGCAGGATATTAAGTATTGAAGCCAAAGATTGTCTCCTCTAAGAAATTCACTCAGTTTTGCAATACATGGCTTGAAATTTAATTTCATTCACATGATAACAACTTTTTGTCTGACCAGTAGCTGGAAGACTTAAAAATGTTAAATTTTAACTAATGTTCAATGGCGGTTAATCAGATGTTCACAGAGTTAAACGGCATGTCTCCTGTTAAAACATTCTTGGCAGTTATGAAGCATAATCATTTGTCTTGTTTTCCTAGACTGTTTCACATGTACTAAGTATCCAGCGTGTGTGCTGTGAGCCCTAATTTAGCTGTGAAAGAGGACATTCAGTCCCTCAGTGGGGAAGAGGGATATGAAGTCGCCAACGCGTGCTTTACTTCTATTCATTATTATTATTATTATTATAAAAATTTGTAACATGTTCAAAGTCACACAGAAATGCAAATCGGAGGTGCGGAAATTCGAATCATTCATGTGCATTCATATGCATTCAAATGCATTGATATCTGTTGGTTGATTGTAAATTAACAGTTACACAAGAAACTTTTGAGTTTCTGTCAGGCAAAGCAGCTGAACGGGTGTTTCCACCATGGTTTGTGGGAGGGTCGTGAATGCTGACCATGTGATGTTCCTTTCCTTTGGGTTTTAGTGAAGATGTTTTCTTTGGGGTTGGAATTTTTTACGGGTGATCTTTGTTGGTTTTGTCTCTCCTGTGACACAAGTCGACTCATGGCAGCTGTGAGTGCCGAGTCAAAAACTTCCTTCAGGTTCTTCTGAGTCAAGGCTGAGCACTCTACATATGCTGCAGCACCGATGTCTCTTGATACTGAATGACCTTCATCTTCCGAGACTGGGCGCTCACCATATCCAGCCAATTCTACCAGGACCTGTGCAAAGAAAATGTAAAACTGTTACCATTTGCCAGAAAGCTTTTTAGACTAAGTTTCACTGAAGTGCTTTGCAAATGCAATAATTTCTAATTATTACATCAGGAAAAATGTTGATACCACTGCTATAAAAATCTTAAGGTCACTGTTAGTACCTAATCTCCTAGTCTCACATCACTCCTACAAGCTACATTTGGCTTTCAAAAGAAAAAGAATCTATGCAATGGCATGCAAAAGAAAAGCAAGTCATCTACCCCTAACTACACTGAGGCTCAATTAGGATAGAAAAAGTGGGTTACTTACATCAGAAATGAATGCTGATGTATGACTAGGTTGAAGCCAGGTCTCAATAAAGGCGAATATATGTAAGGAATGCTCACAAAGAATATTATGCAAAGCTGCAGCTTTATTTTGAAGAGAACAAATATTTGATTGAACACTATCCAGACTCTAAATTCTAATTGGTCCATTATTTATTTCACAATCACCAGCCAAACAGAAGAAGCAGAAGCAGACAGAAAGACAATGCATAACATGTAGTTGAAGAAATTCTATCTGAATTTGCGTTAAACACAGGATGACAAATATTACTGGTGTCATGCAATAGTGACATCTATGACTGAAATGAAAAGCAGCACCAGGAATGACGCAAAACAAATGGGTTTGAGCCAAGTTAAAAAACAGACCAGACTGCAGCACTGCATTCATGAACTGAACAGCAGAGCTGTTGCTACCCGATTTGGCATTGGTATAGTAACAGGCACAATATACAATATAAAAACAAGCACCATAATTGGGCAGCCATACTCGAAGACCACAGAAATTGAAAACACAAGGAAAGTGAGCACAGCAAATTAAAAAGGCATTACCTAAATAAGAAAAGAACAGTTCTTCAGTTCATGGGCAACTCATGAATGAAGACGAATAAAAGACTGCCAGCCATTGTTAGTGTGGAGCTACAACCATAAATTAAGAGACAATGGTTGGGAAACCCACTGTGTCCTTAGGGATCATGAAAACACAGGTCTGATGCCCACAACACGAACAGGGCATAATGCAAAGAAATAATCAAAACTTATATCAGCAGCGGAAAAACAAAAATTATCCAGGAAATCAAAAAATCACTGGCAAAAACCGATTATTTAGTTGTTTAAAAGAGCATTTTATGGTCTATTTATAGACCTCTGCATTGGTGACGCGAGCCTGAGATGGATATCTTGAGGCAATGCAAATTTTACTCTGTGAACATTATGCTAATTGCAGACACCACGTAGCCAGAAGAATCCAGACAAATAAGAAGAGTAAATAAATGACATATGTGTAAAAAGAAACAACAAAGACTCCTTGTACCTTCCTTGCAACTGCAGCGCTTATCCACTATAACTGCTGCCTCTCTCTCATGTGATCTTTAGCATTTGCAATTAAGTGCTGACTAAGCAACTCTGAAAGCTGGTTTTCTGCACTTCTCATGCTTTGGAAGTGTTTGGAATTTTACCTTATGATATGAAAGGCTAAAATAGCAGGAAACCTACTCGGACATCATTACGAAGGTCAAGTTGGGTTCCAACAAGTATAATTGGAACACCTGGTTCATTGGACTGTAATTCTGGAAGCCATTTCTCTTTCACGTTTAGAAATGATGTTGGATTGACAATGCTGAAGCAAAGGAGGAAGACATCTACTCCAGGATAGGACAGAGGACGCAGTCGGTCAAAGTCATCCTAGAAAAACAAAGAAACAGAACACATGAATCAAGTCATACTGTACGCAGTTCAAATACAAGGTTTGTAATTTACACAATCCTGACAAGGGGTTCATTCATTCTCAATGAGTCACCAGCTTTTAAATCAGCTGAAACACAAGACAAAGCCAGAGGAACGGACTGGGCAAGAATCATGCTATAATGGAAAGTTCTGATGAAAGAGAAAGCAAAGTGAGAGAGCAGAACCTTGCTTGAGACTATGAGTGAGGAATTTTGAGAGTTGCTGAGGAGGGTCTTGGAAAACTGTTAGCAATTTGATGGCAATAATCGGCTGAATAACAACAAACTTTTACAGAACTGTGATAAAGATATGTGTAAACTGAAAAAAGAATAAATACTATGTACAACCTGGATGCATACAAGCAGTCTAACATAAGAGGTCTGAAGAATTTGACAGACTTTATCAGTAGGGTGAAAATTCAGTCCTTTCTTCCTTCAGTCCTTTGGTGAAACTTACAATGATCCATGTTTCAAAGCTCACAGTATAGACCCACCAACCAATCAAGAGCAGACTTGGCCAAATAAGCCAAAGCAAGCAGTTGCATACCATGATATAATTATGCAAGTCCTGTACAAAAAGTTTAGTAAATGTATATGTAATTAATAACAATGTTATACACAGTGGTTACTTTTTTAAATTTAAACCAAGACCTTGGCAGTTTGGAATCAGGTGCTTAAATAAAATCATGAAATTTAGTTTCTTTGTTGGTTATCACTGGTTGAATAAAAAGCTTTCAATTGCCGTTCAACCTAGGCTGGCTCACAGATGATAGAAGAAGAAGCACAAAAGGCACAGAACCATTGGACTTAGTTAGGACAAAGGCTTCACTGTCAGTCTGGCAAAGACCAGTGTTTTTTAAAATACACTAAGCCACTTGTATAAAAACAACTCACTGGGAAGGGGCAAAGCTTTTATGCTCCAATGACCCAGAACTGCACCAAGAGAGTTTCTTTATAGACAACCACCATCTTCAAACAGGTAGCCTATTAATCTTAGAACTTGCTTTGCACTTTCATTTTATCTTCTTTTGTGTTCATTTGCAACACCAGTCAGGAGTTTCTACACTGTAGCTACATAGGTGGCCAACTATGTTATAGTTCTTTAGGCGCTTTTTTAAAACTTTTCCTATGCACAATTTCTACAGCACAGAGACATAAAATAGTCTTTAGATCACAGGCGAGATTTATTTGTAAACAAGCCATGCCCATCAAACTAAAGAATTTTGAATGCCACACTGCAAGTTTTGAGTGCAGAACTCCAACTTGATACTCAAAATTTACTACTAATATTTCACTGCCATTCCACCTGATAATTAAGTTTTTGAACACAGTAATTTTAATTCTATTCTGAATTTGTATGAAAACACAAACATCATTTGCTTACAGACAAACTTGTTGTTCATAATGAACTCGACCATCATTGAAGCCAGTGAGGAGTGCCTTTTGAGAGTTTCTTAGAAGACACTATAGAAATGTTCACTTACTTACACATACATACAAAAACCCTATATTTGTTTAAAAACCCCTCTTCCCTGACAGTGGAACAAACAGCCAATACCGTCTTTTTAGGCAAGAAATTGACTATAATTTGCAATTTCAGACTTAAATACACACCTCCATTAACAATATTCCTCAGAGGTGGGGGCCTACGTTCAATTACCTTTCAGGCTGAAATACAAACAGGATAGAAAAACTGAATAACCTGACAACATGCCTTTACAGGTTACATGGTTTGACACTGAATTTTCAAATGATCATAAAGCTGAAAGCCCTTGTCACAGTGGTGCAAGGCATACATGTTAAAAAACATGTTAAAAACCTGCCACAAGGACACGTAAGTCATATCGCAGCACACAACGGTGCAGTTTAATAAACAAACCACTCTTACCTTTCCCTGAACAATTTCTGTGCTATCTGAATACAAAGGATCTATAGTCAGGAGCATGAGGCTTGTTGGAGTGTTTCCCTTATTCCTTCCCAACAGGCATATGATAAAGCAGCTGACATTCTTATCTTATCAGAAACAGTGAGGCCCAACAAAACTGCAGAACAAAAGACAGATAAACACAGAGACAGATGAAGAATGAGAGAATTGTAACAGTATGCCATTCCCACAGAATCACACAAGCCCCATCAGACCAAGACCATCCAACATCTTCATCCCTCCAGGCTAATCTTTAGGTCATACTCCAAGACAGTGTGGCCCAATTACTCAGTCACACACTGTCTGGTAACAGCCTGACACTAGTGATTGGTCTTTAACAGTCCACATTAATTTCTGGCTGTTAGCAAAACTGACTGTTGCCTTATAGCCAGACAATTTTTGCCAGCCGACACTAGTGCCTGCAAGCTGTCAGAAGACAGTTGCCAAGCAACAAGGAGCCAAATAAATTCTTCTAGACTGAACGAGCGGCATGTGCAGACTGCAACTGAGTTTCTGAGCAATGGAAAGCCAATGACTCTGGAAGCAGGTACCAGCAGAAACCCACCTGCCTAGAAATGTGGAACAGCAAATGCAGTCAGCATGAAACCTTCTTCGTAGTCACTCATAATTAGCAACAGACTGTAGCCTTGGAAAATCCTCCATACTGTTGGGATTAACATGTCCATGGATAAGAGGATTTACTCCAGGCATAACGCCAGCCATCTGGCAAACATCTTGACCTCTTCAAACAAGACCTGCTTATCTAGCCAACATGATCTCTCCCAATTGTACGGCCAGCTGAGCAACATCTCATTTTATAGGCATCTTCTGCTGAAAAGACCCTAACTTAAGGTAATGTACATAGCAAACCTTTACTATTTTTTCTAAAAGTGACCCGTGTCTCACTCTGAACACGGTCCCATTTCAACCCATTTCCTCGTGTTTCTTTTCACTTTGTCCCAAACACTAAACTGTATTGTGTTGTGTCTCTGCTCAGGATGTTTGACATTTTATGCCACACATGGCCTCTTCCACTTAAATACCAGCAGTTCATCTGTGTCCACAGTATGAATCAATGAAAACATGGCTTCCCTTTCACTCAAACGGCTCCTTTCTAACTTCCCAACACGTATGACTTTGCATCTTTGTTTAGTCTAACTTTATAACAAACTGATTAATGAATTCAATTTTCCTGAAAATACCACCGTGTGTTTGTAAGAAACAACTTCTGGTATATCCCTTGTTTTCTTGTCAGGCCGGGTGTTTTCTACATTCTAATTTAATGCATGACTTGTAAGTGGCCAATTATACAATGCTAAATCACGGAAACCTCAGTGACTACACTACCATTTAACCCACCAAAACAGAATGATGGCAAGGAAACAATCATTTTGTCTAGTCCCAGAGCACAAGGCGACCTAGTTAAGAATCGTAATCGTAATTCCGAGAATTCTACACCGCCCAACGAAAGCCACACCGCGGGGACCAGCTTATTCACAGGGGCTCAGTCAAAACAAAATCGATAGGCAAAAGAGTTCGGTTCCAGCTATGGGGGTCGTGTTTGGGGCTGGAGAGGAGAGAGAGATAAATGGAAGAAGGGAGTGATGGTCTGACCAAGGCTGAGCTCTCAGTTTGTGCCAAAACCTCAGTTTGGCCAAACAATCTTATTCTACTGCAATATAACAGCAACAGAATCACATATATGTGACAGAAAACAAAAGTCAAACTAGTTGAAGAGTTCAACAACCTTGGGTCATGTGTTGAGGTCAAAGGCAGCTGACATCACACATCAGCCGTTCCCCACAACTACATAAGCTGCCTAAGATGAAGAATTAGGCACATTAAAACTAAGCTGGTCACTAAATCTACCTGTTTAATGCTTAAACACTACCTATCCTTCTTTATAGGGCCAAGACCTGGATGCTCACAAGGGTCATGAAGAAGAAGATGGACACCCTCCAACAACAGTGCCAAAGGAGTATCCTGACATCCCTTAAGCTGCACACATCACTAAGGCAGAAATGTGTGAGGACAAAATGCAGACCATTCTTGGAGACGATCAAGGCAAGAAGATGGGAGAAAGGAGCACATCAGGGCACTCTGAGCTCTGATACCCAGCCCTCCAAGAAGACCGAAGAGACCCATTGATGGCCTCGGCACAACTGTACCCCAAAGGTGAGGCAGACCTCTTCCTGCTGAACTGTTGGGTTACACATACCTGGAAGATGATCCCAGGATTAGCAAGGTAATGCTCCAGAGATGGGCATGCAATTGAAGACGATGTCAATAGAACACAACTCCAGCCAAGGCTGCTGTGTAGATAAATGCTTTAAGTAATTCCAAATTGCTTCATTTGAGCACAAATATCAACACACAAGTTTTACCAAATGTTTTACCAAATGTTACACTGGTGCAGATGTCTTGTTTTGTTATCAGGTAGTTCAGCTCGTTCAATTCAACAAGTCCAGTCACAGGTAGTTCAGCTGGTTCAATTCAACAAGTCCAGTCACAGGTAGTTCAGCTGGTTCAATTCAACAAGTCCAGTCACAGGTAGTTCAGCTGGTTCAATTCAACAAGTCCAGTCACAGGTAGTTCAGCTGGTTCAATTCAACAAGTCCAGTCACAGGTAGTTCAGCTGGTTCAATTCAACAAGTCCAGTCACAGGTAGTTCAGCTGGTTCAATTCAACAAGTCCAGTCACAGGTAGTTCAGCTGGTTCAATTCAACAAGTCCAGTCACAGTTCAGGCACAGTAAAGTTGTGGGTCATAAATATTACAAGTGTCACATTGCACATATGTCCTAGCAAATATAAACTTTAAGAGTGCAACACTGCGTTTATTTCCTAGTTCTGATTCAAGGTTAGTTAATCGTGACAATTAGTTTCCACAACTCAGTCCCTGCAGTCCAACCAAATGCAGGAGAAATTGAGAGTGATTATTGCTCTGCTCTTTGGTGTCCCACAAGATCCAGCCTACGATTTCTCACTCAGAAGCACCTAACACAATCCATAAACAACACTATCTCCTCCTTCCTCTGTTTGGCTGAATCCCGCCATAAAACATTCCTGGACCCAACAGTGATTACTCTTCTCCCACTGTCTCTGCCATCCAGGGCATTGATTCACTATCAGCATAATTTTTCCTCCCTTTCTCTCACATTCTACTGGTAAAGTTCTACTCATCGTCCCTGTCCTCCTCCTCCTCCTCCAGGTCATCTTCTTTTTCCACCACTGCCTCCTATCTCCTTGCTTATCTATTATTACTTCTCTTCTCCCCTTTCATTTATGCCTCCTCTCTCTCCCTTTCACATACACCTCCTTTCTTCTACTCCTTCATCTCTCCCTCCTCTCTTTTTCTCCTCCCAACCCATACATTCCTTCTCTTCCTTCCACCCTTCTACTACTATTTTCCAGTCCAGGGATGGCCATCTATAATTCTGACAGATGTGCAGCAGCTTTACCCACCCTAGCCTGGCTTCTGGTTTCTCTTACATACTGGAAATCAACCCCGTTTCACCAGCAGATTTTGATTACGATTGTGATTTTAACTTGCCTTGGACATTATGATAACGGTGCTATAGAAGTCTTTAGATTAGATTAGATGGAGAATCTGCCTCTCAATTAACGCAATGGCACCCAAGGGGCAGAACCTCAGTTCATTTTCTTCATAGGTGTCACTAATAACTGGAAAACACCTAATCTGTACATCTGACACATATACATGCATATACACAGTTTACATTATAAGCTGCATATATATGTAGGCTGCAAAAAATAAAATATATTATGAATGCAGGAAAATGTCGTAGCTCTAGGTTTCTGTATATATTCAGCAGTTGTTGCTATCTGATCAAGTGCCAACATTTTACAGCAGGCAGCTGTCATTTGCTCTGAGGTACAAGGTTAGGAGTGGCCCAGTTTGATCTTCCTTGGAATTCTTACCAGGTCACAGAAAAATGAACTCCATCTGTTAGTTCCTGTACTAGGTTATTATCCTTGTAATGTAGCATGTAGCTTAAACACTAACAAGCTCTTATGTAGCACTAACTCAGGCAAATTTCTCAATGGCCCTTCTAACCTAACAGAAAAGAACTGCCATTCAAGAGAACAGAATTCACCTGCTTAACAAGACAAAGGAAGACAAAGACAAAAGACGGCTTTTGTCATAGATTACAATCTAGGTAACCTATTCCAGAACAGTTCTCTATGTTGGTTATTTGATTGCTATTGCAGCTGCTCTTGCTATTGTGATCACTAATGTTGGTGCCAATGAAATTGTATTTGTTGCCACAGTTGTTGAAGCAGTCGTTCTTTTGCATAAGTTTTTGGTGTTTTACTGAGGCCAAGTATAGAGGACAACAGATTGAGGACCATAAACAGTGTGTTTATAATGCATCTGTATTTGATATTGATGCTGTTGAAATTTCAGTTAGATTCTGCTGGATAAGATTAGACTGATTAAGGCTTACCTGTCCTGCTGTGTCACAGAGCTGAAGCTGGACTGGTTCTCTGTTGACTGTCACCAAAACTACAAGTGCAAGTGTATATCTATAACCAATGGATAGGGTCACAATGACCATGAGAGAAACAAAGACAACTATCACTAGCATGACGAACAAAATTTTTATTTATTAAACAATTTCAGTGCTTGTTTTATAAACTAATGTAATGCTAATGGTTTAAACAAAGAAACATATAGTCAAGTGCAAAGCACTGATGCATCAAATTTAAGCTTTAGTTGTGCTGCCCTCTAGAGCAGTAGACTGGCCTTTAAATTGTGGTACTGGAAATGCAGATAAGAAAATGCAAGTCATTGAATCTGCTTAAAGTCATAGAGCAGAGGATAATGATAGAGGAGAAGGTCTTTATGAAACAATTACGGTTGCAACGACGATGACGATGATGTTGACAACGACAATGATGACGATAATGACTATAAAATGATACTGGCAAAGTTGACACAATGATGAAGAATTACGAAAAATGATTATGCCATAAAACATCCATCTTTAACCCTTTCTAAAGTGGTACCATATTAACTGTCCACGGCAAATTATCATTTGTTCAGTCCAAGCAGTAAAGTCACCTTAGCTCCATCTACAACAGTAACTTGCAGCTGGCTTTAGAAACCAATTCTTAATCAAAACCAGACACAGAGATTCTTATCACCAAGAATAATAACTCCAACATCAAAATCAACATTACAATGAATCAAGTATTAATCAATTTATAAATCACTCCAAGCCAAGACCCATTCTGAACACCTTTAGTGAAGTTCAGTTACAAAACCTGTGGTCATAATTAAAGGTTAACTGACTACAGAACTCCAGTCAAACATCAAAGACCTGAAAAGATTGAGCAGCTGGCAGACCTATTCTTAACAGATTAATGTAACATTCAGATATTCCTGGATCAAAAGGTGTAAATTGGATGTTATATCTTTCAGAACAGTGATAACTCAAATAAAAATAAGCATGTAGCCTCATATATACAGAATCTTTCCCATACATCTGTCCTGGTTAACTACGAGTGGCACCATAGCAGATTACTGATGCATTTGCCTTCACCTCAGTTTTCTGAATTCCACCTCTGTATCCGGGTTTCAAATCGAGATGCAAGTATCCTTCAACCATGCCTCTGAGGACTGACTATTATTGAAATGGTACTTTAAACAAAATCTTATCCCAACTCCTCACCTTTTCCTTTGGACAGAATATAAAATGTTACATGACCCACCGTTATAGTTGTCATAGGCAGTCGGAACATACTCAGCAGGAAACCCACTAGTCGTATAGCTTATGATGAGAGATGTCTTTCCCACTGTTCCATCACCCACTAGGACACACTTCACCTTCAAAGAACATTCCCCAGAACTGTATCGAGGGTCCTGCATCAGTCCTAACCCTTCAGCAGCATTCAGTTGTTGAGGGCTTCTGTTTAGTTAACCAGTGCTTTCTCAACAGAATTTGATGAAGGGCAATAGGTCGTCACTGGCCAGAAACAAAGCCATTGCAGAGCGAGTATTATCGTATTCCTATGGCATCAAAGTACATTCAGCCACTGCTAATTACGATTCCTGCATACCCTTGAGCAACACATTATGCAGCTTTTCAGATGATGAACCAAACCGAAGGCACATGGCTGAAACAAGATCTGTCTGAAATAAGCAAATACAAGTTCAATGACAGATTACTGCATTTCTTCAGTAGTTCCATATTTTTAAGGAACATCAGCAGCCATTGATCAGTGTTTCATCTGGGTTTGGTTTGAAACTTTGACGGTGTGATGAAACAACAATAAATCAGTCTTCTCTATCGTAAGTTTGTAAAAGGATAAAGTAGGGTAATCAGATTCAATCATTCATTCCAAAAGCAGCAATTCATCAACCACATTATGTGCAGTAAGACTCAACAATAATTTACCTACTTACTGACCGAACGACAATTTCTTGGGCATCGAACTATTCTTCTGCAAATGTCTTCTAATAAATATGTACTGTTCCACTAAATAGAGTTCAAGAAACTTTTTGGCCAGTCTGGCACTACAGAAATTTGTTTAATTAATACTACTACAACTAATATTAATAATATGCAGCCACATAAGTAAGTAGGTATTTATGCAGAAAGACAAGCAGCCACACAAACAGTCACAGGTAGACAGACAGACAGACTCTACACAGGTCATCATAGATACCAGATACCAGGTGGCACACATCTAGGCCAGTGACAAAATTTGACAGAAGCCCTTGAACTGAAATGGAGGTCAGACACCTTCACCCTGACATGGTTGTCTGATAACCTGCATGGCAATGTCCCAGGTTTTCTGTCTTCCAAATGTTATAATGTCTAAATATAGGCCTGCCACACCATACATGTCAAGGTGCCTCTGTTCGCGTCTGGTCGCGTCTTATTTAAGAGATTTGAATCTGGGGGAACCCAAATGGCATGGCACCCATCCAAATGGGCAGCGATGGTGAAGGATTTCACCCCAGAAATTAATTTCAAAATGAACAGGGTCGAGGCCATACAGTCGCTTAGAAAATCGTGCACATTTACATTTACCCAAATCCTCAACCACACTCACACAGTTGCTTTGATGTGATCTCAGACATATATAGGCAGTCATCTGAGCATAGCTTATAAAGTCTCAAACTCATATCTTTGCCATTATCCTAGCTTTCCTTACTAATCTCTCTCTCTCTCTCTCTCTCTCTCTCTCTCTCTCTCTCTCTCTCTCTCTCTCTCTCTCTCTCTCTCTCTCTTTCTCTCGCTCTCTCTCTCTCTCTCTCTCTCTCTCTCTCTCTCTCTCCACTGGAGCACTTATTTCCTGTCAGAAGAGGGCATTTATATGTCCTCATCTTAAAAGAGTGGTCTTGATTTTAATCTTTGCTCAAACTAGTTAGAGACTGTATCAATTATGTGCCCTTCCTGTCTAAGATGATAGAGAGTGGTTCATACTCATCTCCATGCTTACCTCTCTGAAAACAACTTACTTTTGCCTCTTCAGACAGGCTTTAAGCAATTCCCTCTAACAGAAACAGCCATCCTGAAAGTCTGTAATGACCTTTTCCTTGCTGCCGACAAGAGATATGTAACTACATATAACTGCCTTAGTATTCCTTGATTTCTCTGCTACTTTTGACTGTAGATCACTGTATTCTATTTCAAAGTCTTGCAACAGTCCTTTGGCATCTCTGGCAAATTTCTCAATTGATTTGTCTCATGCCTCTCTAGTCACACTCAGTACATTCTTTGCATTGGTTCTCTCGTGTAATTGATTATTGCTCTGCTCTTTTGTGTCCCACAAGGTCCAGCCTATGATTCATCCCTCAGTTGATGGACATATGGCATGTTAACAAATGCATTACTTACTTACAGTCTTAGAGCACCAACTGTTTATCCCTGAAACCTCTGCACCGTCTGCAATTGCCTCTCGTCATGGCATAGAAACTCACCTTTATGCCAACAATACCCAACATATGTACATATGTACATCTGGCTAAATGAGGTTGCAGTCTATGCTACCAAGAGACTACACACCTGCATAGGTGTGACATCATGCTAAAGAGCTGTCGATGCACCCCACGTTTAACCCTGATAAATCCAAGCTCAGTTCATCTGGTCTGACCATTCCTCTAAGCTTCTACAGTGCACTTACCTGTCACTCTCTACTTCCTCTTCTTTACTATCCCCATTCTCTACTGTTTGGGATCTTCCAGTCATGCTCGTCTCAATACCCTCTCGAAAAACCCCAAATAGCTGCAACTTTTCAAACGTGCTTTCACCTCAGAAGTATCTGGGGCTTGCTCTACTCTAGGTTCAGTATCACTCTAAACGCTCATATACAGCCTTCTTCAGACAAGACTCGACTACTGCAACTCTGTACTCTATGGTCTCCCTGACTGCAGAGTGCTTCCTCTAATGA
The DNA here is from genome assembly GCA_964023275.1 of Norana najaformis. Classification (NCBI taxonomy): domain Eukaryota; kingdom Metazoa; phylum Annelida; class Clitellata; order Crassiclitellata; family Hormogastridae; genus Norana; species Norana najaformis. Next base: position 25,695,728 of record OZ029917.1, read on the forward strand.
GAGATATGCACCAGGCTGCACAACTGTGTCTTGGATGCTTTTACCAAGGCCGCGTCACAGCCACGCTTCATTCTTGACACTGGCTTCCTGCATTTGAGTGTATCTGCTTCCAGCTAGCACTCTTTATTTACAAAGCATGTGCAAATCATTTGCCACCTTACTTATCATCCATGGTTACAATCTGTAGCTCTGTTACAGGCAGATTCTCTCTTCGGTTAGTATCTTCTGGAAAGTAGACCTAAGTTGTTCCTTGTACTCGTCTTGTCTTTGGCCGGCGTTCGTTCACAGTTGCTGACCCCTCCATTTGGAACACTCAACCTCCTCATGTTCGCAAGCAATCTTGCCGAGACTATCTTTCGCTCTAAACTTAAAACTTACCTCTCTAGTCTGTTTACGATACCTAATATTTCCTGCTCCTCAGTTTAATAATCTGGAGTTTGTAAGGAAAACATTATCAACTGCAGTTGTATTTTCTATTACACTGTACTGTAATCGCAAACACTTTAATTATATCCGTAAGTTCGAGCAGATTTAGAAACAAACCTCGCTTATAGCCTTACATATTCGAAACAATGAAAGTTTCCTCTGCTCTGGCCTGAACCACCCATACGAAACAAAAACACGTGAAACAGATGACGTCACCGATGAAAATTTTGCGGCTTCATTATGGTTCCGCCCAACGAGGTATAGAAGGTTCCGCCCGACTGACGCCAACACCGTTTGTATGAAAAAGACTCCTGGGCTGATAGTAGAGCTGCCGCTATCGAGTTTTGTTTAATCGAGTACTCTGTTGAGTACCTTGTCGAGTACCTGCGATATTATGGGTAAATTATATTTTGTCATATTTGGTGCCTTTAGTGGAATTGTTGTAGGTCTGTTTATGTCAATGAACGTTAAATTTCAGTAGGATATAAATATTAAACAATCTTCATACTGCATAGGCCTAGTTTATAACGTTCAAATAATATTTTACTATACTTTTGTACTGCAATTTTGTTTTGCATTCACTTAACCAGTTGTATATGTAATTCAGTCTTTTTGTTCATAAAGCATTTCAGTCAACCATGCAGCCAAGGCTTCCCTTCAATTTCGCTCAGGTCTGTCATTAAATTGAAAGTAGGTCTATCACTTTAAAAATCTTATCCTGAATCTTCTCTTCTTATCTTTCTCGCCGCTCCAATTCGATGCTGCCCACCATAGCCTGTAATGTCCATTCCTGTCTGACCTGCGGGTCTTGGCTTGGAACTGAATGTGACCACAATTTTGTTTTTGACGGTGAAGGCTGAACGGTTCTCATGGCTTAGCTTTCTCGACGCTAAAGAAATCCTCTGATTAGGCCTACTATTGTGCACTCAATCACAGATAACCGATTTACACACTTGCCACTCCCATTGTCGCCTAGGTTGTCATTTTTCTTTCTATACGCGTGTTTCGTATGCAGATGCTGATAATTATAGATGTACTATTATTATTAAATGCAAGCGACAGTTACAACCATTGTATTGGACCTACAGACTATTTTGTCAGAATTCTCAGTCTCGGTAAGATCGAAATGTGACCCAACAAAAACAAAAGCTGTCTGTTTCCAGCCGTTGTCTAATAGTTCATCTATTTTCAGTAGGCCCACGTAGTATTTTTCTCTTGTGCAGAGTTAAGCACATATACTACATAAATAGAATAATCTGTGGGATTAAGTGCTGTAACGTTCAAGTGTTTCAGATTGTTGCCATAATATATCAATGATATTGTTGACAGACCCTGAATCGTAATCGTAATCTCGAGATTTCTACAGTGCCCAACGAAAGCTAAATCGCGGGAACCAGCGCTCATTTAAAACAAAATCGATAGGCAAGAAGGTTCGGTTCCAGGTCAAGGTCCAGGAGACAGGTAGGCAGACAGTCGGATGGCTATGGTGGATGGTGCTTGAAAATGAAGCGAGAAGAGAGATAAGGGGAAGAATCAGGATAAGATTTTTGGAAAAGTAATGTTTCAGTGAGTCTAGCGAAAGACTAAAGATCTTCGAGTGTACTCGAAGATCTTTGCTAATCTTGTGGCCACTGGCCTGGCTAGCTACATTAATTAACGCGTGCGTAGAAGCGCCTCAGAGCTTGAGGATGCCAGTTCGCATACCGATAGTGGCTTATTTTAATTATTTGAATATCGGGCGATAATCGTACTTATAATCGTAATCTCGAGATTTCTACAGCGCCCAACGAAAGCTAAGTCGCGGGAACCAGCTTATTCACAGGCGCTCAGTCAAAACAAAATCGATAGCAAAAGGGTTCGGTTCCAGATCAAGATCCAGGAGTCAGACAGGCTATAGCACGGTCCATACACGGGAACCTTAAATGGCGTGGCGCCCATTCAAACGGGCAGCGGTGGTGAAGGATCTCACTCGATTAATTCATTGAAAAATGATCAGGGTCGAGGTCATACGGTCGCTATAGAAAAATATGTACATTTACATTTGGGTAATTTTGCAGTACATCTATAATACTAAATACTTACTTACTTAAAACTTTTCCAAATAACGCAATGATATAGCAGCGGACACATTAACGGCGCATACATCCCACTGTGGCGCAATCAACATTTTCAAATTTTGTTTGGTATTTGATTTGATATTATTTACCATTAAAATATCTGAAGCCATTCTTAATATAAACGTCATCTGTTTCTTTGTTTATTTTTTATTAACCAAAGGTTGTTCAGTAACTGTGGTGAGTCTATTATTTCGAGCCTCTGTTTGCTGTCCTAGTTAATGGCTCTTGTGGTTAAGGAAATAAGCACTGGCAGGGTGAGATAAGCGTCATGCCTTTTAGCATTTAGGTGTGGATGAAAAACTTCTTGCAGTGATAGATATTTGCTAAATCTCAATATGTCGCACTGGGCAGTAAATTGAGTGCATCGAACGGCAAGGGAGAGGACAGGCCGCCCAGCTTACATTTGGGGAGGCTGAGAAAACAAAGTCCCTAGTATTTCATACCTATGGCTATCGTTTGAAGTTATCTTAAAGAGCTGTAAAGAAATACCTAAATTAGAGAATTGGCTAGAATCTTTATAACACGTTGATGAAACTGAGGATAAAATAGTAAAGCCAAGCGTCATTTATTTAAATCTTGATATTGACTGGGTTTCATATTCAGTTATTTTGCATTGTCATGGAAACAGTACAAGCTGTGCCTTATTTGTTTCAATCTGTGTTTATGTTTCAGGGTAATTTCTTGCTTTGGATCTGTAAAGTCAGGGTAAGTAACAATAATTTGGCCACTGCAGATTGCGAGATAAAATAGAGCGATGCAGACCCAGCGACAATTATTCAGTAAAAAAGTAAGAAAGTAAGTAATCAATAACCATTTCTGCAACATGCACTAAAGAGCATATTCCAATCTGGAGAACTTAGAAAGCAGCCAGCAGCAATTATCAGTAATGAAATTAAGGAAGCAGTTCTGACAGCATGCACTGGAGAGCGTATTCCAATTTGGAAAAGTTAGAAAAGGCATTATCATGCATTTACTTGTGCTCGAGCACAACTTTGAAGATCCAAATTACTCTGAGGTACACAGTGTGGAGAATATCTAGATGCATATTAAATGCAAACTAAAAAAGACAGTTTGACACAAGTTGTGTTTTGTTTCACAAGTATCTGAAGGAGTTGTATCATGCCATGAATTTTGTTGCAAGAACATGTTCTTGAATGTTCTTTGATGTATATCACTAACTTACATCATTTATTATTTTGAAAGCTCTTGTGTTACTGTGTTACTTATTTCCTTTTTTATTTCATTTTTTATTAAATAATTGCTACTTTACCTCTTGTTTCTGTTGCAAATATGGGTGGCCAAATTGTTGATACATAGTTGGACAAGCCAAAACAGGAAATTACCTGTTTAAGGATCGTTAATAATGCATTGGTGAATTACCCAAGTACCTCTGTTGCAATTTCTGATACAGAAAGGCTTTAATTTGTGTTGCCATGGAAGCAAGACGTAAGGCTTCACAGAGTTGTCCAGGTTCAACAGAATGTCTTGTTGAGAGCAAGTTAAAAGATATAGACAATTCAAATGGCTTACGAATCAGTCGACCAGCGAGGACTTTGCAGTCAGCTGATGTATGCAACTCAGCACGAAAATGCAAAACACAGTCTCCTGCAGCCCTACTAACTCAGAGACGTAAGTCAGATGATCCTCCATTTGCTGGGATGCCTTTAACTCTGACCCCAAAGAATGCCTTTCCATTCATGGGGAGGCGCTACACGACTGAATTTTCTACCCCAGAGTGCTTTGGCATTGTTGCTTTTGAATCACCAAAACAGCAGCCAAGAACGAAGTGTGGAAGCAGTGGTGACATTCTTGATGCATGCTTGGAAGACACTTCAGGAATTGTCGTTGCTGTCAGAGTACGGCCATTCACTTCAAGGTATGAACCAGCTTGGTGTAATCTACTAGAATGATATATCTGAGAGATTGAGTGTAATAGTGTTTTGCAGGTAAGTTTAGTATGGCCATGAACTGATGTTGTATGTTACGTTATGTCTCTATGTGGATACATGTGAAGCAGCTTTCAAAAGGATTTTTAAAGTATTATAAATAGAGTCTGTGAAGGTTTTTGGAACCAAATAAGTAATTGAACTTTGGTAATAAGAATTTATGACCCTATGACTGTTCACCTGTGGGCCTATCAGTATGTAGACTATGCAGGCCCATGTCTTGTGATATGGTCAGTGCGGACATAATATTGTGCTGCTTAGTCAACAAGTTTTGAGTGCGTGCTTGCATGGCAAATTTCTACTTATCTTTGGGTTATTGATCTGTTTTTGCTTGCGCTGATCAAGTGCTTATGGCTGCCATTTCCTAGTCTCTCTCCCTCTCTTCTGCAAGCGCTTGAAGACCTTCCTATTTCCCAGTGCTTCTGGGTTGTTGAGCTGGGAGCTCCTCGGAGGAGTCTATCTTGAAGTGGCGCTTTATACATTTTCGATTACATTACATGCGTGAGACACATGATCGGAATGGTGTGATTGGTTGGCAGACCTTGATGGGCAAGTGAGGATTAGAGAGTTATTAATTAAGGAACTTAAGTTTGCACCACAGAGAAGGAAAAAGCAACACACTTAAAGTTAATGTGGCTTACAGACATTAGACATTAAATGCCTGGCCAGTGAAGACTGTCAATATGGGTGAAAGCTACAGTCTGATAGGTTTGTAACTGTGTAAGAGTCTGATAAGGAAATGGGTGCCTTGTCTACATCCTTCTCACTTAAAGATTTGGGAAGCTGCTCAGTATGAGGCCAAAATATGAGCAAGTATCTGAAAGTAGGACACATTGACTTTCCTAAATTAACAAGCATTTTGTTTATATGAAACTTCTAGCCTCAGTGATGTTAACAAACGTTGCTTTAAAGAGTGCACTCGCGATATCTTCTTTCAGTTGTCCTAACAAAATGATTTTCTATTGGTAGGGAAAAAAATGAGCCTGATGTCAAATGTGTTGTCTCGATGGAAGGCAACGAGACTGTTGTGACCGTGGGCAAAGGAGATGTCTACCGATTCACGTATGACTATTCTTTCTGGTCGTTTGACTCATCCAGCCCCAATTATGCTGACCAGCTCCAGGTTTACCAGGCATTAGCAAAACCTCTGCTGAATAAAGTGTTTGAAGGCTACAACACATGTCTGTTTGCTTATGGTCAGACAGGAAGCGGAAAAAGTTACAGGTAATTATTACTGTTTTATGCTTGTGAAGGTTGGGGAAAAGAAAAGGCACAATGGGGAACTTTGAATGACCAGTGACTTTCACAATATCTGATATCATGATTCTTATTGAGGGATCTCGTCATGGACATTCTTCTGTCTGCCTTTGATTTAACATTCTTATTGGGATGAGCCCCTTCTTTAGCCAATAATTAATTGACTAACAGCATTAAGGATTTAAAAAAAATTTATTTGCTGACATGAAATTTGCAAACACCTGGTGCTGTCAGACTGGGTTTTCAACTTTTCATGATACAGTGGGTCTTGAACCATGAATTCAGTGACAAAAGACTAAAACTTGAGCCATTAGACAACTTCCCACTGTTCTAATTTTTTATGAGTCAGTTATGTGTGCTGCTGTTGATTGATTTAGCGCTGCTAAAGTGTAGAGTGTACAGATCCAAGCCTCTTCATGTTGGCTGCGACATATGAACTTTGAGCAAGCCTTTAAAGCGCAGTTGCTTGATGGCATGAGTTGACACTTCATATTTAAAGGGTGACATTAATAAAGCCAACATTAATCAAATCTAAGAAATAAATTCAATATTCAGTATATAGCATATTTTACATTGGAATAAAGTAAAGCTTCCGTGTCCCCAGTGGAATATAGGGGAAGCACTTGTTTCCTGCTCTTCGTCCCTTGAGCCAGCAATTAACGAATCTCAAGGTCATGGATGCAGGGCCAGTCATCACTGAACTTGCAATTTACTTTCCAGCTGATGCCAATACCAAATTAAACTGCTTAGTGACAAAGACAGGTATGTGCTGAACAACTTGTCCAACGTTATTACACAATGTCCACTTATCTGGCTTGAATGCACAACCGTTAGATTATAGATCGATTAGACCATTGTGTAACAGATTGTGAAATTGTGTGAGGTTCTGTATTGTAGTATAATGGGACATGGCACTGAAGTTGGAATTGTTCCGAGATTTTGTGAGGATTTATTCAAGAGAATTGATGCCAACACCAACTCCACTGTAAGTGATGCTATAAGTTTTTTATATCATGTCATGCTTGCATACATACATACTTTATATAGGTTCATGCACACATATGCACTTTGGTACATAAACACATGTATATTTGTGCTTGCTGTGTAAGGTTAATTGGACAATAAAACTGTAGCCTGTTTTGAAGAAATGCTTTTAAGAACTGCTGTTTAAGTGTCCTGTTAGATACATGCCGTACATTTTTTATACATGCAGACATACTGCGATCACGGGAGACTGATTTGTGAATGTTATAGGTGAAGCTTATGTTGAGATCAGCTTCCTTGAAATTTGCAATGAAAGATTCATTAGAAAAGATTTATGTATGCAGATATACAGTGATCACTCGATACTGATTTGATGAATTTTATAGATGAAGCTAAATGTTTGCGATCAGCTTCTTTGAAATTTGCAATGAAAGATTCCTAAGAAAAGATTTATATATGCAGATATACAGTGATCACTTGATAGTGATTTGATGAATTTTGTAGATGAAGCTAAATGTTTGCGATCAGCTTCTTTGAAATTTGCAACAAAAGATTCATAAGAAAAGATTTATGTATGCAGATATACAGTGATCACTCGATACTGATTTGATGAATTTTATAGATGAAGCTAAATGTTTGCGATCAGCTTCTTTGAAATTTGCAACAAAAGATTCATAAGAAAAGATTTATGTATGCAGATATACAGTGATCACTCGATACTGATTTGATGAATTTTATAGATGAAGCTAAATGTTGCGATCAGCTTCTTTGAAATTTGCAACAAAAGATTCATAAGAAAAGATTTATGTTTGGAGATATACAGTGATCACTCGATACTGATTTGATGAATTTTATAGATGAAGCTAAATGTTGAGATCAGCTTCTTTGAAATTTGCAATGAAAGATTCATAAGAAAAGATTTATATATGCAGATATACAGTGATCACTTGATACTGATTTGATGAATTTTATAGATGAAGCTAAATGTTGAGATCAGCTTCTTTGAAATTTACAATGAAAAGATTCATGACCTTCTGAGTTCTTCAGCAAAAGACAAATCTGCCAAGAAAACAAATGTAAGTAATGATCTTTTACATCAACATAGGCTTTAAGAGAGATGTTATTCTTTGCTGATTAGTGTATTTTTTGAGTTTGTTCTTGTATAAATTCATAACAGTTTAAATCTTTGAAGTCTCGAAATGTCTATTTAAATATTTTGCACTGGTTTAGAGAGTTGTGAATTACCTATCTAAGCCTTGAACTTGAACATATAACCTCACACTATGCACAATTATCTTGACTAAAGAGAGATCTAATCTAGGTGACTTACAGTATTTTTAAAGCTACCCTTCTTGTTGTTCTTAAGCAGTTTCAAGGACCGGTGACAGCCATTTATGTAAAAATTGTTATTTTTATCAAGTGTTCATTGAAATCCCCTCATTTGATTGAGCCTGTGAAAATATGTTGTACTTAGAATTTCAGCATAACAGCCATAATTCTAATTGAAGTTGACTGTTCTTCAGATAATTACACTGGCCAACACATAATTTGTTGCCTCAAATGTTAGAACTGTTTCTGGGTATATTTGACCTGCTGATTCCAGAAAAGGCACCAGTTTTCTCCCAGCAGGTCTAGTTTTCGAGATATAGAGCATTATGCCATATACCAGTCCTTGCCTCTGCTCGCCCATAAAACATAAGGCTATAGCTATAATTATGTAGTGCTCAATTTATTATGTGATACACTAAATAAACATAATAATACAAATACTTAAAAGAAAATGGTAGTACCTGAAACTGTACTTATATGATACCAAACAGAACAAGTTTGTTATAAAAATTTCAAGTCATTCGACACCGAAGAAGCTCCTTTTCTACGATTTCCGAGTGTGGCCGGAACAATCGCGCATAATATTCCAGCAATAGTCTGCCATCATGTGTGCATTCCATCTTCCTTGATATCGATTTTCCATTGTTTTGATGTCTTGGTGAAATCTTTCACCTTGCTCTTTGCTGAAGTCACCAAGATTCTCTGGAAAGCGATCTAAGTGACTGTGGAGATAATGGACTTTAATGCTCATGTTGCAGCCAAGCTTGTTGAAATGAAGAAGCATATCCTCTACTAGTTGTGCATAACTGTCTGCCTTCTTGTTGCCAAGAAAATTTTTAGTTACAAGAACAAAGGAAGACCAGGCACAAGATTCGATTTCATTCATTGATGGTATGAAAAGTGGGTCATTCATAAGCTGCCTGATCTGTGGACCATCGAAGATTCCAGCCTTCAATTTTTCCATTGTAATTCCTGGTAACTTGTGTACTATGTATTCGAAGCATGAACCTTCTTTATTCAAAGCCCTGACAAATTGTTTCATCAGGCCTAGCTTTATATGTAGTGGTGGCAGTATGATCCTATCTCGTGCCACCAAAGATTCCTTGATTACATTTTGAGCTCCAACCACCATGTCTTTCCTCGAAGGCCAATCTTTTCTTGTCCAATGTTCATGCTTGGCTCTACTGTCCCAAAGACACAAAAAGCAGGGATACTTTGTGTAGCCACTTTGTTGACCAAGGAGGAAATTTACCATCTTCAAGTCTACACAAATTACCCATTGATGTTCTTTGTATTTTATCTTTTCCAGTACTAAAGAGATGGCATTGTACTCTTCTTTCATCCTGGTGGAGTGACCGATTGGAATAGAACCAAATTTGTTGCCGTTATTTAAAAGCACACATTTCAGACTACGTTTTGAACTGTCGATAAAAAGACGCCACTCATCTGGGCTGTAATCCGACAGACCAATTTTCTTCAATAAGTTGCTGATGTCATTACAGAATACTAGGTTGTTGTCTTCGGTAAAGAATGGCAGCAAATCCTTTTCTCTGTTTCTATAAATTGTAATTTTCGTTCCAGGCTGAAGTGCATTCTTTTCCTTTAGTCTGGACGCAAGCAATTCAGAGGACTCTTTGGAAAGATTTAAGTCCCTGATCAGATCACTCAACTCTTTTTGGTCAAAACGTTCACTGTGTGAAGTTGATTGGAAATCACTGTCACTGCCCCCACTTTCTTCACTTTCGTCATCTTGTCCGATATTGGACATGCAAGTCTCATCGTCTGAGAGCTGAGGTAGTTCGCGAAAAGGTGGAACTGGTACAATATCCGAATGCGGAACAGGTCTCCTGGCTGAAGGTATATCAGGGTAAGACAACTTGTGACGATTATTTCGATTGATGCCTATGATATTAACCATACAAAAGTAACAGTCGTCGAAGTGGTTTATCTGTTCCCTCCAAACCATCGGTACACCAAATTTCAGGCAGCTTCTCTTTCCAATTGTCCAGTGGCGCAATTGTTCAATACAAGTTTTGCATACTGTATGAGGAGCCCATTGCTTATCTTGATCTCCAAGTTTGACACCAAAATAACCTACATATGCTCTTTTTACAAACTCAGAAATCGGTTTCCTGTTTGCTTTTATTGTGTATTCCCCACAAATGTAGCAGAATATGTCTGGATGGTTAATGCAGCTCCGTCTGGAAGTAGCCATAACCTTAAGGATGTTCGCATCTGAGGAATTAAATGACTAACCTAAAAAATAGTAAGAACATGTAGTTATTTAATGCTCACATTCACAGATTGTTCTTGCGACCAACTCTTAATATGCCCTAAGACCACTGCGGCTGCTCTAGCTTTCAGGAGGCGGTTTATATAGGCTATAAAATGCTGACTTCAGCATAATCTATTTACATAGTTCGAAACCATGAAACGCTGTATAAGCACAAATAAATTCTAAATGAGGCCATGAATTTAGTGCTGAGTAAGCTGTAGGCTACGGAATAGTTATTTCGTTGAATCAGCAATATCTCAGCACGCGGCAAGATATGCTGATTTTACATTATAAGGATGTAGGCATTATATGAATCAGCAAGAATTATAATTAGCCATAAATAAAGCTTATTATGACATTTTAGTTTTGCCAAAGACATCGTTTAAAGAGTGGAATGGGTTTTCTTTACAAAATAATTGAAGTTGACTGTTCTTCAGATAATTAGCAAACGATTGGAGTCTTTTTGGTATTCTTTTTGGTATTTGCAGCTGAAAGTTCGAGAACATCCAGTGATTGGACCATATGTAGAAGGCCTTTCATCATATGTTGTGAAATCATTTGAGGATGTGAGTACTTGGATCACCGTTGGTAACCAGAGGCGAGCGACAGCGGCTACTGGCATCAATGACAACAGCAGCAGATCACACTCTGTGTTCACACTACTGCTCACACAGACACGGGTTAGTTAATAAAATAATCACACCCTTAGTCTTCAGACAGAACTCAGTCATTAAATAATAACACTGTCATTACAATTTTCCTGAATTAGACTTTGGGGAGTGAATCAGATGGTCACACTCTCACTCAAACTGCAAATGTACAAGTGAATCAAATAGTCATACTCTGCCTTGACACTTCTTTTCACATGGACGTGGGTGAGAGCATTAAATATAATCACAATTCTTCCTACCTCATCTGCCTGCTGTGTCACAGTTGGATGAAAAAGAAATGTAGGAGCTAGGTAAATGCAAGTAATTTGCACTGCTTCCTTGACTAAACGATTTGTTTGAAAATATTGTTTTGCAGACAGACAACATAGAAGGAGAGTGTCTGGAGCACAATGTGACAAGCCGTATAAACTTGGTTGACCTGGCAGGAAGCGAAAGACAGTCACAAGCCAAAACCTCTGGGGACAGACTCAGGGTGAACAGTTTTTAACTACCTGAAACTCTGCATATGGACAAAGTGGCTGACTAAATACTCTTCCATAACCCTTGTTGTAATGTCTGGAATCACTGTTTTCCTTCTTATAGGGCTGAGCTGCCCAGGTTGAAACCCAAGATCTAGCACTGCAGTTTATATTTTGAAATTAAATGGTAGTATTCCATAATTTTGCAATATAATGATAATGCCTGTTTGTAGGCAAAATGCTTAGGCTTAATCTTTATTCAAAATGCTGTTTTTTGATTTCAGATATTTACTTAAATCATGATAGATCAATGTATTCCAAGGAAAAATAATTGCAATATTTATTATATTTATAATACTGTATACTGTATTTGCTTTTGAAGTTGAAAACAGTGCATAGTAAATTAGGTTGTGAATTTATATGCAGTGAAAATGTTGCACAAGTTATCATTTCCTGTAACAGGAAGGAGCAAGCATCAACCGATCACTCATGACCTTAGGAAAGGTCATCTCGAATCTCTCAGAAAACTCGCTTCATTTCAACAAGAAGAAGAAACTTTACATACCTTATCGAGAATCAGTTTTGACCTGGTGAGTTGTTCTTCAGATGAACAATGTTGAATGAGTGATTTGTAGCCATTTGTACATCATTTTTTACTTTTAGGGTGAACTCAATATTTGTTCAATAAAAATATCTGTTTAACCCTTTCAATGCCAGTGGCACATGCATTTAACACATTGATACATTTCCACATGTGCTGTAGGTGCATCAGTGTGACGTGGATGCTCGTACTTGAGCAGCTGGAAGTTTGGGAACAAGAGTCATTTCTGTATAAATCCATCTTTGTAGATTCAGTTCCTGTTTATCCATCAGAATTTTTAACGGGTTGAACCACCCACCACCCATACATTCTGTGGTCTTTATTCTGTGCTTTGTTCAGTTTGTGGAATTCCATGTCATTTTTATGAACATACTGTATTAAATGAAGTGGGGAAATTTGAATGTGCATGCAACTTAGACGTGCATTCATGGGAACAAGCGCAGTGTAGTATACTTTTGCCTCAGACATACTTAAGACAAGCAAAACTATATGGGCTTGAGTGAGATGTGTGTATATGTTATGTCTGTAAGATAGATCACCAGTTGATGGGCAAGCTGTGGATGAATAAGAATTTATTGACTGATATGACAATAAGAATTTGATGTATAGCTTCACTTGAACCAAGTGGGCATTGATCAGTTGCTGTGACTCATTAAACAATATGAAAGGTCTTTTTTTGTCCACAAACTTTAGGCTACTGAAAGAAAGCCTTGGCGGAAATTCAAAAACTGCAATGCTGACTACAGTTAGTCCATCTAGTAGCCAAGCGGAGGAGACACTGAGTTCCCTGCGATATGCCAAACAGGCCAGATACATTATCAATACAGCAAGAGTCAATGAAGATCCAAACTCCAAACTTGTACGAGGCAAGTAACAAAAGGCAGTGCATACAACATTTACTGCGTATTTCAAAGCAACACTTCTAAATGACTGTGTCAGCCATCTGACGAAAATGTTATCTGATACATTTAAGAAAATATTTCTTGATGTTTAGGTAAGTTTCTTTTTGAGTTTCTTGACTTGTTTAAGGCTAATATATTGGCTTCCAAGAATGAAATGCAAGACTTACAAATAAGCTGTTGTGTAATGCTATATGTGCTATATTTATCTTCTACAGCAGGCAAAGAAAGCTAAGTCATGGGAACCAGCTTATTTACAAGCGCGTACATAGAAAAGTATGAAAACCTTATCCTAAAAATTTTGAAATTGCTTTGTATCCATAGCTGCTCCACCCTTCTGGAATAAACTCCTGCCAGAATTACGACAATTTTCTGATCCATCATTCGAACTTACCGACACTTCACTCCTTGCAGTCTCTGCGCAGGTCTTTCAAAACTGAAAACACTATTCTTCCACAAATCCTGTCCTGGTTCCTTCCCTTCCCCTTATCTGTCTCCCTTCCCCTTATCTATCTCCCTTCCCCTTATCTCTTGCCACTTCAACTCCGAGCAATTACTTTAATTTATTTTAGTGATACTAATGAATGTAGATCTGGACTCTGTCATGTTTGGGGGCATTTGCAGATATCGAGTCTTTTATTTTTTACATGCTTGAACAGCCCTGCCTAATGCAGGATTTGAAGCCAGCTAAAAACAAATGTCATTGTCATGTACTCAGTGCTGGTGATATTGGTGGCATACAGTTGATACAGTGTTATCCAATGATGATGAGATTAATGATTATCAAATTATTCATGTGAGAAGCTCCATTTTAATTTAAATAAACCCACAAATTATAAACTAAGTTTTATTAATTTATCTATTATAATTACTGTACTATACACAGTATATTTCTACATTTAGTATCTTTGGTAACTTGGATGGGCTTATTAATAGTACATGTACTGCAGTACAATGGTACCATTAAAATTATCAAACAAGGCATTAAGCAACAACTGCAACATTTTTTATTTCAACCAACGTTTGCCAGATATCTTAGAATTATACAGGTGATTTTGCCTTTACTGACATTATTGATTAGTGTTCCCACCTGAGATACATGTATCGTAGGGTGCTGTATGTATGTGTGTATCTGAACATTTATATGTATCCCATGACAGAGTGACGGGTAACCAGATGTCTGTCGACAATGGACATGGGTACCCAGCTGCATATCACCAAAATTTGACACATCTACTTGTCTGACCCTTTGATCTTGACCTGGAACTGAATTTGACCCTTCCTGTTTATCAGTTTGTTTTGACTGAGCACCTTTGAATAAGCTGGCAACTTAGCTTTCTATGGGCGCTGTGGAAATCTTGAATTTGCAAATACAATTAATGCTGTGACTAGTATGGGACTTTTTATGTGTTGATATTCTGAAGGTAAACTAGCTGTCATGTGTGTTGTCTTCTGGCAGGTTATGAAATTTTTTCTGAGTGCTTTATTTAGTCTCCTTGAAAGTGTTTCCCTGTCTTATTCAGTCATTTAGTTTGTAAGTAATTCTTCTTACAGGTTCTGTTTGCAATCTGTTTTAATGTGATAGAACTTATTCCCATTACCTGTCTATAAACAATTTTATTCTCAGCTATGAATAAGCTTCTCATTGCTTATCATATATGTCTGTTCAATGCAGCCAGACTATTAGCCACTTGAATTGAGTGTTGAAATTAATTTTTTGTCGCATTCAGTTACCGTATTATCTCTGGTATAATGCAGCCTTGTGCATAATGTGCATCCTGAGTTGCAAAATTTATCCTAATGTAAAAATCTTAGTACCTGTGTATAATGCGCAGGTGAAGTTCCACATACCCATGTAATTTAAATGCGATGCTATAAAACCATTATACTTACTTGCACCCTGACCGCTCTAGTGCATATTTATATCTATGGTATAGAATAAACAACATTCGGCGACATGGTTTTCTTTTCTTTCTCAAACATAACTATGCACTCCAAATTAAAATTATACAAATATTTTTAAAATCTTATAAAATTAACCTACGAAATGCAAGTTAAATAACCAATAAAATGTTAAGCAATTCAGCCGATGTAAACTTCTTGTGTTGCCTTTGGTTAGTGCAGCAGCAGTCTTTGCACATGATTGATGTTTGCCTGACTTCAAAAGACTATTTTGCTGTGTACAATGCGCTCCCAGGCTGAGCAGGATATGTATGGAAAAAGTGTACATTATACCTGAGATAATATGGTATATGCCTTTAACCTCAGAACTTGCCATGACTTGTTTTGGCAGTGGATGGAGAAATGGAACAGTTCAAAGGTCATTTAGCCATTGCTGAACCTGTGATTACTTCCAGTCAGTTATATGTTGAGTTTCCTTGCTTCGTTTTGTGTAGATCTGCGAGCAGAAATTGAGAAGCTGAAGGGCCGAGCTGGACTGATAAGTGATGATGGTTACAAAGAGGAGATTGATCTTCTGAAGGAGCAACTGTCAAGAAAAGAGAAAGAATTGGCAGAACTCAAATGGTTGGTTTCCCTATTTGTAAGTTTGTAATTTCTTTCCCAGCGTTTCAACTATACGTTGCTCAATTCTTTAAAGATCTTGAAATGGATTATAATGATCCAATGTTAGATTACAGAAATGTAATTAAATGTTAATTACAGTTTTACTTTGCATTTACAGGATTTAGCCATTGCTGAATGTGTAAATAGGATTGCTATTTTTTTAATGTTTCATTGTTGTGTTATGTGCATGAGCTATAGAAGTTTGCAGTTTTCATTTTATGTTATGTCTGCTGTTGCTGTGCAACAGGTCGTGGCAAGATAGAATACAGAAATCTGAGGAAAGAATAATGGAGGAAGCTAAACTACTTGAAGTAGGATTGTTGTGGCTTATTGAAATAATAATGCTTTTTTCAGAAATTTTACAAATAGGCTGAAAATTGTAAAATCCAAAAGATGCAGGACAGTGCTAGTAGTATGCATGGAAATTATTCTGATGCAATTAAACTACCAGTTTTCTTTAATGCTGTGGCTAGTATATACTGGAAATCTGAATTGATCTTGAAGATTAAATAGCGAAACAACAAGGAAGGTATGACCATGCACTTAAATTGAAAGTTTGATGTTGTTCTAGAGTAGGTGGAGTCTAGAGTATGCTGTAGTTGCCAGAAATTTTGATGCTTCGAGAAGATGACGGAATGAGTTTTGATAGGTGATCATGGCAAGTGTGAACAATCTAACACTTGATTGTTGGATTTTAGTATCAAATGATGAAAGTGCATGTCAGTATTATATTAAGCTTCCTCACGAGAGTGTGGAGCAGAGCTAGTGACACTTTAAGCATATAAGCAATTTTGAAAGTGATTTTGATGCCTTTTAGCAGGAAATTTATATTAATAAATGTTTTGTAATTATTGATAGATTTCTTTAATTAAACCTATGTTTGGATTTGTCTATTGTCAATCTATAAATTGGCATGTTAAATTATTTCTTTAATTAAACCTATGTTTGGATTTGCCTATTGTCAGTCTATAAGTTGACATGTTAAATTGTAAAGGGCTTTTTAAACATGCTTATATACTCAAAGTTTTATTATTGTTTTTGTGCAGCTAAATTGAGGTGTTTTGGCTAAAAGGATCTCTGGCCCCCCATGGTTTGCAAGTGGGGTCATGACCTGCTTCTATCATTGCTTTAGTTGTGACATTTATAGACCAAAAGTACATATAAGAAAGGCCATGTCCCATCTTGCCTCCTTTAGTATATGCATATATTTGCTTCATTCGGTATATAGACTATTCTGTACACTGGCACTTAAAATCAAAAGCTTTTGTATGTGTACTTTTATGCGCAAGTTTTGCATGCCTAAATCAGAATCTTTAGTTCAAAAGTTGAGTGCCAGAAGGACCTCTTTCTCCCCAATTCCAGATCTGCATTCAGAAATCACGACCATGCACCCAAGTTTGCGCTGCCAGCCAGATTTCAAGAGATATTAGTTATTTCAATTTGTAGTTTGTGTAAATATTTAAGTAATTTACAGATGGGGTTTGTTATATTTTATTATCTCTTGGATTAAGTGCAAACCTACTGTTGTTAGTTCATAGCTAAGTTTGCAGTGGAATAGAAATCTTAAAATATCTTACTGTCTTGGTGGATTATCTAACCCATGACCTCTGGATTTATCCATGACAGTACTATATTGTGACTCAGCCAGAATACCCATGTCTAAAGACTGCATGCTGTGGGAGGGACATAAGGAGTGATTTAGTGGCTGAGAGTAAGAAGAACTGCTAAAGACTTTGTTGGTCAGAGTCTTACCTTGAATTCTACACAGAGCCTTGAAAGCTGACAGAGCAGAGTTCAGGTGGTGAATGCCGCGCCATACAAGCTAGGAAATTTTAGATGCATTGAAGCCTATTATGTGCAAAGTATGGAATACATACAAAAATCAGGTTAGCGTAATCAAGGCAAAAACATACAAGAAAGCAGGCTATATTTGAGACATGTCCTTTGTCAGACCAGCCTGATGTGACAGATTTCCCTGATGTAAGAGCAAGAGTTTTTTCAAAGGTTTTTATGTGGGGTCAAATTGTAAGAATGCTGTCTACAAGTGTATGATATTTTGACAGCAGTTGGTAGTGGAACAGTAGTGCTAGCAAGGTCATTGCTGGAAAGAGAAAGGATAAGTGTGAGCTTTGGCTTGCACCAAGCAAGATTGCCTGTAACCTGTGTATGTTATTGGCCAACCCAATGAAGCATGTTTGCGGAGAAGAGGGACACTTCTGATGCTTTATGTTGGTAGACTGTGAAATTTATGCAGAGAGTGGTGAAGCTAAAGAGTTTTGATAGAAAGGTTATGTCTCAAAATGATGATGAGCAGAAATTACTCATTTTCTTAGATGATTAAAGGCTTTTCCACATTTTATTTTTTTATTTTCAGAAAAAGGGAATAACCTTGAAATTGGACAACAAATTGCCTAATCTGGTAAACCTGAATGAGGATCCACAGCTTTCAGAAGTTCTTCTGTACGTCCTTCGGGATGGGACTACAACAATTGGCAAAACAAAAGATGACTGCAGTCACGAAATCCAACTCAGTGGCCCACTGATTGAAGATGATCACTGGTTAGCATACATGATGTAACTGAACTCATTTCAGTGCTGTGTTGATGGTCTGACTTACAGAGCTCTTTGGTGATATGTCTGTGTGCCTCGTCATTCTCCTTTTATTCTGCAAAACTCTCTGTGGTAGTACACTGTGCTAACGGTTTTGAGATATAGCTAATATAATTTAATCTAAAGACTTCTTTAGTGCTGTTATTGTTATGTACAACCATCAGTTGATGGTGACCTCAAGTGAGATCTTAGTAAAATATCATAATCCATCTGTATATAAATGCTAGTTAAGGCTTTTTGAGAAAATTATTGTTTTGTAGTGTGTTTGAAAATCGTGACTCGCTTGTCACTGTTACACCCATTGGCAAGGCTGTGACGTACGTCAATGGCACTGCAATCACACAGGCAACTATTCTGCATCATGTAGGTGTCTCTACAGTTTTCATTATAGTTATCATTATGCAATCTACAAGTCTCTTTGATAAATGTCAAAATTCTCAGTTTGAAAGGGGCTTGTCTAATTGACAGGAAATTGGCAATCAAACTAAAGCCATCTATTTCAAAATTAGACTTAATCATCCAGTTTGTTTTAACATTTACATTTGCATGTTTTGAAATATTGCCCAAGTTTCTAGCATTTGTCTTTGAAGTCTTCCTTGTTTGGCTATATGTGAATCAAATCAGTAATTCATTTCTGTGGGTATATTTTGCATGTTGTGTATACTTCTTCCGCGTTCATTTTCTGTTCCTTGATATTTCCCATTTTCATTTTTCTTTTTTCAGTATATATTTTTCTTAAATGATAGAATGTGACATGTAAAAAGTAATCAGCTTAAGCCATTAGCAACTTAAGCGCTTGCTTACTGTGACTTCAGCTAATGCTTTCCTTTTTTCACGCTGTATCCCTTTATGTCTTTGTGTATGTTCTTTGTGTTTGTTCTTCATTCTTGCAGGGAGACCGAGTTGTTCTCGGAGGAAATCACTATTTTCGGTGCGTTGAAATCTTTTTGTCCAAGTCATGCTTTGTAATTTTGATCAATTATTATTATGTTGTTATGTTAGCTTTCCAACAAAAGTTTAAAAATCTTTATGTACTGTACTTGTGTTCTGTTTAGTTTATTGTCATTATGGTAACTTTTTATCTCCATCCCATCTCATTTTCCTTCACCTTTTTTTGTTGTTGCCATTTTCTCCACTTTTTCCTTCCTCTTTGTTCTGTTGCTCTTCTGTGTTATACTCTTAATGCTCTTTCTCTTCTGCATATTCTGCTCTCCCTCTCTCTTCCTTTGGTTGTCTATTTTGCTTAAGCTGAGCATTTTGCCATTTGCATAAGGACTGACAAAGGTCTTTGTTGTTGTTTTCTGTGAAGAACCTTCTTTGTTTCCTCTTGCACAGCTTTAGTCATCCTCTTGAGCTTTCCAAAGACCAGGGAAATGGTCATACAGATGAGACATTACTAAGCAACGGTCAGCTGAAGGATTTTGAATTTGCTCGGCAGGAACTTACAATGAAGCAAAACATTCGGTAAGGCCTAAATCGCTGTGCTCATTATTGTGGATTGTCTTTGTTTTCATTAGCTGTACTCCCCATTGTTTACCCGGGTTCTGTTTATATAGGATGTTTGGCAGCATTTGAGAAACTTGAGGACCACATTACATTACAAATTGGAAATTTGTGATTTGTTAGATACCTGGCTTGCAATTTGTCTTATGGTTTCAGTGTTAAATAAAGCATATGATTTTACTATGGCCTGATGTTTATTTAGTCTTGGTGTAATTCTTAAACTGCATTGTCACTAGCCCATCATCCTTTGCATTTACCATACTTTCCGGACTATAAGTCGCACCTTAGTATAAGACGCAGTGACAAAAAAAACGGCAGAATTTTTGTAAAATCAATACATAGGTTGCACTGGTATACAACATGCATCCGCACACGGATTTCCGGTCACAATGCCTATGAGCGCATTTGCTAACATATGGCTGTAAATACATGGCCATAATTAGCCAATAATTGCTCCAACATAACTGTTGAAAGAAAATTATTTTTACACTTTTGAATTAAAGGTTTCCTTTGAATTAAAGATTCCCAATATTTGTTATTTGCGAGTCGATAGTAATTACTTGGTACTATAAGTAAATCCAGCCAGCTGAAGGCATCCAATGATAATATACTGAAAGATAGTAAGGCAGTAGTATATAGGGAGAAAGAATAAATACCAGAAAATTTTCAGCCTCCCTTCATTGGTGTCACAAATGGGTGTGTCCAAGACCCCCCTCCCGAGCAACCCAGCACGGCTCTTGATCCCCCTGTTTTGTCACCCTTTCCAGGAAAGCCGCCAAGTTACCTTGGCTGGGTGCCCCCACACTCTGCTTCTTACGGGCATGCTGCTGCTGTGACCTCACCTCGCTGCTGCTGCTGCTCTTTTGCCACCCTTTCCAAGAAAACGCCAGGTAGTCTTGGCAGGGCACCCCCATGCCCTGCTTCTCTCAGGCCCACTGTGGGAGGTCACGTGACATGGCAGAGGTGTAGGTCGTTGGACGCGGCAGAGGCAAAGGTCACGGACGCAGCAGGAGCGGAGGGTCACAGGATGCCGCGGAGGCAAAGGCCACAGGATGGGGCAGAGGCAGAGGGCACAGGACGAGGCAGACTAGCAGCCAAGGGGTGCCGCAAACTCTGTTGGTTCGGTATGGACGCCATCGGCAAGCCTAGTACTGCTTTCACTGCATATTCCGTGTTTGATAAATGTGATTTAATTTATTTTAATTTAAATCATTATCGGTCTTGTGCCAACAGTATATAGCAACTTCAAAAAATTTAAAAAATTTCCACACATAAGTTGCATCATTAAATAAGAAGCAGCTCTGGGAGTTGTTGTAAAAAACTGCATCTTATATTCTGGAAAATACGGTACAGTGATTGTCTTGTTATACTGTTGAGGCTGGAGGCTGAGTTGGAGCAGGTGAGACAGAAGCACGAGGAGGAGGTGAAGAGACTTGAGCAGCAGAAGACAGAGGCTCAGCTGTCAATGGAAGAGCAATTGGCCAAGACCCAGGAGAGTGCAAGAACAGTCATTGACCGATACGAGGACCGACTGGCAGAGCTTGTTAGACTTGTGGATGAGTTGCGACACGAGAAGCTGGAGTCTGTTCAGAGTCGATTAGAAGCCAAAGAGCGCATCGACCGACTGGAAGCGGAAAAGGAAGT
Organism: Norana najaformis; assembly: GCA_964023275.1. Classification (NCBI taxonomy): domain Eukaryota; kingdom Metazoa; phylum Annelida; class Clitellata; order Crassiclitellata; family Hormogastridae; genus Norana; species Norana najaformis. Next base: position 25,717,013 of record OZ029917.1, read on the forward strand.
AAGGTTCAGAATATCAGCAATAATACTGTTTATTACAGAATGTTAAGTAATGTAACCACTGATCGAGTTGTACTTCTTATGAATTCAACGTACTGCATCCAAACATTTATTTAGCTCCTTTTTAGGTGTCACAAATGGGTTTCTCCAAGTCGAGTATAGTTGTGAATGGTGTCTATATATGGCTTGAGAAAGAAGGTTCTGGAAGGAAGGAAGAAAGGTGTGGTTAAGATACAAGAATATCACCAATACAAATGAGAGAGACTAAATGAATGATAGGAGGAGGCTGTGGGAAGAACGAGAACAGGAGATGAATGAATGAGATAGTTATTAAAGAGTTAAATTGATGTGAATCTAACAAACTTTGTAGTGTACAGTGGGAAGGTTTTTATTGCATAAATATTTGAAATGAAGAACTTAGACTTATTAATTGGGATTCTAGGATTGTCTTGTAGTGTAGCAAAACATTACTGGTTTATACATTAATCCAGCTAAAATGCCATACTAGGAAGTCATCAGAATAGGTACAATTTCCTGTTTAAAAGTCTTCCCCTTTGCTTGTGCTTGGCTGTGAACAACAAAAGTTGCTGTTGTGATTGAACAAATGAAGAAACTTCAGAATCTCGTGTAGAGATCTTGTGTAGCTTTAGCAATTTCTGATACTAAGCAAGCAGTTTTTATTAAGACAAGACAGATGCCAATGATTTACACTAATGAATGGCTGCGACAGTGGCCATGTAGTGCTTTTGAGGTGAATTCATAAATTAGCGTGATATGAATATCTGAGTAATAATATATATATATATATATATATATATATATATATATATATATATATATATATATATATATATATATATATATATATATATATATATATATATATATATATGTGTGTGTGTGTGTGTATGTATGTATATTGTTAGTTTTTATGATCCTTTGATCTACATTACAGCTTAATAGTTTAGAAATTTCAAGCAGCTTTATTCATTTTTAAGGATATGTTGTACTTCATTTATTGAAGATGATAGGTTAAGTAAAGTGAATGAAGTCTCTCATGTTCCGTTGTGAAACATTAGAAAATGCTCATCTTCTTCAAAAAGTTGTTGAATTAACAAATATGTTTTACCAGTGATGGGTTGAGTGGACACGTCATTTACTTTGCTAAATGATCGAATGAATGATTGATTTATTATTGATAACTCTTTTGTTAATTTGCTTAGAGTTTTCATGTTGCCACTGATTAGACTGGCTCACTGCCTGAAATGTGCTGCCAGACTTTAGACCCAGTTTGATGGTTGATGCCTTGTGTCATCAAAAGTATAATTTTAAGCCAAAGGTTTGATACTGATTAGATGTGACTTTTTTCTAGTATTTGAGGCATCAACTTTCAGTGATGGATGTAGGTCAGAAGATGGAACTGAAAACAAGAGAAGAGGTATTTATCTTTATTTGACTAGAAGTCCAGATTTTCAGCACATTCCGTGGTTGAAATAAGCTGGAATAAGTTGGAATGTGCATCAGGTCTTTTCAGCTGTGACACTGTCTCTCTGAATTCATCATTCTCCTGCTCTCTGCCTTTACTTCCAGCTGGACCTGATGTTATTTTGTCTGTTAAGTTGGTTAATTATTTATTTGAGGAATGAGAGCCTGGAGTAGACCCTATTATTGAAATTATGTATTACTGGTACATTACATTACAAATGATCAGCCATTATGATAAAGTTGCAAATTTATCTCCAAATTTGCACCATCCGGCACTCCCTCACGACGCAGGCTGCCTCTGCCCTGGTTCATCCATTCATCTGCTCAAGAATTGATTTTGGCAATGCCGTCCTCGTAGGCCTAGGGTACTCCAGTGCACAGTTCCATTCTGTCTTGAATGCTGTGGCTCGCGTGACCGATGGCATTCCTAAGTTTCTGCTGGAAAAACTGCATTGGGTTCCAGTATGGGAGCGTATTCTCTTCAAAATCCTGTTCCTTGTGTGGAACTGTCTTGTTGGCTGTGCTCTGCTTTATCTAAGAGAGCTCTGCATCCCACTTTCTTCTATTCCTGGTTGCAGACCACTGTGTTCATCTGTTCAGGATGATTTCGTCGTCCTTCTAGCTCGAACTGCCACTGCTTAGCACCGTAGCTTTGCTATTGCTGGCCCTGCTTCCTGGAATTACTTACCTGCCAACCTTCTCTCCCTTTCCCCCTCACTCTTCCACAAGTGCTTGAAGACCGTATTATTCCCCAGGTCTGGGATGTTGTGCCGGGAGCACCTTCGATGAGGCTACCTTGAAGCAGTGCTGTACAAGTTTCTAATTACAATTACTCCAATAATATGCCATGATAGATACACTGGTGATTCACTGTGATAAAGCTACAAGCACGATATAGATGAGCTACACTATTGCAGTGTTCTGTCACTTAGCTACAAAAGTTGTTGATTCTTTCAGATGCCGTCATCCAGCTATGAGTCCAACCTCATTGAAATGCTTAATTCGATGGTCCGGAAAGAGAAGGAAAACTTGGAGCGTGCTGAGAAGCGCCAGATTATCCCAAAATCTACAAATAATCTGCACCAGATTCTTCTGATGCTTCGAGAGGCAAACAAAATCAGCGAATTCCTAAAGAAGGATACGGTGAGATTTACACACAAGCACATGTCAGTCTGCATCTCCTAAGAAATGTTCTCATGGTGCCGTATGTATGTGTGCATCTGAACATTTATATAGCGTACGCCCAAAAGTGCTATCCTGATTGGATAATAAAAATGAAGTTTGTATTAGGCTGGTTGATCTTTCGTGGTTTTGATTGGAGCCCAAAAGTTTGTACCTTTGTATATTCGTGTATGAATCTGGAATTATTGCACTAGTTTAGGATTCTCTGACATTTTATGGTGCATTTGTACTAAAGAAATTTCTAGATAAAATTATGAAGGTGTTGCTGCTTGGTCATAAAATAGGATAATGTTGCAGAAAACTGGTACATCCATTATTGAATGTGATGTTTGCAGAGCAAATGTGAAAAACGTTATCTCATGCTAGAGTGATATCGTCATTGAACAGTAGCACTTTCTACAGTCATGCTTGGATTGGAACTTGAGGACGGCTGTAATAATTATGTAAATTATGTAAAAATACCTTTCTATCACTATGTTGTTTAACAGAGTTCATTGAGAGGCTAACAGAATGTGTGGTATAATTGTCCAACTACTTTACCTTGCATTGCATTTATTTTATCATTTTAAATGCTTATTGTAAAACATGAGATATAATGTTGAGCATTTCCATAGTTTAACTGATTTCTTCCAAGAAGTATAAATGTGCTTGTGCTGATTAATGCTTATGGCATGAACATATTAACAGCCTCGACTGTAGTAGTTTTAATAACACGATGTTGGGTTAAGCATGATGTTTTCATCTGTTCTTTTGTTCCATTAGAAATTTGTTCATGAAGTGAAGTATGATGAATGCAAAGACCAAGTTTTGATCAAGGTCATTCGAACTCAGTTGAACATCAGTACCTTCTGGACTTTAGAGAAATTTGAAAAGAAATTGTCAGAGATGAAAGAACTCTACCAGGTTAGACTCATGTTTATTACTGTATTTTCTCGCATATCTTCTGCACACAGATATAACCTACATGTGCATGTTACCTGCAGCTATTAGGAAAATGTGTAAAAAAGTTTGGTATAGCCTGCACACCCCACAGGCCCATACAGACCATACAGGAATAGTACACAAGCGCTAACCCACGTCTTAAAATGTCTGAAATGGTACATGCAATTTATTTTATTACATTGTCATTAAATTGAATAGCAATATGGAGTACTCAACAATTCTCTTGGTAACAGTAATGTTTTTATGCTGCAGCGGTTGTTTAAGTTTATTTTCTACGTGCATTGGGTGCAGATCTCCATAACTGAGACTGCATCAGCTACAATAACAGACCCATTTGTTTTATATTGCATATCTAATTGTTGTGGCATGATTTAGATTTACTACATTCTCATTAAACTGAATGGAAGTGTGGATTTTTCAACCATTCTAACAGTAACAGGAATGTTTTACACGCTATGGTGGTTGTTTTGTGTAAGTCTATTCTCTACCTGCATTAGGTGCAAAAAGAACAAATGAAAACGAGATTGCACCACATATGATTACAGGTGCATTTGTTTTTATAGTGCATATATAACTTATGGTGCCAGACAAAGACTGCATTAGTCCCTGAACATTAGTCTAGGTTTTTATTCTATCTCTTGCGTTGTTGGGTTGGCACAATAATTTAATTCTCTAAGGACGATGACTAGACTTAAAATGCTAGACAAAGGTAATGTAATAAAATTTATTTTCTTTAGAAAGTGTAAATAAAAAAATTTGGAATAAAGGAAGGCCTACTTTGCACAGGAGTTTGATGCAATCAGAAGAGAGAAATTAATGCATAATGGCTGTTGCTACTAATGGTTTACATATTTTTAATTGCACAACATGCAACAAACACTGTAGAACTAGTGTTTTTAGCCTGAACTTTCTTTATATTAGAGGTTTAATTAGAACTTATGCACACTTTAATAAATCACACCTCTTACAAATATGGAATGATGAAATGTCAATAAATCACTAATTATAAACTATTATAGTGCCCACTGTGACATTTTCAGCAATTGCTCATAATACCATGCGATTACACAGGAAAAATCATGAATTTTGGTTAGTATTAACAGGCTAAGATTGCTCAGCAATGTTTTGTAGATATTAAGACTAGTTAATATTCCCAGGTAAGGCTATAAACTGCTTCAGTTTGGTATAAATTTTATCTCCATAGATGCTAAGGATCCCGATGTACAGCAGTTTGACCCACACAGGTTGATGCGTTTCTGTCAAAGTTCAATATCTCGGGCATGGATTGACCCAAAAATCTAAAAAAAATTTTTTTAAAGTTTCTCATCAAGATGAATTACTGTGCCAATTTTCTGCAAATCAGAGATGGTCATGTTGGGCGTTGTGTTGATTTGGCATGAAATGACTCTGTGGTGTGCACCAATGCAGTTTCTTGATGATAGCATATATTGAGAATCTGTTGATGTTTTCTGACATCATCAGTGACACACCAGCATCTCCTGGATTACTTCTTTCAGTGTTATCTTTGTTTGTACTTATGAAACCACCTACAGTCGGTTCAAATTTTGAACCATTTGCATGTTTAACTTTGGTTTTTATGCTGATTTTCTAGAACCCAGATGAGAATAGCGGTGTTGTTGGAGATGACATTTTCTTTGACCCAAACGACAACTGGGAAAGTGAATCACGAGTTGCTGTCACTCCTTTCTTATCAGAAAACATGTAAGCATAGATTTCTGTAATCATTTTTGTAAATACCTGTGCTCCAACACACCTTCATGGTTCCTATAGTTCTTAAACTTTAAGAGGAACAAGCTACTGGTACCAACATTTTTATCGAGGCTTAAGGAGTCTCTAAAGGGAATTGTTCGTTTCATGTGGTTTGAATGATTAACACCAATTCCAGCTAAAAACAGCCTTTCTTTTTGGTCACTGTGAGCTTGAGACCAAATTTTCAGTTTCCTGTGAGGTGCCTGGTTTTGAATCCCAAACGGCTTCGAAAAACCGCTGCATTACCTGTCCTGTATAAGACAACTGGTATAGTGAACCTACCTTCTGTTTTATATCTATTGCTAATATTTCTTACTCTTTCAGTTCTCTATGTCTGCCCTTCTGTTTCTTTCTTTGAGCATGTCGTGCTTTATGTGGGTGAGTGTGCCTTTAGGAAACGAGGACTTCGGAGACAGAGTTCAATGGGCATCACAGCAGACCTGAACATCTCTCTGGGATCCTTGGATCTTAGTTTCTCCAGCATTGGCGGTCAGTAGTTAGAGTGAAAGGCAGACTCTGTTTTGGTATGAGCTAGATAATTAAAAGGTGAAAAGATTAGACATCTAATCTCATTTGATGACTTTTATCTCTTTCTCTCTCTCCTGGCTGGATTTAATCCTTCCTATGGGAGAGTGTTTGATGACTTTTATAGTGCCAGTAATTAATGCCTGAGGAAGGCTACAGTATGTGGTAAGCAGTTTCTTGAAGTTGGGTGGTAGCACCAATGGCAAACTGTGTGGAGTTTTGAGCTAATCTCCCTCCTGTTTACTTGGATGGTGCTTTAGTGGAGTGATTAGCTTAATCTATTTGATTCTGGAAATGTTAAAATCAGTATTTTGCTGCCAGGTGACTCCATGTTGTAATGGTGCAATGTTTTATAGTATAGCATGATATTCCAACTTAGCAGAACAGTGTAGTAATGTGGGGTGCAGATTTTATTGTAAAGAGCCTAATCTAGTACTTTGAAGGGACTAATACATAAAAATTTCATTACATTATGTTACACAGTGTAACATAATGTAATCAGCTGTATTGTGATCCAATTTTGAGTTACTGACTGCATCCTAGTCTTGTAGCTCTGTGTGCAAGTGAGTCTGGTAGTGGTGTATGAATGTGTTTTTGTAGCTGATTCTCCTGATTCAGCTCATGCAGCCTCTGTCATTGGTAACAGTCCTTCAAGATCATCTCATCATGTCATGGAACTCTGTCAGCAAATACTGAAGAATTCTGTCGACTGGTTCAAAAGTAGGTGCTCCTCAATACATTTTGTACTTACTTGCTAAGATGCTCCTCTTTAGGTCTCTTAAATGCTTGTGTTTACAGATTTAAGGGAAATAGAATGGTAAACTTATGTATAAAACTTGAATTCTAATATGGTACTTTGCCAGCGCTTGCCAAAGTCTTACCCACCATACCATCTTGTGCCCCAATATTGTTAGCATGAATGCTGTTGGAATAAGGGATCAAAATGCAAAGCAATCATATCATCTTGTGCCCAGCATCATTAATTTGAATGCGTTTGGAATAAAGAATCACAACTGGATAACAGACCTTAGTGCAAGGAATCTTCACTAGAACAGTGTCATGGCCTGTCATGGCTGAATCTGCTTCTGGTGAGACGTTGTGGACAGCCGTGGGAGGCCGACGACTCTATGGCTCCAAAGACATCATCGAAGACAACCCACAAGTCTCCCTCTGCGCATCTCTAGCTGACATTTGACCTATGTGAACAGGCGGCCCTGAAGTTTACAAATCAGCCTTAGATGATTTGTGAATGGAACTTGATGTAATGTTATTCAGTCTACTACAAAGCACAGAAAATCATGTTCACACACAAAGCAGCCCTAAATAAGAAACAATCAGTTACAAGCATGAGAGGCTTATTGCCACCGCATTACATTATCTCACTTCAAGATCAAAGGGTTATGACGCCAAACACCACCTGAAAGCTTTGCAGATTTAGGCATAATGACGGTCAAATATGTCAATGGATTATGATTAGTAAGTGAACATATGAACCTAAAATAATTTCTTTGAGTTTAGACAAACCCAAAAAAGAATAAGCTTCCTTCTCAGTTGTTTCCCGTTTTCTTTGGGTTTGATGAAAGAACCTTTAATATACTTCCATGAACGAGTTTCTTTTCATCATCGCCCAACCACATGTCAATCAGATTTGAGTGGTTTGACTATTTCTGTAAAACATTTCATGGTCTGTGCCAATGAGACATCATTTTATTTGTGGAAATTGGGTACAACACAGTCACGGTTTCTCTTAGTTCAAAAGATTTCTCTGTTGCCATCTTATTGCTGCATACTAAATTTGTTTTCCTTCAGCATGGATTTCTTCAAATTTCATGGCTTCCAGCAAATTTTCTCTTAGTTATTTCAAAAATTTTTTTGGTTTCCTCCTCAATTTAAGTGTTATTTAATTTTCATTGGACCATGTTTCTTTTAGAATTGGCGATGTCCTTGGGATATCTTCGTATAATCCAACAAATAAGGAGGAATCCCTGTTGTAGCAGTTCTTTTAACCGCTCAATAATGGCTATTTTGCTCATATAAAATGGAAATTTGTTACAGTTTACCTGACAACTAAGTTGTGTTAGCTGTCTGTTCCTGTTCACTTCCTTGTTATCTTCTGATGTCTGCACTTTATTGTTTTTTTCTGCTATTGTACATAAAGTCTGAGCGTAGCTTGGTGCGTAATCTGTATTGCTATTTTTAAGTTGTTATAATTACAGGTTTTATTTTTAACCAGTGGTAAAAATTATCCCCAGTAATGAAAAATTAGGTTCAGAGTATAAAATTGGTTTTAAAAAATCAGGCTTCATCCCAGTTTTTGAGGCCACCTTGGGATGGTACCTCTGAATATAGTGGCATTGTGGCACTGGACAGGGATTGAAAGACATTTGGAGAATCAGATGAGCCTCACATATGTCTCCTGCGACAGTTAATTAGACAAACTGATAATATCATTATTATATTAAATCATTATTCTTAGCATTCAGACAGCATACAGACCCATTCCTAACTCAGAAGGAAATATTCTGAATAAGGTGCTGACTAAGTAAGTCTTAAAAAGTTATAGTGTTGGCCACAAAGTGGCTGTCTGTCTCTAGGCTTAAGTCACAAAAGAACCAAATAGACACTTTAGGTGAAATACGTGTCTGCTGCAAATTTTGCTGAATAAGTGGATGATTTGTTGACCAGGTGTTTTAAATGAGACACTTGCTGACAAATATCTTCACCTCTGTCAGTCAATTCTTCAGATGGTTACTGATCTAAGGCACTCCTTTGAAGCAGAATCCAGAAATTCAGGTAACATTTATATTTGTAACACAGTAGCAGGTAGCTCTTTAACAGTTCACCAACAGGTGGGTTGGTAGTGGGTAATTTAGATGCAGTTTGGATGCAGCAGAAACTACAGGAACACAGGTTTTAGTTTTCATTCTTGCTTTAATTCATTTTCATAGGAGTAATCTGTTCAAGTTTCTTTCAATAAGCCTTCGGAAAGTAATTTATCGTTATACGTTTTTGTGATTTTTTCTATTTTTGTAGAGCATTTTGTTAGAATGTTACCAATGCAGACATTGTGCTTTCAACTGTCATCTGACTTTGATTCATTGTCGAAAGTTGCCTCTGTCTGGTTGTCTTCATTGAACAACATTGAGTGTGAAACAGTTGCTGATCTGTGCCGCAATGTAAAAAACAATGTGACTTCAGTTGGCACACAGCTTCAGCTTTTGATGCAGGTATATTTATTCATTATTATTCATTCGTTATTATTTTTAATCATTCATTACACAGGTCTGCGATGAAATTTTTTTCTTCAAAGTAAATGGTGCTTATAGATTTTTACACGGTCATTTCTGGAAAAATATTGTAAAAATTCTAACACACAGTTTTGACACAAATTGGGATTTTTTGTTGGAAAGTTCAATTTTTCCGCAGAAATGCTATTTTACATTGAAAACACAATTACAAATACATGCACATAATGAAAAATATATTTTATTATAATGTAGTAATGAAGACACCCGAATTCTTGTTATGTTTTCATAAATGCGAAATTGAACCTCGGCCTGAAAGGGTTAAGTCCGGTTTTTACATTACCGACGTGAAAGGGTTAAGTCTGGTGTATACATTTATGACTGTCATGGCTTCAAGAGGATGTGTTCATTCTCCTGACAGGTTTTGTTATATCTGTGGCGAACTGTTAGTGAAAAAGCAAGAGCGGAAGGTCACGGACTTTGTTGAGAAAGTGTATTTTGCATACTTCGGTGTAAGACTTGGAGACCAGGACAAGGCATGGGCCCCACATCGAGTTTGTTCCAGTTGCGTGGAAGGACTGCGCATGTGGTCTAAGGGTAAGGTGAAATCTTTTCGTTTCGGAGTGCCTATGATATGGAGGGAGCCCCGAAACCACAGCGATGACTGTTACTTTTGCTCGTGCAACATACAGGGATACAGCTTAAAAAACAAAGACAAAATCTGCTACCCGAACCTGGAATCTGCACTGTGCCCTGTGTCTCATGGACCTGGCATTCCCATACCTTTGCCTCCAGAAAGCCTAAGCGATGTGAGTGGGCCATCGGGGAGTGAGTCAGATGGCAATTCTGATGAGGAATTTCCACACGACAGCAGTGAGCCCGAACTGTTTTCACAATCACAATTGAACGACTTGATTCGAGATCTGGCTCTTTCGAAAGATTCCGCTCAGTTGCTAGGTTCTAGGCTCCAGGAGAAGAACTTGTTGACTCCTGGAACTTCTTTTAGTTGGTTTAGAAACCGAGAGAAAGACTACGTGCCTTACTTTTCTCAAGACGGTGAACTTGTTTACTGCTCCGATGTTACCGGTCTGATGCAAATGTTCAGAGTTCAGCATGAGGCTCATGATTGGAGACTCTTCATTGACTCATCACAAAGAAGTCTAAAAGCTGTCCTTCTTCACAATGGCAACAAATACGCCTCTATACCGGTTGGACATTCCGTTCATTTGAAAGAGAAGTATGACAATTTAGCCTTCATCCTGACCAAACTGAACTACAAGAAATACGAATGGACCATCTGTGGCGATCTTAAAGTGATCTCTATGATCCTTAGTCAACAGGGCGGCTACACCAAGTACCCCTGTTTCCTCTGCGAATGGGATAGCCATGCTAAAGCCAAGCACTGGACTGAGAAGGTGTGGCCAAGCAGGACACTAAAAGTAGGAGAAAAGAACGTGCACTTCGAATCTTTGGTGGAGCCAAGAAAAGTACTCTTACCTCCACTTCACATCAAACTTGGCATCATGAAGCAGTTTGTGAAACCCCTTCCAAAAGATGGTGATACTTTCAAGTATCTTGCAAGCAAGTTTCCACGGTTGTCAGAAGCGAAGCTGAAAGAAGGGGTTTTCGTCGGTCCTGACATTCGAAAACTCATGAGGGATGAGATATTTGATACCAAAATGAAAGAAATTGAGAGATCGGCTTGGCAATCCTTTAAAGAAGTGGTAAAGAAGTTTCTTGGCAACTATAGAGACAGTGACTTCGAGAACATCGTAGGAAACATGATGAAGAACTTGAAAGCCTTGGGCTGCTCAATGAGCTTGAAGCTCCACTTTTTGAACTCTCATCTAAGCTATTTCCCAGAAAATCTAGGTGCTGTCAGTGAAGAACAAGGAGAGAGATTCCACCAGGACATAAAGGAAATGGAACGGAGGTATCAGGGTCAGTGGAACGTTAACATGATAGCAGACTACTGCTGGATGTTGCATAGGGAAGAACCGCAAGCAGTGTACAAGAGAAACAGTTCTAAAAGGAGCTTTGAAGGGACGAAGAAAAGATATTATAAAGATTTCTGACTTCTCGGCACCTGTGACAAACATTTACAAATGAATGAATGAAAAATCCAGCTGAGTTCATGGTAACAATTTTTAAGTTCTTTGTAAATAAGCGTTTTCCACTCTGCTAGGTCTTCCTGGATGTTTGTCTTCACTTGTGGAAAAAACCGTACGTGATAGAGGAAAAACCCGTGCATGTTTGAATTCAGCTAACTGAATACCAATGAAAACACCTAAAACGGTGAAGAAAAAAATTGGAAACCATTAATATGCAACCCTGTGTTATTATTTGCTTATTTAGTTACTTATTTTGTTAGTTTATTATTCTGTTAACCATTCATTTTAAAGCTGGACTTCGTCTCATTCGGTTCATTTAGTTCTTGGGAGTTTTAGAAAGAGAGTAAAATCAAGATGATTTGATTCCAAATGAAAAAGGTTAAAATTGATTTTATAGGGGAGTACTGTGAAGGACATGGAAGGGAAGCAGCATAAGAGGTTGAGTAAGGCATTTACTTATCTGTTTTGAGGTTCCGTCAACCACAGCTATAATCTAGGGTCGAAAGGTCATTACCTTGAAGTATGGCAACAAAATAGTAATTAAAATACTAATGTTTCTAGCAACCTCTGGTCTTTATCATGTGCCATACTCACATTTGAACTGTATTACTGTGAGAAAAGTTCCTGGGATATTTACAATTGATAACCACAAAAGCTCTAATGGTCTCTAATGAACTTAAGAAATTCAACTTAACTTCAGCCTAAGATTTCAGATGGTTTCAGCAATCAATGTAGTAGCAAAATAACTTGCTTTCTTCAATCTGTTTAATTTAGGGCTTTGCAAACAACGTTGATGCAATAGTAAATGAAACGTCAACTGGGGTTGTTGATGAGGTCTATCAACTTTGTCAACTCTGTGGTCAGTTGGCACTTGCAACACAAATGCCCATCATGAGTTTAGTTGATGACAACCATGATTTCTCTCGTTTCAGAGTGAGTTTTTGAAGTATTTTGTTATATTGGGATAATTTTACGATGCCTGTGTTTAACTGGTAAGAGGCACTACTTTCTGGCTTTAGGAATGATTTGATGTGCACGGCAGCTGTGTTTTGTCAGAATCTTTATAAACTTTGTCCATCTAATCTGACCTGATCCGATCATATGACTTCTGTAGGACGCCAACATCAAGGCTTTCAATTATTAGTAAAAATTGGGCTTATATGTCATTCGGGATTTTTGAATGTCTTTAGATTTTAATTTTACGGAATATTTACACTTATTTTGAAAATGGCAAATGTATTTGCCTTTTGCCTCTGTGTATGGGGTTCAAACCCAATGTGTCATCTGAAATAGACAATTCATTGTCAATGCATAGGAAAAGTCTGTCTAGTTGCGGGATTGCTGTTGATATCAGCCAATCAGTTGACAAGATCCTTCAGCATAGTGTTTTTTTATTATTTCTGCATGTATTAAATGTCCCCGTCTTATGATTAAGCATCAGTCGATGGTGCTGAGCAGTTGCGACTGAAGGACTTTCTCAAGGTCCTTACACAATGACCACCTCTCCGAGGTTCTAACCCGTACTCTGCATGTTGCAAGCCAACGGCTCTAACCAGTTTTAACTGATGTGCATATAACTGTTTATGTGCCACTGCTGCACCAATTCATATGGTCAGCTCTGTGGTTCACACTTCAGTTTGAATCTTGATGCACTGTGGGAAACTGACAGTTTGTCATTTAGCCATTTACCCACTGAAAATTCTGCTGATCTTATTACCACGACTAAACATTATTGTTCTCGGAGACTTGTATCAGATGAGACTAGTTCTTGGCAGTAAGAGAAAATTAGACCTTTCTTTACCTTTCCATTGCTCTGTTGTACAGAGGAGAATATTAAAATCTTGTCCTATGAGTTGAATCATTCCACACATGCTCAATAACTACCCTGGTCTGGACAACTGAACAATTTTTGAGCACCTCTGATGAATCTGAGCCCCTCTGATGAGTCTGAGCGCCTCTGATGAGTCTATTCTTGAAGTGGCACTTTATAAATGTCAGATTACAATTTTAGACTTCCCATTTGAAGTCTCTAATTAAAACTGCATTAGCTGAAGTCGAGTCACAGATCTTTTGTGCACCTGTATGATGCTGTAGTGCAGAGCAGTCTATGTTGAATGCTGTTGGCTACTGTCCATGGACATGTTCAAGTGGTAACTATTTCAACAGCAGTAACAGATGCATTAACAGAATCAAGGATCTCTTTCACATACATCGCTTTTTATATTGCATTGTGATAACTTCCTGTATTTGTTCTTCGGTTTCAGTTGGGTGCTGATATTAAGCTTCATTTTGTAAACGGCTGTGATGAAGTTGTTGACAGAGTTTTATTCGCAGCCATTGAAAAGATGGAAGACTTTGAAGTTGCAAGTATTGACATAAGTGAAGAAGATAAGCCAACAGTTGCTAGAAAAGTATTGTCATTTTGGTAAAATTTCATAGTTTAGTTTAATTTATTCTTTGATGATTAATTGTCTTTATCTGAAACGTCGGCTCAAGTGTCTGAGTGGCTTTATCAACAGAATGCTTTGAATCATATAGCATAATATATATGACTTTTGTTAATGTGGTTGTTGTTTACTTTTATTATTTGTTGTTGTTGCTGTATAGTTTAGCATTTGGAGTGAATTCAATAATAGTCTCTTTTTATTACTGTTGTTGCTGTTGTTGTTTTTGTTGTTATCTTGTAGAGATAGAAGCCATGCAGGTTTGCCGATTGCCTAAGGCAGAGCTGTGTATGATAGTTAAGAATTGCCACTGTTTTCAACTTATTTTCTTTGTGCAGTTACATTTCATCATCTTACTGATATTTAACAAAGAAATTTTGGCCATTTTTGTAGAGAGAGGTAGACAGTCTTTTGAAGCAGATGCAAGTGACAGTATCATCTGTTACTGTCCTGTTGCGCAAATTACAATCGGTCCAGGTATCATTTATTCATTCATTCATTCATTCAGAGCATATATATAGTGCCCCTTGAAGATGTCTACTCAGAGACGCTCCCAAATCAGAACCGGTAAAAGAGAACAGTTTTCAAGTGTAGATAAAAGGTCTCCTTAGTGCAGTTGGGAAACCAGTTTCACATTTTGTTTTACATTATATAAAGGTATGTAATATTCATAACTGAGAATTAGACCAGACCTTGAAGGAGCAAAGTTGATAGCTATGTAATTTCAAGTGCAGTTAATATATGTGCATGTGTATATATTGTAATTGTAATCAGAAACTTATAAAGTGCCACTTCAAGGTAAACTCATAAGAGGCACTCCCGGCCCGATGTCCCAGAACTGACGGGGAATAATACGACCCTAAATTTTAAAAGTAAGCAGTGAGCAGAATTCTGAATTAGGGCTGAAATATGTTGCCAGTCACAGAATGGTTGATCTTCTGGTATTGTGCTTTTGGGTAGATCTCATTAGGACATTGTGTAATGAGTGATTCAGAGTGAGTAACAAGGCATGATAAGCAGGTATGTACTCATATACAGTAAACAGTGTATCCTGAATTCAAATCCGTTTCCATGAATCAAATTGTGACTCCCTACTGTTTATTACCTTCGGTTTTTACTTAAAGCAGCTATCGATTGATGACTGGTTCATTATTGTGTGACCACTCTACAAGCTTTGGGGTTCAGTTAGATTAGGACTGAGCCTTGGCCGACTTTGCTCTTTAAGGTGACTGTAAGGAGTTGTTAAGGTGCTAAATATACATACATGAGATTTTGGGTATTTTACCAGATGTCTTGCCTTTCTTTAACTTAGCTTACATCACTTATCTGCTTTCTTCAGTTTGCATCACTTCACCCTTCCATATGCTTACAGGTGGAACTGGATGCAACAATTCTGGAAGAAAAACGAAGTTCAGAGTTGGCATCACAGTCAGACAACTATTACTATTATGGCTATCGTCACTGTGTCCAAGTTGTCTCCAATATAGATGGCATAATCTGTGGAGTTTCTGACATGATTCAAGCAACACGTGCTCTTCTAAATGGTATGGCCAGGACTTTCTGTTCTCATCAGGTGTATTTATGTTTTATATTTATGGTCTCTCCATTTGTGTGAAATGTTTTGAAGACTGTGCATGTAGGTATGTATGCATCTGGAATTTTTACAGCTCTGTTTGAGAACCTCTGAAAAGTGGTGACTCACTTTCAGTAATGAAATGTTCATTTATTGTCAAATGATACATAAATGGGTGGAAAAGGTGACCCATGTAATATTGAAGATATTAAGTCTGTGACTGGAGATTTCAGAGGGAGCCAAAGAACATGGTGAGCAGCTGCACACAGCACTGACTGTAAGGAGTCATAAAGGTTATGAGGAAGAGGGCAGAGTACTGAAATGCAGTAGTCTGTGTGTGATAGGATGAGTGAACAGACAAGAGCACTGGCAGCATGATGAGTTAAAGATCGGCAAATAGGTTGAGGTTGCCTTGGGTAAAATAACAGGATCATGATACGTTAGCATGGTGAGACTCCACTGACAGCCAGGAATCAAGAGTCACAACTAGGTCACAAACTTGGGGCACTGGTAGAATCTGTATTAGGAAATAGGAATGTGAACAGAAGAGTTAGTAATAAATGTACCAATAATGATAAAGTATCAAAAACCAAATGCAATTCAAGGGCATTTACTGGTAATTAGTCAACACAAGTTGAGGATTAGTAACTATAATGGTACATGACAGCAGCTCAGTGCAATGGACAGGCACCTAATTAATGCAAATTTACAGGTTAAATACCTAAACCAAAAGGCTTTGTAAATATTTTGCCTGAAAATTGTACAGAAACTGAAACTTGGGCTTTATAATTGAAACAAACTGTAGCCTTTGGCAGTAAAATTCCCATTAATCAGTCAAATAAGGACTGAGTTTTGACAGAGCTTTAAGTACTGAAGTCATTGTCTGATTAGATGAAATTATTTAGATGATGCAGATGTGCTGAGGACAATTTTAAAAGCCTGCAGTTTAAGTTGTTTTCTAGAGTTCATTTGTTTTTTTCTATCCACTGATTTCCTGTAGGTGAAGACAGTGTGTCGAGCACAAAGACAATATTGTTGAGCGCTGAACTAATAAGCGTTGCATCTGCTGCAATTACAGCACCATCTGCAGACATCAACGTCCTGTGTTCTTCGTTTTTCAACGACCTTTGTGGAAATGGTTCCATTCTGTCTGATTCACAGGTGGACCTGCTGGAACTGGCTGCAGATGATGTCAAGCAATCAACTGATAAAATTTGCCAGCTGTCCAAGACGATTTTGGCAAGCATCAGAACACACTAATTTGATCTCACGTTACTCCCGAGCTGTTTCCTGTTTGCATTAGGTTGATTCTTGTAATCTAAATGCGGCTGAGTAACATAACATATGAATCTAAATGTTGCACTAGACGCTGAATGCTAAGGAGCTAGATTATGATAGGTCTCACTTAAAGTGAATGTGCTCTTTGCTGAATATCTTTTTGCATTTCTTTGACGAATTTCTGTAAAATAATGTAGTAGATTTATGTAGTGCATTTTAATGCAGCTCTGAAGCAGTTTGTACCTAGGGGTGAAACAGATGGGAGAAGATGTTGCTTGAAGTAACGACATATGTTTGACTGTATTGAGCAGAACAGTTTGGATAAAAATGATAATAAAATCAACTGGTTCTGAAAGGATGTATCGATGAATAAAGAGTGATTGTGCTTGATTCAGAGTTCTAGTAACTTGTTGTCACTGAAATCGTTTTGAGCTGAACAACAAGCAACCTGTCTGCTGGCTTGTCAGATTCATATGTTAGCTGGTTTAACAGGCTTTAACCAGACAAGAATCTAAATTTTGCACTACCGGCTGAAATGCTTAGGAGCTAAATTATGATAGGTCTCAGTGAAGGCAAATGGGTTTTTTAATGAATTTCTTTTTTTTAGACTGGTTAACATCTGGAGTTGGTGTACTTTCTAGAGCCTATCATGTCCTGTTGTGGTTTCTTACTCTGACAGTTTGAGTAATAGGTGTGTTTGGATGTATGGTTAACATCTAACTTTAACCTGATGCTGAATTATGTGTGTTTTCTTTGTATGTATCAGGACACTTAAAATAACACGTTTTTAGGATCTCTCAAGAATGCTGCATGAAATGATTGTTTTGCATATTCTTGTAACCTGGAACCATTATTTATTCAATGGTTTTGCCTTTGCTCATTTGTGAAGCTTTTTATGATTTGAGACAGACAGAAGACAGCTGTGATTTAAGTTAAAAAATAATTCTGCATTTTAGTTTTGCTGCCAGTTGGTCGTCCATAAAGGATACAAAAATTACCTGTATTGGACTCTCCCTACCCTTGTCTGCATTTTGCATCCCTCTCTGTCCCCCTTTGTGAAAGTCACCACTCCACTGGAGTACTAAGGCCTAGATTATGCTATCCTGTTGATCTTGCAGGGCTACTCTGCTAACTCTGCTATGGGGTGGGGTACTTTAACACTTGTGTTCAACAAAGGGGGGGCGAAATGGATTCAGCACAACACAAACTGACTGAAGTTGGGTTTCTAGGCACAGGCTGTGCTGAAATAACTCTATATACCAAATTTAGATGCAGACGTCCACACACAAAGCCCAGCCCCTTGTTTTCATTTGGGTGGCCTTTCCCTCTCCCCTCTGCAAACGTCCTTAATTGACAACCCCTATCTTTTTGCAACCAGGTATGACTTGACTTAGAATTAACTGCATAATCATGTGTTTGTCGTTACAAAATTTGCAGTTTTATTGTTATCTGATTTTATGATTGAAAGAAATTTCCAACGAGATATTAAGTTGCGGACCGGTAATCTGTTTAGTTTCGTTTGTATATATTTTATGAATCTGCTGTGTTAAAGTTGCTGGATATCTTGTGTTAAGAACTTTAGCTTAATTACAATGAACGTTGCAAGTTACTGGTATCACTGTCTTCTGTGTACTTATGGTTATGAAGCTGTATACCTGCAATCTTGAGCTTCAATCATTTTAGTCGTGTTTGCAGTGTTTCAAAGAGGTTCTTTAATGTGCAGTACAAATCCTTAATTACATGCATACATACTGGTATATCCAAGCAGTTTATACGTGCTTAGAATTATACATATATGCATACTGGCAATGTCTGCTTGTACATACATAAGTACTGTATAAACGCCTTGGTGTTTATTTGTACGAATCGTTTTTAAGCCCCGGTAAAATACCATTTTTTTCTTTTTACGAAGAATGCCACTAACTGCACTTCTAAGATGTGAATGAACATCTTTCTCGGCTTTGTCTACCATGTTCTTCTGATGTACTCGTAGATTACATGCTGGTACCAGCCTACTGGCGAATATATAAGATCGAGCATTTATCAGAGACTGGCATTTAAAAGAGGGCAGTTTTTATTTGTACAAATCATTTTTATCCCCGGTGGCTATTGGAGACCAGTGTTTAATTGGGATCCGACGCTTAATAGAATTTTTACTGTACAAAAAATATGATGAGATAATTTTCCAAGGCACTGAATATATTACCAGGCATATGGCGTGGGCAACAGAACTTGTGTATCTGCGACAATTTGTGTTGTGCAACTGCACTGTGACTGCTGTTTTCTTAAGGCCACGGACTGGCAGTGAGACCAAGGGTGGGCACTCTGCCTATAGAAGCTAGACTTAGAATGCTTGACCGTGGACATCTTCATTGAACTTCAATGCCTTGATGGCATTTCCTGACATGCTTTGCTTTATCTCTCTATGATGTTAAGATCTGAACTGAAATACACCATGAGGACCGAGGTTTCACATCCTTTTTGTAATGTAACAGAACATTTAATTTCTGTAGCAACACCAATATAATACCACATGTTTTGTGTGTGCTTCCTTTAATTATGTCAAATCGGTTTTAGGTATATCAGATCTTGAACTGAACAGGCTTCAACGAAGCTGAAATTCTCTGCCTTGGTGTGGTGCTGTGTGCAGCTCTTCAGATGAACACCTTAACCCTAGGAGTCGTCCGCTAATGACGTCCGCAGAGAGGAGGGAGAGGTCACCCATATGAGGACAAGCGGAGGGAAATAATGGCCTATGTGGACGTCCGTATCTAAAATTGGTACATACAGTTACATCGGTGCTCGCAGCCTTTGCCTTAAACACATTTCAGTCAGACAGTAGACAGTCTACTGCTTTTGATCTAATTAGAGTCCCTTTGATGGACGCGGAAGTATGAAAATACCCCGCCCTGTATCAAAGTTAGCCCTGCAAAATCAACAGGGCAGTCTAGGCTTTTATTCTCGGTTGAAATGCGCACGTACGCAAAGGGATGGGGAGGGCAATGCAAAGTGCGGATAAGGAGGAGGGAGGGGTCAAAGGTAGGTCATTTTGCAGACATTTTTTGTGGATAGGCCCCCTACTCTGTCGGTTTCCTGTAGAATTTGGGGTAAGATTTAAACTGACTTGTTTGCACAGTTAAGTCATTAGTATCATCGAGAACTCCTAATATACTACCTCCAGCCTCTAGTTACGTCTTGTAATACCACACTTTTGTGTTCGTCTGGTCTTTAGGCTGAGTCGTGGTGCAAAACTGTGAAGAGCTGTCGTCCATTCCACGCCAGTGCCCTCGAGAAATGGAACCGACTACCAGTCGTTTTGGAAAGAAACGCCTCAGAACTCACTATCCATACGGCCAAGCCTCCCTTGTCTTGTCTTCAACCGTCCTCGAACCGAGGATTGGCTGCACCGCGGACAATTTTGTGCCATCAGCTTTTGTCCATTGTCCAAATAATAATAATAATAGCTGTCGTGTGGTCTGCTTCATGCTAGATCACCCTTTACTGGAGCAAATGAACAAACAGATGGATTGGAACTTTTCCTAAATGTCAAACTCGATGAAACATTCATTGGAAGCAGGCTACTCTTTCTGTCAGAAATGGAGGGTCTTGGTGTAGTTGATTACTGGCAGACGATCGCAGTCAGTAAACCCGCCGCATAACTGCTGGTCGAATGCAGAAGTCGAGTAGATAGTCCGGAACACCGCCATTTAAAGCTTTGTATGTCATTAGGCACAGCTTGTACGTGATCCGATGCGGGACGCGTAAGCAATGATGTTTGTCCTGCAGCAGGGTCAGATGGTATCTTGCCGTAAATGAGACGGGCAGCAGTTTAACATAGATTGAATTCGTGCAAGCTGGCAGGACGGCAGACCCGCCAGTAGGCTGCTGCAGTATCCATTCGGGAGACTATGAAGCTGTTGACTAGCTCTGTAGTAATAATAGTAAATAACGCCGACAGGCCTATACTAATCGACATTGGGGCGAACATAGGACCAACGTTGGTGGTTCATATGACACTGGATGGCCCAATGCTAGTTTGTTGACTGGGTAGGCCACTATAGGGGGCGAAGTCCCATGCACACACCTTCAATTTTCATTAAAGTACCAGACCCCCTCCAAGGGCTAGAAAATCGCGTACGCTACTGACGCTACGCTGGGTTTACATAGCCATCGATTCATACGGTCGCTAGAGCAAAACGTGTAATTTACATTTATAGTCCTGATTTCAAAGATGTTAATTTACTAAGTAGGCTCAATTTGCGTTATGTTAAGCTGCAGATTGTGTATGTATTACCATTCAATGGAAAATAATACATGAAAATTTAGTGAAACATTAATTTTTCCTGTGAGTCCCTATATAAGATGTTCATCCCTATCAATTTTTTATTTTAAAATGTAGGTTTTACATTCAGTTTACATGACGTTATGCTAATCTGATACATGTACTATACAGTGGCGGATTTAGATATGGGCGTGGAGCGGTTCGCCCTTTACTCTGCCCGTTTTGATTATATGCCGACGCCCCTCAGACCAGACCTGTGCATGTTGGACTGCCAGAGTGTGGCGCCCTTCTGAAAATGCTCTTCCCCCACGCAAGCAATCCTAGAGCCGCCACTGGTATTTATAAAAGTTGCTAGTACGTAAAATTACCATCAACAGGTTGCTTCAAACTATAGCAGACTGGTCCTGTACATCTGAGAGACGTCTGACTGCGTATTTAAGAACAAGAACAGCCTGCCTGCCTCTATAGACTCTTTAGACCGTGCTATACTTCTGGCCTTAGGTTGCCATTTTATATGGCGATAATGGTCAGAACCAGTTTGAACAGCGGAATATCTACTTTTGTTACATCTGAACTCCGTCGATCTTACGTTGATTATAATATTGCGTTAAAATATTATTATCCTAAAATTTTATTTTATGCTATCTTATAAAGGTCATTTATCATTAATTTGGCGCTAAATAGACTCACATTTGTTATAGAAGAACCTGGCACCAGCCTACATTAAAGGGCGTCGCGCATGCGTGCCGTTTTCTATATAAACCTGCGCGGCATGTGTTAGGGGTCTGTCGCGGTTACGTTGTTCGCGGTTGGGTGTGTTGTGAACTTGGTAGAAATTGTAACAGCGCTGTTGACTTGGTCCAATTTATCCCGTGCACAATCAGAGGAGTGGAGTCCAGAGGTGTGGAATCAAACGACCGATGTCATAGAAGGCATAAAAATGACAAGAAGCAAAGAACTCAATGGCCTGTCCTCCGATCGGCCGAACGGTGAGCGTGTCATATTTAAAACTCACCCAGTTAAAGAAAGCGTTTGAAACCTTTGCTCTTCACTTAGCTGGGTAATAGCCATGTTGGAGTAAACAATAAGGCCAGCGATTTAAAAACGCTGAAGCGTCCACCAAGATTTGCGCCGGTGCAGCTGTTTATTGGGCCAAAGTGCAGTAGCGGCTAAGTAGCAGACGGATACAAAATAGATTCATTGCAGATCACGGACATTTTTTGAAAGTAAGGGGTAGGAGCTGTAGATGGAAGGCTTGTCAGTAACACAAATACTCTGGTACCAGTCCTGTTGGTTGAGCACAAGAACCTTTCAGTTAACATTGCAATCATACATACAGACTCTCCAGTGCACTGCCTACAGAGTATATTTGGCTGGTGGTGTGAATTTGTGGGGTCTCGTGGGAATGTTCAACCCTCTCAGATCAAAAGTCAAACTCAGAAGTGCTTATCGAAATATTTCAGTAAGGAGTGTTGGGTTTAACCCCACTGGCAACTCCTAGTGGTTTAGTGGCACAATAACACTAAAAGGGATCAAGTTTTCACTGGTAGCCTGGGCTTTGTTTGGGAACTTAACGACTTAGGGCAGAAGACAACCAACCCAGTTGTTCATGACAGGTGTAAGTATTAACCCCTTTGGCAAACCACGGTCATTAACATATAAATTGTCCTTTAAAACTCTAATTTTCAGTAGAAAGTTTTGCATGATAAAACCCGGAGGCCAGGATTCCAATCTGGGCTCTGCTGGGGAGCCTAATGGCTAGGTTGAATATCAACCATCCCTCTCTTGATTGCAAAGTACATAACCCTCCCACCTGATGTGACATAATTATGTAACCTCAGTGGAGAAGACGGACCACTTGTTGCATATTGACTTATAAGGAATTTCTGTAAGCTGATAGCTTCTGGAAGTTACGCTAATAATTCCAACATTCTGCCCAAAATGTAACCACATGTTGGAATTTTATGTAAATAGGAATGATTTTTGCATTTTAAAATTAGAATCAGTGTCTTTATGGGCAGAAATTGGCAGCATATCATGTGGATGAATACAATTCTTAATAAAATGAGCCAGAGATGCAGATGCCTTCATTGGAGCAAAAATCAATAAAATCCAAAACCACTATCCTAGTGAAAACAACACTTCTGGTTGATTCAGCAACAGGTGGTCCCTTTTCTTCCGTGAGTGAGTGGCCCCGATTTCCTTATTTCATCATCCTGATAATATCCTCAATGCTATGAATGTTTCCTGCTTTAGCATATCACTGGCTGTCTTGGCCTAACCTAATCAAAAACCCTGGTGGATTTGATTTGATTAGTCTCCCAAATGCACCCCACTGAGAAATTTAAGTGATTTACATTTAACATTACATTACATTTGGCTTTCTAAGAAGGTATCATAGCATACTAGTTTTTACATGGTGACTGTATTGCCTCAGCCCATGTTGTATTTTAACTGTTTATCAGGTAAGGTGCTTCAGCACTGCTGTGGTTCAAATGGGTGCCATGTAACTTTAGGTCCCCATACAATGATTATGCTTGCCTGAAATACATGTTTGTTTCATATATTTCTGATATTTATTTCTGTTACATATAAATCTGATACAGTTTCATCAATTTGAGTGATTTAGTTCAGTGTTAGAAAATGACTTCTTTATAACACAATCTAGTTATAATGTGATTCTTGATGTGATGTGGCCCTAAAACACAATAAAGATATAAGGAGGTTCAAGCGTATACAATAAATAAATGATAACTAGTAACATATGTATGACTAACCAAAATGTGTTTCAATCTGTGGTTAATTCTTATGTATGAAATGTATAACATTTTTTCAGTATATGGATTAACAAATTCTTAAGGTTTTACTAACTTAATTTCTGGGTATAATTTTATAGTAGTATGCTACCTTTTTAGTGGAGAAGGAGATTGTGAATGAATTGGAAAAAAGGATCATGATCTTCGATGGTGCAATGGGTACGATGATTCAGAAGCTGAAGCTGGAGGAAGAGGATTTCCAAGGCTCTGAATTCAAGACTCACCCTAAGCCACTGAAAGGCAACAATGACCTGCTGAGCATCACTAAACCAGATGCAATACTTGCCATTCACAAAGTTAGTTATTCTCTTTCTTCGTCTCTTGTACTCTGTTGTAATCTCAGTTTCTTATTTAATATAATTATTCCTTAATTTTAGCTTCAGTTGATTTTTTATGTAAATGTGATCTTGTATATTACGTGCTCTTCTCTCGTTCCATCAATTGAATCTGCTGGCTTCCAGTTTCTCTTAGTGTGAACACAACCCACCATAGCAGCTGCTCTCCCCCTTTTCTCTCTGGTCTTCTGGCAGCTGGACTCGATTCTTGACAGGGCATTATTGGACAACTCCACTGACTTCACGCAGCGCTCATGAATAAGATGATGCCCTGTTTCTAGTTTATAAGTAGCACTTTTAGAAATTTTGAGTTTAAGATTATGATTATGATTGTTCTTCAAGTTTCTATTTTCTATCACATTCTTATTGTAGCCAGCAGAGATCGTTCTTCCTCCACCATTTGAGCAAGTTGTCATTTGTTTTTGGTTTCTTTCCAACTAACTTTTCCCTTTCGATGCTGCTTCCAGATCTCATAAACCTAACCTCGTATATCCTGGTCCAGCTGCTCAGTCTAATCCACCTTAATAAGTTTTAATTTCATCTTAGTCTTACATGAATTCCAGACCCAGTCATACTGTTTTCTACAGTCTAACTTGATTCTTAGATTTATATGTATTTGTGTAAAGAATTTTATATATTTGCTGCAGCATAAAACATCAGGTCTTTTGGTTCTAATAAACCTGGATAAGCAGTTTCTTCAAATAACTCCAGTTTTAGTGTATTATGTAGGTATCTCAGGAATTTGTCTAATGTATTATATAGGTATTTTGGGAATTAGTCAGAACTGATCTAGAAACTTCCATCTTGCCACTACCTAATGGACTTGGCATCAAATGATTGTGTACCAAAAGCCTAGGTGCAGCCATTTCCTAGTAGAAGTGGCTAATTTTATATTTTAGATAAAAAATTTTAGATCAAAGACTGCTCTGAATGCAGTTGTGGGAAGATATTTCCAGAAACGAAACCCAACAATTGAAGTGCTCAAGATTGGGAGAAACAGAGTAGGACAATCAGAAGACTTGGTTGACTAGCGTTTAGTCTGTTAACAAATGACAGATTGAAGCATAGGACAATAAAAGTCTGTTTAACCTCCATAACTTACTTCCAAGTAATCATGATTTTATGTTACTTCTAGGCATACCTAGAAGCTGGTGCTGATTTCATTGAAACAAATACTTTCAGTTCTACAAAAATTGCTCAGGAGGATTATGGGTTGTCACACTTGGTTTGTGTCTTCACAATTCTTCTCTAATTGACTATTCTTTATTCTGAATAAACATTTATTAATGTTTTGTGTGCTTTATGGACAAGAATGTATTACGTTGTTTTGGAGGGAACCATGTGGAATTTGTAGGCTGAATTGATGATTTTCTTGTGTTGTTGTTAGACAACATAAAAGAGATTCTGTGACTAACTTTTGTGGTTTCAACCATCTATCTGAGAATGTATACCTATTTATATGTGCCATTTGAATTATATTCTAACTATGCAGTGCCCTAACTAGAGGTGTAAAAGTTTGGTTAAAAGGTACCTGTGTCCATTTTGAGCAGGTACCCATGTATCCATCACTTGATGGATAAATATTGTTGCCTTCTGATGCACAGATTTTGGGTGGGAACACTAATCAATAAATTTGTTAGCAAAGGCAAAATAACCTCTATAATTCTTAGATGCATTTATATGTGGTAAACTTTGATTGATGTAAAAAAATGTTGCACTTTCTAAAGATTTACAACACTTATTGTTTGATGCATTGTTTGATATTTTTATGGTGCCATTGTACTCCAGTACTATTAATAATCCCACCCAAAGTTACCAAAGACACTAAGTATAGAAAGATACCATGTGTAGTGCCACAAATTGAAAGACGTAAGTTAATGAAGCTTGGCTTATAATTTATGGGTTTATTTTAAGTGTCTTGTATAGTAATTTGAAATAATTCATTAGTGCTGTCATCACTGGAGAAAAACTGTATGAATTGTATATCACCAATATCAGCTGCACAGAGCTGCCTGAGTATGTGACAAGGGTGATTGGCTCCATTTTGTTTGAAGTCCTGTGTCAAACAGGTATTGGATTTGTGGATTATAACTCCCTCAGGCAGATACTGGGGCCTCTGGGTGCCCATTGACAAACCTAACCCTAACAAAAGAAGGTTGAGTATTAATTTGTTTAAAAAGAATTTCATGTGCTTTGTTTTTAAGGCATATCGCTTGAATCTGGAGTCAGCAAAACTTGCAAGACGAGCAGCTGATGAAGTCACCAGAGAAACCGGTTTCTAATCTTTATTTGTAATTCAGTAATCTTTTCAAGCACTTCCATAGCCAGGATTTGTTATTACACAATATCAATGGTTATGACTGGAAGGTGAAAACAGATTTCTAGATGTGCTGTGGCTGCCTGAACTTGAGAATTTATATGGCTTCTGGGTGATAAAGATAGAATGCACCTCTCTGAAATGGTGATTATGTCCATATGTCAACTAAAGCTGTATGAATAGCATTTTTTACTAATTTGCCAAATATGAATAATTGAACACAATATTTGGCCAAATACAAATACGGAAGTAGTAGCAAAGCTACAAATAATACTTTTATTTTTTTGTGATTAAAAGCTGCATATAAGTATTTTAAAAATGTTTAATGTAGTTAACTTGTCTACAGTCATTGAGCTTCACAAAGCTTGCATTTTAAATTTTGAATGTCTTTAATTGTCATTAGAAATTGGTGAGCTTTTGCTTTTGGCCGCTAACTTGTCAGTGCTATGGCCACCTCAGATTGCAAGACAAACTGGAATGCTACAGGCTGCACACAGCAAATATCCAATACATAAGTAAATAATCAGTAACAGGAACACTCATCGTGTCCAATGTATGGAGCATGTATGGGAATCTGGAAAACTTAGAAAACGGAATTTTCATGCATTCTGTTGTTTTGCATGAACACAACTTTGTAGATCCCAACAACGCTGAGATGCAAATACGAAACATAGAACATGGGAATTTTATGGCAAATACAAATTGGAAAAAGACAGTTTGACACAAGTGGCTATTTGTTCCCAAGTATCTGCAGGAGTTTGCTTGTCAACATGAGAACATTTTTGTGAACATTTTTATGTGCATTGCAGAAGCTTACCTGATTTCAAATTTTATTTAAACCAATAAAAATAATTTGAAAACCTTTTGTATTACTCTTTTACTTAATTGATTACTTACTTTTTTGGATAATTTCTGCTGGGTGTACAGCATTCTAATTAATTTTTTACCCTTAAGGGGTGAAATTGGATCAGAATCCCAAAAGAAATCTGGCAGAGGTCAGAACAAGGCCTAAAATATCTGCTGGCTAAAGAATTAATGGTTTTAATGTCCTTTGGGCTGCTTTACATTATGCTTTTGTGAGGTACTTTAAGGTTCTATATTAAATGTGTGGATAACTAACTTGCTGCAAATTCAAAAATGCTATTCTTGACATTCTTGCTTTTCAGCTGTAGCTTATTATTAACAATTTTGGCTTTTGGTCTGGCTGGCTGATTGTGATTTATGTATAAATGTATTATGCTGGTGCTTGTGTTTTCTGCTTTATGTGGATATTCATCTAAAGTTTACTTTGCAAGAGATTAGTTCATCTGGCAAGGTGTTTATAGGGGTGATGATTACGGTGATTATAATCATGGCAACCATTCTGCTGCACTTTCAGGTGTAAAGCGTTATGCAGTTGGAGCACTGGGACCAACCAACCGCACTCTCTCGATCTCACCGTCAGTTGAGAAACCAGAATACCGAAACATCAGTGAGATAATATTTGCTTTTCATGCTGTTCAACAGCCATTCCATGGCGTGTCCATTTGCTTTTAATATTCCGTGAATTCATTAAACGTTTTTTGCCATTTTTTATTCATATATGTCACAACTGAAGCATACCAATATTCATATTTATTTGAGACAGTAATGAAACAAATTTTGCTATTTATCTAAGTAAATTTTGTGAAATTATGCATAGTTATGTTAACCACCATGCTGAACATACTTGAAATGCCAGAATTTGATGCTCTTATCGCATCAATACACTTTAAATTTACTCTGTATGAGGTGATGCAAAAGAGTATATTGATGTCAGGTTGTTTCTCCTTCACGTATGTCCATTACAGCAGTAATCAATGTTCGCTGCTTCATAGTTGTCAGATTTGGCAACGTTTCTTTGTAGAAGGTCATACTATAGAACTGCACTTTCTGATTCTGCTGTTGAGTATGTCATCATTTAATAATATGTTTCACTGTCAGTGCAGGGCCAGAAGCATTTCATAGATGTCTGGAAGGGATGCTATATGTACCATCCAGCCTGCTTTATGATGCACATGCAGATAAAACACCATATTTCATATGTGCAACTTATGCTGTACTGAATGTAACTAAAACGCTTGGTCTTACTTCATGGCTAACGGATTACGAAGTGAAGAGTGATTAATACCTTGTGTATTATGAATACATTGCTGGTGAAGTCTCCTGATTAGATTTAATTGGATCTTCTGTTATGCTATTGCATTAAATTACAATCCGTGACTCTGTCTGACAGCATTTGATCAGCTGGTTGAGGCTTATGCTGAAGAAACGAGGGGTTTGTTGGACGGAGGAGTTGACATACTCATGGTAGAAACGATCTTTGACACGGCAAATGCAAAGGTAATCTTTGTTGGAATCAAAATATTACTCAAAATTAGAGGTAATGTATGAAAACAAAATGATTGGGCACTGGTAATTGGGGTGATAGATTTCAGAAGGCAGGATGAAAGGGAAGTAGTAGGAAAAATTGGAAAGTTAAGAAATAAGTGGAAAGAAGACGAACAGCATAAGAGGATGAGTGATGATAGGGAAAAGTACGCAGAGATGGTTTAAGAGGATGGGAGAAGGATATCTGGAGGAGTTCATGACAGAAGAAGGAATAAATGGAGAGAGATGGTAACAGAAAGTATGATGGGTGAAGAAAGGGAAATTTGAAAGTAAAATGGTCATCATTATTTCTAAACTTCTTGAACATATTGTCCGGTCCCTTGCTTTTCTCTCTATACCACTCGATTAAGTATTTTATTGATTCAAAGTAGGCATTCTCAAACATCTTTATGCCGATGATGCTGGGCTCTATATTTATTTTGAAAATTCCTCATCTTCCAGCTCTCATACTCTAGTAGCTGAGGTCTTTCATTGAAAACTGATTACCTAATTTTAGATTCTACACAGCAGAAGAACAAATTTAAACCTCTGAATTCTATTCAGTTATTAACTCTGTCATACAGTGCAGCTATTTGGCTCATAATTTTGATGTTTTATATTTGATTTTAACGTATCCTTCCATGAAAACTTTAACTTAGTATGCACATATTACATATTGAGATAATCACAGTCATGCTATCTGAGGGATTAAGCATCACATTCCCTTTTCTACCTTGATTTGTGTAACAAATGCCCTGGTCTGTAGACATCTTCACTACTGTAACTTGCTTTTTATCGACATTGATGAAGATATTAAGAGTCCAAAACAGATTGACCCAAGCCATTACCAATACCAAAACTTTTGTGTATCAACATATATCTCCAGTTCTGAAATCATTACACTGGCTACCCATATATCTCCAGTCCAAAATCATTACACTGGCTACCCATAAAATTTTCAAGACCAGGCAAATTAGCTGCAAGATTCTACATTTCAGCCAACCTCAATCTCTGTCTTACACTGAATCTCCAGATTTGCAGCTATTCGACCAGGTCCTCAGATTGTCTCGCTCTGGCTATACCAAGGACAAGGACATCTCTTGATGGGTGTGCCTTCTCCACTGCTGGCCTCAGACACTGGAACTCTCTTCCTGCAAATGTCTGCTCTGCAGTCTGTGTTAGCCTTTAGAGTTAGACTAAAAATCCAGCTATTCCAGGACTCATTTTCTCTGTAGGCTGTTTCTGTGTGTTGGATTTCCCTCATGACTTTAGACTGGACTCGCCCTGGAAATATATAAGCGCATCAACTGTCCTCAGCAGGAACCATCGACTGATATATTTAGCATTATTACAGTGATGCTATAGAAGCTCTTGGATTTTTATTATTATTATGATTATTATTATGAATAGAGCAATGCAGAATGAGGGAGTACAGGAGAATGTTGGAAAAATCAATAGAAGATCATAGAGAGGGTTGCATCAGGAGAATACTCGTACAATAAAGATGGCATCATGTTGTTGGAACCTTGTGAACCAAGTATCAGGCTAAGTCAGCCTATCATAGACATTAGAACTCTAACAGATCTTAGAGTCTTTTAGATTTTGTGTGTGTTTTGCATGTAGGCTGCAATTTTCGCCATTCAGCAGACGTTTGATGAAGGCTACTCAGAAGTGCCTGTCTTTGTTTCGGGAACAATTGTTGACAAAAGTGGGCGAACTCTGTCAGGCCAGACAGCGGAGGCATTCATCATCAGTGTTTCTCATGCCAACCCTCTTTGGTTTGAGTTTTATCCCCTGGTTGCTAAATAACCTTGTATTTTGTTTCTGAACATACATATAAAAAGACTGATGCAGGCGCATATATGACTCTTCTTGACTCAGCAGTATTCTTTTTAATTCTACAATATCGTTTTCTAATATTTATTTCTTTATTGTTTTACTGCACAAAAAACTATTTTATGAGGCTGTGTGCTGAAGGAAATGCATCATTTTGACTTGTTTTGACTCTTCTGGGATACAGACATGCGGTGTTTGCTAATCTAGCAATGTCTGCTTTAACTGACTAATCTCTAATGTAATGGTGACAATTGCAGCAGCATTGGTGTAATGAAACTGTGAGAATGATGAGAAGGAAAAGATGATGATGAAAAGGACAATTGAGACAGAAATGATTGCAAAAAAGGATGGTGATAGCAGTTATAACACAGGCTGCAGAGTGGTAGTGATGATGATGACGACGATGACGACGACGATATTGGTATTGATGATGTTGATGTTGTAGCCTTGGTTTGAACTGTGCGCTTGGAGCCAAAGAAATGAGGCCATTTATTGAATGCATTGGAAGCAACACAAAGGCCTTTGTTGTTTGTTACCCTAATGCTGGTTGGTTTTATCCTGTTTTCTCTCATTTGAAGTTGACGTTGAGTAGTTCTTTATGATTTTCTTTTTGGATCTGAATGTGTTTTTTGTCACTGAAACTTTGTTATTGTTACTGCTGTATATATTAGTATTTGGTTTGTGACTGAAATGCCTATATAAAATTTGCCTAACTTTATGTATGTTGAGCTGAGATTTGGTGGTAGTTCCAGACAAACAGGTGGTCTAGCAACTGAAAACCTCATGAAACATATTGTATGGTTGGAATTTTAGTTTTAGTTCTGCGTTTTACATGTTGTTTTATCATGTTTTGCAGCCATTCCCAGATTTGGTAAATTGTTTGATCACTACGTTTTAGGACTGCCCAACACATTTGGCGAGTATGATGAGACACCTGAGATAACAGGTCAAATGCTTAAGGTAGGAACAACACGCTAGGCCATGGGTGAGCAAAATCAAAAATTCTTTAGATTGCAGATTTTAGCGTAAGAGTTTTGAGGTTAGTTGATTGAGAATGTGCATCGCTTTATATGTATCGCAAAAACTGCTGGCTTCTAATTACAATTGGTGTGTCTTGTGATTGCACCTGATGCAGTCTCATTTCCATAGACATTCTTTTTGTCACACAAGGCAGGTAGAGTACAGACCTAAACAAAACAAGAATCCCATAGAATTTATTTATACTGCTGTTGCCAAAAGAAAGGTT
The DNA here is from genome assembly GCA_964023275.1 of Norana najaformis. Lineage (NCBI taxonomy): Eukaryota > Metazoa > Annelida > Clitellata > Crassiclitellata > Hormogastridae > Norana > Norana najaformis. The sequence goes on from OZ029917.1 coordinate 25,748,785, forward strand.
GAAAAATCCAAATTCTTTTAATGAGAATGTGGAAAAATAAATTACGCATACCGTTTCAGATGTTTTTGGTTGGTGCTTGCAAAATATTCCTGTTCCTCATTTTATGGTCTGTGCAGGCCTGAGGGGTAAACGCCTGTGTGAGCTATATCAAAACTGTTGTACACATTTAGTGAAATTCCTTGGGGTATATGCGCGTGCAGGTTATGTGCAAGTGTTGGTTATTTATGTGAAAATATGGTATACAGTTGATTTAGGTTTACAGTGAATGTGAAAAGTACCACCTGATCTTAGTTTCATGCATTGTCTTGTGTGTTGCCTTTCTGTGTTGTCATAATTGTTTTATGTCTGTTGCCGTATGTTCAGCATTCTATGTTCTGTTGATGTAAATTGTCTCTAATTAGTTGTTTTGCTGTTCACTTCATGTCAGATTGATGTATGTTTGTGTGTGTGCGTGCATGCGCACGCACTTGTGTGTGCAAGCACGTGTGTATTTGTTATTCTGTAATTCTTGTGTTGTAGGGCTTTGCTGAAGATGGCCTTGTCAACATTGTGGGTGGGTGTTGTGGAACCACACCTGATCACATCAGGTATACTACTGTGTAATACTCGTATTTGCTTTCTGTAACTGATTCATGTGAAGTTGTGTTGCTATTCAGAGGCACATAATAATACCTAGTAAAAGTTGAACATACAGCCAGAAACCTTAGGCCACACAAACTGGCTTTGAGCTGGTATGACTGCTTTAACAGTTAGTTAGTTATGTAGTTGCTAAAATGGCAGAGTCAGCGAAACGTGTGACATGAAACATGACCCAATTTGTATGCGTGTACTTTGAGTCTGTTGGTTTTCACTGTTAGTGGTAATTACTTTCAAGTCACTGGCTAACGTCTGCCTTTGTTGACCTTGTACACGTGATAATTTTATGCAATAATAAAATTAATAATCTTTTCAGCATGAATGAGAGGTAAACTAACCCAGTTGGAAAAGAGCATGAGCCAAAACATTTTGCCAAATCAGATTTAGTAAAATACCTTGAAAAATGTTGTGAACAATTGGTAACAGTTAAACTTGGAATGCAGTGGTACAGTGCATCTAATTTCTGGTATGTTGTACCATGGAGAGGAATCACATGATGCAGTCATTTGTTGTTGGTTTTTGCAGAGCAATAGCCAAGGCAGTGAAATCATGCAGCCCTAGAAAGCCTCCACAAAAGCTGTATGAAGAGTACACCCTATTGTCTGGTAAGATTGCTCATTTAAACAGTTAATACAGATCAGTCTTACTCTGCCCATGTTCTTGCTCAGCACTTTTGGATGTGCATGTATTCGGTGGAAGGTTGCTTCAAGAAGATGAGTCGATTGCTGTAAGAAAGCTCAATGTGCTCAAATGTTTGTGCAGGAGTGAGGTGACTGCAAAGCCTAACAGGAAGCAGAGCGATTACCAACTTGGCTGACTCAAAACTGAAGCAGATATTCTGCTGGATGTATGCTGGGATGGTATCAGTCAGAGAGGCTTGTCCCATTAATGATGCATCTGGTTGAAGCTATCATATTGTTTTTAATTCTAGGTCTGGAACCATTACGAATTGGACCATTCACGAACTTTGTGAACATTGGAGAGCGATGCAATGTGGCTGGTTCCATACGATTCTGTAAAATGATCAAGGAAGATAAATATGAGGTATGGTGACCTGACTGTAGTCGTGCAGTTAGTTATTGAGTGGCCTGTTTTGTCCATTAATATTATTATTTTTATTATAATTATTATATTATTATTTAAACAGGGATGTAGTCATGGTCTTGATGTCTCAGTCTCGAGGCGTACCAAAAGTCTTGGTCTTGTCTCAGATAGATTGGCCAACGTCTCATTCTCGTCTTGGTCTCGGGGCAGGGCATCTTGGGTCTCGTCTTGCTCTTGCGAGCAAGTCCCAAGACTTAGTGTTTATGACTGATTGAAAAATTGCAATACTGCACGCTGGTACTACTACACATAGACTAAGTATAGCCAGAAATATGTTTACCACGTACGGTGCTATCAGTAAGGATAGTTAATTCATCAGCGTTTAACTGCAGATTAGCATCTCGTTTTTGATACACCATAACAACTTACTGTTTCTGTAAGAGTATTTGGTTTTCATGACATAGGCCTTATAGTCACTCTGCATGACTGCAGTGGCTATATTCAGCATGTTTCATAGCGGCACAATCATTCTTGATGACTACTTTTAAGTTATGAGATTTCGTACACCATAGCTTACTACTGCTCCGGTATAGTAATAAGTATACCTTATATCTGTTTGGCATGTGGAACTTGGGATCAACCATGTTCATGAATACAAATGTAATGATTGTTTTATACAGAATATATAGACAACTGCTAGCATTAAGCTGTTAACTGCATATTAGCAGGCTGTACTATTACATGTCAACCTAGGGTACTAGCAAAAATCTTTGTCTTTGACCTCCACCTGTCCTGTTCACTTACTGTTTAATTCAGGAATTCGATTTTACTGATGGATGACTTTATCACACACAACTGATAGGGAAAACCTTCTACTCTCTGTAGTGGTTTCTCTGTTTGTCATCATGTAATAATAGTATAATCTAAGTTGCTAAGTACTGGGGGAGTTGAATTTTAGGGCAAATTCTTCTGCCACTAGTTTTCTGCAAATCCGTTTTTAAAAACATTCTCTAGCAGTCAAGTTTTAGGGCGAATTCTTCTGTCACTAGTTCAACACCCTGAATTGATAGGCTTTTGGTAATCCTTTTACAGTTTTTATTTGTTTTATCCATAGGAGTTCTGCACATCTGTTTTTTTGAAACATTTCTCTGGGAGTCAAGTTTAGGACGAGATTTACTCCTGCTACTAGTTCAACATCCTGAATCATTAAGCTTGTTGTGATCCTTTCACTGTTTTTATGTTTTTTATCGTGTCAAATTTCACTGTCTTCATCATGGTCAGTCTCTATTTTGTCTTTTGTGTTGACAGGAGGCACTGAATGTTGCAAGAGCCCAGGTGGAAAATGGCGCTATTGTACTAGATGTCAACATGGATGAGGGAATGCTTGACGGGAAAATGGCAATGACAAAGTTCATCAACCTCGTCTCTTCTGAACCAGATGTTGCAAAGGTGGTATTATATTATTATAATTATATAGTAAGGTGGTATCGCTATTGTTTCAAAAATTGGAATAAGTAAGGTAAAATGAGTGAAATTAGTGATTTGCTAGGTAGGCTGTTTAAGCTGATGATATGAGTAGTAATACTTTGGTAGGTAAGTGGTGAGTTAGGTGTTAAACTTGGTAAGGAAAGTGATAGTAATATGAAGGTAATAATGTGTTAAGCAGGGCAAAATGGTACTGCAAGCGCTCTAGCAGTTGAAGAGAAGTTTTTACAATTGTTATGCTACATTACACAACTATACATCTAAACACTTAATAAATTGTTTACTACATTTGAGTGTTTGGGGATTTTTAAAGTTTCCGGTAAAGATATGTATGTATACAGTCATAGCAGTTGACCGCTAAAAAGGATGGGCAATGTTTAGCTAGTTTTCCAAGAGACATTTTGTTTTACCTGCAGCTTCCATTATGCCTGGATTCCTCCAACTTTGAAATGCTGGAGGCTGGACTGAAATGCACTCAGGGAAAATGTATTGTAAATAGCATCAGTCTCAAAGAAGGAGAAAAAGACTTCATTTCCAAAGCCAAGAAGATCAAGCGATATGGTGCTGCAGTCATCGTCATGGCATTTGACGAAGTTGGACAGGTAACAACACCTTGATATATAATGCAAAGTTTAGTGCGTTGTGAGATTGTTAACAAAGGCACATGTTGGTATTGATGCCTCAGTGCCTTTCCTAAAAGTTTTCATTATATGCACTTCATGATGGGAGGGTTTTAGAAATGTTGAGTTAATTTCTAGTCTAACAATGCATGCCAAATAGGAGAATATGGATCAATGAATAATGAATGAACTGAAGTTCTGAAGAAACTTGTGAGCTTCAATATTTAGACTGTTTTTAAGCACATCTCCTGGTGTCTGAGGGAAAGCTCAGAGAAAACGAATATGGTCCTGCGAAGAGAGCTAATGCAAGAACCCTGTAGGAAATAAAAACCCATCCTTCATTGACAGCTGGTGTCATAATATTTTAGTTTTATTATAACAGTAACTGTAGAACATGAATTTTGAAGTGATTGGATATATTCCATTTCGTGATGTGTTTATGCATGTGTGTATCTGACTATTTATACTGTGCCTTTTATGAACCTTACAAGCACGTTAAAATATGACTTTCTAGCAGTTATAGAAAGCTGCGATTTAATACGAGTTGAAAATGTTTCTTGAGCTGTTTCTTTGGGAATAGTACATATTTTCAGAGGAAGGTTGTTCCAGAAGGCTGGTCCAATACATGAGAAAGCAGTGTGAACTGTCTTGTGTTAGTCTTTTCCTGTCATTGTGCTGGGATGTGACATTATGGAATGTGGATTCAGTTGTGGCTGTTATGTAACATAATGACTTAGTGTAACGTAATAGTAAGTGCAGCTGTAGAAAAGCCAGTGTTACTTTTTGCTTCTCTTTTTCAGGCAACTGGTGCCCAACGAAAGGTCGAGATCTGTGCTCGATCTTATCACATTCTGGTAGACAAGGTCGGCTTTGATCCAAGGGATGTAATCTTTGATCCTAACATCTTGACAATAGCAACTGGCATGGAAGAGCACAATGATTATGGCATTGCTTACATTGAAGCCGTAAAACTGATTAAAGTTTGTACATGTGCATACTTTCTCTGTTATTTTCTTTGTTGATCTGTTGATCATTTTTTTAGAGGATTTACTTTACAGTTATTGATAGCTGTATTGCATTATGTGGATAACTATTTGACTTATTTAATTGCTTTTAATCTCCTAATCCAGGTTTTTATGATCACTGACTACATAAATACTAAGTTTTGTTCTGACATCCAGACTTGCTTGGCTTTTAGTCCCAGTCTCTTTTGTATTCCGCATTTTAACTTGGCAGGCACTGCAATAAGCATTGTAGTTGGTGTTAGTGAGTATTGCTAGTTAATTTTCTATAGCTTTACTCAGTGTTTCCTGATTGCTGTTTTAGGAAACACTTCCTGGATGTCGTGTCAGTGGTGGTGTCTCCAATTTCTCCTTTTCCTTTCGTGGAAAGGAGCGTGTGCGTGAAGCAATGCACAGCGTCTTTCTCTATCATGCAATTAAGGTATGTTTAGGCAACTTTTTACTTTCTGTACTTGCATCGAGCTTTAGGTACTAACTTATGCAATTGCCATCTTGTGGGATACTCCACATCAGTAGCCAAAAAGGTGCTATATAAATTTTTGTGTGTATGCTATTATCAGTTGATGAATTCCTGTCTGTATTCATTGACTTTTCTGTTGTAGTCTATTTTATCCTATTCTTCTTATCCTGTATAATCAGTTTACTTTTTTAAGTAACTATATGGCTTTGGAACCATGGCATTATTTGTTACAGCACTCACTCTAAGCTATTTTATTACTTAATAGAAGAAAATGTTGAAATGTGGTCATATTATTTGGAGCTGGATATTTGCATTTATTGCTGATTGACAGCTTACCTACACCAGAGCCCTCTTAATATTCTTAGTTAGAAGGATCTAATTTGCCACATTATTTAGCTCATTTGCATATTTACCAGCAGGCAGCAGATACTGCGAGTAAGCTTAAATTGTCGTGCTATGAAATATTTTAAGTATGTTATTAAACTTGTGAGTAGTGCTTTGTATTGGTTCTTACCTGCCGCTGTTCTTTTAGGCTGGAATGGATATGGGCATCGTCAATGCAGGTAACTTACCTGTCTACAGCAGTATTGAACCACAGTTGCTGCAGCTGTGTGAGAATCTACTGTGGAACAAAGATCCAGAGGGCACTGAAAAACTACTTATATATGCACAGGTAAGAAGCATGCTTATATGCGCTTAGCACCACCATCTTTTGATCAATCACCACATGCTTATCTGCGCTTAGCACCACCGTCTTTTGATCAATCACCACATGTTTATCTCTTTTTGGTCTGATTATATGCCGGTTAATGTGTAACCTTGCTGGCATTTGCACCAACAACTCCCGGGTTGGCCAGGTCGAATCCACTTGGAAGTTTGAAACTATACTCTTCATTCGTGGCAGTGACCAGGTTCCGGTCGGGGTACACAGCCTTTGTGGGTGGTGGTGCAGATGATGGGAGTGCAGGGATTATATGAGAACTGTGCCACCTGTTCTGGCCTTGTCAAACAGTTTGGTGATGGGGTCCACTTTGGCCACAATCTGCGCCAGCAGAGAAAACTCTGGGTGAATTCAAACCCCATTTTACATCTACTGGCTTAAATCTTTAAAACTGAGTAACTTGCTTGTTAAGTTTATTGATGCTGCTCATAACTTGATTGTTGTTTTTGGTTGTGGTAAGTCTCTGAATGACTATTTAATAGAATTAGGTATTATATCTTCACAGATACCTCTGCATTGGTCTCCAGTTGCCTTGATTACTGTAACTGGTGTCTTACTGGTATCACAAAATCAAATATGCATGTAACTCCAAAAAGTTCAAAACTCTTTAAGTAGGGTTGTAAGTAACATGTCACGATATGGGCACATAACCCCTTTGCTTAAATCTTTGCACTGGCTTCTTGTTTAGCAAAGGGTTAGTTCTAAATTGGGACTTGTAGTCTATAAAGCACTGACCTCTGACCATCAACAATACATAACACAAGTTTTCTTCAGACTTATTGTTATTCGACCAGGTCATCTGATAGCCTTTCGACCAGGTCGTCTGCTAGCCTTTCTCTGGGGATACCTGAGACTAGAACTGTTCTTGCTAAACAGACCTTTTTCTGTTGCTGGACCTAGATTTGGAAATATTTGCCTGTATCTTTTTATTCTGCTCCATTCTTGTGTCATTTTACTCTCAACTTAAGGCTTACCTTTTTCAAATGGCTTATCCACCATAGACTGGTTCCTTGTCTTAGTGGATCGATCTTCTGGGTCTTGACCAGCTTGTTGTTTGGTTTTGGCATGCTATCAGTTGATGCCTTGTGTATTAGACACCACAGTGATAAAGTTATTAATTAACTAACTAGCTCACCACTGAGGTTACTTAATAGAATACTTTTAGTGTTTCCATGTAGTAGGATAATTACTTAAGCTAGTAAATTTTAGTACATTTACTGTATGTTGTGTTACCATTAACCTTTATTTCGTGCTGCTGAGCAGTTGTAATGTAGTGCAACACAGTGACTATACAATACAGCAGTTGAGCTGCTGAACAGTTGTAATGTATTGCAACTGCTCAGCAACTCAACTGCTGTATTGCATAGTCATTGTGTTGCAGGCTGTCAGAACGATACAAAAGGTGCAAATTAAGATCAGCTGAAAATTTATAAATTGGATTGCTTGAAACGCAGTGGTACAGATATGAAGTAGTTGTGTATTTCTTTTCTTTCCAGGAAATGGGAAGTTCTGAGAAAAAGGTTTCAGCTGATGACGAATGGAGACATTTGCCTGTGGAAGAACGTCTGGAGTATGCACTTGTTAGGGTAATTTATTAATGGAGTTTTATTCATCTTATCAGGAGGGATCAGCATTTGAGCATTTCATATGCATTTTAGTTGATCAGATGACACTATTTCTTTGTAAAATGGTTACTTTTATTCCTTTAACAGTCACAAAAGAATAAATCTCTGACCTCAGGTAGATCAGTAATTTCCAAGCCCTTGTATGAAAAAGAATAATTTTGTACTCACAGTAACAACACCAGATTTTATAAGTTTATAAAAAGTTTCAATTTTCCCCAAATGCCTCCCCTTAGGGAAGGGTAGCTTTTTTGTTTGTGAGCCTGTAAGAAATTTGTGTGTGACAATCTATCAACTGTTAGTACTAAGAGTTGTAGGGATGTGTGCTGTATCTAATAGTGACAGAATTTTAATAATATTTAAAAAATTGAGATTTGAATGTTTTAGAAACTTAAGATTTTTAGTCCTTTTAAAGCTTAGAGACTTATCTTGAGGATTCCAGTTTATGACTACTATGATGCCTCCTGCTGACTCATAGGTGCATGATACCCATTTGCAGCAGCCTTGAAGGCATCTTTTAAGTGATTGTACACAGTAACTGACATGCAGTTATGCAAGATATGTTGCCCTCTCCTCCTGGCTCGGCAGGCAATTCGTTGTCTTGACTATTTTCTCATGGCCATTTCATTTGAATTATCCTCATTCTCAAGGCATAAGTCAACTGCCTTCTGAATTTCATCACCTTTCTACGTGTGCCTCAAAATTTCTTGTGATTTAAATCCCAGATATTAAAATTTTTAACTTTGGTTGGCTTATAATTGATGATTGCATATCAATAGATACTGAATTAAATGCAATTACTTGTCGTGTATGGGGAATCCTGAGAGTGACTAGTTTAGAGCATTACATCATATAGATGATGTCTGATTGAAGTGAAATTGTGAACTGATCTCCACTTTGGTACAGCTTTGTTGTGAACAGCTATTGATGGTAAAGCATGCTTTACTACAATATGGCTGTTAAAACTGTTAAAGATGATATGAACATGGCTGTTGGCATTCTTATCATATACCAAGTTTGCATAAAATTAAGCCAAGACAGACTTTCTCAACCCGTGAGAATCTACTGGTGTTACCAGTTAAGTATTGAATAACCTGTACAAATATTGTGGCAAATTGGAATATCACTGGCATAATTTAAACTTTGCTTGTAATGTAAATTTGTAACTACCAGTAGACATTTACATAGTGCCTTGTGAATACCAGAGTGATGTTGGGCTTCATTAAGAATGACAAGTTCATCCACACATGAATGATGCTCAGACAGCTGGCAAAGTTTCTGTTGGCAGCTTCTCTGACACACGTAGAATCCAGCCAACAGATTCTCATCCTGCGTGACAGTTGACAGCTTAATCAGAGTACCTGGGCTGTACTGCACTGATGATGATGACGACAGTAATCAAATGAAGCATTTGCACCACACGGTTACACTCACTGATTGGCTCTTAATGATAGAACATGCTACATGTACTGCCAAGTCAAGTCTTTGCATAATGGCATTCATAAGCAGCTGAATGCCACTGTGAAGGCCTTAGCTTACTGCTCTGTCATGGAAATCAGTGAACTCCTGGTCACAGATGGCAAGTAAATAAAGGCTCAATGTCAGAATCATCTGAATAGGCCACCCCTTTTACTGTGCAAAATTAAAATGGCTGCCAAGTTTCAACTACAGAAAACACCCGGACACCATTCAAAGCCACACAAAGTCCCAGAATGACCTGAAAAACAACGTCATTATGCGCAGTTTGGCACATAATGTATCTGAATATGCAAGAATTATACAAAGTGAACTATGCACAAGACAAACATATATATGTCCAGATTGAACGATGTGCAAGACTGCAACCAGCATAGTCTTAGCCTCACTTGAAAGCAGTATATTTAAGACCATTGACTAACTCATTGGTTGATGCCATTGAGCAATGGTGCTATATAAATATACAACAATGAAAAAATCACATATGCAAGAATTGCAAGATCTGCTGCCAATGTCTGAAATTGACTGACATGTTTTTGCCAATCATCGTTATTTCTTCTGCTGTTGTTTGGTCAATGAAAATCACCATGTAACAAAAACTGAATGTTTGTTTGAGATCTTTTCTAAGTAGTACTTATCTGACCATTTCTGTTTAGGGAATTGATAAGTATGTTGTTGAAGACACAGAAGAAGCAAGGTCCAGTACAGAAAAATATCCACGCCCTCTGCACATCATTGAGGGACCATTGATGAAGGTATATGTTGAATTACAGTGGATTGCTCAGCCAATCTGTTCTATATGTTCTAATCTTAAAAGTTCTAGAATGGGGTTGGTGACTGAAGCTCATTAAATCGTCACAGCTATGGATAACCTTGTTGGTAAAATTTTATAAGTTTGTGAAAACACATCCCAACTTTGACTAGGTATGTGAATGGAGACTTCAAATGGTATGAAACTGGCAGTGGTCGTGAAGGATCTTACCTGATGAAATCATTGAAAATCAAGACAGCTATTGTGGTTGCTATGGACAAATTTGTGCTTACTGATACTTGCATTCGCAGTTGGGTAAATTACAAGAAACACCATAATCTGTTCAAATTCAGTAGATATCTGTGAAGAAAATGTAGATTGTCTGGAAAAGGTTGTCACTTGAATATTCCACTTAGGTTATTGAGTACTTGAATATGCCAATGACGGTTGGTTCATGAGTTAATAACATGTTTCTTGCAATTTTCTTCCAGGGAATGAGTGTAGTTGGAGATCTGTTCGGTTCTGGAAAAATGTTCCTTCCACAAGTGATCAAGTCTGCTCGTGTTATGAAAAAAGCTGTTGGATACCTAATTCCATTCATGGAAAAGGAAAGAGAGAAAAATCTTAAACTTAAACTGAGTGCAGTTGAAGACTTGGTAAGCATCAGTTGCAAGTAACAGTAGTAAGAAGATGCATCTTTGAAAGAAACCAGATAGGTTGTACTTATTCTGCAGCCAGTGCTAAACCAAAATTGTAATGCATTAGATTTTGTTCCTGAGTTAGTTTCATTGGACCCTCCCTCCCACTGTCTGCATTTGTTCGCATTAGACATTACCCCATCCCCTTTTTCGGACATCCGCGCTCTAACTGAGCACTAAGGCCTTTAGATTAGGCTTCCCTGTAGATCTTGCAGGGCTAACCGAGCTATGTGGCCGGGTAGCGATGCTGCCACTTCCAGCAGTGGGACTCTGATGATTTGGATCCAACACAGTATGGACCGCTGCCTGACAGACATTGGTGTTTAAGGCACAGGCTGTACTGAATTAACAGTATGTACCAAATTTAGGTTTGGACATGCGCTTTGGGCTTAACCCCCTTCGTTGACCTTTATGGACGTCCTTAATAGGTTATCCCTTTGTACAACTGCCAACTAGCATACATATGATTTAGGTTGATTTCTTCTAATGCACGTCTATTAGGCTACAAAAGGCTGCATGGTCGATTCCTGAAGCATCTTGAAAATGCCTCCTTTATCTATATTCTGACATGCTGTAACAGAAGCAACATAAATTTTGTGTTAGATTTAGGGTTTGGCATAAAATTGATTCAAATAAACTAAACCATGATATCTAGGAATCTCTGTTATGGTTATCTCTGGCACAAACAGCTAATAAACTGGCTCTGCAGTTCCAGGCTACTTTAACTGAGCTTCTCGGTAGGCAAATTCTTCCTGAATCGATTCATTCTGCTCAGTTGCTTGTGTCATTTCAGTTGCCATTTAAGACTTACCTTTTTCAGTTGGCTTATACCCCGTAGGCTGCGACTCTGATTGACCTGATTGCGGCTTGATGTTGGTGCACCATTGGTTGATACCTTGTGTATTAGACACTGGTGCTATGGAAGTTTCTAGTTACAATAATTATAGTTACAACATTGGTTGTTACCAAGTTCCAAAATAAAATTTTCTTACCTTTCTGCGCACTGTTTCTTTGATACTTTTTAAATATTTGATTGCATTATTTTACAACAGAACAGTGCATATGTTGGTACAATTGTGATAGCAACCGTTAAAGGAGATGTGCATGACATTGGAAAGAACATTGTTGGAGTGGTACTCGGATGCAACAACTACAGGTTTGCAGCTGTTTAGAAATACCTTTACTCCATTCAGTTCTGACATTTTACACCTGTCAGTAATACTGATAGTAGATGTAGTAATATAATGGTGCATTCTTTGAGGTTGAAGAATAAATTGGCTGAAGTACCTTTTTGTATGGGCTATATGGTTCAACAGTGAATTATCAGTTTTGATGTCAGACGTCATTGTCAAATGGTTGAGCATCGGAAATCAAACATGCAAAATGAATTCATCTGGGCTATAGAATCTTGAATATGTATGTGTGTATGTATCAGAACTTTTATAGAGCACATTTTAGGAGCCCCTCAAAAGCACTGGGAGCATGGCTGTCCATGGGATTTAACTAAATGAGTGTTCGTTAAGCGAAGAGAATGTTGCCTGAGAGAGTTTGTAGGAAGGTTATGAAGGTTCGTGGGAAGACTGTTCCAAAGAGAAGGGCCGACGCAAGACAGCACATGTTGTTGTATAGATGTGTAGCAGCAAGGGGTTTATAAATCTCAACGAGAAGCCGAGCGAGGTGATTGTTGACCAGACTGGGCACCAAAAGTGACGAATATCTTCCTACGTGGATGATTTTGTTTATGATAAGTTTAATTGTTGCACTGGACAACACAAGTCTTCATTTTGTTTTTTCACTTTGTTAAAAGTGCAATAACGACAATCAGTTTAGCATCATTAGTAGTGAGTTACTTCTAGTGTGCTTTAGAATGTCATTTATAAGCACAGCACAAGTGCTAAGAGTTAAATAAAATAAGAGAGTTTCTATCACCTTCCGTTTCCATCCGTTACATTTCCATCACTTACTGCTCTTGGTTAACTGTGGGAGTCGTGCATGTTGCAGTCATTCTTAATTTGTTACTACAGCAGGCTTATTAGTTGTATGGATCTGTCATGTTGGTAGGTCCCTGGTCCCTACCTGTAAGATGTAGCATATAAGTTGCACCTATAGGGTACATCACAATACAGGATGTTTTTCTTACTCTACTGGTTTGCTATCAAAATGATGCAATTAGACTGCCTTATGTTTATACCAAATTGTTTAGAATGGTGGCAGTGGGACAATGCTTAGTCTAGTGGCTGCTCCAGAGCTGATCAGATAAACGGTAGTAGTTGCATTATTGTCATGAATCAGTTGCACTGATGTTAGAGTGATAAATTAATAGCGTTGTTATTATGATGATGCTGTAGTGATTGTTTAGTGGTGAATAGTGATGAATCTGATGTAAGTAATAAATGACAGAATGTCATATACTGAAAACTTTCAGGGTTGTCGATTTGGGTGTTATGACACCATGTCAGAAGATTATTGACACTGCTGTCAATGAGAAAGCTGGTAAGATTGTTACGATTGTTTGTGTTTGTGTTTGGGTGGCAGAATGCTTAACTGATTTTGTAATGCACTGGTATTTTAAACTGTAGCCAGACACAGGAAGACAGTTTACATGTGGATGCTTTGGGCCTGTTTTGGCTATGTGTAGCCCATAGTTTAGAGCATGCGCACATTGCAGAGTCTACACACAAGTATAAAAGGTAAAGGCAACGTATTTGTTTACCATACTGACCTATGTATGAACTCCTCAGAATCTAGCATAATCACAGAGTTTGAATGATACTTCTGCTAAAGGGCAAAGACTACCATTGCAGTTCAAGAACAATGTAGTCTAATGACTTGCAATGACAATCATATACCAACCATTGACGGTGGATGAAAGGTTGAGCTGGCCATCCATCCAAGCACTAACTTGGCTTGATATTGCTTAAATTTACTGTACTGGCTAGCATGGTATCCACAGCACCAAGCCACCACCCAAGTGAATCATATGTGTTGCAAGTAGGAGCAGGTTCGAGGTAAATTTGCAGCTCTATTACTCTTGAATTGGTGCTGTAAACATTTGCAGTTACTATTACTGCTCTATCCTCAGATGTATGTTGATACTAACTGTGCATGTTTGACAGGTAAACTATGGGATAAAAACTAAAACATAAAACTAAGAGTTGCAGTTGTAATTTACCCACCATAGCCTAGCTTCTGGTTTCTCTTATCTACTTAAATATGGATTGGGTTCCCCAACAGATTATGATCTTTGATTATGATTTCACTTGAAGTGACCATCAATTGATCTCTTGGGCATTATGATACTGGCACTATAGAAGTCATTAGAACAGAATGGAGTAGCAGTCTTCAGAGAGCAACTGTCTGCAAAACCAAAGCCACATTTTACTGTATAAATCTTTCTAAACTCTTTCAGTATGCTTGATGCTTATTTTGTCAATAGTCTTTTCTCTCTGTCCACAAATAATGTGAATTTTACCAAACTGGTAGTTTTCGCCTTGGGTGCCGTTGATTGTTGCCTTTGCATTAGATCCTGGCATTATGGGACTCGTTAATTAGACCTGAGGTTATATTGGATGACAGAATTGTGACATGCATGGATGATTTTGTGCTTTATGCTTCACCAGATTTTATTGGTCTTTCTGGACTAATCACGCCTTCCTTGGATGAAATGATCCATGTTGCCAAAGAAATGGAACGAAATCAAATGAATCTACCACTGCTGATTGGCGGTGCTACAACTTCAAAGTAAGCTTCCATTTTAAAGACTTGAAAGTATTTTCTAAATTAACAAGGCATCAATCGAGAGTCGCTTCAAGTGAAATCGTAATCAAAATCATAATCCTTTGGAGAAGCCTTCAACAGCAATAGGAAGCATAGCTAATGGACAGCAACAGGGAAATTTGCCTAACTAGCATGCAGATGTTCTGCCTGGAAGAGGCAACTATATATGATAAATGAACCTTTTAATATTTGTGTTTTTTATTCAGGACGCACACTGCTGTTAAGATTGCTCCACGGTACAGTGGTCCAACAGTCCACGTTCTTGATGCTTCAAAGAGTGTTGTTGTGGTTAGCATTGTTACTTTGTTTTTACTTAGTATAATTACTGATGGTAAACCTGTTCTTGGTCTTATATTCTCTGGTTTGTGTCAACTGTTAATATATTGTAACATGGAGCATTTAATTTATATATATTGTAGCCTTGTGTGCCAGTTCCGATTGAAGTCTGTTTAAGCTAGACTTCAACCCCACCCAAAATGAGCAATTTTATATGAACAATTTTATAATTCAAATATTGATCTGAGTTTAACAGAATTATATTTTCTGCATGTTCTGCTCTAAGGGAAGCCATGAATCCAATGTGTTTTATACCTTGTCCTTCACATCTGTGTAGTCAATTCCAACTCCTTGTCCATCTTCCAGTCTACCAAGATATTGGTAGTTCTTGGTCTTTCTTGTGCCTGCCCTGGTCAGTTCATCTGCAACAGACCCTGTATTTCCTTTTTTATTTCATGTTCTGTCCCACTGATTTTCGTTAATTTTCTCTGTATTCTGATATACTCTAGCCTTTTGAATTATATGATCTGTATTTGGAAATTGCTGTCATAATTCAATAATCAAACATTACATGTATAAAAAACAACCCCATTTGCTATCGTGAATCCAACAAGTTTATCTTCCCTCACCAATAGAGCTAGAAGAGGATAAGGTTGGTGGCTTCTGAGTTCAAGGGTGTATTAGTAACCCACAGTTAGTGGGTCAGAGTACAGTTTTGGGGAGCTTTTGTCTTAAAACATATATGATGTCACCTTGAGTCTGTGGAAGGACTTTACCTGGTGGAAGTGGTCTGAATTGTTCTGCCTTGGCACTAACCTTACTCAAGTATTTGCCAGGGATATTTGAAAGCATCAGTTAAGCCTAAAAATGTTGTTAAACTTTTGATAGTCTGGATTTTGGTAATGTATATAGGGCTGTTAAATTTGATTTTATCCTTTAGTGTGGAAGTCTTTTGGATCAGAAGAAAAAGGAAGATTTCATGGAAGAAATAGTGGAAGAGTATCAGGAAATTCGAGAAGAGCATTATGATTCTCTCAAGGTTCTTGTCTTCTGATGCTGATATTCCAGTGGTTTATGCTTAAACTCAGCAATTTTATAGATGTGCAGGAGTTTTGAAATTTTAACACTGTATTTTTACTCTAAAAATGTTTAGTAATGTGTGTGACTGTTGAAATTTGAACATTATTTGACTGTAATAATAAACAACCTTGTTTACACATTTAGCTAGTAGGCAGTGTTGAGGTGCTTGTAAACATGATGACCGTGGGAGCTTAGAGAATTTTTTTATAAATATTAAGAAATATAAATATTAAGAAATGGCATTTTTAGAAACGCAGTGCTGGTCATGTTTTTTAGGATCGTATCTATGTTCCAATTGAAGTTGCTCGAGAGCATCGGCTGAAGATTGACTGGACAGTTGATCCTCCACCAGGTATGACAATGAAGTGAAAGAATTTGAACAACATTCAGTAGTTACCAGTTTTTGATTTTCAGACTGATGACAAGAGTGTTAATTTTATTTTTATGATGGCAGGATTTAAAAATGTTTAAAAATTTTTTTGTAAAACATCCACATTTCAACATATTGCCCCCGTCTTGCAATCAATGTGGAGAGCCAAGCAGAGTCTAATTAAAAATTCTGTCTTTTCTGATTACAGAATGTTACATTTTTGGGGCATCCTTTGCTCCTGTCTTGCTCACTCTTCTCAGTCATTGCACACACTTGCTATACAATGAACTAGAACACTATTGGGCTCTTGTGCTTTGTCAGATGCTGGTCCAAGATTCTGTTCCTACCTGCTAAAACAGTTTTCACATGCTTTTGATGTCTGAAGCAGAATAGAATAGATTAGGTTATAGAATACTGATTTAAATGCAGTTTCTGTTGAAATTAGAGTATTTTAATTTATTATATTCTACTTTGTTTGCAGTTGCACCGGCGTTTCTTGGAAGACGAGTTTTTGATGACTATGACATTGGTCAACTCATTCCTTACATTGACTGGAAACCATTTTTTGACACTTGGCAGCTCAGAGGCAAATACCCAAATCGAGGTTATCCAAACATCTTTAAAGATGCCACAGTGGGTGAGAAAATTAAAATACCTTAAACTTTATGCTGTTACAAAGCAGGTGTTTGCTTTAAAAAATGTTGCTATTGGTTTTTGAAGATTTTCACTTTGGAGAATGCAAGAAATTGTAGTGTTCTGTTTAGACTGATTTTAAAGTATTTGACTTGACAGAATAAGGGACTTTGGTGATCTACGTTTCAGTGCAATTTTTAGTTTTCATCTAATTGTTACTGCACTTTTGAGTTTCTTATTAAGTTATCATTGATGCTTTTATAATGAGTAAACGTCAACTGAACTTTTTTTAGGCTTAAATGAAATTCTGTTTTTGTGACAATTCATTTAAAAGTAGCAGTTTATGATGTTCACTAGAATTCTTTAAGCCCACTGTATATGTCTGGA
This sequence comes from Norana najaformis, assembly GCA_964023275.1. Classification (NCBI taxonomy): domain Eukaryota; kingdom Metazoa; phylum Annelida; class Clitellata; order Crassiclitellata; family Hormogastridae; genus Norana; species Norana najaformis. Next base: position 25,765,843 of record OZ029917.1, read on the forward strand.
TGCTGTTTGATTTCAGGAGTGGAAGCAAAGAAGTTGTTTGATGAAGCACAGGTGATGTTGTCAAGGATCGTTCATGATCACTCGCTGCAGTGTCGAGGGGTTATAGGTTTTTGGAAGGCAAATGGCGTAGGGGATGACATTCACGTCTATGATGAATCAGTTGAACACATTGCTACATTCTTTGGAATCAGACAACAGGTATATGAAATAATTCAGCTTAATTGCTACAGAAAGTTTAGTATCACTGAAGTATTGAATCTGATCAACCCATAATGCTGATGTGGAAACTTGCTGGTGACTGAGTCGTTCTCCATTTTATCATATTCAGAAGAATTGGGTTTTTATTTATTTTCTGTTGGTTCTGGCTGTTTGTAGGCTAATTTTTGGAATGTACTTCAAGACCTTATTGCATTAGTATTGTTATACTAGTATTAGTCAAGCCACTGTAATAGCTTGCAAGGCACTGATTGTTGATGATCACAAAAAGTTCTTGCAGTTCATTTCAGACTTGAGTCAGTCTGTTTGAAATCCAGAAGGTCAATCTATGGAGGCAAGGAAATAGCCTGCAGAGGAAAGGGTTATGGAAAGGCCTAGCTTTTAGGGCAAGCAATCGTAAAGCTTGCCAAACGGTAACCATTCTCAATACTGAATTATGTTAAATTCAGACTGCAACCAGCAGCTAGCCTGAAAATTGAATATTAAATTTTATTGGCATTTGTGACTCAGTCTGTTGTTTGTTTTGTATGTTAAAGGCCGAGAAAGATTCCAGTTCCAGTGAACCATACTACTGTTTGTCTGACTTTGTAGCCCCAAAGGATTCTGGGATGGTGGATCACATCGGATTGTTTGCTGTTAGCTGCTTTGGAGTCAGCGAACTTTGCAAAAAGTAAACAGTAAAATTAATGTTGAATGCATGGTTTGCTGGCTGGAAAAATGGAATTATAAATTGTCCAAACAGGTGAAGGGCTATCTGAAGTAGTTGATAGCTAGCTGGCTATCTGAAGTAGTTGTTAGCTAGCTGGCTATGAAGTAGTTTTTAGCTAGCTGGCTCACATTTGCTCAATCACTTCTTCAGTCAATCAAATGCATTCACTCATTTGTTTTGGCTACTTGATTCCTGGTTGCTGAACAACTTATTCAGGCTGTTCATTCAGTAACTATGTATGCCAAGTGTGTATGTATGTATATATCTGAACACTTATGTAGCATTATCAGGATGTCAGAAAGGCATTTTTGTGTATGTGTGTGTATGTATGTATGGTTGTATATGTATATATAGGTATATATATAGGTATATCTGTATATGTGTGTATTCCTAAACTTGTTTACATGACTTTTAAACTATTTTTAACAGATTTGAGAGTTATGATGACTACAATGTGATTATGGTTAAAGCGCTGGCTGATCGACTTGCTGAGGTAGGTCTAATTTGTAATTGGTATAATCATCCATCTCCCTCATGAATGCAAGAGCATTAATAGTCTAGACTGACAGGCATCAGTTGAAGCCCATTGGACTTTTAATAACATGGCTTGATCTACAGTTGTTGTACACTTGTACAGTTATTAAATGTAGCATACACTTTTACTCTTGGCGCTAAGTATTGTTTTCCTGTTAGTGTTGTTATATTAAACTGAATTTGTAGTGATATTTGAGGCTGTGAGATGACCCAGGGCCAATTGTTTGAACAAATGTTGCTTTGCTGAGTTGGCAACTGACTAACTGTATCTCAGATTCACATTTCTGGGTGAGTTTGCACACATGATAAATTTTGATAATAAAAATAATGGTTATGACTGTAGATGGCTTGCATAGTGGTGAAGAGTCTCTTGTTTTTCTTTTTACATATAGCGTACTTGTATGATTGTATTCAGGCTTTTGCAGAAGAGCTTCACGCTAGGGTCAGGCGAGAGTTCTGGGGCTACAGCGATTATGAAAAGCTATCAACAGCAGACATGCATAAGATTAAATACCAGGTTAGCATTTTAAAGCAAATGATGCTGTAGGCATTTAAATTTGACTGTTTTACATGTCATTTCTAATACGTCAACAACAGTAGGCTAGTTGCTCCCAGACTTTCCAGGTAACAATCTCTGCAAACTAATCACACCTTAAAATATGAAGTCAACTGGTCGTGATTTTAAGATTGCCAGACGAATTTCAACGCCATATTGCCACACTACAGTTAGCTTTGTAATCAATTTAAAATGATCACCTGAAAAACCATGAGCACAAGTTCTTCATTTAACTTGGTGGCACTATTCATCGGCGTCATCCGTCCAGGGACTATGAATAAACACCACCTGTCAGCTGTTGATGGGAATTTTTTAGTTTGGTCTGTGAGAAACATTCTCCAGCTACGTTGAGCATCATTTACTTGCGGATGAACTTGTTCTTTTAGGACTCCAACATCAGTTAGACTTGAAAAAAGTAATTTGTGTGAGGTTCTTAAAAGGCATAACAGAAATACCCATGTATGTGCTGGCATACTACGTTATAATCAGTAATGTCAGCTTTGTGAATCCCTATTTACTTTCATTTTAATTCATAGGGAATTCGTCCAGCGCCGGGCTATCCCAGCCAACCTGATCATCTGGAAAAGCAAACGATGTGGAAGTTGTTGGCAGCAGATGACGTTGGAATCAATCTCACGGAATCATTGGCCATGACGCCAGCATCCTCTGTATCTGGTCTCTACTTTGCTCACCCAAAATCTACTTATTTTGCTACAGGAAAAATTGCCAAAGACCAGGTAATGAGATTGATTTCACATAAAGTTCTCTTGTTTGCCCCATTCTACAAAGGAAGACTAGCAGTACACCATCAACCTGTTATAATGATGAACTTGGGGACCGTATGAGCTGCCACATTATATCAGTTACCATGCTATAAATGTAACAGAATTCTTTATAGTTGTATGTTAACTGTATACTTGCGAGTTTTGAGGACGTGAAATTGCACGTGGTCATCTTCCAGTGCAGTAAAATTTTGTACTACCAGTGGTGTAGCTCAGGTCTAATACACCCAGAGACAAGACCCAAAATCTGCACCCCATGTCCAAAGCCTAAGCTACATTTTGAAAATTAAAAGCATCTAATTACCAGTTTGCTTCTTCTGTTTGCAACCCCTCAGCCCTGCATCATGGAACAACTGTTTCTCTCTGCACCCCTTTGTTATGCCTCTGTGTACAACAGCTGAATTATGTGGCTAAATGTTTCTTAATTGATTAATATAAAAGAATGTGTTGAAGTGTTCACTTGGAGATTTTGATGAGGAGAAATTGCACATGGTTGTTCTGAACAATGACATCATCAGACAACGGCCAAGTTATGTGGCCAAATATTGCTTTGATTGGTTAACATAATGTGGCATGCGTTGCAAATTTTTATATTAAAAATTTAATCATACTTGGCTGCTTGGTTTAGCTATATATAACCCAGACAGCAGGTTACATTTTGATAGATAGACAGCCTACAAACAGCCCTTTACCATCGCGTTATCTTGCTTGCCTTTTCACCTCATAAGGTTTTTGTTTTGTAGGTTGAAGATTATACAAAGCGCAAAGGTCAAGACTTTGAAACAACTGAAAAGTGGCTATTACCAGTTCTGGCTTATGAGACCAATTGACTGTAGTATCTGCCATTCTTAAAAATACTGGCTATTTGGTGAAACTGTCTCACAGATTTTATAATCATATCATAGTTGTTACAGTATTTTATCTGCAAAATCAGTAGACTACTTCTTGTTGAGAATTCTCCAAGACACAGACTGAATGTTTTAATTGATGTTAACTACAGAAAATGCCTACTGCACCATACTGTTTGTTTCCAAACTCTCATAAAATGTTGAAAGAGATTTTATATGCAATAGTTTTTATGGAATTTTATCTGCATGATAGGTGGACCACTTAAGTACACCCACCAAATGGGTGCTTTACTGCAAATAAGATTGTTGTAATTCTCCTTAGCTTTCATTATGCTTTTTATTCGTTATGATGCAGATAAAACTGCCATTGCACAGCATAGATAGAGATTGAACAGAAAATGAGAATGCTTCAACTGCATTTGAAGTTAGTGGATGAGATTATTATAACTCTGCCATTATTTTTGTCAATGTTGACTTACCTGAAGCTGATCTGGCACGATGTCTTTGTCACCAAAATTCTGTAAAATGTTACCTTAGTTTTAAAACAATACTTCAATTTCATATATTATGGTAATATTTAAGGTATGACCTTTCTCATGGACATTTATTGGCTGTGAATGTGGGCATAGCCAGCCATGCAGTCTCCTCTTTCCTGAGAGCAGCTGATGTGTGTAGATGAACGTGCAAGAGACATGAAGTAAATGATGAGTTGGTCCTATCATGAAATATTTTGGTTTTACAGACTAGTTGAACAAGTGACATTTTGTATTAGATTAGTGACATTTTACCTTGGATTTTACCACTAGTATATATCTGTGTGTAGCCAAATATCAGAATCAGGGTGTATTTTAAATGCTAAACTTAGCAAGATCTGCCGATGTTATATGTTTATAAGAGGGGTAGTTGAGTATTATAGTGTTAAAGCAGTTTTAGTGTTTCCTGTTGTTCCTGTTATGTGTCATACAGAATAATTTTTGTAAGTGCTCATACTGAATATTTTGGTTGTTATATTGAAACAATTTTACTATATAAATGAGCATGTGATTGATATACTGTATGTACATGAATAAATTAAGAAACTTCACAGTTAAAATTTGCTTTAGTGATAGAGCATTAGACGTGACAAATGTTAAATAGCAAAACCTTAGTGTGGGTTTAAATAGTAGTGTTGGCATTTAAATTTGGCTGTTTCGCATGTCACTTCAAACATGTCAGCACCAGGAAGCACTAGATTTAGAGAGGGTATAATATCCATTTCTTATTGAAAATAAGTTTTGATAAACAGTAAAGAAGGTAGTTAGAAAGAAGTTTTATTTTCCTGCACATAAGCCAGTGCCTAAAATAACTTACCGTTTGCAGCTCATGCCAGTACCAAATTTTGCTTTGTGACATAGTCATGCAAAAGACTTGCCCACGGTTGTCAGGGTCATCCACTAAGGAAGTCCTCAAAGGGGAGGGATCATCCACAAGCAGACAAAGGAAGTGAATTATGCCCATTGCATATGTCTGCATCTAAACCCAACACAGCAGTCAGTTTTGTACTGTGTTGACTCATCATTAGTGAATTTTGCTGGAGGGAGGGGTCTAAAGTAGGTAATATTTGCAGATGCCCTTTATAGACACACTGTCTGCTCAGCACGTTAAAACATCCATTCCTGAGACCAGAAGGGACTAGACCATCATAATCATAATATCAGATTTCTACGGCACCCAAAGAAAGCTAGATCAATGGACCATGCTTCTTCACAGGCACTCAATGTTGCACCTGAAACTGATCTAATCTGTGAATTTCTATTGTAATTAGTAACTTCTAACGTACTGGTGTCTGATGCACAACCAGTGGCGCACCAAGGCCAAACCATTATATAATGCCCTTATAACACCATGGCTGCTTCTAAGCAAAACTGTATTCTGAAATAATCCTTTGGACAGACACAGTTGAGATCCATGTTGCCCCAAAGACCAGAAGACAGGCTAAGGAGGATAAATCATTGGAAAATAATGGATTTTACCCAGGACCTTAAAGGCATAAGAAGATCTGTGTAGTGGATAGAAATCGGCAGCAAGTTTCATTAACTCGAACCAGCAATAAAGCCGAGGAAAGCAGAACTGTTCTGACTCAAGGTAAAATAGTCAAAGAATCCAATGACTGAGTGAAACAATTATGAGTCTCACAGGTGAGAAAAGATGAAATACAAGAAGATAAGTAGAGGGAAATGTAACTGAAAAATCTACAGAGTAAATATTTAAGACATTTTAATTTATACAAACAGACTGATAGGCAACAAATACGAAATAAAACTTACAGCAATGGAATAAAAGTTATATCATGAACAGCTCAGTTGGATTTTGACATAATTTCTACCAGTTAAATTTAAGATCAAACTCTGATTTCTATTGTCACGGAATGTTTCGATGTCATGAATTCTTGTTTTCAAGATGACAGTGGCCTTTTAATATAAATCTTCAACATTTCTTAGTGACACAAAAGCTGCATCAGACAGACCAGCTTATTATTCACTGGAGCTACATCAAATCAAATCTGCACAAGCCGTGTTGTTTGATTCCATGTTGTATGATTCAGTTTTGGTTCCAGGGATCTGTGGGTCCAGCCGGATCAGCCGGGAAGGCAGTGTTGCCTGTGACTGAAATTGTAAATTATTCTAGTTTGTTCAGTCTGCTTGTGTTCAGTTCGTCAATGTACATCAAAATAGGCAACTCAGGTAATGGTCCAGATCTCATGTACCCTCGTCAGCCATGCTATTCCTCACTAGCAGTCTGTGGGTTGTTTTATCTTCTGGCGCAACTGCAGGTGCAACAGCAATCCAATAACTGGCAGGAAGTGGTAAAAGTGACGGCATGCAGCCATAGGACTCAATCGAATCCACTACCTAAGGCCATTGATAAATGCATCCATAAGACTCAAATCCAATACCGAAAGCCATTACTAAATACAGCTGTAATACCTGATTCAAGTAACTAAAGCTAAACATAAAAGTATCTCCTAACAATTCTTTCAAATAAATCCAAGTTCCCTAAATCTCTTGTCATCATGATTCAACCACTCTGAACACGAGAATCGTGAACGATTATCATGCATGTATAAAACTTGTCTAACCATACGTTACAAAATGCCTTATTATCAGTACTCAAGATTTACAATGATTCCACATGTCAGGACAACACATGACAAAGGCAAAGGGTTGAGGCAAAATCGTACAAAAGGCCACTACATCCGGAAGACTCCAAATTTGGTAGATTCAACAGGAGCATTGAGTGAGGCACTGATGCTCAGTCCAAGGACATGGCGAGTATCGACTGGATCTATGACACCATCATCCCACAACCTAAAAAACAACACAATCATAAGTAAGAACATTTTCTTATACCTTTTCAATTTAACATGATATGCTCGCCGTGACGTGGTAACATAATATGGATCCAAAATTCCGTGTTATAGCAAGGGTCTGGCATATTTCTAAAGCGATGCTATTACAATGATCATAGTACTGGGAAATTTTTAATCAAAATGTGTAATTATAAATATACATTCTCTATACTTCTACCTTGCTGTGGAATAGTAAGGATGTCCTTCTTTTTCATATTTGGCCAAGATTGGCTCTTTAATTGCTCTTTCTTCTTCTTCACTCAGCTAAAAAACATGCAACAATTACTTTTTACTCAGATAATAATCATTATTCTTAAATACTCCAATCTGTAAGAAATATCTTCAAAAATGACCATTTAATAACTAACAACTCCAACTGATTTTTGCAATTAAAACAAAGAACTTAAACAGCATATTTTATTAACCTCCAAGCAGTAACCTTAATCTAATCCACTACAGATTAAATTAACACTGTGAATGGATTGTGACTCAGTGACAGTCCATAAAAACGCACCAGGCCATCAAGTCGGGTAAAGAATTCAAGTCATGTTTAAGAATTCAGAAATGTAGCACAACCTATGCTGAGTGGAATTTCCATGGGAAGAAGGTTCCAGAAAAATACATCTCAAGTCTAAATTATGTCTGAATTATGTAAGGTGCCTTTTAAGAAACTCTTAAAGGAGCTACACAACCTTACATCTCAGAATGAAGTAAATGCTGACCAAGTGGGAATGTGTAACTCACTGAAGTTGTCCAAAACAGCATGTATGCATTGATTTTCATTGTATTATGTATGTATGTATGAGCCTGGCTATTTTATAGTGCACCTTTTAACCTTAAGAATCTAAACAACCTCACAAAATAAATAAAATAAATACGTGTATATCAAGTGATTTTTCAGTTGATTTATGTAGAAGATACTATTAAAATCATTGCTCACCTGTACTACACATCACTACATATCCAGAGTCTACAGGTACTCACTGTTTCTCCATTTCGTCTCCTCTGTTCCCTAGCAACTGTTGTCAGAACGTTGGCTGCCTGTTCTCCACCCATCACTGATATCCGTGCATTTGGCCACATGTACAGAAAACGTGGACTGTACAGCAATAAACACACAACACAAGAGGTCACTTTTCAAAAGTTGCAAGCAAATTCTAGTACAGACAAACTAGAATTTAAACAAGAAAGTTTTAAAGTCACGTGCAGAACACTTGTGAACACAATTTCTTGGTGACTGGTTTGAAGCCTGGGAATTCACACCAAATTTTGATCTGTCAGCTCCTTGAACTCATTCAGGTCAAGAAGACTAAAAACTCATCGCTTCCAAACTACTCATCCACTGTAGCCAGCCTCTTGTCTGTCTGTCCCATCAGATCTTAACAGAACTAATCTAACTGATAAACTGCAGTTTAGCTTCATTGCAACCATCAACTGGTACCTCACACATTGTAAAATACCATTATGGAAGTCAGCAGAGTAGAACATAAGCACTATTAAATGTTTTGTACAACTGCAAATACTAGTAAATGAGTTACATGATAAATTAGCCACTAAATAAAGAAATTTATTATATAATAATTGTAAGCAATAATATATTTCTAATATGCCTTACTGAAATTATTTCAGAGAGGGTCTAATCTAACTCAATCTAGTGATGTCTACAGTGCCATTATCAAAATGCTCAAGGCATCAATCGGTGGTCGCTTAAAGTGAAATTGTAATCAAAATCATAATCCATAGGAGAACCCAGGTTGAAATCCGACAGGTCAAAGAAACCAAAAGTCAGGCTACAGTGGGTAAGCAAACTGAAAGAGATGAGTCATAAGTTTAGACCTGAATGACATCAAAGAACTGACAGAACCTGGTAGCGAATTCTAAAGCCATGGACCAGCAACCGAGAACACTCGAGAACCCAACACTGTCCTGGTACAAGGCACAACAAGAGTCATAGTGTCCATAGATCGAGTGCAAAATATTTTGGTATTATGAGCATGGAACAGAGATAGGTCGGCTAATTTAAATGTAGGACTTTGTGAACTATAAGACCAATTTTAAACAGGATTCTTTGTTTAATAGGCAACCAGTGTAATGACTGCAATATTAGTGTTATATACTGATAATCTGGTGTTTCTGTTAAGGCCTTAGCCATAAAGTTCTGTACCCATGTGTAGTTTGTACAATGAGAGGTGAGTTACAACAGTCAAGTCTGCCTGGAACCTATTCATTAGCTAGTGTAATTAAATTAAAACAGTATGAGGCAAAAGAGATCTGATTCGACAAATATCCTTTATGTAGAATTGAGCTGATTTACACAAGGCACCAACATGATTAGAAAATGACATCGGGGTCAAATATTATGCCTAAACTGCATACACGTCATCAGCATACACGTGGTAGTCAAGAAAGCTATCAGGAAGTAGTGTATCAACTGGAGTCATATATAATGAAAACAGGAGTGGGCCCTATAAAGAACCTTGTGGAACACCACAATTTAAAACAGGTAGGCGCAGAAGCAAGTTGGTTGATACGAACTGACCAAGTACGAGGGTGTTGGTAAGATACCGTCAGCAAAGGAAGCATGCGATGAAGAGCTAAGTAAGGTATTGCACTTATATACCGGTAGTGAAAGTATAAACTACAACAGTCTACACAAAAGAATCCAACAACTTCAGAGATAGATTTCTGTTAGTGTTCTGAAGCATGACCTAATGACAGAAGCTATCAACAACAGTCATATTTACCAAAACAAAAAACATTGCATTTATTTCCATGACAAACCTGTATGCTCGACCACACATGCCGTAGTTTCCAGCACCATAAGAGCCCCCGATTATCACAGTGAACTTTGGAACGCGTGCAGAAGCGACCGCTGTGACCATTTTGGCTCCATTTTTGGCAATGCCACCAGCTTCTGCTTCCCGACCTACCATGAATCCTGAAAGAAATCAGAATCCACTGACTATAGCAGCATCATCTTTCAGCATACATTAAAAGCATAAACGTGCAGATGGTAGAACATTGTAATGCAATTCAAGCACAACATGCAGGCATGGGGTTTTTTCTGAGTAGAAGAAATGGTCAACAGGAAGTAGTTTAGTTCCAGGCAAAGCTAACCTATACTTCTTATCGACCATTTTATACTAAAATGCATGGTATTCTACTCGACTAGATGGTGAGGTAGAAAATATAAGAATATGAAACATTGTATTTGCCAACAAAACAGTGATCTTCATACTGGCAGTAAACTGAACCTTCTGTAGCATAGCCTTGTAGAGTTTTGCCATCAATAGAATACAGTTATCTCAGTTCAAGAGAGGCCAGATTACATTTTCCAACATCAAATTTAAAGAAACATTAAGACTTTACTTGAACATTTATTCTAAAAATTTCATTTTATGCCGCTATGCAAAGAAGAGACCTTTATTAGTAAGTTTTTACCTGTTATATTTTGTAGAAATAGAAGAGGTATATGACGCTGTGCACAAAGTTCAATGAAATGTGTGCCCTACAGAAATATATACAAAAAGTAATGAAATGAATACATTAGAATTTGTCTGTGTACTTGAAACAAACATACAGTGTAGCCATTTGGAAAATTATTTTAAAAAAAACAATTCTACAAAATCAGACTGTTATAGTATTTCTTTTCAAAATTATTTTACTTTCATTGTTAAATGTATGGTCCTAAAACACTGTTTTAATTACCACATTTTAACAACTGATTAATTTATTTAATAGCAGGCCAGTGCTAATGCCTAAAATCAGACCCATTGTTTGAATGTGGTATTAGAATGTATTAAAAAGCACTTAGTGACTGGTCCATAGTCTATTGGATTAGCATGTTGGACTTTCACCCAGCAGTAAAGGATTCAAATTAATGCATGGACAGAAAGAAATTTCCAAGATGTTTGGTGTTGCAAAACTGGCTGCAAAAGAAGTACCTTGAGTTTGCACCTGATCTAAGATCAAAGATCATGCAAAGAGAGAAGTCCAGCTTCCTATGTGCTCTCATTTACTGAGTCAACACTTTATTCCTATAGCTGCCTCTAGAGTTGGCTAATGAGGCTGACCTTCCTCTTAACAGTGAATAAGCTAATACTTCTTACTTACATGGAACTTTTACATCGAAGAGAAACACAAGTAGCTACCTTTAGTGCGGACTCTGAAAAGAGAACTCCATTATTGGCAAGGATGCCAACAGGATAGCCCCAGATTCGTGCAAAACCTAGAAGAGAAGACAGAGAAAAATACTGGAAGAAATTAGCTCATGAAGAAGGAAACGTTTTCCAGTTGTTGGATTGTTGTCATCATGTATGTGCTTCAGCCATTACATTCTTTGAGCTCTGGACCTTGCCTGAGAGCTTCTGTAGTTCCAATGTTTAACGAGTTTATGGCATAAAAGGCTGATGACGTTGCCCTCCTCCTTTATCCAGGTTCGGGACTGGCACTACCCGAGTAAGGCAGTGACAAAGTTTAGAAGTCGACTGTTGAAAGAGTAACAAATAAGCGATTACTTGTCCCTAAAAAAGGTGTCCAATTGTTTGATTGCTGCAATCATGTTAGCACTACAACCAGAAGATCTTTTGACCCTGAGATTACTTACTTACTCATTTACTCACTCACTCTCTACTCATTTACTCACTCACTCTCTTGCTCATTTACTTATATCTAATTTATTTATGGCTTCCAACCTTAAGAGTTCCAGAGGTCTTCATATTATAAGCACATCTTGATAAAGAGGACAAAGCAAAAGAGCAAGGCTAAATACTAACTACATTTAATTAACCTCTCAAACATTATGATGTCATAACATATTACTATGAACACCTCATTAAAACAAGAAAAATCTCCATCAGTGTATTGTAAACAATATCAAAATGCCATAAAACAACATAAGGAAAAACAAAGAAAATGAAAATGAAGATCATTAGTAACTTGCCTGTTATTAATGTTTCTCCATACAGAGCCTTGAATTCGTCAAACTCACTGCCATCCACTATCCTCGCAATAACCTTGCAACACAAAGTCAAACAAATTTGGCACAAATAAATTATTGATCCATAATCTAGCAGTAGCTTTTGCAAATAAAAGTTGCATAATCCTGGTTTATGTAAATATAACTGACCATTTGCAATCCTAGCAATATCCTTGAAAAACAAAACAGAAATGTGACCCATGCAAACATATGTGAAGCAATGAAGAATGAAGTCTTCTTTCTATTAACTATTTTTATTTCCATTCTTCTTTCTACTGACCACCTAAAGTTGCAGTTTTCTTACAGTGGGGTTTATTTTTTAAAAATCAGGGGAGGAAGAAGGCAAGCATGGAGTGAGGACAGGAGAGAGGGGGAGCATGCAACAGGAGATGGAGTTAGGGAAGAAGGGAGAGGGGCATGCAGGTGGGTCAAATAGAACCAGGCACAAAAGGAAGGAGCTACAGAGGAAGAGTGTGAAGGAAGGAGGGAGGAATGAGGTAGGGTGGGGTCATGAAGGGAAGGAAGGAGGCTGGCAGGGAAGGAGACAGGGAAGAAGGCTGGCAGGGAAGGAGGCCGGCAGGCAGGCAGGCAGGCAGGGCTGTAGCGAGGAAGGGATGAAGGCAGAGACACGGAGGCAGGGTGGTAAGCAGACATGCAGAGAACGAGGCAGAGACAGTTATAGGAAGCATAGCTAACTGGGATCAACAGGGGCTTATCTCCAGAAGGTACGTTTTGCAGAACAGCATGCAGATCTCTGCATGGGACATGCCACAAAATAATTATATACATATACAGTATGTAATTATATTTCATAGAAAGTAACTCACTTCTCGAACATCATACGTCTTTTTAAGGTTGTCACCTACAATTCCATAAATTTCATCAGCAGGAAAACGAGGATCCTGTGGTTTTGTTATTGTCACCTGAAAATGATTTAAAAGTAACATTAGAAACACAAATTGCATTAATTTATTTATTAACATTTTCAGCTATAAATATATTGTGCCATAAAGGTTTTACTATGAAAGATTTATGTTGCCCTTGTAATTGCACATTTAGAAAAAAATTGCACCTCATTCCTCAAATCAATTCAAATGCCAAGTTTGGCAACACTCCTCAAATCGTCTGAAAATCAGCCACAGCAAAACACATCTATTGGCAGCTTACCATCGGTTTCTTCTCATAATTCAGATTTCGAACAATCCTTCGTGCCAGGTGCAGTGCATGTTCATCATCAAGTGCATAGTAATCAGTCACACCTGACTTCCTGTAGAAGACACAACCAAATTGTTTGAGGTAATCATGCATAAGTCCTGTGATGCATTGGCCCTGTGTCCAGGACCTTGGGATTTGTCCTTTGCTCGCTCAAGGGCCAAGAAAAGGAGATGAGCACCTCCCCTATGTCTCACTTCTGGAATATGGGATACTTTACTTATCTTGACTTACTAATCAAGCATAACATCAAGCACTTGCACAAAAATCACACAACAGATGTTAGGAAAAACCACAAGCTATGCTACATTCATGCAGAATTAGTCAGTCAGAATCACAAGAATGAGGCAGTTACACCCCAGATAAAATTATTCAAAATATCATCTACCTGCAGTGAAGATCAGCTCCACCTAGTTCTTCAGTCGAAAACTCTTCCCCTGTGGCTGCCTTAACCTGTGCAAAAGCATTAAAAAGATGGTTTATTAATGGAAATTTACTCAAAACTTAAAAAGCTCAAGTACTGTAATGTAACGAGATATTTATATAGTACATTTAAAACCTCTCAGAAGGGCTGATGTATGGACAACTACATGATTTAAGCTGAGCTTCATAAAGTGGAAAAGTATAAAAGTAGATTAGGAGGTTGTTGTAAATGACAGATTGCTGCACGAAAAAGTGTGACCTGCATAAAGCTATTTCACTCAAGCAAGGCACTTTCTGCGAGCTCTAAGGTAGGTGCCCAAAACTTCATTACGGAGACTTATCTTACCAGTGGTGGACCACCAAGGAAGATAGTTCCCTGGTTCTTTACAATAATACTTTCGTCAGCCATTGCAGGTACATAAGCACCTCCTGCTGTACAGCTTCCCAGAACAACTGCGATCTGTGGAATTCCTTTTGAAGACATGATGGCCTGGTTGTAAAAGATTCGTCCAAAGTGATCACGGTCAGGAAAGACATTTTCCTGCCTTGGCAAATTAGCGCCACCCGAATCAACTGCAACAAAAACCAAAGTCAACTAACAAGGCCCAAGAAAACTAGAGGCACAGCTAGCATAGTACAATAGTCAATGTGTAGGCAGAACAATGAGCAACTCAATCGTTTAGGCCCATCATTGCAAGCCATTGCAGGCCAATGAACCCAGGCAGACTGATCTCATACCAGTCCATCAAAAATGGTAAAGTGACAAAACTGGAATGAAGAAAGACAGAAAGAAGAGACAGGCCAAACAACGTATTTGCAAGGAGATTGGAAGACCTGCTGTATATAACCCTTGCATGTAAGCATTGCAATATCAAATTTGTGACATCACAGCAAGACTGTCTCGCAGATAAATATATTTATTTGGTAAAAGATGTACAAAGCTGTACGAGCTCAGTCAACAGGCCTACAGCAACGATTTTTCTGAGGACCAACTGACTGCAAAGAGGGTTTCACTCATGTCCTCAACAATAAATCATGTGTGGCATTTGGAGATGGTTGTTCAATTGTTGTCTGGTTGTACTTCAGACTTCTTCTCACTCTCTCTAATGACAACCTCCTTCAGTCTCTCTCAACCTCTTTACAGATGCAGTGCTCCCTCATCTACTGATGGCTGACATAAAGATTTGATGTATTAACAGTAAACTAAACTAAAGATATGATCAGGACCTGAACAGCAGCTACAGACCGAGGTATATGCAGGGCAGACGATTTTCCTGAGCAATTTCCTGTGCACGAAGGTGTTTCTTGACTGTTATTGGATAATATGTTCCACCTTTGACAGTTGGATCATTGGCTACAACTATACACTCTACTCTACAAAGACACAACAATAGGATTATTTCAATATAACTAAGTACCCACAATCAAACAGGTCCTCTCAAAGTAGGTCAAAGATAGAATTTGTGTTCAAGATTGAAATTAGGTCTCAAATTTTCAGCTGACAGAGTACTGTTTAACTTTTAAAGCTTAGAAATTTTGGCTATAACTGAGACACAAGATGCTTCTGAGGTTCAAGACTAAAAGAGTTACTAACCCTGAAACACGTCCAATGCCAGTGATGATACCTCCTGCAGGCACCTCCTCCTCTCCATACAATTTATATGAAGCCAGCTGAGAAAACTCCAGAAATGGAGACCTATTTAAAATATATACAACAATAAAATCTAATCCAGGAGGTGTAGTACATACTTTTGCACTTATATACTTGAACAACTTTTCAATTCATTCCTCTCATTTTGCACTTCCAACTCCTTTGTTTCATCTCATACCACTCGAATTCTCTCCCTTCCCTGTCCGTCCCTGTATGCAAATCTGTCTCTCTCTTTAATGCGACTGTGTAACATAAAATATATGAATAAGCGAGGAAAAAACTTAGAAAAAGTTTCGGCAGCATAAATCAGAAATCAACTTGCCCGAAAAATGTAATTATGATACCTCAGTTAAATTCATAGACAAAGATCCTAAAAGCTCACACGGGATCCAGGATTTTTTCAATTCTGTCTCTGGGCAAAAGCTTTTTCCTTGACAGATGCAGTTGCCTTGCTTTTTCTCCACCTCCTAAAGTCAAACCAAGCACAAAGATGCTAGTCAGTTCTGAGTTTTCTGCTGTTCCATGAATACACAAATTTACAAATCTAATTATAACTGAAATAATGACAACAGACAGAAATATAAATTAAAGCAATCAGATCTAATTCACAAAGGCACAATATCCCTTAAACACTCAATCTGTATGATCTTGGCCAAATTTTAAATAA
The DNA here is from genome assembly GCA_964023275.1 of Norana najaformis. Classification (NCBI taxonomy): domain Eukaryota; kingdom Metazoa; phylum Annelida; class Clitellata; order Crassiclitellata; family Hormogastridae; genus Norana; species Norana najaformis. Next base: position 25,781,807 of record OZ029917.1, read on the forward strand.
CATAAACTCTCTCTCCTTCTGGCTGGAATTAATCCCTTGTAGTGTAGGGGCCAGCCACACAAATCCTTCTTTTCCATTTGTTTTTATATCCAGTATCTTTCTTCAGTCTGAGGAGCTTTAGGTCTTGCTGAATCATGTCTCCTCATCTCTTCTTTTGTCATCCCTGACTGCAGCATCCGTAAATCTCTGCTCTCATACACGGTATATTTCTTTTAATGCAGCTTTCCTTCTCTCCCCTCATCACATGACCATACCATCTCAGCCTGACTTCTCGTACCTTGTCAGATATACATGCCATTCCCAATATTCTGATATGCTCATTCTTTTCTAGGCTTTCAATGAGATTCCAAGTATCCATCGTAGCATTCTTGCTTCTGTTCTCTCCAGCAGCTTCTCCTCCTCTTTCATCAATGTCCAGGCTTCTGCTCTGTATATCATCGCCGGTCTTATCACTGTTTTGTATACCTTTCCTCTGAGTTGAACCAGCATTTTGATGTCGCATAATACACCCGATACATCTTTCCATTTCTGCCAAGCTGCCTTAATCCTGTTCTTACAACATGAACATAGCATAAACAGTGATGCTAAGTAACGAAAACAATACATCATACCTCCAGTATTGAGCCAGTAGTAGAATAGTCAGAGATCTAATGTTAGTAGTTAGTTATTCAAATAGAACATCACTCTGTGTATTTTTCTTTCAGTTCTCTATAAATGACCCCCTAAATCTAAACTTAAATGACTGGAACATACCTTGAGTGACCACAGAAACTTTCTGTCGAAGATCGTCCACTAATAATTTCATTCTTTTATAGTTTTCCTGCAAACCAGAGAAAAATGCAAAGATGAATCTCACAGAAAGAAATAAATCACATGGAAGCATTACGAAACCTACAGCGAAACACGAGTAAGAGGGGCAAAGGTGGATCTAGGGGCTGGGGATACCTGGACCACAAATCTAATACCCAATACCTGACTGTTTCTAGAAATTACTTTTAAGTGTGCCTGTATACTGGACAACAGCCCGGGATACCATCACGCAGCTGTCATCACTTTTGCCTGCACAGCAGCTGAGCTTAAGTTGGAGTCACCATAAACTAACCAGTACTTGACTAGGCTAGCGGCAGCTGGGGCGATGCAATTACCGTAATTTATCTTAGTGATGCTAAAGAATGTAGGTCTGGTCCCTTCATGACATAGCATCTGGGGGCATTTGCAGCTATGGGAGATTCACCTGCTTGATGAGTCTTGCTTGATGCAAGAATTCCAGTCAGCTGTAGCCAATGACCAGTGTTGTGTACTCAGGCAGCTCTCTGCAGCTAATATTGATGGTATACAGTTTATACAGTTTTTCTCGAATGACAAAGATGTTAAAGTGCAAATTTGTTTGCTAGTAAAATTGCTGTGCAACAGGAGTTATCCTTCAAATTCATTTCTCAAGTTAGCCTAAAAGAACTTAAACATATGTTAATAGCACACACTAGAAGTTGTACATGTGCTGTTTACATGCCTCCATAGAAATTAGTAAAATATCACTTTACATTATAAAATCCAAATATGTGGGCCTTCAATTCTATGCTCCTTACCAGATGTCTCTCCACAGGCCTTCTAAACAGTGTCACTATTAAAGTTTAATATAAAATGTTGTCACCTTTTATTAGGTTGTGCAGGTTAAGCTGCAAAACATGGACTGGAATGCCATTTAAAAACCTAAAAATAATGCAAGGAAAATAAACCAAATTTTGGTTTAAAAAACTTGCAGCTTCAAAGGACTTTGCTCCGACCCCTAACAAAAGGCTTTGCCCTGAAACAGATCTTCATATTGGTTCATGTTATGCGCTCATCATATGGCCCCTGGATCTCCACTTGTAGACAACTGTAAGATGGATGTGAAAACTGATGAAAAATTGGGGACTAGTGAATCCTGGGGAAAGGTGACACTGCCTGTGCTAGATCTTCTGATCTTGAAGACAGGTGAGGCCAGCAGCTCCCAAGATGGGGTGGGAAAAGCAGTCTTCAGCTCGTGACAAATTCCTTTAGCATATTAAAATGTAGTAAAGTGGCCCATAACTTTGGGTGTATCTAGGGCCAAGGGTTGGGCACGTCCTCCCCGTAGCGCCTCCAGTTAAAGGTCAATCACAAATTGTACTAACGATTCTCTAGAAAATTTCATAGTGATTACTGTCACTGCGATTCTGACATCGCCTGTAATCTCCATAAACGTGTAATAAGTTTCGAATGGCCAAACGACCAGTGTATGTTAACAATAAGGTTCTCCTGCTGCTGAAGATCTAGGTTCTCCTTGCCTTGTATTCGGCAGAGTTATGTTCAGGTGTCGACCCGATAGTAGCAATACTGTCAGTATGGTACGCATTTGCTACAACGCAACGAAGCTGCTGCACTATACTTCTGATTGCTGTTCTACGTTGCAGCATTCTTCTTAGTTTTGATATAGAGAGGGTAAAATGGACAGTAAATCAAAACTCAAAACAACAAATCCCATACACGACGACAGTTCAGCAAGTGTCAAACTGCATATAAAGTCATAGGCCTAAATGTGGACTCTGTGGCTCATATAGCGCATTTATTGTTAAGCGATTGCTTTCTTGCATTTACGAAGCAAGCGAGCTACTTATCTATGCATGGTCATTCCTGCGTTTAGAGGTAAAGCAACCAGTATAAGATATATTAAAGCTCAGTATATACATTAAAATTTTAGAGACCATTTCAGAAAATTCAATGAATATGAATCGTAATCGTAATCTCGAGATTTCTACAGCGCCTAACAAAAGCTAAGTCGCGGGAACCCTATTCACAGACGCTCAGTCAAAACAAAATTGATAGGCAAGATGGGTTTTGTTCCTGCTCCAAGAGTTAGGCAGGCAGACGGTCAGACCGCTACTTGGATTTGGAGCGGAAATGGAGATATGGGGAATGGGAAGAACCAGGATAGGATAAATTTTGTGGAAGAGGAGTACGTGTTTCCAATTTTGAGTGAAAGACCTTCGAAGAGATTGCAAGGCGTGAAGTGTTGGTGAGTTCGTGTGGTGGGTAAGATAATTGTCGTAATTCTGGTGGGAGTTTATTCCAGAGAGGTGGGGCAGCTATGGCTATGGAGCGATTTCTGAATTTTAAGGATGAGGAGACGGGAAGGCCGAGAAGTGTTAGGGATGAGGATGTCGCTTCGTATAGGCCCACCGATCGTCGCTTTTTTTCAAAGGGTTGAATCTCGGGTCAGCACGTAAGGTCCATACACGGGGATCTTAAATGACGTGGCATCAATTCAAGTGGCAGCAGTAGCCAAAATTAATGTAAAATGTACACGGAGGCCTATACAGTTTTATATAAGGGCCTCGACCATGATTATTTTCAAGGACAGCACCCGATGAATTCATTGAAAATTAGCAGGATCGAAGTCACACGGTCGCTATAGAAAAACATGTAAATTTAAATTAAGCCTGCCATGATGCCAAGGTGGCAAAGTGACTGTGATGGTTTGTATTTTTGGCATCAATGGTCGTAGGATCGTTAATTTATAGATGGCCAGAGCCATCGGCAGCTCTGTCAATGGCTCTAGATCTTCTCGTTTGTACACGATTAAAATATCTAGTTCAGCATAAAATATTACAAACTAGTTTGTGAAAGGCAGCAGTACTCCCATTTTTTCTTCTTATCCCTCTTTCCGCTCCAATCCAAAACATCATAAACCGTAGCTGCCACGCTGTCTCTCTGCCTGACTCTTGGATCTTGTCCTGGAACCGAACACTTTTGCCTATCGATTTTGTTTTCACTGAGCGCCTGTGAATAAGCTGGTCCCCGTGACTTGGCTTTTGTTGGGCGCTGTAGAAATCTTGGGATTACGATTACGATACCATTTGTATTTGTGCCACACTACTTATATGACTCTATGCCTCACATTTTTAATTTTATTTTTAATTTCCGGTACGCAGAAGTTTTGCGGCAATAGCCTTCTTCTATTACCTCGTTGGCAATATCATTACAAATTAGCTTAAACCTGTTAGAAACAAAGGCACAGGCTACTTCATTTATTCCAGAATGGCAGACAAGTAAGCAGAATTATTGAAGTTATTTTATATCGGATGCTTTCATATTTCATATAAGGTGTTTTCGGATGTTTTGTACTATAGTAGAACTTAACCCATTAGTGCCTGATTTTTAAAAATCTTCTCAAAGTACAGAAACTTTGTTGAGTTTGGACTATACATAGGAAGATTTCTGCACAAGTTCAGTTGTTACTGTCTGTTAAGTGACCCACTTTTGGGGACGCTAGACCCTAATGTTGCTTTATCTGACCCTTCATACGAAGTCACCAAATTGATACTTCATCCTTGCACGTCTTTTGCGCAAAACTGAAACTACTTCTCGTCCACGAATCCTATCCTGCTTTTACGTGGTTAGAATCTACTTAAATATAATCTGGCGAAAATTTGACAGCTGTATCTGACATGCTTTCTGGAGTTATTTGCAACAAAATATGTCTCAGAGTTAAGTCGTTCGTGAGCTGTCGTCACCTCATTGACATAAAATTGGCCATGCAACTCTAAGAACTGATATTTTGCATGGTTTCGTACACATGTTTGATTTACAAACTGACAATATCATCAAATTCTGAGATGGCATGGTGGGAATGTTTATGGATTTTGGTTGATTTGACATGGAATGACCCAAATGACAGATGTAAAAGAGCAAATATTAAACGAAATATATTTTAAACCTTATGCTGGTCATATTTTCTGTTTTACATGTGTCGTTTATGTTGCTAATACATACATGTGTCACATTCTAAGCTTTCAGTGCAGTTTATTTTGCACAGAGCAGCTTCATTGTGATGACTATAATGAGGCCAAAAACAAGTAACCAACTTCAGTACTGTACTGAATCATTAAAAATTTTTGAAATTCTAGTGAAAATCATGTTTGATGCATTCAAGCTCATTGGCAATAGACAGTTATGGTGGTTGTTGCTTAGAATTAGGGTGCAAGTAATGAGATTAAAGGAGGGAGTCTATAGACTGTTGTGTTTCATTTTGAGTAATAGAAGAACAACGACTTGAAAAGGGCAGATTGACCTGCCCCTATAAGTCGTCTTTAAGCCATATTTGTGTGTGTATGTTAAACCAGCCAAGAAAAGGGATCACTTGTTGCAATTTGACTTATAAGAATTTCCTATGTAAGCTGATATCTTCAGAAAATCAAGCCAATGATTCAGCACTTTTGGTCCAAAATTTATGCACTTCTGTGAATGTAATGTAGAGAATATCAGTTGTCTGAAATTGCATATGGTAATTGAAATCATTGACCTAAATAACAGAATTTGGCCTTAATACAGAATGTAAATGAATATAATACGTAGGAAGTGAGCCAGATACGCTGTGCATGTGCTAGATGGAAAAAGCAAATTCTGATCTTAGTGAAGCAGCATTTTTCAGCCTTCCTTGTAAGCATTTTTCTTAATCATATTCAGAACAAAATGAAAGACTGTTTTTAGCATTATTCAGTTCATTGACTTAAAATGCTTTACAGAGTATGGTACGAAGATCAAAGCCTTCAATATTATTTTTTGTGGTTAATTTAAGAAATTTATAACTGATTGTTATAGTTCTGGAGACAAGAAAACTCATGATGCCAAGCTGAAGGATGCTATCACTAAAAAACTAATTGAAACGGGTGAACGAGAAAAGTAAGTGTAGCATGGGCATAATAAAAATTTGCTAGTCATTCAGTATATATATGTGTGTAATGTATCATGTGGATCTTCCTGCTGCGCCATTGTGAGTTTGAGTTGGAAATGAGCCTGAATGGAATGCAGCAAGCTCCAGCTGCAGGTCCCAATGGTAGTTGCTGCTGCACGGTGCAGGTACCTAGCAGCAGGTGTATGTACACCAGAAACACTACTGCATGCTAGTGACAAAGTCCTATCGACTGCCAGCTAAATGATGAACAATCTGTGTTAGATGTTCTTGAAGCAGAATGAACCCAGGGTCATGTTTATGCTCTTTTAAATGCAGCATGGTGCTGTTAGAATTGTTTTGCAGATGTTTATCAGTGTTGTTGTTTTCAGTATCTACTGCACTACTCATCTACCAGCTGTGGAGATGATTTTGTCATTGTTGTGTTAATTGTGTGCTTGTAAGTTTTGTTTGCCTTGCGATTTAGAATTTCATTTCTGTGTATATGGCCTTATGTGGTATGATGACCATGCAAAATTACTTTATTCTAACAGCGCTGCATAAAGGCTTCAATGCTATCTCTCATGTGTGATTGTTTTGTATGTATGTTTGTATGTATCAAGCCACTTAACACAGTGGCTTTTAAGTAACTTTAAAAAGTGCTAGATGCTGTCTTCTTTTGTGCTTCAACCGAATATACCGTAAAACCTCTGACTTTGTTACAGACTGAAAGAATTGTTACGAACACGGCTAATCGAATGTGGTTGGAAGGATCAACTGAAAGTCCACTGTAAAGGTAAATGATTTTCAGTATACAGCATTACGCATTATATGGCATCATGCAAGATTAATAGGAAACCTTAGAGTTACAAGATTATTATGCACACAAGTTTCAAAGTATGATGCATAGACTATCAGTTTTGAGACTACTGATAGGCCTTGGTGAGGGAAACTATTGGTTGGATGTGATGGAATATAGTTGGACATTCATTTAGCCTCACCTAAAGGGAAGTCCCGGTGGCAAGCATTACCCGCCATCCCTCATTAATGCCAGTATATAATTCATACGTTGGTCTGTTGGCGCATTTGTTGAAATATTGGACGATTCATGTAATGCGTTGAAGCTTTTTGTGTGTCACTCAGAGTAACACCCTTGCTCTTTTACAAGGCATTACATTGAGCCATATACTGGCAAGTGGTTGTTAATAATAGAAGAAGAAGATATAACAACAAAGTGAGAATCTCTGAATATGAAGGCTAAGACTTGTAAATGTCTAACAGAGTTTGTATATTTACATTCATTAGCAATAAATATATTTTTGTGCCACAAAATTTAAAATACTAGCCTAGAAATTTATTGTGGTCTGTTATCCTAAAATATAGTTTAACTTACAAAAATGTCTGCACTGTCTGCCTGAATAGCCAGTTCTGAAATGAAGTATTGGGTCAAACCATTTTCACTTAATAATCATATTTCAGAACTGTGTAAATTTTATTAGTCTTATGTACATTCATTATGACCTAAACTCTTGATGTCACGTTGTTCAGAAATTGTAAGGCAGCGAGGCCTTGAGAACATAACCGTGGATGATTTAGTGGCAGAGATAACACCTAAAGGAAGAGGTCTGTGTCAGGATACATTGCTCCGATAATAACAGCTTCTACCGTAGTTTAGTAACATTTCCTTCCTGGTTTTCCAGCTTTTCTAAATCTGCCTTCTCTGCCTTTTACCACCCAGTGTATTTGTACAAGTTAGATAACATTCTGTGAGCATGTAATGTATTTAACCATTGATTGATCAAAGGTATGACATGAAAAAGGGAAGACAGACTATTACAGGTGAAAATGCTCAAATTTTAAAGCACACCAAAAGAATTGTTCTTGGTGCTCTGCTTTGTATGTACAGGAATTCGGCAATGCTCTTTTCTGTGCTGGGCCTTTTCTTTTTACTTCTGTTTACACCAGTCTGGCTCTTTTGTAAATCATCCAGTACAGTAGCATAGTTACTGAAAGACTGCTATGCCTTTGTCTGTGTTCAAATATTGAAATGTTACATTTTATATGTTAGTTGTTAATGTGTTTAAGTGTGCTTGGCTCTTCAAGTTCTTTAGAGATCTGAAAAAATCATTAATTTGTCCAGCATATAACTAAGTATGTAGGGACGTGGTGGCGTAGCGGTATGGTCGGTGCCTCATAACCGGAGGGTCGCAGGTTAGAATCTGCCACAAGCCACTGCGTAGCGACCTTGAACAAGTTGCTCACCCACAGTTGTCTGTGAGGAAGGCAACGGGAACCACCTCACTCATCTCCTCGGGTGGCATAAAGCCAACAGACCTGCCTTCGGGCAGAAAACTCATCATCATCATAACTAAGTATGACAGAACAAAATAGATTAGATGTCTGTCCAGCAACTTACAGGCGACAGTTATTGTTGTGAAGTGTTTCTAACCATAATAAATAAGTGAACGATAGGTCTATTCTTTGAGGGCACGATCAATGGTAATGGTTATATGATAGTCTCATGATCTCTAATTATGGGTTTAATTGTGCCAAGGGCTCATCCACAGAGGAGAAGGAGGGGTTATCCTAGTGCAGGTAAGTGCAGGTAAGAGGGTATGCCTGATGCGGACATCCATGTATAAACCTGGCACATAAATTGTCAGCCTATGCCAAGGACCCGAACTTCCGTCAGATATCAGACAGTCTGTGTTGCGTTGGATCATCATTAGTGGACTTTAATGGGAGTAGCCAAAGATCTGGATGACATGCCTTGTGTATGTGTAACTGGCCATCAAGCTTCATTAGTCGGACACATCAGAGGGAGATCAGTTAAATAAAGTGCTCTTAAATGAGACAGAAGTACACAACTAGTAGCCTAATAATGCATTACTCATTCTGTTGGTGTTTCTTGTTCATCAAACAATGGATTGTGGACAGCTGCAAACGAGAGGGCAGGAGGGTTCAAAGTAGCTCATTTTGCAGATGTCCTTTATGGACGACCCCAAGTGAACAATTTATCCAAGATAAATTATATATGCATAGATTCCCATGCTGTCTTGAGAAGTAAAAGTAATGAGTGCCTCTAATGCCATTTAGTGCTGCAATTTATATATATATTACAGTTCTGGCGTGTAGGAGGAATCGTCTGTTATGAATGTGCTAACTTCTCGATATGTACATGTAACTGAAAGGGTTTTACTTAGTCTTCAGACATTTCAATAAATAATTGATTAATTTGATTTGTGTTTCAGCAACTGTACCTGATCAAGTGAAGAAAGAACTGTTGCAAAGAATTAGAGCATTTATATCCCAGATTTCCTAATAGCTTCCTTTTACAACAGAACACAAGCCAGACATACCATACTGAATAATTTGCTAACAGCACGTAGCGTTGCCTGTGAAAGCATTTGCAGTTTACATTTTTATACAGCAATGATCGGCATGAAAGGCCTGGCAGAAATCACTGGTTTGCAGAAATTGGACTTTGTGTTTGTGATGATGTTTGAAATGTACTCAACAAGTTTTGTTAAATTTTTAATAATTCCATTAGTGCAACTTTATTCTTATACTTACTTGTATTTGCAAGTGCATTTGAGAATTTATTTTGAGAATTCAGTCTTAACTTGCCCTCAGTATCTCCAGAATGTGGTCAGATTTGTTTTTGGCAGAAGAATTATCACAAAGAAACTGTCTAATGCAAAGTTTCAACTCTGTATTATCACTTTTAATCTTGAATGCTGCCTTTAGTTTCCAGTCACAAACTTTGGAATGGACATACTCCTTCTGCCTAGACCATTTTCTTAAAAGGCATTTTATAAATATACAGCTACACACACACACACACACACACCAGACACTGCTTTGTTACCATTTAATATGCTTGATCAAAACCAAAAGAGGACGCAAAAACAATTCGGACAGAACCAGAATATGTGCTTCATTTTAAACTTAGTGGTGAACTTTAAAAAAAGTCCTACGAAACAATGGGCAAGGTTTAAATCGGAAATGCATTAAATTATGTTAAAAAGAGCAAACGTGGCTTATCAACAGACTTTACCAAAAGTCAAATGTATGTACAGGTGTTTACAGTAAAATGCGTGCTTATATAAGTATCAGTGTGAAATGCACATATATAAACTATTTAGAATTATATATACGTGTAATTATGTATATGCATAAGTGAATTTCCTAGTCTGGATACAATTAACGCTCTAAGTCATTCGGCCAGAAAGCATCAGAAAGGTAAGAGACATCATCATCAGAGCTGCTGGCAGTAGTGCTGTCATCATCATATTCTCGTCTTGGCTTTTTGTTTCTCTGGGCCTCACGACGCTCCTTTTCCTTAAGGATCTCCTCCTCCCAGTTGACGCGAACAACCTTGAAAACGTTCATGGTAGCTGTTGAGTCTTCCACTGAGCTGTGCTCTCCAATCTGTATGTCTTGGTCTTAAAAAATACAGAAGTTGCATTTTTAAAACAAGCGGTTAAGCACTCTAGGGTACCGAGCCACGCTTCAACTTTAGTAATAAATGAGCTTTTTGAGAGGTTCTTAACCCTTTGCCTGCAGGATATTTTTAGCCAATAATCCAACCCCTTCCAGATATTTTTAGGGTTTCAATCCCATTTACCTCATAATGGGAAAACTGTAACTCAGCAACCACTGAGGTTAAAATGTGAACAAAATTTGTTCAGAAATGAATTTTAAACAAGCCCATTTTATTTAACTGTTTGTATGTATGTGATTGTATTTTTTTAGATAAAACAAGTCAAAACTGATGGTGTGGCATATATGTTTCATCATATTATCTTTTTACATTAAAATTTAAGGGTTAAGACCTGTTTGTATCGTCTTGCTTTTCCCAATGCCTACAATACCTCGCTCAGTTGATGGTCGTACGGCGTGTTAATCAAATGCATTACCTACTTACTTACATTCTGCCAATGTTTTAAATAAATATGTGTTACCAACATACAGTGCAACAATCGTTTAACACGAAATGGAGGGACTAGTGTGAACAATTTGTGTCATCTGAATTTCATGTTAACCATTTTTAATTCCAGTTATAATAAGCAGGTACTGTAGAGTATACACAACAGTAAGGGCACCCTCAACATTATGATGGTCATAAAATGTGAATGTAACATGAAACAGATCACCAACTTAGGTCTAATGTCTCCGCAACCGTTCTGCATGTGTGTTAATAACCAAGGGGAAAGCTAACTTATTTATCACCCTGATTGCAATGAACTTATTTACATAGGATGAATGCTGGTTCCCTAACTTCCAACCCCTTAGAAAGTACACCTATAATGTCATAATTTTGTGCATGTGGAATGCATAGGGTTAGCATGCACTATTTAAATTGTTCAGGTATATTTCTACGTATCTGTACACTTGCCTGGTGCATACTGGTAGTACTCTGATAAACTGTGCTATGAAATGGCTGTCTTGCAGACCTAACCTTTACAAGGCTGTCCTGTAATCAGTAGTTCACTTTGAAGCCATTAAAATTAAACCCTCTTATTTAAAATGTGGTTTTTGGTTAGCACAAAATTTGGTTTCACAAAATTTTCATCCTTTGTAAACTCCAAAACATGCATGAAATACAGTAAATTAAGAAATTAAACAAGGTGGTACTGCAACCAAACCTATGCCAGGACTATTTAACCTGAAAAAACCATTTAAATGTTTGTTTTGTTGATGCACGTGATTTTAAAATACCTAGTAAGTTCTTGGTGAGATTCTTAAGTGAAGGTGGACTATTAACAGGCAACCCAGCCATGCGTCGTAGAGGCTTGTAGGTGCTTGTGTCACGAATTCTGTCAAAGGGATGGTTTATGTGCAGGACTTTGAAGTCATTATCCACAGCATGTCCAACAACTATCCGGTCCTAAAAAAAGCAAAAGCAAGTCAATAAACTCACTTCAAAATGTCTATATTATTAATGAGCAGAATTATGTACTAATTAAAAATAATGACTCTTACCTATAGACATCTTTAAAAATCACACTTGAAACATTTCGTCTCGAGTAAACAACAAATCAATCCAGAAATTATACATCTCATCTCCTGGATTGATTTGTTGGTGTGTGTGTGTGTCTGTCTATATGGTCATTATGTTCATGTCATATCATATGAACGTTTTGTTTAACAAAAGTTTATATACATGAACATATTCATAAATTTTATATAGGCTATACAGACTTATGCATATAAATTCGTAACAGATGAGCACATAGTCATGCTCTTTACGTCCATATTTTAAATGCCCAGAGCAAGAAATTTTTCTAACTAATTTACAAAATATAATCACTCCTCAATGTACATTACCTAAGCTTAAAGACAGAAGAACAGAACATGTATTTAAAAGGTTAGCTCAGGGCAACTTTCAATTCAAATTTTCACCTTCAGTGCTGCTCGGACAATGTTGCGCGCATTCTCAAAAGGAACGGCGTTTATAAGGTTCCGAGGCCGTATTCCACTCCACCTAGTGCGATAATCCGTTACTGGTTCATCAGGTTTGGCATAAATGTCGCAGATCACACGACCATCATAATCGACCACACTACATCTGCCTGCAGGCAAGAGCGCAGGCAATAACAGTTAACAAGTCTGTGAAAATACACATGTCTAGTAGGTCACAAGTTTATCCCATACTAAACCAAAATGCAGAAAATTAGGTATTAACATTATTAACACATCAGAAGGAATTTGGTCCTTAGTCTTGATCGGGAGGCCATCAAAGGCTCATGTTTGGCACCAGCAATGTAAGGAGCTCCACCACCTCAGATAAAATCAAAATCTGATAAAAATGGATAATTTTCTGTTCTTGATTTTAAATTAACACATTTCAGTGATTAGTGCAGAGTAACATAAACATATTTATAGCCTCCTTGGCAGGCAGCTGCAAACTTGTATTATTATCATTAATTGCATAGCATCTCATTCATTCATCCATTCTTGATATGTACATAGCACCTCTTCAAGACAATTTCTGAGAATGTTGCCAGCCCAACCTCAGTGAAATGGAACAGTTTTAAGTGTTGATAAACGATGCTCACAGCATCCATAAGTATTCAGATACACACATGCTACATACTCCACTACCCTTTCCAAGTTTTCATGTAGCAGTGAAAGTGTCCAAGCAACCTAGCTCTTGTGGATTCGATTTCATTAAGTCAGAGGCCTGTGAACAAACAGTACTGAGAAATTCTGGGATTTGTCTTACATCCAGTCAATGCATTTAAATCGTTGTTAAAAATTAAATGACATCTTACCAAGGGCGCTGTGCTTATTGGGACCAACACCAACAAATTCACAGTCCATTGCCACATACTCGTTCGTTGATGGAATCTCGTCTTTGGGTTGCTTTCGTTTACGTCCAGCCATCTTCTTGCTGGATTTAAACTTTAATTTAACCTGCTCAGCGTTCTCAAGCTTCTGAAGGTCGCTAATGAGTTGTTTCCTTGAAGGCTTAGCAAGCAATGATTTATTGAGGACCGGTTTAATTAATGATTTGACATGCGAATGACAATTATGTGTCAGTTTTCGCTTAACATTCACAAGCTTCTGAAGATCACTAATGAGTCCTTTATTTGAAGGCTTGGATTGCAACAATTTATTTAGGAGTCGTTTAATGAACAATTTGCCATGTGAGGGCAAGTCTTGTTGGTCAACCGCAATTCGGGATGTTTCAGGAGAAGACAGCCAGTATTTCTTCCTACTGGATTTATTAATGGCTCCATTCATAGAATCCAGGATAGGAGACATGGCTGAACTGAAGAACTGGAACAAAAAACGTGTGTTAAAACCACTTAATGATTTAATAAATTGAAAAATACCAAAAAGCTAGTTAATAACTTACTCCACCATCTTGATATGTTGGACTGCAAACTCCTTAGAGGCAACTGAGCAACTTTTAAATCAGAACAAGATTGATGTCAGAGGATCCATGAGGAGTTTTCTAGAGCAGGAATTCCACAGTGTTCCGTTATAACCACAAGTAATAAGTAAAATGCAATTCAAAATCAGATTTAAGTGGATAATGTTTTGTTCTTAATTTCAAATTAACACATTTCAGTGTTTAGTGCAGAGTAACAAAAACATATTTATAGCCTCCTTGGCAGGCAGCTACAAACTTGTATTGTTATCATTAATCAGGTTTTATATCATGCTAATTAACTGATTCACCTCAAAAGCATGGAAGTAAAGCTGCTAAGCTTTGTGCAAGCAACTCATGTGGCACAATCTGTAGTTTGAAGCTGCTGTGACTCGCATTTCCTTCTTTCATTATTCATGGTCAGACCACTGAAAATTTTTCCTCACAGGCTAGATGACAGTTCCATACAAATCAGCATCAGCCCATCCTTAACTGTACTGGCTAGATATAGGCCAGCCTGCTGAGAGTTTTGCATGTGTCCAGACACAGGTATGAGACCCTACACTGGATCAAGATCAAAGAAAGAATTACATTCATATATCCACATTCTGATCCTGAGTTGTTGTTTGCTGATTGGAGTCTATAATCTACAACATGGTCTGTTGCTCATGTATAGCAATTCAGGGACATGGTGTTTTCTGCCACTAAATGTTTTAACGTTCCACTTAACACAGCTCAAGCAACATTTTTGGCCATCATTGCAATATGCAATGCCTTTGAGATCTAAAGCAGTGCCATATAAATTTCCTGACACACTAGTGCATATGCACGAATACATAACCAGTTATACATGTATGAATGTACTGTATGTATTTTTAGTTTCCTATTTTTAGTTTTTATAGTATTTCTGTACACACATTCAAGATCATTTGGAATGGCTTCTGCTATACATACAAAAGCTAGAGCTATTGACCTCGTGTTATATCTTGTTGTAAATTTGATGTAAATGTAATCCCTCAAAATTTCTCAGTGGCTCACAATAGCTACGTCACTGAGACCCGCTTATTCGCCTGGGCTATACCAAATCAAGTCTGCAAGAGCCAGGTTGTTTGGTTAGTTTTGGTGCCAGGTCCGAATCTGGGCAGGTCAAGCTTGGGACAGCATGGTACAGCTGGCCTGGTTAGCTACACGTGTACGTCAAGGCGCCTCTGTACATGAGGATGCCGGTTCACGTCCCGGTCGTAGCTTGCTTCAGAGATTTTAATCTCGGGCTAGCACGGTCCATTCACGGGAATCTTTAATGGCGCGGCGCCCAATTCTCGGGCAGCGGTGGTTAAGGATCTCACCCGAATTAACAGAAAAATTAGCAGGGCGGAGGCCACACGGTCGCTACAGAAAAAAACTGTACATTTACGTGGTGCTACGGTGGAAATCATTGGTGATAGTGGTCACGCGATTGTACAGGAGCAAAAGCTGGATAGGTCAGCTTGAAAAGTTTGGTTTCACATTAATTAGATCCCTTGGTTTTGGCTTTCTCCTGAGGTTAATGACTGCACTTCATTAAGCGCTGCAGAAATAGTAAGCGTCGTTGGCCACCAGAAACGTGATAAAAGCTATTTGATTCCTTACTTATATGGCGGGTATCTGTAGCGAAACAACTGTCTCGCGCTAGGCCTGTAGTGGATCAAAATACTCGTCACGCAGACGAAACAACGAAAATTAATCGCACACTCAATACCCTTTAGGATAATAAAACTACGATTATTTACAAAATATTTATTTTGTAACTATTATTTAGTTATAAGAATAATGCTTCAAATTCCAGTTTACAACATGTGCCACCAGAATTAATCTTTGATCACGTGTCATACCGTACACCGTTCCATGTTCCGTAAGTATGTAAGTCGTTCAGAAGTATATTATTTTTGCATCCGACTATCACATTACAGTCTGTTTTGGCATTCAGATTACGACTAAATTTAACAGTATGTGCTTTGTAAAATTAAATGCAACCGCAAACTTCGTCATTTGCAGTATTTGTTATGTATTATATTAAGGTTTCGCTTTGTATTCTAGCCGTAATTTGGATCTTCTGTCCTTACACAGCAGATGACGAGGCCATGGCCTCCGGATCCCCCGAACCCTCCTTGTAACTTGTAACTGATACAGTGAATTATTTTAGTAACAAAACTAACCTTCCATGTTGGCGATGTAGTGTCGTCGCTTCATTCAACTGTCCTTTCTGCGATTTTTTTCAAGGAACAATCGATAATTTTGACGTCATGTAGAAACGTTAGACAGTTGTCAACGGCGTCTTTAAAATAATTTAAATCGACTAAGTAAGTAAGGCAATTTATTTGTCTAATGTACGTAACAACAACAACAACAACAATTGCTGACGATGCTGTATAAATTGTTGTGAATATAATTACAATTACAATATGGCATGTTAAAAAAATAATAAAAGAAGAAGAGGCAGTTAGACAAATTCATGATCTCAGAAGTCGCACTCAGTGCAAAGAGCCAGCGCATCTACTCGCAAGTCTTAAGGTCTTCATCGAAGAAGAATACGTCGCCTACAGCCTAAATCAAATGAGAAAAGGCGACTCCTGGAGCCGAGATTAAAGAAGTGGAAAAAGCCAGGAGATGGTCGACGAGACCCAACCGACGTGTCCCAACCAGTCCTCAGGGTCAAGGAGCTGCAGCGCCAGACTAAAGTCAGCCGGCGGGTTAATGTCAGGTCAGCGACGTCTAAGACGCAGGCGCCGTCGAAGCAGACGGCGACGGCGACGAAGAGGAGGGATTTGGAGGTGCTGGATGTTCGTCCGATCCGCACCGAAAGTCCTCGCCGGCAGAACGTTCTGTACTAAGGCGACCGCTGACTCAGGGTTGCTTCTCCACCACTTCGTTTAAAGACAAGACCACGAGATTTGTAGGTGCACCTAGTCGACCAATTTCCAGCATGCCAGCCAGGGTACCACCAGCAGCTCCAATTGCCCCAGCACCAGCGCCGTGTGCTGTTGGCCAACCAAGGCAATCGGGTCTGTTCGCACAAATGGCAACAGCTGCCGCAGGTGTTGCTGTTGGATCAACTGTTCGTCACACAATTAAAATTTGAAAATCACTCCATAGCCATATAGCTGCTCCACCCCTTTGGAATAAACTTCCGCCAGAATTAGGCCTACGACAATTACCTGACCCATCTTATGAACTCATCATCACTTCACCCTTTGCAATCTCTACGCAGGTCTTCCACTCAAAATTGAAAGCACTCCTGTTTCGCAGATCCTATCCTGATTCCTCTTCTTCCCTTTGTCTATCTTGCAGATCCAATTCCAAACACCACCCACCTTAGCCCACTGACAGCCTGCCTGCCTGCATGCCTGACTCTTGGATCTTGACCTGGAACCGAACCCACATTGCCTATCGATTTTGTTTTAACTGAGAGCATGTGAATAAGCTGGTTCCCATTTAGGCCCTATCCTTGAGGTAAATAATATTCTGATATTTGAATTCTGTGGATACCGACATTTGCGTTTTTTGTTCCTTTCCTCTACTTTCGGTATATTTTATGTTTTTAATACCGACTTTGGTGTTGTTTTGGTTTTCTGAATATAGCGATATCGGTGCAGAATCGGTTACACTGATCCAGCACTATGAATCCGTCCTCAGTTTTAGTTCTTCAATATAAGGATTACATACTAACGTTTTGGATCTTGCCTAATGATATTGTTTTGACTGAGCGCCTGTGAATAAGCTGGTCCCCGTGACGTAGCTTTGGTTGGGCGCTGTAGAAATATCGGGATTACGATTACGACATGAGACAGTCATTTGTTACTTTGCATCAACAACCTCTATACAGATGCAGACGTGCCGACATTATTTTTGTATGTAATAGAAATTGGAAGCTTTTTCGCTGAGCATACCGTAATTCTTTTGTGTTTGCAGAATGAAAAATTCATTAAGCGCCACCATATCGATCTAATTTAATCTTAGTCTTTGATCGGCACACAGTTGTAGTGAAACGTTGCGTGTTTGGCAAGGGAGTAACGCGTGTTTAGTGTAAAACTTGTTTAATGGCTGTGTTAAAATCATATGTTATGCAGTTGTAAATAATGGTGTCAGTGTTTTCAAGGTGTCTGAGACTGTGATCGCTCATCGCAACGAGTCTAAAATTTTGCTTTACCCAAAAGTTACGCAATGTTTAGGGTGAGTGGATGCTTACCTGTAAGTCGTTTATGGAAAGGTATGAGTTAGCAAGTAATATGCCTGCAGCGTAAGTTAAAGGCATTAAGCCAAAATATTTATTGTAATATATGTAAATAAACTGTTACGTGACGCGGTGCGACAGCTTTTCGCCTGCGCTATTTTCATGTATGGCCAAATGTTAGAGTTCTGGAATAATTTTCTACAACTTCTGTAGTTGAATCGAATTATGCCCACAGAAATTAAAAGCCCTCCGTCAACTATCATTAGGTCATGACTGATGATACACCATTTGCTGTTGACAGTACTGTCATAATCAGAATTGCTTAACAAAATTCAGTATCACCAGCTAGTGGGAACTTGCTGTTGACAGAAGTCACACTGCATTCATAGTATCCTAAAAGTCCCAGGCTTTTTTGAAGAATTTGGACATTGCTTTGGTTGGGTAGTCACTGACCAGTACAAATTTTTCCTTGTGTAGAGCAAGTGGCATTGAAATCCAGGGAAAAGTAGCATTGCTTACCTTTTCCAGTGTTGCAACTTTGCTTCATAAGCGATTCCTCACTCAGTTGACGGACATGTGGCGTGTTAACAAATGCATTACTTACTTACATTACTTACTTATAATGCATATTGAGCCTGAGTATGTTTTAGTGAGCAGGTTATGATATGCTTGTATTTTTGTAGCTATTGCAGTATGGTTCTTGTCAGAATAGTTAATTTGAAACATGCTTTTCTCTTGTGCTACAAGCTGCCAATTCTGATGTGGAAGAAATGCCATAATTTACTCTAAGGTAAAATGCAGAATTGTTAAATTGTCTTGTGTTACAGAAATTCAGAAATCTGCCACGCCTTGAGCGAAAATTTGGCTATTTATTGTTGGCGTCAGCTGTAGCATTCCTTATCTATCTGATCTTCAGCTTGTTCAGTGAAGTGCCTAGCACTGGTGCCAATAGGCTGCCTAAGGTCCAGTATCAGTTGCTGAAGCAATTAACAACAATTAACACTGATCATCAGGAACCAGGGACTGTGTTAAACAAACTGTTTAATGAACAGAAGAGTGGGCAGCTAAGTACCTTGTCTCTTTCAGTTAACCCTGTTCAAGTATCCAGTCTTCAAAGTCGGGTTGGTTTATTTCATATCTTCTAATATAATTAGAGAACGTATAACTGTTTTAGAGCATTGAAAAATCTGACTTGGTCTTAGAATTATTTCAGCCAAATTCTAAGTCATCATGTTGTTTGGTTTCATAGGTCTCTTTGGCTAATTAGTTATTTCTTCAAGCTTAAAAGACTTTCCTGCCTTTGTAAGTTGACTCTCATTTCCAGAACTCACCTGTTGAATTGTTTTCAATTGTTAGTGTTTTCAGGGATATGTTTTTGGTTTAGGGTGATGGAGAAAAAGTTAATTATCAGTAGTAATAAGGGAAAGTCAGTTTAAAAGATTCGCAATTCCTTTATGTAATAATGCCCAGAAATAATGTATAATTTGGGGGTGACCAGTTCCAGTCATCTCTTGCAACTTCAGGTGAGCTATTACCTTTTGTCTCTTAGTTTATTCTCTAGCATTGCTTTTCATTTGGTTGTAGTAGTAAATTAATGTAAAATACTCTGTAGTTTATGTAAGCAAACTACAAATGACATGTCAATCAGCAAAAATTAAGCAGAAACTCTTTCAGACCTTACTACGAGTCATCAGTTATAATCATTTTTCTTGTATGATGCCATAATTTTGATGCATATTTGATATTTAAACATTTTACTGATGATTTTTATTTCTGGTAGTATATTTTGAGCTATTAAAAAATAAATTTGCATTAATTTTGGGTAGAGAAGTTTAGGTTAAAATTGTTGGCAGTTTTTGCACTAAATTTAAGTTTTAATCAAATTTTGTGGTTTTTCTAATTGGCTACACATTTCTCGGGCATTTCTCTGGCATCTAAGACAAAAGCTGGAAAATGAACAGACAGTATGTATTGTATGTTGTTGGCTGCTGTGGTAAATCCGATCACTCCCAATCTTATCTTGGATGGAGATCTCTGCTATGTAATCACCCACATCAGATTGGAATTCAAACATTTTAGGTGTTTCAGATCTACACACAGTAAAAACCTCTGTTCCTGTGCTTAGGCCATGTTGCTCTTAGTATTAATATGACTGTCACGCTACCACAGCAGGCTGTGATTCATAATGAGTGGAATTATTATCTTCCAGACTACTGTAAATGTGCGGCTGCATCAGCATTTCCGAATGCCGTCAATTCACAGACAGACAATCACAGGTAAGTTCTGCACCTGAACTCTAGTTAGCTTTTGTGTAAGTGGCATTATATATAAATTTCACCAATAAAGTACATTGAACAAATTGCATTCATTTTTATTCTGATGGCTTTCAGTCAAAGTGTAGCTTCGTTTATGAATTGGTCTCTGCATGCGTGTAGGACCAGAGAATGCAAGACAGATGGCAATCGTGGATGCCTTTAAGCATGCATGGAATGCATACAAGAAATATGCCTGGGGTCATGATGAATTGAAACCGCTTTCAAAGTCCTTTCAGGAGTGGATGTCAGTCGGACTGACAATTGTCGACTCACTGGATACACTCATCATCATGGGCCTTAATCAAGGTTTGCTCGTCATCTATCTCATTTGTCTTATAACTTACATGAAGCAATGGTTGAGCCTTGAAGTGTGGAGAATGCAAGTGATGGTATTGTCCACCATTTGGAACTTCTTCTCATCCTGCTCCGTCTTTTTCATCACATCCTCCTATTCGTTTCTCTAAAATCTCCTTCTAATTCTTTAATAGATGCATGTCTAGACCTTGTTTGTGCTTTATTGTTATTTAGCGTGCTTAATGACATGAGAACTAATGATCAATATAGCAGGACCATGAACAAATCCTTAATGCAGAAGTGCATAGTCACCATATTGTGATGCTGTATAAATATGAGAAATAACTAATTTCTGTAGCACCTGGAGAAAAACACAGTCCTGATTGCTGACATCACAATCCAACCCCAGAACTTGGAATGCAACGTGGATGGGAATTCTGTTTGGTCTTTGTGTCTGTTTGAGATTGCCAGTGGAGACCTCCAGCTATATCTGCATCATTTGTAACAGATGAACTGTTTTTTTTAGAACTCTTAACTTTGGTTAGGCTTGCAGGAATTTGTGAGGTACTTAACAGCAATGATGGGTAAAGTTATTTTGAAAAGTATTGCAAGATATTCGTATTGTGTATACTGTTAAAAGTACTTTACCCAGTGCTACTTAGAAGATGCAATAGAAAAGCCCAGAGACATACATACAGTGATACTTGAGGGTGTTCTTCATGAAAATGAAAAACTTGTAGCCTCTAGAAAGCAGATGTTTTATGGGGTTTGACACCCAACAAACTGTAGCATGTCATGTCGAAGGAGTTTTCAGGAAGAAAAGATGTGATTGACCTGACGGGGTTGCATCATGACTTGTCAAGGAAAAACAAAAATGTACAAAAAAATTTGTATATATGTATATGTCCAAATATTTTATGTGGTGCCTTTTAGAACTTCGCAAAGCTGCTGAAACATGGCCATCTTACAGATCTAAATGTGCTTCTTTATAAAACAAACTGAGAATGTATTTAAGTGGAAGATCAGTTCTGCAGGATTGTCTATTGCACAAGAAAGCACAGTGTGTTATAATGGCTGTGTGGGAGTTTGGAAGCTGCTGCAAAGCACAGTGTTTGTCGACCTGGCTGGATGGACATAGGAACACAGAAGTTCTCAACAGACCACTGGTGCCGACCAACAGTGGAAGATCTTGAATATGATTCTTTCCTCAACCAGAAGCTAATGTCATGTCTTTCACTTGTAATTTAAAA
Organism: Norana najaformis; assembly: GCA_964023275.1. NCBI lineage: Eukaryota > Metazoa > Annelida > Clitellata > Crassiclitellata > Hormogastridae > Norana > Norana najaformis. The sequence goes on from OZ029917.1 coordinate 25,803,444, forward strand.
AATGCGAGAAATTTGGCAGGTTGGCCATAAATTGAAGGTGCAGCTGAGGACAGACTGAAGCTGACATTGGGCAGAAATCTGACAGGCCCGCAAGGATGACATTGCAGTTGTCCAAGCATGTCAGGATAAAAGATCTTCCACCATATAAACGCTCTGAATGAATGAATGGATGAGCATCACAGAGGCATCATAGGATGTCTTCTATAGCACCCCTAGCATTGGTCATAGTCTCTTCTAAGTAAATTCAACATGCCTGCTATAATCTGGAGTTGGTTTGGTTAAAACCGAAAAGGCAGTCTGCAGAGACACAAAACACTGTGTGGGGAAATGCATTTGGAGTGTCTGTGAGGGGTACTTGGGAGATGCTAGCTACAGTACCTTCTGGCAGAGGTAAATTTTCAGTTGTGACCTAAAGGCAAAAACACACAGACTGCAGAGTAAAAGTAGATCAAGAGAGTTCCAGAATCAGCGGTTGAAAATGAATTAGTATAAGCCACAGGTAAGATGATGTGCCAGTGATGAAGATGTTACTGGTTTACATAAATAAATCCAGTAATTACTTTTTGCTATTTAGGTGAAATGTAGACAGACTAGGACAGTGGCAGTTTGAGAATTGTATAAGACGTTTTATTAAGTAATCTATATGTTTATGTGATGCAGAATTTGCTCTTGCACGGAAGTGGGTTTCTGAAAGCCTTACCTATGAACACAGTGGAGAAGTGCAGCTGTTTGAAATGACGATTCGAGTTCTTGGTGGACTTCTGAGTGCCTTTCATTTGTCTGGTGATAAAGTATTCCTAGAAAAAGCTGTATGTGTCAACATAACATGTTGCATTTCAGTAAATGTAAAGTTATCAACCTTTCAACGATTCAGTATATATAGAGGCGGACCTCTTGGGGTAATAGACCTTGTTGGCCTTTGAAGACGAGATCATTCTTTATGATCAGTTTATCAGCGAATGTGTAACGTTCACAATTGCCTGTTGATACTGCGGTAAAAGGCCATGCAGCTGGTGACTGGTGTTTCAAACTCGCACTGCTCATCTGCTTTTGCCTTTTCTTTGATCTTCTCAATTGGTTGCTGTGACTCAACTATTCTCATGCTTGACACTATTCTTTTGTAAATTCAATAGTATTGCCAGTTCCTCAGTTAGTCCATTTAGTTCAGCTTGTTTGGAGGTGCACAGTTAGTATACCGCCCTTCATGGCATGCCAGATATAACTTGCTGTGACCCAGGGGTATAAATAAGATCAGTCAGAAGTTTCCACTTTGTCGTACCTCAGTGGTGATGACTGTCTGAACTGAAGACAAGCCTCCAAACCACGAACTGGCTGCTCATTTTTCATTGTTATTTAAAATTCTGGTTCGAATTTGGGCAAAGTCTTCAGATGCTGCACAAAGGGTCTTATGTCCGTAGCTCAGTATTATTGAACATACACAAATTTAGCCATGTTTCTGCTTAATGCATGTACTTTGTTGACTGCCTGTTTGTCAGCATGCTACAGGTCCCTTTGCTCTACATTTTGGAGTAAACTGGTTCACTTGATTTTTGACAATACAGTGTGACGCCTTTTGTGTAGAATTGGATTCCTCTAGGTCTCCCAGTTCTTCTGGCTAAGGACTGTACTTCTCTTTTGCTGAGGGTAGGCTGGGAGTGCTTTTTATTGGATATCTTGAGTGGCTGATATATAAAACCACATAATGAATGAATGAATGAATGAATGAATGAAAAGATTTTTCAACCCCAGACCATGCCTTACAGGATTATTGTTGAGACTTGTAATATCTCTTACCATACCTTACATTTAAATGCAGTAATTACTGTCAGCATGGAGAAATTGCAATTGAACTGGTTTTGTTTGACTTATAGGGTTAAATTATGATATTAATTCTGTTATTCGCTATGTTTGTATAAACTGCAGAAGGAGTTGGGAGATAAATTTGCTCCATGTTTCCGAGGTGTCACAAAGATTCCATGCAATCGCATCAACCTAAAGAAGCAGGAGGCATCATTTATTGAGATCAGCACTGCAGAAAGTGGGAGCATTCAGCTGGAGTTCACTGATCTCAGTCGCTGCACAAATGACAGCACATATGAGGTAAGACGTTACATGGTTAGCGTGCATAGCTGCCTAGAAGTTACAACCAAGAATGTTGCAGGTAATTTCCATAATCAAATTGTTAAGTACTAGAATAAGGTTCTGAAGCTTTTATTCTGCTTGGCCTTTGTAGTAAAGAAACATATTCAATTTCAGGTGATCTTGGCATTCTAAAAATTCTAAGGTCATGTGAGTACTTAGAAGTGCAGCACAGATTTTATCATATTAGGGAATCATTATTAAAAATTAATTGGTTATTGTAATCTGTTTTCTTCGCAGGCAGAAGCTGGAGCTGTTTCGTGGCACCTTCATGGTCTAGAGAAGATGGATGGCCTTGCACCAAGCTTCATCAATCCTTTTGCTGGCACCTTTCACAAGACGACCCCTTTGTCTGTTGGTGCAAGTGTGGACAGCTACTATGAATATCTGCTGAAGCAGTGGATACAGACTGGAAAGACCAAAGACTGGTATAAACAATGGGTCTGGCAAGTTAAGAGTCAGCAACATGTCACTTGCACTCATCTGTCTTTGTCAAATGGTATATCTCTGTTTAATGTACTACTAGATGCAGCACAACAAGATTGTGTTATGGTCTGATTTCTCTGCCTATAAATACTCTGACATCCAACACACTAGGACTAACCTGCACAAAGACATTCAGTCTGAAGCTTATGATGCTTGGGATGCTCATAATGGTTTTTAATGTGTGTTGACTGTAAAGGTTGAAGAATGACTACTTGACCGCTGTAGAGGGCATCAAGAAGCACCTGTTACGCTACTCCCAGCCAGGGAGACTGGCATTTGTTGGGTCTCTCTCAAGTATGTCAGCCAGAGCTTCATTTAAAAATGAGATGGTAACTTTTCACTTGCTCTTGCTTATTTATATTTTATTCACTGATTTTACACTGATTGAGCTAATTAGTGAAACAGTGGTTAATTTTTTAATATTTTATTGTTATATATATTATCGATTCACATATTTATTTAATTATTAATATTCTAATAATTATAATAACAAAGCATAATTGTAAGGACAGTAATTGTTTTACTGTTAAGTTTATAAAACAATGAATGACATTTTGATTGTCTAGGAACACTTGACGTGTTTTCTGCCGGGTACCCTTGCCCTCGGTGTCCTTCATGGCCTAGATCCAAGCCACTTGCAACTGGCAGCCGATCTCGTAACTTCGTGTTATAAGATGTACGAATCAATGCCAACTGGTCTCAGCCCAGAAATTGCCATCTTCAACAGTGCTGCCAGTGAGGACAAAGTCATAACAGCTCCGGTAATCCTCAGTAAACTATTAGTTTATTTGTCCCTAGTGGTAGTTAGGCTGCCCAATTCATAAATTTGCTATTAAATTAATTATTATTATTATTATTATTATTAAAAATTTTAATGTGCGCAGATCATAACAGAAATGCGAGTAGGAGGTGCAGTTAGTCAGTCACCAGGTGAAAACAAATATCCAGATGTTTGAAAGGCAGTGAGAAGTAGTGAGTTTTCCAGCTTTTCTTGATGGAAGAAAAGGAGTTCAAGCTTTGAAGAAACACTGATAGTTTTTCCATTCCTTCGGGGCAGTTTTGTGAATTGCACGAGAGCCCAGGACAGTTGTGCCTCATGGCTCAGCCAGGAGATCCATATCTGAAGATTGTAGGCTGCGGGGAGGGGTGTAAGGGGAGACTAGTGATTGAAGTATGGTAGGAGTGCTCATGGTAAGACTTTTATGCGTCAGACAGGCTAGTTTAAATCTCATCCAGAATTCCACCCGAAGCCAATGCAGCTTAGTAGGGTTCAGGAATTCGTACAAGGAGGTGCAAACAGCACCACATGAACCAGGGAATTTTTGATACACTGAAGCCTCATTAATTCATGATCTGATGTAAAAATTGAGTTGGCATAACTAAGATAAGAGCAGACTAGAGAACAGGCTACGTTTTTTTAACATTTCTTTGGTAACCACTGACCTGATTTGACATAATGGCCTGATATGATAGAAACAAGATTTTGCAGAGGTTTGTTACATGGGGTCAAAATATGAAATTGCTGTCCAGAATTACCCCAAGTGTCCTGACCATGTTTGATAGTGGAACAATAGTGCCAGCTAGGTCAATGCTGCAATGTAAAGGGAGAGAACGTAGGCGTTGGCATAGGCCTAACATGGTCGCTTCAGATTTATCTGGATTTATGGCCAAACCATTGAAGCAAAACCATGCATGAATAGAAGAGGCACTCTTCGAGTTTTATCTTGCCTGTCTGATCAGTGGGTGACAAAGCAATGTCAAGCTGAGTGTCGTCAGTGTACTGATGTAACTGAACTCCAGAGTTGTTGGTTATGCAGCTGATTGGTGAAGTGAAAATTGTAATAATAAGGGGCCAAGGACAGATCCCTGTGGGACACCAGCTGTGCACAAAGAAGGATCAGACTGAGCAGAACCAATGCCCAATTGGCAAGACCAATTGCAGAGGTAAGGAGGTAGCCAGTTTGATGCAGTCCCAGACACATCATTACTTTTGCTGATTCTAGAAAAGAAGTAGATGTTAGTCAGCAGTGTCAAAGCAGCACAAAGATCAAGACACACTGAATGGGCATGCCTTTCCAATATCAGCAGATGAGAGGATGATGTCCAGTGCGAAGATAAGAGCGGTTTGAATCTAGTTAAACTAGCCTCACAGTAAACTGACTGGTAAGGATTGAAGTTAGGAGATGAAGTAACGTGTTGCTTAATCCATGTAAGGAAGAGAGATTCAAGAATCTTAGAAATGTTATTGAGTTTGGAGATGGGTCTAAATTTTAGAAGTTGTTGGTGTCTAGAACAGTTTTTGTTTATGTCGTGATTTAGAACACATGTAGCTTTATTTGTACCCATTATGTACCCTAATTTGCACATATATTTTGAACTTAAAAATTTGCTTTATTTATTAGCAAAGACAAATGCATCATTCATTTTTGCTGAGCAGATTTGCATTATGGAATTGTTCTAATCTTTGTACAGCATATGTCTCAGATGAGGCTGCAAAATCAGCCACTGTTACAGTCACAGTTATACTTCGTTCTAGTAATTATGTTTTACTTGTACACTGAGGTTGCTAAGGTGGAATTTTGTCTGTTGTAGTATCATGCTCAGTACAACATACATCGACCAGAAACTGTTGAGAGCCTGTTTTATTTGTACCGTGCCACTGGTGATCAGAAATACCGCGAGTATGGCTGGAACATCTTTCAGGCCTTTGAAAAGTATACAAAGCTTGAGGAGGGATATGCCTCAGTAAACAATGTCCAGAACCCAAGTGATGTTGGACTTAAAGACAAGATGGAGTCATTCTACCTGGCTGAAACTCTGAAATACCTGTATCTGTTGTTCAGTGACAATGCCCACCTGTTGCCTCTTGATAAGTATGTGATGAACACTGAAGCACATCCTCTGCCAATTTATACGAGTTAGTGCTAAATGTTCTGAACTGGTTTAATCCACTCTGTATCGGGCTGACTCTTACATGCCCACACCACCTACCTTTATGCTTGCTTACTGCAGAATGATGCCACATAAGTTTGCGTTTTTATTAACATTCCGTGTTCTATCTTTCCTACCTGTAAAAAAATGTTTGTCGGAATTTATGTCATTCCAGTCTCACTCAAGCACATACCAGCTTTTCTTTTTTAGGCTTGATTTCTTTTTATACTCTGCTTTTGGTCTTTAGTCTTTCAGTCTTTGTTCCTCACTTGGATCATTTTCGTCCACAATGTGCTGGATTGGATGTTGTCATTAGATGATATTCTTGAAGTTTTTTTCTTTTTAATATAATGCAAGTATTCATACAGAGTTTTATTAAGATATCTACTTGGAAGCCTTCTTGCATGGAAAATCTGTTGGTCAAAGGTTGTTGTAGAATATCTGGCCATAAGGCTAGACAGGTCCTGCATAAGATGGCTCTGGGTAATTATCATCATCATTATTACGATTAATAACTTACTGTTTCATCATCATAATTAATTTTTTAAAATTTCTTTAAAGCCCCAAGGTATTTGTGATCCTAAGAAGTAACAAATTATTTGGAAGAAAAATTATTTTCTGAGTTGGCTAGTCTTCGCTGATGTCTGGCTCCCCTAAAGTACCCCGGAAAGCAATCGTATTAAATTTATGAATTGTGGAGGCAACACGTTGCAGAAGGAAAGCAGTCTCCCTGGAGTCTCATTTGTTATTATTATTATAATTATTACTATTATTACTATTATTTTTTAAATTATTATTATTATTATTATTATTATACTGTTAGTTGTTATGTTGGTTTTGTTGTGTTTGATCAAGACTGGCCTGAAATTGGATGAGATACAAATTCTCAGTTGAATCTTGTTTTGTATTTTGTTCTTGTTGGCTGATCATTATTCCGTCTGAACATGTTATGACTTATGTCACCTGTAACCGAACACTTCTTTAGCACTTTTTATAGGAAATTCTTCATGATAAAAGGCCAAACTATTTATTATAAGCACTTGTGAAATCTGCAGTTTGTAAACTTTTACTAACTGAAAAGCTGAACATAAAAGACTTGTTTGAGTCTAGATGTCTGTTGTTGACCTGGTCATTTGAGCAATTTAAATTTAAGACATGTCAGATTTGACTTTTAGGAGCTTGTTTCATTTACAGTCAGTCAGTGTGGATTAATGAGAATGTTTTGTTCTGGAAAATGCTGTTTAATTTTTTTCAATGTGTGTATGATATTTGTTAAATTTTAGCTCTCATTGAATAAAAGGCAGATAACCTTTTTCGTGATGTATATGTCATTATTGTCTTCCACCTCATCACTGGCTGATTGTTGGGTCAGGTGCATTCTTTGTGCATAACTTGAATCACCTTAATATGTCTTTCCTTTTGTTGTGTATCCAACATAATATGGATCTCACATTTATATAATTGCCAATCTCTCTCTCTCTCTCTCTCTCTCTCTCTCTCTCTCTCTCTCTCTCTCTCTCTCTCTCTCTCTCTCTCTCTCTCTCTCTCTATATATATATATATATATATATATATATATATATATATATATATATATATATATATATATATATATATATATATATATATATATATATATATATATATATATATATATATATATATATATATATATATATATATTTTGGATGGATATATATATTGGATATATATATAATATATATATATAATATCAAATCAACACAAAGAAACAATTGATCCATTTATATCAGAAGCATAAGAAAGAACAAACTAGCCTGAAATTAAAAAATTTAAAGACCAAAATTGATAACTTAACTGTTGAAAATGGTAAAATTTATGTAAAAATGCCACAAGAAATTTTAAATCAATATATGCTGTAGACTGCGTCCCTGTAATTTATAAGTTCGTGAACGGCGGGAACGAATACTGGGTTCAACGAAAAACGGATCTGCTAATTTACCGCATTCTTTCCCCTTGTTAAATAACTATGTACATAAAGAAAGAGTAAACCTCGATTTTTTATAAATTCGTATTCAGTGAAAACTAGTCTTGGGTAAACAGAATATGCTTAGTTACTAGTGCATGAAATTCTTACTTATTTACTTGCCGCAAGAAGTTTCGTTAGGACGTGCACAATGGCGGGTGATATACACTACCATAAACAAACCACCGTAACGCCAGAGGTTGGTTTAAGCTGCTTGCATTTTTAATAATTGCTTGTACTGACTAATTAACCATTGTTTTGGAGAGTTTGGTATTCATTTGCAATTAATCTAAACCAATTTTCCCAAGTACTTGCATTATCGCTCACTGATTTACGTTGTATTTGCAAGTTTAACAGCAAACTTATTTTTTTGTAGACTTGCCCAACTAGAAATTTGTAATGCATGAGTTGGTAATACGCAGTTTCTAAATAACGCAGAGTAACAAGAACTTTCAGAAAATATTTTTATCGGTTTACTTACAAAAATTACTTAAACTTCTAAATTTCTGTGATGCCTAGCAGAAAATTTATAAATGGGTTCCGGTGATGTAATGAGCTGCTCCACACAAACTCCTGTAGCTTTGTGGAAATGAGGGCAGCTCGTGCCAAACTTTCAAAATTCGCACATCAGTTTTGCCCGGTGTGTATAGTTTTCATGCATTCCACTGCTAGTCATGCAGTTGTTCATTACTCAATGTGTTTGCAACATATAAAATGACTATATGTGCTGATGGATATCCAGTTGTTAAAGAAATGTGACTGTTCATGAGAAAGGGTACCAAAGTCGGCAGAAATAAAAACTGAGCTGATACACCACTGGATTGACTGGAATTGGTCAATAAATTAGGTTTAAAATGCATGTTTATCACAAATATATAATATTATAATTGTAAGATGGAATTGTCTGCACAACTGCTTTTGAGAAATCCTGAGTTAAAGTTTACCATAACTACGGCTCGGCCTGTGCTGTGCTGTAGGAATCATGTAGCACAGTAGCTGTCCCTAGGAGTCATGATTGTTTATGAGCACAGTAAATTGGGATGTATTCATATGCTTCTGAGGCTGTCATGAATGAAATCTACATAAAAAACTGGTTAAGAAAAATATTTACATGAATTATATTTTTGCATGATTATTGATTTACATGATTATGAATTAGGGGACTAAGGGGACATGTTGAATTAAATTTTTGTTATGGGGCATCATAATAAAATTAAAAATACAAATACTTAGACATCATAACTTTGCATAAGAACTTACAGTTTGATAGCTAATACAGCTGCTACCTACCCCAGCACAAAAAGTTTTTCAAGGTTTACTGGCATTCTCCAGTTATTTTCCTCCGCAGTACACAATTTTGGCATTTCCCAAACTGGGAAAATTTGTCACTCTTTGCTGTTCAAATGATTATTTTAGTTTCTTCACACTTTGTCATTTGCTGAAAAGACAGTATTATTTTAGTGGTCTTTTATTTCCAGAACCACAAGGGTAGATATTCTGTTTCCCTGCTTGGGCCAGAATTCAACTTTATCCATTCTTTGGCTTGCCTGAGATCCTGTAAATAAGCTGGCTCTCTTGAATTAACCTTAGTGGTAGCATGAAGCATGCTGATTTTATGACTGAGGTGGGTAGCTATATGATAGGTAGTTTTAGGATGCAATTTTGTTGTTGTAGGAAATCTTAAGCAATGTATCAAAGTTTGTCCGAGGATCAACTCATGAGATCAACATTCCTGGTGATGAAATGGCCAGAGCTGCATTGTTTCTGTTGCGCACGTTGCCGTCTTCAAGGCAGGCTGTTCTGGAATACTTGTGCAGTGTTTATGATGAGGCTGTGAATGAGCACGTGCTTAAACCCGATATAGGAGTAGGAGGTATGATTTTCCTAATGTTTGCCTTTTATGCTTTTATAACATTTCCATCTGTGTACTGTTTTAGTTTAATTATTGAGTATCACCTATTACTGCTTCTGTCATATTCAGAACCTAGCTGCATTATTATATCTTTGAAAATCTTAATTGCCTCTCTTCCTACCAATTCGACCTTACTCAGTCAGATTTTGTTGCTGTTGGGTATGGTGTTAATTTGTCTCCAGTTAGGGTCATGTTTTTCCTTCAGTGACTTGAATATTGTCTCATCACTCATGTGTAGACCCCTTTGACTATGGTGCACATTCATTTGCTTCTCATTCCTGTTATGATAGCCATCTCTAATTTTTTCCAAAAATGCTGGTCTCATAGCTTAGAACAAACTGTTACCACCTAGTATCAGTTCCTTTGCTGATCTTCCAAATTTGTACTTGTACCAATCTCTTGTTGTCCATTTTGCTCTCATTTGGAAATTTCTTTTGATTGGCATTTCCACCTTAGGTTGATTCTCACAGCTTTAATTATCTTGACTTATAGATACTTTTAATTGGGATTTTAGAGTCTTAAGACTTGGTTAAGCAGAATTAGGGCACCACTAAACTACAAAACAAGAGAAAACAACTATCACATTTAAACAAGATGACAGAGGCACTATAAAAATGATTTTACTTACTTACTTAGCAGGTATATCTATATAATAACAGGCCTAGACCTGTACATGTACATTTTGAACAGGCGACATATAATGCCGGCTCCATCTCACATGTACGGGAACTTGGCCAGGGAGAGGGAGAGGCAGGGAAAGGAAGGGAAGGAAGATGTATGATGGAGGAATAAGGACGAGGAGCATGTTATTTGTAGCTAAAGGGAGCAACAGAGGATTTTACTAGTTTTGCCGAACTAGCAAGCAGATGCTCTGCATGGGATAGGCTGGTTTTTACTATATATTGTTTCCTTGTTTCCTTTGTTATTCAATAGTTTGACTTTTTCGTTCATTGTGATTCCTTTTGATGCTATTGAACTGTGTTGCAGTGCAATCTGATGTGACTGGATATTTGTATAATTAGTTCCTTGTTATTATTTACACCATTTCTTGTAAGGGTCTTTAAAAGAATTGGTGGATGTGGGGGAACTTTGAAATTAGTTGAGAAGGTGTGTTCAGCTGGCTCATATGGCATATCCATTAATGACTGATGCAGTGGAATTCTTCTTGCATTGTAATTTCTTACTGTGTATTTTATACAGCACTTCATGGTGGTACTGTTTTAATGGGCTATTTTAATCCATTATAATCTAGTGACTTTTATAACACCATTATCACAATACCTAAAACATTAGTTGGTGGGTAAGCAAGTTGAAAGAGACGAATTTTAAGTTTAGACCTAAATGACATCAAAGAATTGACAGAATGAATTGAACTTGGTTGCAAATTCCAAAGCTGCGGACCAGCAACTGAGAACGATGTAGAACCCAGTAGTTAATTTTTTGGTACGAAGGACAGCAAGAGTCAGTGTTGATTGAATGCAATATTTGTTGGTATGATGGTTGAGCATGGAACAGAGGTAGGTCAGCTGATTTAAATGTAGTACTTTATGAACTATACGACAGATTGTAAACTGGATTCTTTGTTCAACGGGCAACCAGTGCAGTGAATGCAATATTGGTGTAATATAATGATATTTAGCTGTTTTTGTTATGGCTCTGGCTACAAAGTTTTGAACCATTTGTAGTTTGTGTAGTCTCTCATTGTGATGTCTATGCTATATAAACACCTGAATACATTCCCGTATATCAACTGTACAACAATGAAAGTTCCGGTTGTTCTGAATAGATGTGCAAATTCATGGCAAGTAGGAGTGAACTATAAAAATTTTGCTTTTCTGATGGATTAGTGAAACATTTTACAGACGTTGATGAAAGTCATTTGGATCCAATTATCAGCGAAGTTCAGTCACTGATTGTTAGTTTCATTCGAAGTCAACCAGATGCATGGGCACCAATAATTTCATCAGTAAGGCTTTTTGTGATGGTTTTGTTAATGTTTTAGCTTTGTAGTTAAATGTTTACCTGGTTTAGATTTTGCTTAACATTTTGAGCTTTAGTGCTTAAGCCGATCTGATAGCTTTAAATGAAATAGGTTTGCTATTATAGATTAAATCTGTTGCTGAGATGATTCTTGTTATTCAGTTCAAACAAAGTAGATTTTTCATGGTCTGTCTTTAAAATGAAAATTTTAATGGAATCTTTATAGACTTCCTGATTTGTTATTTGAAGTGTGTATAAACAGAGGTGTAAATAAAATAGATATGTTAAGTGGTTTGTATTGTTAAATTTATATATGTCGAGTTCCCGTAATCTTCGAGCTTATAATCCTGGATAGCTTCCAAGGGAACTTGTAACAAGAATGCCCTGATTGATGTTAAAATAGAGCACTGCACCTGTGAGCATTACTGATACCAGAAATTATTGTACAAGAAATTAGTAAGTAAGTAGACAAGAAATGATTAAAATTATTCTGAATGGCTGAATAATATGGATTCATGAAATTCTAGCCCTTATTTCTGTGTAATATTGCCCCTGTATGTGGATGCATGCAAAACTCGAACCGATAAGGCAATTTGGCACAACTGCTGCCTTATTCGCAACATATATAGAAGAATTCTTATGATGCAACACATTCTGTCATGAAAACCTTTTTTACAAGCTTTCTACAGAGCATCACTAAGACTTAACATCGCTTAATACCAGTGACAAGGATTTCGTTTAAATTTACGTTATTATGAATTGAAACTAATTAACCTATTGTCAAGAAGTTTTTGACTGTTTACTTACTACTGTACTACTAATGTAAGATGTAATTTTTCATTTGCTTACTTACTAATTTTTTGTATGCTTCTGGTATTAGTACTGCTCGTGGGTGCAGCACTCTATTTGATGCTATTCTGGGCATTCTTGTTACCAGTTCCCTTTGAAACCAACCAGGATCGTAAGCTGGAAGATTACCTTGAGTACCAGTTCAAGTGAATTCTCATTGTGTAACTTAACGATCTCTCTTGCAGTGGGCCATTGATCTCTTGGGTCACATTAGTCGAAAGTATTCTGATCGCAGAAGCATGCCTCATTCGTCAAGTCTGAACGAGTTGCTGCTTCTGTGGATGACTTGCGGTCCCACAAAATCACTGATTCAGATTGCATCCGAATGCTTCATCTGCATGTATGTCACCTAAGTTTATTTATAGTCTAGTAGTTTTCTTTTCTAATTTAATCTAATGTTTAGTCAATTATTAATTTATTATTGTTTATGTCACGAATGCTGTGAAGAATTTAAGGTTAGGTTATGCAAGGTTAGGAAGAGACTGTCTTTTACTGTTGACATTAAATCTTCTACTATGTAAATAGCATTATAAAACCATAATAACTTTATTATTATTTATTATTATTATTAATTTGATACTTATGTATAATGTAAAAAAGGTCCTTGTATCGTGCTAATTTATGAATTCAGCTCGAAGCTCAGGTAGCCGGAAGAAGATACAAAGGATAATAGTTTCTGTGGAATGACGTGACCAATATGCAGATTGATTAGGAGGTAGAAGGGAATTGTCATTAAGGTAATTAATGAACCTGTCTTATACGCATCTCCCTAATAGATTTAATGAAAAAGTTACCTTTGAAATTGGTCTATAGTTTGATGGCACTTTAATTTTCTTTTTGAGGACTTGTACCTTAACAGCATGTTTCAGTATATAAGGAAAAGTTCCTGAACCAAGAACTTGTTGCAAGTTTCTGTCAGGAAAGGAGCCAGTGCCTTGGCAAACATTTTGATGAGCCATGTTGGAGCAGGATCAAGGTCGCTTTCTTTTCTGGAGATTTATTGATGATGTGTAAAACCTATTTGATTTAGGTCAGGTGATGTGGCAAACAGAAGTGTAGATGCTCTGCTTGAGGCATCTGTGCGACATTCACCACATTTTGACTGGGTTGTAGCACACATCGGGTGCGTATCTTGTAACTTTCCATGTTATACATTCAGTCTTTCTGCTTTAAACTGCTGCTATTAAGAGTAAACACTTGTTGCTAGTTGCACTTATCCAGTGTTTATCGAAGATGCCATTTGCGTCTCTGAATGTAGCACACCTAGACAAACAGGCATTAGCCTGTTGTGGGTTATCATCTTCAACCTTAACCCCTTTACCGTGGAATAAATTTTTTCAATTCTTTCCACACATGTGCATTTATTTTTAGGTATTCTTGTTGTCTGACATGTAACCCACCCACGCCTACGATTCCTCGCTCAGTCGATGGACATATGGCGTGTTAACAAATGCATTACTTACTTACTTACTTACTTATTCTTCAAAATAATGCATGTGATTAAGGAAGACTGGTATTTGTAATTGTAATATTCCAGAAGTCTTTGCTCTGAGAAACATTAAAGTCAACATATAATAATTTTTAAAAAGTAGCCCTGTAGTGCTCCTTATTAATTTATATAGTGCCAGATTAGTATATTCGCTTTGTATGATATACTCCAAAGCATGGTGCAGAGACTCCTTATCTTCGGAAGATAAGGAGTCTCAACCAGCGGTTTTGTGGACCAGTATAGTTCAATTTTCCACTGGATCCGTCGTGTCAGCAACTGAAACACGCGTTCTAGGTGTTCCTATAGGCCTAAATGCTAAGCGTTGACGTGGCCCGATTTCATCTCTTGACCAAGCAGACGGCGAACTGCTGTCCTAGGCCTACTGGACGGTTTTCTGGCTATCATCACTGTCATCATTTTCTCACCCAACAATTTTACTAGAACTAGAACTTAGTTAGATATCATCAGTCACTCTCATCGGGCAAACTATCATCACTTTCAACTAATAAACGATGTATTTCTTCGTTAGATAAACCACGCTTGCGACCAGCCATTTTTAGTGTGAATTATATAATTTTATTTAGTTGGCCCACCCAGCGTATGACCTGATTTATAATAATGCTGAAAGCCGTTATTTTAATCATAAAGCACTATTATATTTTGCTATTGCCATTAGGACGAGTTTATTCGGGATACACGGTGAGTGAATAGATGCATATCATGCGGACGAGTTAACTCGGGGTTCACGCTGCACAATGGGTTCCCGCTGGACGAGTTAACTCGGGGTTCACGGTAAAGGGGTTAAGATCAGTTGTAGGCCAACTGTTCCATGAATGAGTTTGCTTAAGTCAGTAGAAGCCTCTGCCCCTACCTATCATGCAAGTTTTTTGCTGATTTGGTTGTCATCAATCTGATCTCATTCTATGATAATTTTGTCTGAAGGCTATTTGATGCTGGGCTTATGTTATGAGGATGCATTTTTATTGCACGGTCTTTGCTGTCAGATTGATTGATGTAGAAGAATGTTTAATTGAGTTACTTTGTTTTATGAGGCAGGTCTTGTTTTCCTACCACAATCATCACTCGTGTCCTTCTGTGTGGTCTAAAGGATTACTATCAACACATGAGTGGACAAACAGATGGTGCACATGAGAACAAGATGTCATCCGTTGTGGGAATCTTGAGTCACATGGCAGTCCAGCATGCAAAGGACGTCCGTCTTGCCGTCTGGAAACTTTTCCAGGTCTCTGAGAAGTCTTCTAAGGATGAAGAATCATTAAGTTTTTCCTTTGCCTCTTTATTAGTCTTAGCTAATGTAATCTGAGGATTCCTACTGTGATAATGAAAGGACCTTAAGAAGTGCTATTACTTCCTTACTTGTCTGCTTACCCTAAACAATTCTCTTGAAACATCATTAGTTGCTGTCCAAAATAACAATTTATTCCATGGGTAAAAAAACTCAGGTGTTGTTCTTATTCTCTTCAGAATCTCAGCTACAACTGATACATTTATGGTTGTTCTCCTTCACTGTCTTGTGCACCTCTCCAGACGTTTTAGCTAATTTAATCTCATGCTACCCACTGACATCCTGCTTGAGTAGGTAAATTTTATATAATTCTATGTATGTTATTGTCAGAAGTTATTCCTAAGATTCATTGATGGATGACATCTTGGAATAAAATAGTTATAATGTCGTGTAAGCATTAAGTGTCCTTGCTTCTTTAACTTTGGTTTCATTCGTTTTGAGCAGATATTCTTTGTTCTTAAGTTATTTATCTTTGAATACATTGTTTTGTTATGGGTTCTTTGTTTATTAGGACAGCTTAGAAGACAGTGCTAGCGAAATGCAGATGTCTGGTCCTATGTACATTCTTCATCTTTCTACAATGTCCAGTTGGCTTTTACAAGCTGCTGTTGACACCTTTGTGGACAACGGTTGGTGCAGATTCCCATCTTTGCTGACAAGAGAACCAACAGAAGTGCAGTTCCTTAAAAGCGATGCTTTTATGATGTCATTGGGGTGTTACTGATATTTCATTGTGTGAAAGCTGCAATTCATTTTAAGCTTTGCAGCACAAAACCTTGCCTGGTTGTTGAAATTCTGTTGGTTTCACAATTCAGATGGAAGATCCAGCAACCCAGGGACTGAGACAGTCAGGGCTTCAGAAGTATATGATGAATGCTTGGATATCTTACCTTTACCACCACAGTTATTTCATACATTGAGATATGCACTACACAGCACAAAGCCTTTGTAAGGACTGGCCATACTTTGTGGAATTATCTTTCTTTTTCATTCCTTTGTCCAGGGAAACATGTTTCCAGATAAGTTTCTTCATTATATGTACTAAGAATGGCTTTCAGCCCAGCATCAACAAGAGAACAGTTTTCAAGCATTGGTAAGAGGTGCATGGAGTGTTTCTAATCAAAAGTGTCACAGCTCTGGAGTAAGTCCCTTCCAAATGGATTGCCCAGCGACTGAGAAGGCCTAGTGGCGGTTGGGCTTTCTCGGTAGATGATAATATTTTTGTGTCTGTGAGAGCATTCAATGGCTTACAGCCTTTTGTTATTGTTAATGTTATTATTTTTTTAATTAAGCTTTTAAGGGCTGACTAATGACAGCTGTTGTTGAGGGCTTTGTTTGGCTGACTGAATATTGCTATTTGTTGTTGAGAGTATTTAGTGGCTGATTAAACCTTGCTATAAACTGGTAAAAGTATTTATTGGCTGGCTTTTTGGCCAGCCGTGTGCCATTGAATGTATTCACTGGCTTCTTAAGAATAGCTGTGTGTTGTTGAGAGCATCACTAGCTGACATTTAATATTAGCCATGTTTTGTTGGGGGCATTTAGTGGCTGACTAAAATAGCTATGTGTAGTTGTAAGAATATATCGGCTGACTTATTTACAATACAATACAACTAAAATTTGTTAATGCCCTCCTTACAAAGTTCAGAAGTGCATTTGAAGCCGGTTTATGTGAGGTACTAAGAATCATAAACAGACTGGACAAGGTAAGTTTTCAGTTTAGAGTGACAGTCTCAGTAAGAGAAGCAAGGACATAAGGAGGTAAAGAGTTCCAGATGGAGGGACCAGCAACTGAGAATGAATGCCGGCCAAAGACAAGATGTGTACGAGGAACAACGTATTTGCCAGCAGATGCTGACCGAAGAAAAGATCGGCCTTTAACAGAGTTACTAGGTGTAACCATGGAAGATAAGTAGGATGGTAGATGATTTGAACGTGCTTTGAACATGAAGAGAGCCAGCTTGAAGCGGATATGCTAACATACTTGAAGCCAGTGTAGAGAACAAAGGGCAGGAGTGATGTGATCACGGTATGAGAGTCCAAGACACAGTCTTGCAGCCTGGTGCAGTATTTTAGTTAGGGGAAGAAATGTGCATTCAGGAAGACAATAGAGTATTGAGTTGCAGTAGTTGAGTCTTGTAAGAATAAGGCTATGTATTAGCATTTTCAGTGATGCTGAATCTAGAGTAGAGTGAAGTTGTCGGATCCTTCTGAGGTGAAACAAGCATTTTCGAGAAGCTGCAGCTATGTGAGGCTTTAGAGATAGCGTTGAGTCAAGCATGATTCCGAGATGATTATCATTATCATTAGCTAACAATATGTTATTGAAAGTATTCATTGTCTGACTCACAGTAAAGTGGCTGTTTTTTGGCCATGATTCTTTTTGAAAAAGTTGGAGTGGTGCATTACTATGAAAAGTTCATCTGGAGCATTATGTAGTAAGAACATTATGTAAATGTCAAGGTAAATAAAGATTGGTTTACTTGTGATAAAGTATTTGAAGAAGTGTCTTTTACCAATATTACTGCAAATAAGTGGTTTCCATCTTTTCGTTTAATTGCAAGATGTGAATAGATTAGATTATTTAACGATGAATTTAGTAATGTGAAAACAAATTATGTTACTTTTAGTTTCTGCTGATCATCTTAAAAGACTCAGTAAGCAACTCAGTGCAAAAAAGCCATCTTGTACAAAAGACTTCAACAGGTGATTAAAATAGCAGAGTCCAATTTATCTTATTTGATTTTTAATCCAATCTAATGTGTTGTATGAGGTACATACTTTCATTTGAATATGTGAATGTGACATGGTTTTCTGACTGAGGCATACCTATTCAACTGACATTTTCAAACTACCTTAATAATGCACTTTTTAAAATCAGTTATATGGTCATTTGTGCAGTTTTTTTGAGAGATATTTAAAAGGCACTATATTAAGTGTTCACATACATACATGCGTACATACATACATACATATCGGGTACATTCATGCTTACATACATAAGTACATATCGGGTACATTCATGCATATGTACATACCTTGTAACATGGAGTATGGAGAGACCTTAAGGAAGCTGTTAACATGCACATGCTTTGACACCTTCAACTGATGCGTGTTAGTGAGATAATGATGCTATGTAAATGTAGGATAATTATTAAGTTGTTACTTCTCTTGTTGCTTGATAGTCTAGTGGTTAGAGTGTAGGACTGTCAGCCCAAAGGTTGGGATTCAAATCCTCCCCAGGGTAAAAAGATATTTCAAGACTTCTATTCCACATGTGCCTCTTAGTAAACTCAACTACAAAATAAATGTGCTGACCGTGCACTATTGGTGAAAGATCAGGCTGCAAGGGAGAGAACTGACTGCCCACCTTCATCTGCCAAAGCTAAGAAATAATGAAGTTGCTAATGCTTCTTACCCATGACTACCTCTTGAAGTTAGTTCAAGGGCTTCTTTTTCAACTGTTTCGTATATGTGAGTTTTCTGTTTTAGTTCCAGATCAGCGTGGCATCTTTTTTCATCTATTTCTGTAATAAAATTCTGAAAATTTCAAATGCTAAAACTTTTTGGTAAGTTAAGTATTAATATTAAGCTGTAATATTTTTGCTGTTTCCTTATGTTTCAGCATCATGAGTTTGATAATTCATTTGTTAATGAAATGTGATTATCGTTCAAATCGTGTGATTCAGCTGCTGCTCGATTATGCATACATACCCCCAAAACAAGGTTAGCATAGCTGATCTTTCAGTTGTAACTGTAAGTTCTGGATTTGCTAAGAATTGAAAAACAGCTTATTCAAAGGTGTCAGTTTGAAGCAGTCATTAGAGCAAGTAAAATCTCATATAAAGGATCGTAGTTGTTTCTTTAGCAGATTTCGTATTATCATTTCATCTGATCTTACTGAAAGTGTTTGTTGTCTGACTCATAATAGCTTTATCAAAGACTTGAATTGGTTGAATTTTACTTGGTTTGAATTGGTTTGAATATTTCCATAGATAATCAGATACAATTCGACCCCAAATTTTCAACCTTGAAAAGAGGAAGTCTGTGACCCACTTATAAGTTGATGTGTATTTTATGGATTGATCGGCGCATTAACACCACTGTAAAGCAGCCAAAGACACCAAGTCAGGCCCAAATAGTGGGATGTGTGCTCTGTCTAAACTAGAGTTACTCTAGCTCTTCATCAAATGAATGCTTCGGTTTATTGCCTGAAGAACATAATTACTGGATTAATTTCTATTAAAAATAAGAATTAAACCCCATAATAAAGCTAATTAAATTGTAGACAATGCCAGTATCTTGCAGATAGTGTGTGTATTTGCCTCTGTTTGAAAATCAGAACATAATTTACGCAGGGCAAGGAATCCGGAATTCAGAGCAATGGAAAATATTATAGTGCTAGTAGTAACTGAACAAATATAAAACTGCCTTGTAAGATTTGGGCATTCCCTTTTATGTAAAAATAACATATTTGCTCTTTAAAATTTCAGCCATCATAATCATCACCCAAGAATAAGTGAGCTTCAGTTTATTTTTCATTTGTCCTCATAGCCATCTAAGGTAGCATTGTAACAGTCAGAGACCTCTGGATCTGCTGAAGGTTCTGAAGTTGTCATCTTGTACATTGTCTATATGGTAACTGATGCCACCATTTAGAAACAATTCATGAACCAGTCCTCACAAAATTTGTGATGAGTGCTGGAACATATGCCAAGCGAGCTGGCCCATTGGAAAGTGCTACAGACTGTGTTCCTAACATCTAGCCTAGTAATCTTTTGTGCTGTCTTCAGTCTAATCTGTAGAAAGGGCATTTATGACTTCTATTGGAAACGTCCATTCTTTTGTAAAGTTTTCCATCAGAAGACAGTTTAACTTTCACATCATCTGCCAGAAAGCTAGATACTTGTACACAATTTTTAATGATAGCTTGTTTGTTATAAAGAACATTCACTGCTTGACTAATACTGGAGCCATTTTTGTTACTGCAAGCATTTGTTGGATGGCTAATGTATGTTAAGAACATTATTGGATGGCTGATGATGGCTCTCTGTTACTGAGTGCATTCATCCATTGAATTTTCTGTTTATCTGGTTTATAATTAGACATTTCTGGTTCAGTTATTCAGTTTCTATTGGCCTGGTTAGCTACTTTGTTTGAAGCGTATGACTAGGCACCTCTGGGTGTGCGGATGCTGGTTTGCTTACCGATTGCGGCTTATTTCAGAGATTTGAATCTTGGACTACCATGGTAAGTGCACAGGACTCTGATTCAAATGAGCAGCAGTGGCAAAGGATGTTACCCAATAGATTCATTGAAAAATGAGCAGGGTTGAGGCCATATGGTTGCTACAGAAAAATGAGTATATTAAGATTTTAATTTGCAATTTTTCAGATCTGGGTGCAGCACCAGTTGAAAGCACTGTTCAAATTGAAATCCATTTCTTTTGTTCTCTTGTTATGGTAAGAAAAGCACAACTGATCTTTGAATTGTAATAATCAGATTTGGCATTCTGAGGAAGTTAGATTAAGAAAATAGGCAGACATAATGAATTCTCCAACCCTTTAGATAGTACAGTAACTATAATTACTATAGAATATTATAAAGCTCAATGATTTGGGCATTGGCAGATTTCTTCTGTCTGCCATTACAAGTAACAAATGAACTGCGACATTTATAGCATGTTTCAAGAATCTCTTGAAAGTCAGTAGCAATCCTGATTTGAAGGAATTATCTTAAATACTGCATAGCTCAAAAGCATATTTTCCATTTTTTCTGTGAGCTTCAGGCCTCAACCAAAGATTGTGATTAAAAGTTGCATCATTACAATTGGAAACTGGAAGTATAATGTTTTGTTCATTTTCTCATGAAGTGGTGCTCATTCTGCTGTTTTAGTTTTTGCTTTCCACAACCATCCAATCTGTTGCTTGAATCCTAGCGCTTATAGTTCCTTGTAACATATGGTTGCTGTTGTCAGAACTGCACCTTCAGCCAATGGACTACTACCCCAAGCATTATATTTTGAAGAGCGTTTACGCAGGAACCTGTGTTATTATGATGCAAATTTTTGTACAGTATTCAGAAAAACGGATTCCAAAGTTTACTTTGCTTTATGAATGCACTGCAACTTTGTCAGAAACTAGAAGCTCATTATAGTGTCCTTCATTATAACATGAATTCTGATATAATGTTGTAGGGGATTTGGATCCCAAAATTAATTCATCTATGGAAAATAAACTTGTTGCTGTGTGACTTAATTATTAGATGGTTTTTGATATGGTCCCAAAGACAGCGTAATAACGAGTTTCTGGTGTACTGTATCCTCATTATAAAGCAGTATATGAAGGGACTGCCAAAAGTAGTATTATAAGGTGATTTCAGTGTAATAAATGAATTACTGCTGCATAACTTCTCTTGCTATGCTTTATTTTGCAGAATCGATTGATTGTGGAGCTTCAGCGTGTAACAAATGCCCGAGCCTCGGATCTTTTGCCTGAGATTCCTCTGTTGCATGGACTCAAATCTCATACATGTTTCCTCTCACAGCTTCTTGTAACATCCACCGAACCAAAGTAAGAAATATGAAATTCTATTCAGAAGGTACCTGAAAGTAAAAGTGGAATGGAACAGAAACAACTTTAAGCAACTAATTGATACCCTGTTACCTTTGTATTCTGGAATGTGTATGGATAAGTGTACATGCATGCATAGGTATGAGGACTCTTAGCATAGCATCCTTTAAGTACCTTACAAAACTGCTTTGTTTTCCTTTCATTTTAGGATCACTTGGGTTGTTAGACTGTTGTCCAGCCTTGCTTTGCACTGTGGAGAGGATTGTGCAGCCAATGTCTTATCTGAATTTCTGACTTCTTGCCAAGAAAAGACAAATGTAAGCTGCCTTACAATTTTTTATCTGTGAAGTTACTGACTCTATTTACCACTCCAAAATAACATGCATATCCATTTTACAACGATGTTCACTTAGAATAATCACCCATAGGTTGCATGGAATGACAACTGAACAGTGAAAGGCTTTATTATTATAAAGTTTGAACATATAAATAAGTATCAAATATCCTTTTTCATGTTTAGATATACCCATAATGTCAACTGTATTTAGTAATAATTTCAAGAGTGTTGATGACTGTCATACATATTCTACAAGATCTCAAGGTAATTACTATAAAATTTTTGCCAGAACTAATACAAGGCAGTTTGCTTTGAAATATGAAGGCCCGTTATTATGGAACTCAATTCCTAAGAATCTACGTTCTTTACCTAGTTGATATTTATTTAAGAAGCAGAATGTTTACTATCTAAGTGATTCTTGTGACTGAACATTGTATAATTTATTTGAATTTTAGTTTTGCCAAAGTAATAGGCTATTATGTTGTTCTCATTTTAGTTAAGAATTGATTAGCTGCTCGTATGTAAGGCATTAGCCATCTAGATATTATTGTGTTATAGGCTGCCCTAATTTAGCGAGACCTTGGCCACTTTTGGGTAGACCTTTGCATCCATTGAAGCATTTATGTTATTTTCATTTGCAATGTTTATTCTGAATCTGGAGCAATAAAAAAATCTGAAAGTGAAAGTCTTATTTAAGTTTCAGGCCATGTATTTTCAGCCCTGCAGTCTGTCTGCATGATAAGTTTGTGATTGGAGTTCTGAGTGTTTAGTGATTTCATTGGTTTCATTTTTGCTCACACTTTCTGTGTTCTGTGACAACGTGTGATGTTGCTTTCAATAGTCAAAGGGTCCTACACAAATTGTAGTAGGCCTACATTGTGCCTCTCAAGCCAACTCAGGTTACACTTGGTTTATGCAACAGGCTAGTTATGTGAATCATATAGCTCATGTAGAAGGAGTGAGAATATAGAGAAAAGTAGGAAACACTGAACTTCTTTAAAATGTTTTGCATTTTATTGGGTAACTGAAAGAATTGGAGGATTTGTAACAGGTTGGTGAATTGGTGGTTGGTTAGCCAAGACTTCATATAATAGAGGCTTGATTGGTATGTGTATTTTGTAAATATAGGTTTTTTGTTACAAACTAAAGAATGCGATTTTTACATTTGAATGTTGCTTCCAATATATTTGATGCATTATGTTTTGGTGAATAACACAATACTGCATTTTTTGGCATTTTACTGTATTGTTTGTGAGCTTTTCAATTGTTCTTTCCAACAGATATCCCACTTTGTTCAGGTCCTTCAGGATGTTCAGAGCAAATATTCGGAAATTGTGTCAGTGACGATAGACAAGACGTTGATGAAGGTTACACAGAAGACTGACTGTGTGGAACCATTGCTACTGAATCTGATACATCTGTGTCTGTGGGAAGCAGAGGAAGAGCAGAGGAATATGGGGCATGCTTTAATGTGAGTTTAAAATGGATGACTTGGCTGTGGCCAGGCCTTATGTTACGCTTTTTAGAGCCTTACAAAGTTACATCGTATTCATTCTGTGTAATTTAGAGATAAAAGAGATTGATGGAGGTGAGTAATTATGATATGGACTGATGAAAGGTGATGAGGCTAATGGTTTGATACAATACAAATGTAATTTGATAATGCCCTTCCTACAAAGTTCAGAAGTGCACACGGAAGCCAGGGAACAGGAAATATTAAGAACTGTAAACAGACTGGAAGAGCTAAGTTTTCAGTTTGGAGTGAAAGATAGTCTCACTGAGACAGTTGTGAACATGAGGATTTAGAGAGTTCCAGATAGAGGGACCAGCAACAGCGAATAAATGCCAAGGACAAGACAAGTACCGGGAACACCATACGGATCAAAGAGCTACATGGTATAAACAGGGATGACAGGTAAGACGGCAGATGATTTGCACGGCTTTATACATGAGGAATACCAGCTTGAAACGGATATGCTCAGATGCAGGAAGCCAGTGTAGAGAATGAAGAGCTGGTGTGATATGGTCTTGGTAAGAGAGTCTAAGGCACAGTCATGCAGCCTGGTGCATGAATCTAGTTAAGGGAAGCAGTGTGCAGTCAGGGAAATCATAGAGCAAAAATTGCAGCAGTCAAGTCTTGTCAGAATAAGACTGATTATGAGCATTACAAGTGATACTGAATCTAGAGTATAGCAAGCTGTTGGAGCCTTCTGAGGTGAAAGCACGTGGCAGCTATTTGGGGTTTTAGAGCGAGTGTTGAGTCCAGCATGACTCCAAGATCTTAAACAATAGAGGATGTGGATATTAAAGAAGAGGAAGTAGAGAGTGACAGGGGAGTGCACTAGAGGAGCTTAGAGGAATGATCAACACAGATGAGCTTGGATTTATCAGGGTTAACTTTGAGGCACACAGACAGACCCCATAGCATGGTCGTCTATGCGGTATGTAGTCTCTTGCTAGCATCCATTTAGCAGGAGATGTACATGGATTGAGATTGAGTGTTGTTGGCGTAAAGGTAGGTTTCTGTGCCCTGACAAGCGGCAATGGCAGGCAGTCCAAAGGTATGGAGAATGAACAACAGGGGCCCTTTGACTCTGGGGCACCAAGGAGTGCAGCAATGATAAATGACATGAGAGAGCCAGTGCGAACGTACTGAGTGCAATTAGGGAGATAGGAGACAAACCAGTTGAGGAAATTACCAGACATGCCAAAGCACTGTTTCAAGACTTTGAGTAGAATACAGTGATCTAAACTGTCAAAAGCAGGAAAGAACTCAAGGACCATTAATGCAGTTAGTTGTCAGCAGCAAGGACTAGGTCAGTAGAGACTTTCAGGATGACTGTTTATGTGAAATGGAATCGCCTAAAGCCGG
The DNA here is from genome assembly GCA_964023275.1 of Norana najaformis. NCBI lineage: Eukaryota > Metazoa > Annelida > Clitellata > Crassiclitellata > Hormogastridae > Norana > Norana najaformis. The sequence continues at coordinate 25,828,322 of OZ029917.1, forward strand.
ACTAGAGAGTAGGTTGTTTACAGAGAGGTAAGAGTAGAACTGAGTATAGACAGCTTTATCATCTTAGATAGGAAAGAAACGTTAAAGATTGGCCTATAGTTAAAGCAGAGTGGGATCGAGACCACTCTTCTTAAGACGAGGACGTAAAACTGTCCTCTTCTGAGAGGAAGGAAGTGTGGTAGATAGAGAAAGGTTAATATAAGAAAACTAAGATGATGGCAAAGATCTGAGGTTGAAACTTTAGAAGCCATGTATGTGCAGGGTCCAGTTCACAGTGTTTGGATGTAGATTTCATTAGTATGTCAGCAGTTTAATCAGACTAATATATATCTGTGGCATCTGTTTTTCCATTCTTTTCCATTGTTTATAAAAATCGTCATTTTTAGGATTTTCATAATTCTTATCTTTGCAATGTACTTCACATAATCAGTGCCTTCAGCTCTCCTTGTTTTATTCTTGAACAATGACCTGTCATGCAGGAAGCGTTATCCTTCATGCTAAACTTCCAGAGTACGGCATAGGGGCTTTACCTTGATTTATGCACCATTCTTCTTGCCTTTGCTGTTGTTCTATCATTGATGGAAAACTTTTCGGTGTAATGTTGGTTTAGTGCTGTCAGGTCAGGTTGCTTCAGAGAAGTTTTCTTGAAACGGTGCTCTAAATTAAGATTATGTCTGTCTAGCACTTCTGTAAGGTACTCAAAAGGTGCGATATTAAGTGCTTTGATATATACATGCATATATTACTGAAGGTTCCAGTTAGCAGCTTATTGATCAGCCTTTGTTTTTTGACAGATGTCCGCTGATAAGACCGCTCAGTGACCACATAGGCATGCTCGTCAGTTATCTGTCAAATCCCAGTGTCCAGATTTCGTCAAAGGCTATGAAACTGTTGACTCTGTTGAGAATTCCTCACGAAACAGGAGTTGCTGTCCTCGTGACGCTGTGCAGCGACACTGTCAGTTATTTTTTTAGATCCATGTTCTTGACAGGCAAGTTTCAGTTTCATCTCTGAGTTAAATGTGTTTTTTCCATCACTTTATGGTTTAATCCTTGAATGGTCATTCCATCATAAAGCGTAATTTACCACTGCCAGGCTTACCACAGTAAACCAGAGTGATGTCGATGTAGATGGTGCCCAGTTTTACCTCATATATAATCCATATGACGTTACACCTTAAGTAACCAGTTTTAAGATGCTTTAGAGATGATAGTTACTTGCATTTCAGTTAGTAGATGTCATTTAACTGCCTCCAATAATAAGCACAGTTAAAATATGTAAATGCCCAGGATTTAAATTGTGAGAAATGGTGAGTCGTCTGTTGACTGATAGTGAAATTCAGAAGACAGTAAACGAAAGGCTTAAGAGTGGGAATAACTTAGACAATTTTTGTGACCGTTAAAGGGTTAACGTGTCATTGAATTTGTGTAACCTCCATTCAAGAGATGCTCTTGGTCCAATAAAGAAATTAGTGGGATTTGACATTTGCAAATTAAGGATTTCTGATAAGGAAGAAAATTATTGATTGCTTTATTTTTCGTTTCCTTCTAATTCTGTGTTTCACCATTTTGGGCTTACTTAATTTTTAGTTTCATCAAAAAGCAGAATTTCATCTGTTGTTTTCACATCCATGATTATTGTAGATGTGCAAGAGAAGTTGAGGACGTGTGAGTTATGCATAAAGTACCTGAGTCGATTGTCAGAGAAAACTGCCATTCAGTCAACCATTCTTAGGTGCCTTGTCGAAGGCACTTTGTCAAAGGTACCACTGCACCTTGTATTTTTGTCTAGGTTGCATGGTGGGTGACCACTTCGTAACACTTTTGCCTTTCACCTCTTTGTCCTGGAATTGATTATCAGTGGACTTACTGTTGAACCATTTAACCTCTTAGGCAGGGGTTTCTGGCTGTTGAATTGCTGTTGATTTTTGAAACCACTGAGTTTTATTGTTGATAGAGGCATTATTATTATTATTACAAAAGCAGTAACATGCACAATTGCACAGAAATATGAATGTGATGCATGGTTAGTCAGCCACCAAAACTGTTTTGTTTTTTGGGGATTTAGCTTATAACCTGCTTGGACTTACATCATTTTATTGTGTTTTTTATTTTATTTTCCCCTAAATTTTATTATTTGTTTGAAAGTTCTGAAGGTTTGACAAAAAAATTTCAAAGAATTGCGAAAAATTGTGTTTTCAGTATGTATTATATTATGCTTAAACCTCTAAAGTCCGTTACTGGATTTCACCGGGTAAGCGCTGGAGTCTGTTACCGGATTTCACCGGGTAAGCGTTGGAGTCGATAACGAAAATGTCCGGAAAACACCGGATTGTTTTAAAGTATTTGTTTGCTAAATAAAATACTTCCATTGTTTATTTCTATAAGTGGGCGGGAAGAGAAGATGTTAATCTACGGAACTAAAGGCTGCTTTTCATCAGGAATCAGATTTTAATTGAGAAAATCAACTTTTAAAACAGCTAAATGTCGGACTCGACGGATGATTGTTTACATAAACTAAGGCGCCAATTTACGTGATGTGGGTCGTTTCCAATAAGTTTTAATGTCACATTTTCATGAATATTTATCAGATAATAATACTGTCAATATTAAAACGATTTCAAGCTCTGACTTGGATATAAATAAATGTTATGTACAGCTATACGAGAGGCGGCCCTAGGCATGCAAACAAGGTATCACGTGCGAGCGTAAATGGCTTTAAGTGGATGCAGCTAAGCAAGGCTACGGCCTAGTTCGATTAGCTGTTGTCCGATTGCCGCCTAATTAGGCGATGAAAGGGTGAGAATAATAGTTTATATAATACATGAATGATGGCCTGAAAATCTGACGGAATTCGGGAAGAATGGTCCCGCTCTGTTAGACCACCCAAAGTGAGACCCTATGAAAGGATTTCTGGGCTGGTGCATCAACTTCAAGTTGGTGCTTGAGCCTATGATTTTTTCAATTTACTGTTGCTTGTCTCCTGTTTTATTGAGGTTGTCCAGCAGACTAACCTCTATGCAGAGCAGACCAGGCCTGCAGCACAGCTGGCTGGGAAACCCCATCAGTGGAAATTGTAATTGTAATCTGACATTTATAAAGCACCACTTCAAGAATAGACTCATCAGAAGCGCTCCCGACCCGAACCAGTGAGACCACTGGCAAATAATACAGACTTCAGGCGCTTGCGAAACTGCGGAAGAGACAACTGAGGAATACTAGCCGGAGCTCTCGGGAAAGGCGATTCCAGCTATTGGGTCCAACATAGGCAAAGCTTCTAGATGGTCTCCAACTTACCTTGAGGAAATGATGGCTTATTTTGTCATAAACATCTTGATGGACATGTATCCTGCACCGACAATACAGTTGTTTTGGAGTGGAACTTGTGGCTGCTTCATAAACAACTCATCTTCCAAGGCATTTTCAAGAGATCGATTCCGGGTTCTGACTAAGTACTTGCATCTCTGTGATGCCTCAAAGGCTGTTCGTCGTGGCGCACCAGGATTCGATCCCTTGTACAAAGTCAGCAGCGTAGTTGATTTCTTGAATGCTCGCTTTCTAATACATTGATTCCAAATAGGGAACCAAGTGTTGATGAAGCCATGGTTGCTTTTAAAGGAAGGGTTTCTCTCCGGCAGTACATGCCGTGTAAACCAGTAAAATGGGGCTTAAAAGTCTGGACTTTGGCTGAAGCACAGTCCGGTTATACTGTTTGCGTTTCAATGCTTATGCTGGAAAAGCTAACCAAAACCATGGTGCAATAAGAAGACAGCATGGTCTGAGCTATGATGTTGTCAGAACCCTTTGCTCTGCCAATGGAGTTTGGGTTTTTTTTGGCTGTCTATAGCCATCATTTGTACTATGACCAGTACTTCAGTTCCTTGGATTTAGCAACAAGCCTTTTCAATGACAAGACCAATTCAACTTCTACTATAATGTTGAATTGGAGAGACCTTCCACAAGAGGCTTGCCAGACTAAACTGAAGTGCAGAGGTGATGTGGCTGAATGTCAGAAAGGACCTGTTACCCTAACAATATTTCGAGACAAAAGAACAATTTCTTTTCTTTCCATCTGTCATGGTTCTGGCATTTCTGAACAAGGAAAACCACTTGTAAACCTGGAGTATAACCTGTTTATGGGTGAGTTGATAAATTAAACCAACTGTTCTCATATTATGAGCCTGGACAAGACAGGAAGAAATAGTGGAGATGTTTATTGTGGTGGATGGTGAATGTAAGGTAAGCATAATCAATGCTTACATTCTCTGGGTGAAGAGTCAGGGTGATACAGAAGCGGGCAGGCGTCGTATACGAAATTACATTCATCTGAAATTTCGTCATGACCTTGTTCATCAACTTTATGAGAGATTTCAACCAGCTCGCACTCGAGGACGCCCTTCTAAAAAATTTTCACCCCAAGAAACATCCACCTCTGGCAGTGCTCTCAATTCTGGAGTTGAGGTGACAAGCTGGTTAAAATAAATGAAAGAAATTGTTGTAACTGAGCACTCCACAAATGGTAAATGGAGAGCAGGTGGCAAATACAGAACCAGTACCTTTATGTGCAGTCTCTGTGAAGTACCCCTTTGTAAGCAAGGATGCTTCCAGGAATGGCATGAAGAATACAACCTCAAATGAAATAAAAAAAATTATGATTTCAATCCATAATTTATCCATAGGCATTAACTAAGTAAGAAAGTTGGCCTTTTCCTAGGTAGTCTCATGTTGTGCACCTGATCTCCAGTAGAAGGGATTATGGTCTACATTCATCAGCAGGTAAATAAGATATTCATTAAACAGAGCAGGACTCTTCCTCTTGTTTTGAAAGATGATGAAGAAACTCTTAGAGTGGGGTGGTTGACTGTTTGGATCAAGCATTGTCATCAGCTGAAGAAATTGTCACCATCCTCGACAACCTGAACTTAAAACGGTTCTTTTCAGAATCACCTATTGTTCTGAAGGAAATCAGTGCACTGGAAGCCTACACTAATAATACTAATACTATACAAAAGGAAAAAATCACAAATAGTTACTCCTACATTATTAATGAACCAGTGGTACGTCACCAAACTTAACCATTAGACCACTGTTACTAACAGAACCTTTGACACAGCAGCCATGATGTTGTCCCAGCTTTGATAGTAGTCTTCTTAGTTTATCATTAAATTATTGCCACCGTGGATGCTTGTTGTTGCTATCCTTTATTCCATTATTAAGAAACCCCTGTGGAAATTATAAATTTAGTTTTAAACTTTTACGGTACTGCCACTGCACAAATAAGACATCATCACTGAAAAGTTTACGCAATTGGATCTTCAGGGGTATGATCTGTTTAGGGGTTTGTGGGGCCAATTATTATCCGATTTTGAAATTTTCTGCAGCATTTTTTTCAGGACTTAATTCTGAATAAGGCAGTTTACATTACTTTTTAATTTTTAAAACTTCACCTCACAACATTCTTGTCCAAATGAAAAACTTTGGGTGCTTTTAGTTCCAGGATGATGGTAGGCACTCCAATTTGCTATTTTACAAAACCAATATGACTGCTGAAAAGAGGACACATTTATGAACATTTTGATGTAAGAAGCATCTTTCTATCTTCGGTTGTGACCAAGTAATAACTTGTACAAAATTTGAAGATTTCTTGCAAAAACGTAAAATATTTCAGACTTTTGACGTCATGACGTAAAATTAAACTGGACTTTACAGGCTGGGCTTTAAAATTAATTCAGACTCGATAGGGTTAATTGTTGCATAAATAATAGTCTTCTAGGACACAGGGATGAAATTGATTGTAGATTTATTGTAGTAATGCATTTCTGTTAATGTTTGTGTAGGACATTATAATAAATCTGTTGTGGTGATTTTTGGGTATAATTTTACACTGAATGTATGGAAAGGCTTTCTGAAGGATTTATGATAATGCATTTGTGGAAATATTCCAGTGAGACAGCATGATTTTCTTTCCAGATGATGTGAAAATGGTTGTGTTTTCGTTGTTCTTGAAGGAGTACAGTTCTTTATTTGGGTTTGGTGTAATGTACACTGATTGCTCAGCTGAAAAAAAGCCAAAGAACTTAGAATCGAAGTTGATGATAGAGAATGAACATGCCAAAGTTGGTTCTTCGACTTTGGTCTTTCATGCTGGTGTAATTGGTCAAGGCTTAAAAGACTCTGCACAACCAAATTTGTTGAATAAGGTTAGTAATCTTGAAATGTTTGTTAGTAGTAGGCATTCCTGGACTGCAGGCATACTAATCAAATTTGTACTGTTTGCTCTGAGTCAAGCAGTCTGAATTTGAAAAGCACGAACTCAGCCACTGGATCTGTTAAGTAAGGTTAAAGTTCTGCAGTTATATGTTTGCACTGCAGTCTTTAATTTTTGTGTCTAGGGTTGAATTCAATGATTCGTCATTTGAAATTTGCTTTTCTGCCATGTACCCATGAGGAGATGTTGTCTAACTGTTAGATTGAGTTTCAAATGCATTAGTTACAGCATCAGAAAAGGCCTGAACTAACAACTATTCACATAGATGCTGGTCAACAGAACCCATTCATGACTGATTGACAGCTGATGATGTTGTCGGACTTCCCACTGGTTAGTGATGCATAGCCATGCTTTTTGCATGTGACTGAATACTTATTTGTCTGAGTTGTTTCCTGGGAGAGTGAGGTACTTGTCGTTCAGGCAGATAAGACGCATCACAGGCAGCTTCTACTTGAGGCAATCTGGATGTGCAGTTGCCATGCCAACACTCCTAGGAATGGTTGTCCTGTGATGGTTGAAGAACGGAGGCTGAAACCAGAGGCAGCAAGGAATTTGGCACTTGTTCTATTGGAGCTTATCTCACCAGACGGAATGTACAATGCCATCAACTGGCCAGAAGAAGACTTCATTCGAACCACGATCGAAAGGTAAGGAGTCAGCTTAACAGAAAGCTAAGCAGTCATGCGTGACCTTAACTTAGATCAGGGAGGGTCATGTCTTAGTGGTGTGAGGTAAAGGGTTGGCTTAACTAGAGGTATTGGATGAAATGTTGTGAGGTCAGGAGATGAGTTAAATATGAACATGCAAGGACAGGCTTTGGTTATAAAGAATTAACAATGATGTTAATTAGAGCTTGTGGATTGTTAAGTCATGGACCAGATTAACAGTAGGTCAAGGTTCAGTTGTGTTATTAGTTACATTCTTGGTCCGGTTGCATAACCCTATCGAGTCTGAATTAATTTTAAAGCCCAGCCTGTAAAGTCCAGTTTAATTTTACGTCATGACGTCAAAAGTCTGAATTATTTTACGTTTTTCCAAGAAATCTTCAACATTTTGTACAAGTCATTACTCGGTCACTACCGAAGATAGAAAGATGCTTCTTACATCAAAATTTTCATAAATGTGTCCTCTTTCTAGCAGTCATATTGGTTTTGTAAAATAGCAAATTGGAGTGCCTACCATCACCCTGGAACTAAAAGCACCCAAAGTTTTTCCTTTGGACAAGAATGTTGTGTGGTAAAGTTTTAAAAATTAAAAAGTAATGTAAACTGCCTTATTCAGAATTAAGTCCTGAATAGAATGCTGCAAAAAGTTTCAAAATCGGATAATAATTGGCCCAACAAACCTCAAAAGAGATCATACCCCTGAAGATCCAATTGCGCAAACTTTTCAGTGATGACGTCTTATTTGTGCAGTGGCAGTTCCGTAAAAGTTTAAAAGTAAATTTATAATTTCCACAGGGGTTTCTTAATAATGGAATAAAGGATAACAATAACAAGCATCCAAGGTGGCAATAATTTAATAATAAAACTAAGAAGACTATTATCGAAGCTGGGACAACATCATGGCTGCTGTGGCAAAGGTTCTGTTAGTAACAGTGGTCTAATGGTTAAGTTTGGTGATGTACCACTGGTTCATTAGTAATGTAGGGGTAACTATTCGTGATTTTTTCCTTTTGTATAGTATGTATAGTATTAGTATTATTAGTGTAGGCTTCCAGTGCATTGATTTCCTTCAGAACATTAGGTGGTTCTGAAAAGAACCGTTTTAAGTTCAGGTGACGATTTCTTCAGCTGATGACAATGCTTGATCCAAACAGTCAGCCGCCCCACTCTAAGCGTTTCCCCATCATCTTTCAAAACAAAAGGAATAGTACTGCTCTGTTTAATGAATATCTTATTTACCTACTGATGAATGTAGACCATAATGCCTTCTACATGAGATCAGATGCACAACATGAGACTACAGAGGAAGAGGCCAATTTTCTTACTTAGTTAATGCCTATGGATAAATTATGGACTGAAAACATAATTTCGTTATTTCATTTGAGGTTATATTCTTTATGCCATTCCTGGAAGCAGCCTTTCTTACAAAGGGGTACTTCACAGAGACTGCACATAAAGGTACTGGTTCTGTATTTGCCATCTGCTCTCCATTTAACATTTGTGGAGTGCTCAGCTACAACAATTTCTTTCATTTATTTTAACCAGCTTGTGACCTCAACTCCAGAATTGAGAGCATTGCTAGAGGTGGATGTTTCTTGGGGTGAATTCCCTTAAATTTTAGAAGGGCGTCCTCGAGTGCGAGCTGGTTGTAATCTCTCATAAAGTTGATGAACAAGGTCATGACGAAATTTCAGATGACTGTAATTTCGTATACGATGCCTGCCCTCTTCTGCATCACCCTGACTCTTCACCCGGAGAATGTAAGCATTGACTATGATTACATTCACCATCCACCACAATAAACATCTCCACTATTTCTTTCTGTCTTGTCCAGGCTCATAATATGAGCACAGTTGGTTTAATTTATCAACTCCACCCATAAACCGGTTATGCTCCAGGTTTACAAGTGACTTTCCTTGTTCAGAAATGCCAGAACCATGACAGATGGAAAGAAAAGAAATTGTTCTTTTGTCTTGAAATATTGTTAGGGTAACAGGTCCTTTCTGATATTCAGCCACATTACCTCTGCACTTCAGTTTAGTCTGGCGAGCCTCTTGTGAAAGGCCTCTCCGATTCAACATTATAGTAGAAGTTGAATCGGTCTTGTCATTGAAAAGGCTTGTTGCTAAATCCAAGGAACTGAAGTACTGGTCATAGTACAAATGATGGCTATAGACAGCCAAAAAACCAAACTCCACTTGGAGAGCAAAGGGTTCTGAGAACATCATAGCCCAGACCATGCTGTCTTCTTATTGCACCATGGTTTTGGTTAGCTTTTCCAGTGTAAGCACTGAAAAGCAAACAGTAACCGGACTGTGCTTCAGCCAAAGTCCAGACTTTTAAGCCCCATTTTATTGGTTTACACGGCATGTACTGCCGGAAAGAGACCCTTTAAAAGCAACCGTGGCCTCATCAACACTCGGTTCCCTATTTGGAATCAATGTATTAGAAAGCGAGCATTCAAGAAATCAACTATGCTGCTGACTTTGTACAAGGGATCGAATCTTGATGTGCCACGAGGAACAGCCTTTGAGGCATCACAGAGATGCAAGTACATAGTCAGAATCCGAAATTGATCTCTTGAAAATGCCTTGGCTGTTGAGTTTTTTATGATGCAGCCACAAATTCCACTCCAAAACAACTGTATCTTGGGTGCAGGATCAAGCCCATCAAGATGTTCATGGCAAAATAAGCCATCTTTTCCTCAAGATAAGTTGGAGACCATTTCCACTTATGGGGTTTCCCATCCAGCTGTGCTGCAGAACTGGTCTGCTCTGCATAGAGGTTAGTTTGCTGGACAACCTCAATAAAACGGGAGACAAGCAACAGTAAATTTAAAAAATCATAGGCCCGAGCACCAACTTGAAGTTGATGCACCAGCCCAGAAATCGTTTCATAGGGTCTCACTTTGGGTAGCCTAACAGAGCGGGACCATTCTTCCCGAATTCCATCAGATTTCAGGCCATCATTCATGTATTATATAAACTATTATTCTCACCCTTTCATCGCCTAATTAGGCGGCAATCGGACAACAGCTAATCGAACTAGGCGGTAGCCTTGCTTAGCTGCATCCACTTAAAGCCATTTATGCTCGCACGTGATACCTTGTTTGCATGACTAGGGCCGCCTCTCGTATAGCTGTACATAGCATTTATTTATATCCAAGTCAGAGCTTGAAATCTTTTTAATATTGCCAGTATTATTATCTGATAAATATTCATGAAAATGTGACATTAAAGCTTATTGGAAACGACCCACATGACGTAAATTGGCGCCTTAGTTTATGTAAACAATCATCCGTCGAGTCCGACATTTAGCTGTTTTAAAAGTTGATTTTCTCAGTTAAAATCTTCTTCCTGATGAAAAGCAGCCTTTATTTCCGTAGATTAACATCTTTTCTTCCCGCCCACGTATAGCAATAAACAATGGAAGTATTTTATTTAGCAAACAAATACTTTAAAACAATCCGGTGTTTTCCGGACATTTTCGTTATCGACTCCAGCGCTTACCCGGTGAAATCCGGTAACGGACTCCAGCGCTTACCCGGTGAAATCCGGTAACGGACTTTAGAGGTTTAATGGGTTATATTGATGTGTAACAAAAATGCGTGATAACAGCTAATACAGTAATTTAGGTGTTACATGTGTAACTGCTATGGTGTTCATTTTTGTACTCCATTGCTTCTCATGTTCAACTCTTCTATTAGTTTAGTATCTGAATATAGTGCCTGGTCAGCAGGCATTCTTTTGATGTGGCCGGACCAATGGAGTTGTTGCACTTCTGAATATTTCTTCAGTTCAAAATTCCTGTGTCCTTGAAACTGCTTTAAATTTTCAACCAGTTGTTTCCTGTCATAAAGATTCATTTTTCCTCTTGATTCCTCAGTGTCCAGCATTCTGATCTGTAGGAAGATGGGTTGTGTTGGTGTCTCGTACATTCTTGTCTACTGTGTGTTTTTATTGTTAACGTGATTTGTTTACCCTATTCTTTTTCCATACACTGTGCTTATATGAGCATGCTGTCAACTGAAGTTTACCTAATTGTTATAAGTTTGTCTGTTTCATTTCTTCCAATCAGAGATGTCAGTCATCAAAAGGAGATGAATGGGGCATTTTTTAATTTTCACTTTAGGTTCTGATGCTGATATTGTACCTCTTAGGAATGAGACTTTATTGTATAGAGTTCTGATTTATTTATAGGAAATTTAGCATTGAGCCTGGTTAAAGATATTGTGCTGAGAATGGTGCTTCTTCCTTACATTTTGGCACTTTTTTGTTTACTGCAGTGAATAATTTGTTAAATTTAGATGACGTTTATTCTAGGGATCTTCTGATTCGAAGAAAGTTCAACGAAAACCCAGTTTTATGGGACATCATGGATTTCTTATGTACAGGTAAACCTGTGTTCCTGAAAGCAATCGTTCTGTGTAAATATTTATTGGTGTAAAACATATCATGGTTGAACATTTTCTGCTTTCTTTTATTTATTGATGTTATTTTATTTTACTAATTTTATTATACTTATAAAAAGAGGGATGAGGATAGAATTAGGGCATTTGAAATGAAGTGCATACGGAAAATACTTAGAATATCATGGACAGAAAAAAGAACAAATGAGTGTAGAAAGGAGTCTACTTGAATCAATCAAAAGAAGAAAGATGTCGTACTTCGGACACATAGTGAGGAAACAGGGTGATTGCTTAGAAAAGGAGATCATGCAAGGAACAGTTCCGGGAGCAAGAGCAAGAGGAAGACCAAGGAAGAGGTGGATGGACAACATCGGCGAATGGTCCGGTATAGCCACAGAGAAGTTGCTGAGAGGAGCCGAGGATAGGAGTGGATGGAAAAGAATCGTCTACAATGCGACCAACCCTCGTACCGAGGACGGTTGAAAAGAAGAAGAAGAGATTATACTTGTCAGCTGAATTTTCACGTTTGTTTGGGATTGGCGTGATGCTGCTGGTGTAAGAACAGAGGCACCATATGTGAGCACAAAGTATGTGTAGAAGTGGTTTGCATTGTTATGCAGTGCAGTCAAATATCAACCTTTGTGAGACATGGATTCTGTTGTTGTGTTTATTGGATAATATGTAAAGATGTCTTGTAAATAAACTTTTATATATATACAGTGCAGTTGCATTAATGCAAAGTTGTGGAGGTAAATGCTTTCGAAAGAGTGTGTAAACCAGACCACGCGTAGACCATGCGTAAATGAGATAATGCTGAATTGCTAATATAGCCTACATATTCCCTAATGGCCTGAAATGTTCTCTAATTGCTAACACAGTACAGTAGGCCTGTTTGAATGTTATCTATGGTTACTTGCTTCATTTAGCAATACTAAGAATGCATGCATGTTACATGTACCGTTAGTGATCTAATTTAAGACCACAAAAATTCCGAAATAATGAAACTAACAGCCTTATTAAATCAAACTTAATAATAAATTTTCTGTAACAATAATACATACAGTAGAAGACATTTAAATTTTTTTTCACCACAGATAAAGTATAAAATATCAAGTGTATCAGTCAGATGTTGACAGCTTATATTAATTAAGAGTCATGCTTAAATAAAATTTGGTTTGACAGTTGCGGACAACAGTGGAGGTTTCACAGAGTACAATGTTTGTGACTTTTGGGTCTAGTTTTCCTGACAAAATTGATCATACCACATAATTGTAAAATTTTATACAATCTGCTTCATGCTTTTTCGTATGTAGCTCCACAACTTCAGCACCTTTGAGCACTGCAGCATGCTAAATATGTACTGTTTCCTCGTCGTCATCATCAGCTGGGCCTTTTTGTCTCTTCTTTGCACTTTCACCGTCCAAACAACCCGGAGCAATCTTCATCCAGATCCAGCCACTCGGGTTTTAGTTTCAAATGAACTCTCTACATTAAAGTCTTTAAGCATCTGTAAAAGAATTTACCTTTGTCTCCTTTTGTCTGTCAATGTGGACAGCAGGATGTCTTTTTCTGTAAACGGGTCAAATTTTTATTCGGAATTAACATCACTGGTTTTTTTTAAGTTAGAAGCATCAACAGAAAAGGTGGACCAAAGAGCCTTTCTTTATCCAACAGTTTTCAGCTGATTTCTCTTTCACACTGTCCTGTGTTTTTCTTATCAAATAAATAATTTCATTTGAATCATAGGTCAACTGGGCATGCGTGAATGCATCCGCACTGTTCGTCCACAGAGACCGAACCTTGCATTGTTGCTGCATCTCTGCCATGTTTACAGTACTAGTAAACGTTTTATTATGTTTTAATTAGTAGTGACTTTGTTTTCTAGAACATCTAGTATGTTGATTTATATTTTGTGTTGGTTTTTTTTCTGTTAATTCCAGCCTCCGGTGCCATGAGGATCTGCTCGAGTTTACTTCGGGGAGTCATGGCAACACTTCTGACCCAATGGGAGAGTTCACGCGAGAAGACAGCAAGCAGCCAACCACAGCAGTTGGATATCACTCGAAGAGTTCTAGAATTAATGCGAAAAGTATGTTTGACACAACATTCTGCTTTGTTGGCTAGAGCCATAACTAAAGTGTCAAAATATGAGCATATTACCGTTCTTAATCCTTTGCATTGGCATCCTGTTTGGCCAAAAATTTCTTTTAAATTGGGTCTTATGGTTTATAAAGCATTAAACTCTGGCCAACCACAATGCTTAAAATCAGTCCTCATTCCCCAGACTTATCGTTATTCAACCAGGGGAGTCTCATGTCATTTTGGTATCCACTTAAGATTTATCTTTTTCAGTTACTTATCCCCCATGGGCTGCCTCTCTGTTTCAGCGGACGTACTTTCTGGACATTGACTTGACTGCGGCTTGATTTTGGTTTGCCATCGGTCGATACTTTGTGCTTTAGAAACTGGCACAAATGCTGGTGCAAATTACAATTAAAGTACACTGCCAGAGACTACATGGGACATTTTTACACAGATAACCGAAAGTGAAAGGCTACCAAAGAATCTTACCCATCTTTTTAGTGCTCCGTTTGCCTTTTCCTTTAGCTGATATATCTTTTCCTTCTAAGAGTTGTTTCACCTTTTGTTTTTAGGGTCAAATGCTACCTGAACCTCTATGCTACACAGGGGACATTTTACATTTCTTGACACCTTATGAAGTCTACTTGCTTCTACTCAACATCTGGAGATACATGAAGGTATGTGGTTGGTCTTTAGCTGCTAACAGTTATCTGTTTTATGCATTGAAGAGTTATTCTTACTTCTTATAACTATAAGAGAAAGGATGTGACAAAAGGATATAGAAAATATCACCAGAAAGAGAAGACTGAAATGGATGGGACATGTAATTTGTATGGACAAAAGATAGGCAAGCCAACCAAGCAATCAACTGGATTTCTGAAGGAAAATAGAGGAGAGGAAAACCAAGGAAGAGATGACCTTGGGTGTTTTGAGATGTCATGGAATGAGGCTGGAAGACTGGCGGTCGACAGAGATGGAGAAGCGCATTGCCCGATGTGCAGGGCTGCACAGGAAGGACTAAGTAAGTATTCTTACTGTAGCTGGTGAGCTTGTAAGCTGGGAAAATACTTGGTGAGCTGGAAAGTAGTTCTGCTACATTGCTTCCAATGAGCTGTGTAACAGTTTGTTTCTGGTTCATTGGCTTTCAGGAAAATGCAGTTCTGCCTCCCTCAAAGTTACAGACAAGTGAGTTCCTTTCAATGCTATCACAGTGCTATAAATTATAGTACTTACTTTTGTATTAGTCATGGGTTGAGTTCAGAGCCATAATGAACATGATATAACACTTACTTGCAGCAATTAGTTATGTAGTATGAGAACTTTTAAAGAAAATCTTGTTTTCAGTATGAGGCATTTTAACATTCGTGAAACTGATATTGTAAAATGAGAAGACAGTATTGTCATAAGTATATACTTTTAAATTTAAATAACATTTGTTGATTTTTTTGTCCAAAACTTTCAACAATTAGTAAGATCTGAAGATGCATTTATCTTTGTTTATCCTAAGTTTAACCCCACATTATATACTTACAATTGGTCACTAATGTTAAAATAGAGATTAAACCTGCAAAATATTTCATTTGGAAATGTGAAATGTCATTCTTACAGGTATCTGACTGCATAAGTGTTTTTTGCATAGGTTGCCACCCGAAATTCATGGACATAATTCACTCGATCCTTCACAGCCACATAGATTCCCTCGGTCATCTCTACTCCATGTTCTTCACTATTCAACCTTCAACTAGTTGACTGTTTATTGTTTATCTGTTGACAGTTCCGTAGATCATAAAATATTTTTCAGTTGTGAAATAAAACTCCTGCAAACTGTTGCATTAAAAAATTGATGAAAAGACATTTCAAACATTTAGTGCTTCACTTATCTGTATCCATTGTTTGTCTGTAACAAAAGAACACCACGGTAATGTCCATTTACACTGTTTACAGTATATCCTAGTGGTTACAGTGGAAAACACTTAATGTGAGAACGTTTAACAGAAAATATTGGTTAACATAAAAAGGATGCTTAGCCCATTCCAGCATCAATGGTTTTAATGTAAATTAATTCATTTATCGCAAAACTGATAACATGAAAATATCTCTAAACACGATAAAATATGTCAGTCCTGTGGAAGAAATGCAATACAAACCTTGGGTAAAATGAAATGTTAATTTATTATCAATGTCTGGCTCTGCTCATACTATCTGATATGGTCATACAGGTACAGTGCAAACCACTTAACATGAAAACGGATAGGACAAAATATTGCTTAGCATGAAATGAAAACTTGGTCCATTCAATGTCAATGCATTTTAACGTTAAATTATTCTCTTAAGACAAAACTGATAGATGAAATGATTGGTTATTGGAACTTCGTGTGAATTTGACTTTCAGTCCCGTGTGTAATTCAATGCAAAATCCTTCTGATAAGATGAAATGTCGACTGATACACAACAGCTGCATCTTGCAGTAAGGTTTTGGCTGGAATACGGAGGATAATGCCGTATGCGGGCAAAAAAGCCGGTGGGGTCCAAAGATGGGTACATCTTGCTGATGTCCTTTATGGTCGACCCCAAAAACAAGTGAGAGATGATCTAAAGATACAGGCCCAACAACTGCGTGTACATTACCGTATCAGCTATTATTAAAAATTTTAAAGCTGGAATGAAAAAATGGTTAAGACGAAATTCGGTTAAAACAAATTGTTCCTGCTACTCCCATGCATTTTGTGTTAAACAATTTGCACTGTATACTGCTTTCTGGTGGTTCTGTTATGTTCAAACATGCTGTTGATTTCTTTAGCTTGTCCTGTAGTCATTCCATTCTGTTCCAGCATGCAGATTATCCTTAACCTGCTTTTCTCTCTCTCACTGAAGTGACCAACTGGATTCATGTGGTTTTGCTTGATAGGCTTTAGTGCACCACTGATAAATGTAAATGTATAGATTTTATATAGCAACCGTATCATCTCGACCCTGTGCATTTTGCAATGCGTTTTTGGGGTGAGATCCTTCACCACTGCCACCCGTTTGAATGGGCACCACGCCATTTAATGTCCCCGTGCACGGACCGTATTAGCCTGAGATTTAAATCTCTGAAATAAGCCATGATTGGGACACGAGCGTGTCATGTATCACTGTAGCAGCATTATAGAAATTATGAGATTATGTTAAATCTTAAAAAATAAGGTTTACTGCTTTTCCAGTGTTTCCATCCAGTTTACAATTTATCTCCGTTTAATGGTTATGGGTGTCTTTTGGCAGAAAGTTTGTCTTTGCATGTCACATCCCGGTACATCATGTCAAATTTATAGCAGGGTGTCACGACGTGTAACCTGTAAGGAGAGGTTACCCAGCTGATGATTTGCTGCTGTCGTGTTTGCCAAAAGGTCCTGCAAGCCCCATAACCGTGCTTCTGAGGAGTAAAGTTCAGTCTTCCCATTTCCCTCAGCTCAAACACAACACACCCTAGCCTCCTCTCTCTGATCTCCTGGCTACTGGACTTGGTTCTTGACATGGCATCTTTGGACAACCCCACGGACTTTGCAGCACTCGTGAATAAGCTGGTGCCCTGCGCTTAGCTTTTAAGTAGCACCTTAGAAATTTGGAGTTTACGATTATGATGTTGATGCCATGCCATACTTTTTTTCCATGTTCTCTTTCACCAAACAACAGTAGCACAAAATACACAAGAAATAAGAAAACCAGCAAACTGACAAGGACAGCATACCTGCCTGTAATGTTATACTACTGACAGCATTATAAAAGAATTCAATAAATTATGGTTACAGAGAAAATCACAGAGAAAACTGACAGCAGCATTATAACTGAAAGAACTTTAAAGTCTGATGTTCGTTTGACTCCCTTTAAAGACTGCAAGTGATGCAAGTGGAATGCTGCATTGATGTAATCTGATCCATCCAATCTGCTGCCTTCCCATTTCTCTTGGCTTAAAAGCAAACCCGCTGTAGCGGCTTCTCTGTCTCTTCTGCTGTCTGGTCTTCTGGCAATTGGATTTTGTTCTTCACATGGTGTACGTGGACAATTCCTCCGACTTGAAGCAGTGGTCGTGAATAAGCTGGTGCCTTTATGTAGTGCTTTAGAAATTCTAGAGTTTACTATCTTAGACGTTAAGACAATTACATACATACAAAACAATGAATCAGCATCTTTTTCAACCTTACTGAAGAATATTTTATGTGGCTAAATCAAAAATTGGTTGCATAATGATTTTGTAAAATGTGAAAGTGAGTTGTATGACCAAAGGACCAAATGTAAATAGCGACTGTATAGTTTTAATGAATTGATCGGGTAAGATCCTTCACCACTGCCCGTTAGAATGGGTTGTCTAACAATATAAGTTAACTAAGTAAACACTTCATTTGACTTACTTCCAAAATCGTACAAACAACACTTATTACGAATTAACAGATTTGTGCACAGACGTCCAGACTCATATACGTAGCAGCAATTAATGACGGTTTTGAGATGTCATTCTTACTGCAACCATCATACAAACTCATCCAAGCTCCACCGGTTGCAATTTCTGCTTTGGCCTTTGACTCAAAACTGAAAGCATTCCTCTTTCACAAATCCTGTACTGACTCCCCTTTTCCTGTTATCTCTCCGCTCCAATCCCAAACATCGCCCACCGTAGCTGCCACGCTCTCTCTGCCTGACTTGGATCTTGACATGGAACCGAACCTTTTTGCCTATCGATTTTGTTTTGACTGAGCACATGTGAATAAGCTGGTCTCCGTGACGTGGCTTTCCTTGGGTGCTGCAGAAATCTCGGGATTACGATGCACTATTTCAACAGTGAAGAGTGAACTGTAGCGTTTGAGAGCAGGTGGTCTTTTCTCATAGATCTATGTATTTTCTGCCGGAACAACTCGGTAATGTAGTGATCTCTATTTATAGTAATTGGATCGCTAATGGGCGAGGAAAGTTCGATTTTGTTTTGACTGAGCGCCTGTGAATACGCTCGTTCCCGCGATTTAGATTTCGTTGAGAGTTGTAGAAATCTGAGATTACTATTAGGTAGAATCGTATACATAGGCATAGCGCCTATGTATACCGCTCGGATTCAACACTAAATTCTCAGCAATAACCAATGAATTATTCAAAACCCGCGTACAGACTGTGACTTAAGTGACAGAAATCTATCGGTTTCTTTACATTCTGCAGTCACGTAATGGATTTCTTGACTGAAATCTGTAAAGTTGACGAATTTAACACTGGTTTTTAATGTAAACAAGCTCTTTTTGCCCTTACCGGAAGTCTCGCCTGATTCGCCGTCGGCTATAGGCCAATAGCCAACCCAGTCCTATTAATAGACATCAGCGGTGGGGCCTTCATGATGTACGATTGTTGAAGAACTTGAATGTTTGAACTTATTGACGGGCGATTGGTTTAAAAAGTCAGCTGAGTTGCATTTGCCTTTAGCCGCTCGTTTGGAAAACAATATATTTGTAAGTAGCTTAATTTAATTGCTTCTGTTCGACATCGGGGGTGCTTAGCGAATCTCCGAAACGAATTTCGACGTACTTATAGTATCGGGGACCGCTGTTTTGGCGGTTGCTTTTCGGCGTCGCCCGCGGTGGCGTTAATTGTAGGCGTGACTTCTGTAAAAGTGTTCTAGTGATTGATTGTAGTAAATAAACATGGATTCTAATGTCTGCTGTTAAATAAGGGTTGGGGTTAAGGTTAGTTTTGGTTTTAAATACTGAATAACGCTTGATTGATCTTTGCAAATAGTGTTTCAAAATCATCTTAGCGGCATCTACAACCAATCACAGTAGGCAGAAGCCAGGCCGAAAGCCACACAAAATAGAGCGGTCCCCGATACTATAAGTATGCCCGAATTTCGACCGGAACCCCCAAATCGATTTCTAAGTGCGATTTCCCGAAAATTTAAAAGAAAGCAGAAAGGAACCAAGTCAAACAAGAACTTCTCAAGATACTTCTGTTTGCTTACAAAATTAATTGAATAGGGTGTTAGATTTCAAACGTTAAAGTCTAACTTTTCGGGAATATTTTATTGGTCGATTGAATAATCCATACCAGTTTTCGGGATTTGGACCACTTTCTTTATAACTGTTTTCGGGAAATCGGCTGTTTTGTATTTTCAGCGATTTCAGGAATTCGGACGACCTCGACATGACAACCAAACCCGAATTAGTGTACTTCGATGGACGAGGAAGAGGAGAAATTGTCCGACTAGTCTTAACAGCAGCTGGCATCGAGGTTATTTTTTTATAGAATATATTCTATACAGTTGCTTTCCAAAGTGCATTGTAAACAACGATTTAAGAATTAGTTAGAAACTCTGTCATTGCCAATACTGAAGAAAGGAGCCATATAAAAAGAATATTTTCCGTGGCAGTAGCCGATATCCAGATCAGACCAGCATCAGGTTGGTACTATGCGCTTCTATGGCAGGTTTTGGGAAGTATGCGCACGAATTGATAGCAGATATAATTCAGACCCAGTTTTTGTCCATTTGTATAATCCTTTGAGCTCGCGAAAAACCGTAATTGTGCCTTTTAATCATGCAAAGCTACCCTCTAAAATAAATAAGAAATGTCTACCCTTAACAGTAATGTATGCATGTATGTATGTATGAATATATGCATACAGAAGCGCTGAGCATCTCACAGAAATACCTAGTACAAAAAACAAGGCTGCAAAAGGCAAACCATGGCAGTATGTACCACTTAGGGATGTACCGGTCCAGCCATCAACTATTTAATGAGTCTTTTGCTTTCACAGGTCAGCCTTGGTAAAAGGAAGCTGTTCAAATTCCCATTATGCTACTATTTCTTACATAATGTTAAACCAGTTTTTAATTTTTAGTTTACAGAAAGGGATTTGAGCACACATGAGGAATTTTTGGCATTGTTTCCTGGTGAGTTGTTTTGACGAATTAATGTTCAATCCTAGTAGCAGTATTATTTTATTATGTGATTTAAATGGATTGACATTATGTGATTTAAATGGATTGACATTATGGCTGAGTAAATACTTTAGTTAGGTTATCCTAACACATGAACCAAGGACTAAGACACAACAAAACTTGATGCTTTAATATGAGTTGGGAAATTTTCTGAGCATAGCCGATAAAGCACGATTTTGCTACTTTCTGAGTAGTCATATTTCAGTTATGACATTACAGTTTTCTTCCAGTTGTAATGTTGGCTCTTATTATTTAAATACATGTAGATCCATTGTTATGCCTTCTTTGTGAAAATTGTAGTTAATAAAGATATGGCAGAAATAATCTCTCATATTTGATGGCAGGGTGCTGTTTCTTCTTAGGCCTTGAACTTGCATGGAACAAGTCACAGAGTCAGAGATGCGGGGCCAAGGCCTCACATTTATACAATACTATGGAAGTTAAATTCAAAGAAGCAATAGTTAATTCTTCCACAGCCACACGAATCCTTCTGTTCCATTTGTTTCTATTTCCAGTATCTTCTTTCTTCAGTCTGAGGAGCTTTAGGTTCATGCTTGCTTTTTGGTAAAGATATTTGAATATGTTTCAAGGTTAGGCAGTTCATTCTGTCACTTCTGTTGGCCACATTTCCTTATAATTGAGTTTAACAGAAGAGCTTATGTACGAATAGTGTTTTCTCCATCTGCCTCATCAGCACTTGAAAAACTATTGATTGATGCCTTGTGCATTATGATAATGGTCCTACAGAAGTCTGCAGTTTAGATGCCCTGTAGATTATACTTTATTCTGTTCTTGGCATCAGACCAGGTGCAAAATGTATGCCAATGTTAATTTAATTAAACTGATATACACTAGTTACTTGTTTTAAAAAACAGATTTATTGTTTCACCAATTGCCGCTTCTTAAAATTGATGGCCTGAACCTGGTCCAGTCATCTGCAATTGCACGTTATGTGGCTCGCAAAGGAAAACTGTTTGGAGAGAAAGAACCGGAGATCAGCAGGTGAGTTTTCTAACTGATGATTCTGACAGCCCATTCGTAGGCTTAACAAAAACAGTGCATTTAAGTCACTATATACTGTCATCATCAGTTTCGATATAATGCAGTTGCCGCTCTGGAATTTAATTCCATGTGTGGTCTAAATTTTCTAGATTTCCTCTGATTCAGTTGTACTGACATTTCGAGTTATAAGAGTTTAATAAATAAATAAATAAATATTGTATTAAGTAAAACAAGGATCTCTTTGGTCATTATAACGCTGTGTTCTCTTTTTAGGATAGACATGGTGTATGAGGGTTCACGTGACTACATGAACATCTTCATGGGAATTGGCTTTCAACAGGACGAAAGCAAGATGGATGTACACAAGCCTGTTGTTATCAAGTACCTTACATTTTTTAACAAGGTATGATCTACATCGGTGTTGGTCTTTTCGTACAAGCCTGGAATACTGGAGTAAAACCTCAGAGAGACTGCTAAGAATTGTTATACAAATGTTCTGTTACAATTACAACTGCAAAGTGCATATTAATATGTTAATCAAATTCTAGAAGGTTGTCATATGGCTTTTCCTTGGACTATTTATTGTCTGCTGGATGCTACATGTATTGTACAGGTATGCATGTATTTGCCATTTCCAGTGTTTGGTGCTTCTGTTAACTACAGACATATTAGACATTAGCACCATTAAGGTCATTGAACACTTATGTGGTATTTATTTATTCTGGTATTTACAGACTGTTCATTTTGAACTCGACACCTGAGAAGCAGTCTTTGGCTGATGCCAGGGTATCTTGATGAATTATTCGGGAGCCAATGTGATTGTTTATGTTTGTAGATTCTTGAACAAAATGGAACTGGATACTGTGTTGGTTCACAGCTCACTCTTGCAGACATAGGAGTGCTAGAAACCATCCTTGCAACAGTCGACTACTTTGGAAGGGATGTCCTGAAAGAATTTCCCGCAGTTGAGGTGACAGTTTTATTCTTTTTAACATGTCAGGACGATAAATCGTTTTTATGTTATCTTGTAATGTAAGAGCAATGATTATCTGGAAATGCAAATGCAGATTTACTCAGTTTCAAAATGCCATTTGTTGTAGTTAATGGGAATCTTAATATTATTATTTATGCCCGATACTGTTATAGTAAATCTGAATTAGCCTCTTTGAGAGGTTCTTGAAAGACATTATAGAGTTGCTTACATTGTAGATACATCCAATAATGAAGGGCCGTTCAAATGTTAACTTGCATTTTATTTCAAGTATTTTTCATTGTTTCTTATGTTCAGAATGTTTAAATGTTACGTTTACACGTGTAGTTACTGTTTTCTTATTAATGGGCGTGCTTTTTAAGAAACCTGGGACTTTAGTAATGCTTATTATTAATTATTTAGCAATTCTACAAAACTATAATTGAGCTGGAGAGAATTGCCAAGTACATCAAAGAAGTTCGTAAGCCTCGCAACAGTACTGAGTATGTGGCTGTTGTCAACCGAGTCTTCAACCGATAGATGGCACGTGACTGGTGTAACATAGCTGGTGTAACAGTTTGCCTCAGGATGCGTTATCATAATGGACTGCACCAAGGACGAGCACTACTTTTTTTCACTCTAATCATTAATTAGAAAAAAACAAATAAATATCTTATAATCGTGATTGACCGCATGAGTTTTGTGTAAGCTTTCATATAAATATCTGTAGTACTAGTCGATTAGTTAAGTCATTATATTGTTTGTTCAGTTTGCAGTGCAACTTTATCAGCTTTTTGCTTCAAAATGAAAAATACAGGATTTTATATAAAAATTTGAAACATTGCTATAAGTTGTTTAGTGTTTGTATGTATTTTCCTACCTTCTCTTTGATTTTTCGTGTCATCCTGTTCTCTTCTTCCACTTCAGCAACATTTATCTTGTGCAGGACTGGTCACTGTCTAGCTTTGAAATCTTTTCTGTTGCTATAAATAATTCTTTGTTGAATTTTGTGGTGCAGTTGAAGGAGAGGAGAGTAGCTGCCAGCATCTCTCACTATTTCTTGGCCATACAGTTTTCACTTGTAAGATTAAGGCCTTTATTTTTAGTCTTTTGGCCTCTTGAAATCAGAAGGGGATGTCTCTGAAACCTATGAAACAACTGACTTGAAATTTGATAAGAATGAATGCTGCTGTGCATTTTTTTTTAGCTTTACTCGCAGGGATGCCTTTCCAGAAATACAGCTCCCTGACCGATCACATGATCTTTGTGTATGTTTCTTTACTAAATAATTACCTGACCCACCTTACCGACTCTGAACCTCTTGCAGTCTCTGCACAGGTCTTTCATTCACAATTGAAAACAGTCCTTCATTCACAAGTGAAAACAGTCCTATTCAGCCACCTTACTTCATTTGTATGTATGTAAACATGGACACTGTAATTGGGTGTCTTCCCGATTCATTTTTCTGTTCCAGTTTCTCTTGTAATAGGGTCAAAAGGTGAAAGTGAACTCTAAGTACAAATACTAACTGGCCTCTTACATGTGAATATACTCTCGTTATAAACGCGTGCTACAAGTTGTACTCCAAGGCGCCTAATACACTTGGTGTTCCTTAGTCGCCAGACATATCGGCCTATCGGAGATCTAATTTGTCCGTGTCGCTTCGCTTTAACGGCCGGTCTGCTTGTCACTTGCCATGTGTGTGGCATTCATTTGATTGAACTAACAGCAGCAAATTTCGAATATAGACCTGTATTAGCCTATAGACCTGTACCTGCGTCTAGCGCCTAAATTTAAAGCAAGGAGTAACGTATATGTCTAGGCGTAACTTGTAATTAGTAACTACTATTGCGCCGGTGTCTGATACACAAGCTTCAACCCATGGCGCATCAAAGCCACTTCATCTCAGTCCAACGAGGCAGAGCGGCAGCCTACGGTGGATAAGCAATAAACTAAGTTGTAAAGAACCAGGAGTGCTGCAAAATTAGTCAAATATAACATCGTAACAAGCAGCGTTTAACATGTTATGGCTGCCAGGGCCATTGATCGCAGTCGATTGATTACAGTTATAATTGTAATCCTGAGACATCTACAGCCCCCCAACGAAAGCCACGTCACGGAGATCAGCTTAGTCACATACGTTCAGTCAAAATAAAATCGATAGGCAAAAGTGTTCGGTTCCAGGTCATGATCCAAATCTGGTAGAGAGCGTGGCGCCTACGTACAGTGGGTGATGTTTGGGATTGGGGCGGAGAGATAAGAGGAAGAAGGGAGCCAGAATAGGATCTGTAAAGAGGAATGTTTTGAGCGAAAGGCCGATACAGAACTTGTAAGTGGTGGAGCATGGATGAGTTTGTATGATAAGTCAGGTAACTGTCGCAGTTCTGAGGGGAGTTTATTCCAGAGTGGTGGGGCTTACAAGATCTTGAATAGAATGGTTCGCGAGAGAATACTCTTTCGTGTTGCCTTGTCTTGTCTTCAACCAGTGGCCTGGGAAGTGTTTAAAAGTTGTGTGAGCCAACCTCAGCCAAGTACAGACCTAACTTGGATAAAATTAATTTTTGACGAAATATCAGTGTATGCCACTGTATTATTTTTATAGTATTAATATTTGTTCCGTGGCATAGGTAGATATCCCCGTTTCTCATAAAAGTGTGAGCATGCTCCTTCCTCGGCGTCACAGAGCCATGGCTCTCGGCGTCACAGAGCCATGGCTCTCGGGCCCCTGTCTTCAACCGTCCTCGAGCACGGTCTTGCCTCGAGTCGCGGATTGGCTGCACGATGGACAATTCTGTGCCATCTGCTTCTGTCCCTTGTCACCAGGAACAACTGGTCGAACGATAATCAGTCCACGACTTGATGTTATCAATCCATGTCATCTTGGGTCTTTCCCGAGCTTTGGATCGAAGAATTGTGCCTTGGCTGGTCTCTTTCTCTACGTACTTACTTAAGTTAATACAACCTTTGTTACGTTTAGGAGCAGATTTTAAGGGAACTTCTTAAAATCTTCGTTTAGGAGCTCATCTTGAGAATTTAGTTTTTTGCATTGCTTACCTCTACAGATTTTATATCCAGTAAAGACGCTACAATAAATTTACATCTTTAACCACTCAGACTTTGAAACAATAGGTCAGTACCCTTAGAAAAAAACGAGACCGAAACTTTTGACCGTTTTGTGACAGAATTCACCTAAGTTTACAGCCACGAGGTTAAAGCGGTAACAATGAACAAAGATTATTAGGATGTGATGTGCTTCTTCTTAGTGTTACCGTCGTTACACATTAGCGAAACTGTTTAACCGTCACGACTGCATTGGGAAGGATATGCCAGCTTCTTAGATTCTAATTGAATTTAAGGTGTTAATCCAGTATGATGCAAGTCAGGCTAGAGATAGTACATTTATCGTCTAGCGTTTAAGCAATCGCAATATCTAGATTTGTACAACGTCCAGTTAAAGCTAAATATTGACCATATCCTGGTTTAAATAAATAATAAATTAATTAATTCATTAATTAAGACCTCTGGCGATCTCAAAATTGCGACCTGGCACTGAAACTGGTAACAGCTGGCTGTCGCAATTTTGATTAGACGCTAGTGATTAAGCTGGTTACTGTTAGATAGCTTTGTGAGTAATTTTTATTTACATCGCATTACATTGCCAGCATTTGAAATTTACTCAGATGTCGCTGATCAATTGCGTCAGCAAGAGTAGAATTGATGTTCTCATACATATATATATAATCGATAGCCAGGAGGTTAACGGGAAGGGCGATGTTGAAGTCGTTCATATTTTAGCGTAAAAGTTCGGGTTCCATTTATCCGATTATTATTTCGTATTTATTTTCTGCAGAAGCTACCAGAATGGATCGCGTTCCCCAAATCGTACTTGGAGCGGGTGTGGCGGTGGGCTTTCATCCGCTTGCATACGCCAAAGTCCTGATACAGGTTCGTACTATTACCCCTTAGTCTGTGGGTAAGTTTGCATTGCTGACCCACTAACCAAGAGACACATTTCGGTATAGTGCTAGACCTGCATAGTTCTACGCCTGCGTGTAACGAGGCAGAGATTCCGGATGCTGAGTAACATCAGCGTCGTAGTACAGATACGAGTTGAAGTAAACGAGTTTGTCCAAAGACCGTGCATCATCATCGTAATCGTAATCCCGAGATTTCCACAGCGCCCAATGAAAGCCACGTCACGGGGACCAGCTTATTCACAGGTGCTCAGTCAAAACAAAATCTGTAGGTAAAAGTGTTTGGTTCAGGTCAAGATCCAAAAGTCAGGCAGAGAGACAGCGTGGCCGCTGCGGTGGGTGGTGTTTGAGATTGGAGCAGAGGGGTAAGAGTAAGAAGGGGAGTATGGCTCATCGATGGCTTACCCGTTCTAGAGCGTTGCCGTTTCCACAATACGCTGCTAGCCGTCTTTGTTTTGGGCACTTTTCCAGACCATGCGTAGTCTGAAATTCAACGTGCGCAGGTCGGACTGTACCACTCTTGTCCATGTGTGATGAGGGCATCCAGCTAATCTCTTACAACCTTATGGCACATAGAGCATTGGCATGATCCTGTTCTCTGTTGCAACGTGCAATGTGACCAAACAGCCAGACCAGTGATTTTGATACGCTATATTTTGATAATCTTACAAAGTTGTCAGTAACTGCAAGCACCCAATTAGCGCATGTAAACATAAATCCATTCCACGGAAAAAAACAGCAAGTTACATAGATTATATATAATTTGCAGGTTATATGTGACCCGCTCTGAGAAATAATTCTTAAGTTACACCACGGAAGTTTCCAGAAACGGGTTAGAAAGCTGTTTAGGTTGAAATTGTATATATTACTTTTTAGCATATTTTGGTCAAATGTATCCTAATCTGTTCTTGTCTTGTCTTGTCTTTAGCCATCTTTGATCCAAAGGTTGGCCACACCATGAACCGTCCGTCTCCAGATGTTTCTGTCTTCAGTTGTCCTCAGTAATTGACTCATAGGTAATCCTGTCCAAGACCTTATATTCTAAATCCAGGCTGTTTGTGGTGTTCCACGTGCTTGCGATCCAGATGTATCCTACATTATTTCTTTCTACAAACAGTCTCCATTTTTCCCTCATAATATGACCAATGTATGTCAACTTCCTTGACTTGATGTTACTTAACAGTTGACGTTCCATGCCAGGTTGTTCCAGTGCCCATTCGTTGGTTTTCCTTGCCATCCAAGAACCCTCAGTATCTGCCTCAGTCCATTTCAGATCCATTTATCCTCATTTCATCTGTTCTCATGATAGTCCACCCTTTGCAACCATCAGTTGCAACTGGCCATTTCAGTGCCCTCAAAAGTCTAATTTTAGTTGTAACTGGTAAATCATGACTTTTCCATAGTTTCTTCAATGTTTCCATGATTCCTTTACCTTTATTCAAGCTAGCTCTGATTTCCTTAGTGCATTCTGCTTCCTCCGTGATGAGAGATCCAAGGTACAGGAATGAATCAACCTGTTCCAGCTGTTCACCCTGGACCTTGATACAACGTGTAGCACCATCCATTCGCATCACCTTTGTCTTGTCGATATTAATCAGCAATCCAAATTTCTGGCTAACCTGATCAAGATGATCAACCAGCTCCTGCAGCTGTGTCACCGAACCAGCCAACAAAACTGTCATCAACATATCTAAGGTTGGAGACCATCATACACCAATTTTTATCCCTCCTTGAAAAACATAGTGTTTCTCTCATGTCCATCTCTGCTAGGCTGTTAAATAAATATGGTAAAAGGGCGCAACCTTGCCTGATCCCTTTTCAGATACGAAACCATTCTGACTGTGTACCTGCCACTCTTATTTTAGCAAGCTGTTTCTCGTATAGTTTCATTAACAGGTTGATGAGATGTACTGTGTATCCCATGTCAATCATTGTCAACCAAAGCTTATGGTGTGAGATCGAATCAAATGCCTTTCTGATATCCACAAAACACATGAACAGAGGTTGCTGGTGTTTCCTTGTCTTTTGCTTGAGAATCCGATGTTTAGTGATCTGATCTCTTGTCCCTCTTCCTCGCTGGAAGCCTGCCTGTTCCTCTGCAGTCTCATTTTCTGTCTTCTTACGGTTCTGCTCCAAGATGATTCTGAGCAGTATTTTGCTGGCGTGTAAGACCAGAGCAATCGCCCTGTAATTTGTGCACAGTTTCTTATCACATTTCTTGAGAAGTGGTATGAATGTAGAGTGTAATCTGTTCACTTTCAGTTAAATCTAACGTTTTGACACTTGTTAAGTGCTTAAATGTTATTACTTTAATGCATTAATTATGATGAGCAAAGATTAAAAATCCTATTTTTGGTCAATGTTCAGCCGTCGTTTTCATTTTATCAGCTTCTGCCAAATAACATAAACATATTGTACATGTTTGAAAGCTCATTATCAGCTCAAGGTAAATATTCAACTTACAATTATTCTGCCAAGCACTAGAGAATGAGAAGGTTTTGTTTAAGGTTATGAATATAGGTAATAATAAACTTATTGCATGTTAGCTTAGTAACACATTACTTGCCAAAAATCAGTTATTCTATTAGCTTGATGTTGGTTAAACAATGGATCCAAATGAATGAGGCTAACCTGAAATATATTATCATTATAGTTTTTAGGAAATTTATAGCGAACTTCAAACTTACGTAATTTTTTAATGTTGATGTAGGCTGCTCATAGCTGTCTGGCATATTTATCATGCTGTTCTCAAGATATTTGGCATAATTTCGATTGAGTAGATGTGTCATAAGTAGTGTTTGAAAAAGCGGTAATGTATCCCACTGATGAGCACATTTTTCTCAGAATTATGAATTTGACTGTTGTGATGTTCAGCTGGCAGTATCTCATGTTAACAGCGTCTCTCGCTCTTGTTTTTATCATCTTCGTCAACTCCGTACCATTCGCCGTACTCTTTCCTTTCACGTTATCTCCACGCTGGTCCATGCCCTCATTTGCACCAGATTTGACTTTGGGAACGCCATCTTTACCGACCTATCGCTTGCCACCACTGCTAAGCTACAATCTGTGCTCAACTCTGCTGCTTGTCTCATAGAGGGCATTCCAAAGTATGGCCACATCTCGTCTTATATTCATGACACTCTTCACTGGCTCCCCGTCCAGCAGCGTGTCCACTTTAAGATCCTCTCCCTCATGCGCAATTGTGTTCTTGGCTCTGCTCCCCTTTACCTCATTGACTCCTCACTTTGGTCTCCTCGTTGCCGGGCCGTAGCAACCTTTGCTCGGCCACTCAAGATCTGTTTGTCCCTCGCATGCGTACCGCTGCAGCCCAGTCCAGAAGCTTTGCCTACGTTGGTCCCACTTGCTGGAATCGTCTCCCTCGAGAATTGCGACTTGAGCTCCTTTCTCTCCCCCTCTCAGTGTTCCGCAGGCGCCTGAAGACTGTACTGTTCAACAGCGATTTTACTTTTTCGGGTTGGAAGCTCCTCTTTTGAGTTTATCCTCTAAGAGGCGCTTTATAAATCTCCAATTACAATCTGGAACTACTTGGAATATTTTTAAAATGCTAACATTGTTTATTGTTTAAAGAGTATTGAATGCACTATTTTATTAGAGAAATATCTGAAAATGTTAAAAATTTGACTTACAAGAGACTCATTTTATCTGAGCTGGTCACATATGTGTAATTGTGATTGTAATCTGACATTTATAAAGCACCACTTCAAGAATAGACTCATCAGAGGCGCTCCTGACCCGAACCAGTGAGACCACTGTCAAATAATACAGACTTCAGGCGCTTGCGAAACTGCAGAAGGGACAAACTGAGGAATGCAAGCCGGAGCCCTCTGGAAAGGCGATTCCAGCTATTAGGTCCAACATAGGCAAAGCTTCTAGACTGCGATGTAGCAGTGCGCATACGAGGGACAGTCAGGAGTCCAAGGGAGGCCGACCGGAGAGTGCTAATGCCTGGAACCAAGGAGACCGGAATGCAGAAATCCCAAAGATATGATGGAGCAATGTAATGTAACAGACATTTGTAAAGCGTCTTTCAAGCACCTTCCAAAAGCATCTTATAATCTATTACTGCAATTCTGTGAACAGATTCTTACGAGACCAAGAAACTTAAGAAGTGCACACTCTAGTTAGAGTTTATTATTAACTTTAAGAGTCAGATATAATGTAACCATGAATTATTCCTACAGAGTGTATGAAACTATTCTGACTAAATTTATGTACAGTGAAAACTGTAACACTTTTGAACAGTATGTCTTGTGATGGCATTTGGAAGAGGTGATTTTTATGTGGAGATGAATTATGTAGTATGAGCATAATATTACGCTGATTAGTCAGCAAGTTTAAAGTGCGTGTTTGTATAAAAAATTTCATGACACATCACTGATCACCTTGTTGCCTTGTTTGTAATTTGGTGGCGGGTTTATATGCTTAGGCCAGATTTTTGTGTGATGTCATTTACTTATGATAGACTTATTTGTGCATGCACTAATCGTGTGCTTGCAGTTACTGACAACTTAGTAAGATCATCAAAATATAGCATATTATGGAATTAAATTGCTTTCTGTGAAATACGATTGTATATTCATTGTTTGATTTGTTTATAGATTGGGTATGAGCCTGTGGGACCAACACTTTACACAGGATGGTTTGGCAACAAAACACTGATGTATCCAAATGTCTTGTCTTATGGTAAGCTCGCTTGTTTATTAATAGGAACATTAAAATCTTGCTATAGTCAACAGTATATTGGAGAATACTCCTGTGGCAGGTCTCATTATAGCTGTTTGGAAGTAAATCAGCCTTTCGTGACTTGAGTTGTTAGTTTTAGTTAAATGCAGCTTGAGTACCTATGTCCATATTGAGCGGGTACCCGTCACTCCGTCCTTGGATAAATACTGTCACCTTCCAACACATGTATTCAGGTGTGGACACCGATCAATATATTTGTTAGCAACGGCAAAATCACCTGTATAATTCTTAGATGCATTTATATTTGGTTGAATCAAAATGTGGCACTTTTGCAAAGATTTGCAACACTTGTTGTTTTATGCCTTGTTTAATATTTTAGATGGTGCTGTTGTACTACAGTACTGTTAACAATCCCACCCTAAGTTACCAAAGATACTAAATGTAGAAAGATACTGTATATAGTGCCAAAATTAAAAGTAGCAAGTTAATAAAGCTTAGTTTATAATTTATCGGTCTATTTTAATTAAGATAGAGAATTTCTTATGAATAATTTTAGAATATTCATTAACGCCATTGTCATTGAAGAAAAACTTATCAGCTGTATACCACCAATATCAACTGCAGAGAGTGTGAGTATGCCACAGTGATGATTGGCTCCAGCTGGATTTAAGCTCTACATCAGACAGATGAACTTACTGTAGCTGCAAATGCCCCTAGATGTGATAAAGGGACCAGACCTATGTTCAAGAGATTCACTAAGATAAATTTTGATAATTGTGTCCTCCACTGCTAGCCCGGCAAGGTACTGATTAATGTGTGGTAACTCCAGCCTGAGCTCAGCTGCTATATGTGCAGAGGCCATAACAGCTGTTGGCTGGTATCCCAGGCCATCGCGTGCTGGCTTACCACGCTTAAAAGTTATTTCTTGAAATGACTGGGTGTCGGTTATTGCATTCACGGCCTGGGTACCTGATGACAGGCCTATTCACAACCTGAAATTGATAATTCATTTGAGCCATGTTGCATGTAAGGAAATGTTTCCCTGTTGTCATGTTAGGACTCTGCTGCAGTTTCAGCCACAGTATTCCACTTTGCATGTGATGAATGTGCCAGGGTTAGGAAAGATCAGTTGACCATGAATGGCTGCTATCCATGGTGCTATGTTTTCCTGGATATCCTCCATGCAGTGTGTTTCCAAAGTCGTTTTTAAACTTGCTACTGTTCTGGTCTTCATGGTGTTTCATCAGCCTCATGGCTCTTTCCAGTACTTTGGGTCTCTGTTAATTGCAGCTCTTTTGATCTGTCCATATTTATAATCTGCTGAATATTTTTAGTGTCCTACATAAAAAAGACTGATGGATTTTTCGGGATGTATCGAGGTCTCAGCGCTCGACTGATCGCTGCAATGACCAGCAACCTGGTGTCAAATGCCGTTCAGTCTGTAAGTTTATTTAGTTCATGTGAAACTTTAAATATTCCTGTTTGCCTGTTTTGGAAGATAAAATTTATGAGCCACATGATCTTGTCTTTTAAAATGTGTGACAACTTGAAATTTTGAAATAACCTAGTTGGCATTGAGATATTTTCCATATTACTAATAAAACTGCTCAGATGTGTTGTTTCTGTAACTAAACATCTTTATTCTTATTTGCTAGATAGCACAGCAAAGTTTGGTTTATTTAGAATATTTTTAAAAAAATTGCATTCTGTGGGTCCAATTTTTTATGTGTACCTACTGTCTTATGTGTACATGGTATCGAGACATCTCCCCAAGGCATTCCTCCCCAGACATACCCTCTGGTTATTCCACCCAAGGCAGTTCTGCCCTGGTCATTTCCTCTGGGTCTTATTTCTGCCTTGTCATATACTTGGCCTATAGTTACAAAACATAAGCACAGTACGTTTGTTACATTACTTGCATTACGTATTTAGTAGAAAACTGTGAAACATGTATTTTTTGCAGTACAAGACTAAGTACAGACTCAGTAGTTCTATTTATTCTAATTACATGTTAGTTGATCTGCTGAGTGCATCTGATCACGCAGGGAGCTTATAGCTTGACCGCACTGTTTCTCACACTCATATTTTACAACGTTATCTGCAAAGTTCTTTTGTTTAACATTAATGTAACCATTACCATTACAGACTACTTTTTTGTCTTTCCACAAACACAGTCAGCTGTCTCCATGCTATCTAAGTGCATGTTTAGGGATATTAGCTCATTATATATAGTAACTCCTGTTTAAGTTGACTGTTGTTTTGCATATTAATGTACTGCCTCTGCTCTGAATTAAATAATTGTTGCCTTTTCTTACTGGCACCAATATACTATCTGATCTAGTGTGTATCTGTATATGATGACATTACTGTTTGTACACTTGTACTTCTGTCACTGTTATTACTTGTAAAATACGGCAGTTTATTACACTTGCATTCGGGGAAATGACCAGAGGGGAATTGCCCTACAAGAGAAAATACCAAGGGAGATTTCTTGGGGGGGAATGTCATAGGCCTGTATACGTAGCTGTAGAGGCAGATTTGTAGAATTTAGGCATAACTGCTGTCATGAGGACACTCATTTTTAAGAAGTAACCTGCTGCCAGATGTATATGTGTGTAACTGTGACCCTAGCTTCACCACTGTGAGAAAGAGGAAGGTTGGACAAGTTTCGGAATGGGAGGGTGAGAGAAAGGGAGTGCAAGCAGTGAGGGAGGAAGCCATCTTATCTTATGACAGTCTGTCAAGTTCTAGTATATCTAGTATACACAACTGTGTATACTATGCTAACTGTATGTGTGTACCGAGTATCTTTAAAATAGTTTTTTCTACAATTTTGGATTCTGCAAGTCTGGAGCTTTATTCCGCAAAGAAAATGAAATAGGAAGGAGGAATCGGAAACTACTAGAAAAAGAATGGAAAATGTTGCTGCCGATAAGTGGATACAGCTGGAAGACTTATGTTTTTAATTAAACAGATTTCTGACTATGTATGCATTACTGTCTTCTTGATCTCTGCATGCTTTGTCCAAATGGAGCCATGTCTCCAACTTTAAGTGTTCTTTTTTGTTAACTTTGTTTGAATGGGGGCACTTGGTACTTGTCTTGTCTTGTCCCTCCTCATTGCTGCGGATCGGAGACCATGGCCAGCGACGTCAGTCTTCTCCACTCAGTTCTGTCTCTTGCCTTCCTTATGCAGTCCGCCATCGACATCCCCATCCACTCCGTCACGTCGTCCCTCCAGCGCCTTCTCGGTCTTCCCCGAGGTCTTTTTCCCTCCATATATCCCTGGCATATGAAGGCCGGTAGATTGTCTGCTCTAATCATATGTCCAAAGTAGCCCAGCTTTCTGCTCATCACCACCTCCAGCAGGCGTCGCTCCGGCTTCAGTTCCTCCAGAATCGACTCATTTGTCCTGTGCTCACTCCAACTGACCCTCAGCATCCTCCTGTACGTCGTCATTTCGAACGCTGTTATTCTTCTTCTATCTTCTTTCCGCAGTGTCCAGGTCTCACATCCATACAGCGCCACCGACCACACCAGTGCGCTTACGAGCCTTAGTTTCAGCCAGGTTCCCAGAGCCCTGTCCCTCCAGATAACTGCAAGCGAGCTCATGATCGTGCGCGCCATCCCCAATCTGGCTCTTATTTCTCTGCCCCCATCTCCAGATTGCTCTATCACAGCACCCAGGTATCTGAAAGACTCCACCTGTTCCAGGACTGCACCATTACACATGATCGTAATTCTTTCATGTTCTCTGTCTTGGTACTGTTGTGTTGTATTTGTTCTGTTTAGCATTTGGTGGGAAAGCCCCTTGCAGCAGAGTTGGAGGCTTCATCACCGGACAGTTCGAAGAAAGAAGAACCATTTGTTGATGGTGTCAAAAGACTTTTCCAGGATGTAGGTTTCTGTTGCTGAGTTTCCGTTTCAATTGTTATATGTTCACAAATTACTGTGCTCTAATAGATCATTCCATGTAAACCTATTCCATTTATCGTTATTCGTTAACTGAGGGTAAATTGTTGAGGTAAATAGAATGACAGGAAGATCATGAAGCTGGGGCAGTGAGCTGTATGGGGGTCTGTGAAAACACTATAAAAAAAGTTGGGAGACTGCCCAGGATTGGAAAATGTAGACAAGATGTAGGTAGTCACTATGTCTAATACATATGTCATCAGGTTGGTGCTGTGAATACAATGCTGGCAAGTAAAGTTAAGTTAAAGAATTTTCTATACAGTTCATGCTTGGCTGGTTGACCATGGAAAACCTGGCAATGTTTGGTCAGTTTCATCTGCCATTGCTTTGTGCTCAATAATTGAACACCAACACAAGTTGGGAGCTGCAACCATGTTTGTGGTTTAGCCAAAAGATCCTTCCACCCTGGGACCATGCTTCTGAAGAGTTTCTTTAGAAGCTTGTAACTTACTTTTACCTTTACAGGCAAATGTGAATCATGGCCAAATAAAAGCGTAGACAAAGCACAGAGGATATATTTATGTAGTAGCATCTTTACTGAAACCCAAGCTGATTGTGACATAGATTCTGTCATGGGCAAAACCTTAACCAAAAGTTTGCATTATAATTATGTTTTAAGATAATATGTGTTATTTCAGACAATGTATGAGACTTGTTCACGGTGTGCTGGAATAGTTGTCAGTCAGCCATTTCATGGTCAGTTTATTTTTATCTTTTAATTAACAAAGATTAATTTATTTTCTTCTCTTAAGTGACGTGTTTTATGCTTGAATTTAAAATCTCTTGCTGACGTATGTTGCGCTCTTGTCTTACAGAAGTGATTTTGTAGAGTTGTTAGAAAGTCTTAAACCTTCAGTGGATGTTGTGTTTCATTGTATTGTGCTTAATAAATTAACAAATTATGTTATCACATGTGCATCATGTACTCTGCAGTTATGCAATTCTGTCCAGTGTGACCAACTTGGTTCACATGTTGATGACCATTGCTATTTGTGAATGTCTGTATAGTTGCATTTTTTACTGTTATTTATAAATAAATTGTTGTAAAACTTATTTTGCTGTTTTTTTATAAATTTCTGAAACATTGAAAAACTGTTCTAGTTATCTTCGTTCGTTCAGTGGCGCAGTTCATAGGAAGAGAGACAAAATACAGGTTAAAATGCTTCATTACTTGATTATTTTAAGGCATCAAGTTATCCTAAAATTTAAATAAACTGTGTTAAATAAAATTTAAATAAATAAAATCTTTAGGCAGCCATGTGAAGTCCTGTATTATGACGAGGCCATAGTGGACCTTTATCTGGCCACCAGTTTTCAACAGTGACATCAAGTGGGCCAGCTAGGAGCCGTATGAACCTGGCTGTATGGGTTGTTTTACACATGACCTGGTTTACATACCGTTTTGCCTGCTTGCCCCCCGATGATTCATGTTAACAGGTCCACACTGTAATTGTTGCAGTACAAATGGAGTATTAATGAAGGGAATGTGAGCTAAGGTGATCAGATCTCTGGGCACTTTTTTGCCAGTAGCATTATCCTTGAGTTGAAGGCACTTGGAGCTGAATGTAAGTACCAAAGCAGCAGGTGATACAGTAACAGGGCTACATTTCCTTCCTGGATCAGTAGCCCAGCAAGGAGTTATTTGTTTCACAGGTGGATGCACTTATGATTGGTGTTTCATTGATATGTCATAGATTTGGATTGTCAGTGAATGATTGCTAAATTTATACTTTAACGTTGCATAATAGGCTTAGGCATATATTTGGAACACAGTTGCACGTGATAAGAATGTACCTTGAATGATGTTCCATTGATTTTTGGCATGTGCACAATTATACTGTAATAGGCAGTCCTGATCAGTGGGACTGGTCTGGTATGGGCTTACCTTTTTCATGATCTTCAGAAACAGTGAATTAATCAAACTAGGAATTCTAGTATTTATACATCGTTTGAGGCAGTAAAACTGTTGAATCATTGTATAATGCAGCCTTAGGTTGGCCTACAGCTGCTATGTTGCCAGTACTGTAGTAGCCATGTTTTGAAAACTGTGTTCTCAATTTGCTATAGCTCCATTTTTTCATCAGTTCAGGAAATTTGGGAAAAAGAAGGAATTCTTGGATTTTTCTCGTAAGTTATTACCAAAGCTTTACGATTTTTGCTTAGGTACTTTTTATAATTTTGTCTTACGGCTTTGCTAATTTTATTATTCTTGATGTTTAAATACTTCAACAGTATTGTTTTTCAGTAAATTTTGCGACAGTTATTGGATATGTAGACTTGCCTTTATGTAGAGCATATTGTCTTATGACAGTCTTTGTAGATGGAAATGATATTTAGATAAGGTAAGGGTAGGGTAGAAGAAGGGCAGTCCCTTTAGGTAATTGGAGAGGCAGCCATGGCCATGAAGTGTTAGTGACTTCATTTTTTATAGCCTTGAAATATGAGGCTGGGTGGCCAGTTCCCTGCCTCACCCACCTGATCTTCCCACCAACAGTGTACGATCAGTAGACTCAGTTTATAGACAAATTCGTTAAGGGGCGCAAATGGAGCAGAAGTTTAGAAACATCTTTCTGCCCTGGCAGGGATTTGAACCCTTGACCTCTGTACTGAACACTGTACTAATGCACTGGGATGCAAACCCCAGACACAAAGGTAAAGGATAAATGCATTAACAACCTGCCAACCACATGTTAAATCTTAAACTATATTAAATGTATCATGTGTGATAACTGTGAAGTGTTAAATAACGTTGCAGAGCTTAAGCAGATGACATGTTGGTTTTGTGCAGTGGATTGATTCCTCGATTAATTGGTGAAGCCCTGACGATTTGGTTGGTCAACATCCTAACTCATGCGATCAACAACTACCTTTTGTCTGACAGCTGTCATGAGGTCAGACTATGAACTCCACCTGAATGTTAACCGAGTCATTTAATTCAGTGCTGTCTATTTCTTACTTACACAGCATGAAGTAGTTGGTTTTAGACTGGTTATTTGTATAGCACCTTTGGTGGTTCTTAAAACACTATGGGGTAGCCATGTATCTATTAGGGCAGTACTCTAAATTAAAGTTCTCATGTCTTTTATGGTACCCTCTCAATGCCTAACAAATAATAATAATAATGCCTAACGAAATAATAGTTCCAGAATTTTGGCTTGATTGGTAGATATTGGGAGGTTGCCAAAAGTAGCATGCATGCCTAGGGATCCAGAAGTCAAGAGTTAACTTACTTGTAACTTGTTTGTAACCCAGTCTGGCTCTTCTGTTCATCTTTGAGTCCAGCAACAATTTACTCAGTCTTCCGTTCTGAATAGCTGAACTGAAGAGAATTCTTTTTTCTTTTGTAGGACAAACGTGGATATACAAGCATGTTTAGCCACGTGAGTTTTTAGCTTTTTATTTCTTTGTCTAGCTTCAACTGTGTGGTTATCTAAAATTCAAAAACAAACTTTGATTATTTGAATATAAATTGTGTCTTTGGAAGTACAAAGCTTTCAAATTTTATAATCATGTGTGCCAAACGTTTTCTTTACAGGTTCCAAGTTTTTAAGTAACATGCTCGGGTTATTTTGAGTTTTTGAGAATAACAGCTCAGGTGATGGTAGCATATTTAAAATAATGACTATCAAATTTATTTAGCTCATTTAGGAGAGAGTGGAATTCGACATGGCTTCTCCAGTGGATTATGATCTTTCACTTCGATTTCACTTTAAGCAACAATCGATTGATGCAGAGGGCATTGTGATAATGATGCTACGGAATTCATTAGATTAGATTAGCGTTGACGACTGCCAAAGTATCACTCAATCGGGATTTGAATCATCAACTCGCGAAATATATGACGTAGCATTAACTCGAGAAAAGACACACAGTCTTTGAGTTTTGATTGTATAATTAACGAGTCAAGCTGTTCAACGACAACAGCATTTCAGTCTTTGCTGTAAAATTCTCTTCATGCACAATTCTTGCAACCACATTTGTAACTCAAACTATCGACTAAGCATACAACAGACTGCCACAACAAATCTTTCACACTGTCTCTTAGCCATGTATCCATAGTTGCTTTATATAGCCTGTTTCTTGCCAAGTCAGCAGATAAACCTAGACATGCCTCCTGCTATTACAAATTGTGGATTTTCCAAAAACTCACTGATTCATCACAACATAGGCTTGACGTTTTCCTGAGTAAGCACCCTCATGATAAGATGCAGATCGGCAAGAATTGCTGCTGACGTCTGCTGCTGGTGTCACCAGCCAATCACAAACACATCGACAACCTAATGACTCCTTGGCTTGACATCACAGAAATTTCCAACATAAAATGCACTTAAAACTGAACTGGTGAATCATCGTCAGAAAAATGATGCTTACAATTAGATTAGATTAGGGAGAACATTTAGGATATAGCAGTTAGTTTAGGCAGCATGCTTAGGAGGTAGCATTCGTAACCTGTAAAACTCACAAGAAGTGGTAAAGGTGAGAGTGCATGGTGAGAGAAATCAATCAACTTGTTGTCTTTTTCAGTTGCTTGTGACTCAGATTACTTACCCGTTTAACCTCGTGGCCAATGTAATGGCTGTCAACAATTCTGGGTAAGTGTTCATGCAAAATGTTTTGTTTATAGATGCAAAATTTTTAATGTACAGATCCATGTTTCTTCAGTCTGGTGTAAAGGTCTTGTGATATTAAAATGTTTCTTTGTGAAATGACTGTATGGTGTCTAAATGCAATGAACAAAGATAAAGATAAGTTGACTGGCTGAAATGCTGTGCCATGTTTTTCCACTATTTACTGCAGTTTCTTGAATCTTCTGCTGCCATGTTTGATTTCTCTGTTTGTGTGTCTCGGAGCGTAACTACAATTCTGTTGGCTGATAAATGCGCATCTGTGTTCCAAATGTAATAATAGAAGAGTAAAAATTCCGACATCCACTGACGTCATGACAGCTCAAGGATTTAAAGTAGTAAATGCTATTTACAACCATCATTCTGATACTTTAACCTGTAAAACTGAAGTTGTGATTACTTTTTTTAACCTAGTTAATGTGTGTTACAGAATTTCATTCGTAAATTGTGTGAAGGCATGTAGTAAGACTGAACCCAAAAACCATAAACCATTCACTGTTTGCAGTATTAAAAAATAAGGAGCTTGTAGCTAGTGTAACATCCCTTCAGCACCTTATAAGTCATCAGACTAATGACTAGAAAGGCTTCTAGACAGAATTACTGGCAGTGAAACTTTTGCAGAGACTTATAGATGGTCAGTAATTTGGGCTTTTTACAGTGTGTTTCATATCTCTTCAAGTTGTTGGCACCAAATGTCTCAGTATACTGTGAGCGGCTTAAATACACTCGTGCTGTGCTCGTAAGTCGTTGGTGGTTTTTCAGTTGTTGTGTTCCAGTACTCCTGTTGAACAACACTATTAATATATAGTTGGTAATTTTTATTGCTATAATTTTTTTATTCTCACAGCTCTGTTAAAGTTATGTAGCACTTAAAATAGATAACTTATTCATTAATATATATTGTGTAACATAGTGTTCATTGTCAGTTATCAATCTAAACATGATCTTGAAGGTTGTATGCCGGTAGTCCTCCAATAACCCCGATCTACACCAATTGGATTGACTGTTGGTCTCGTCTTAGCAAAGAGGTTAGTGACTTTTAAACTAAGATTTCATTTCTCGATGCAGTAGAACAGAAATCTAGAAATACCATTCTGTTCTGGTGGCTGCGCTCCCATACGACAGCACGTGCTCTCGTGTGTTGGACCATTCTTCAGGAACCTCCTTCCTTTGGAAATTCAAACTCTTCCTCCTCAAACTGCTCAAGAAACATTCTTGAACCATTTTAAGATGCATTTTTCGAACTGCTAGATGGCGCCTTTGTGAGGTTGTTAAAATGCACTATATAAGTTCTTGGATACATGCCTACATACGTTTAAACCCTGATAACTGGATTGAAAGTCCTGCACAGTAAGCCCTAGACCCATCACACACCCCTATGCACTGATGAGTGATGACTATATACAGACTCATCATTATGCAGTACTGATGAGACATGGGCGTAAACTTCTAAATAACAGCTAGGTTAGAGTTCACACCCAACTGTTTTAGGTAAGTCACGACTTGGACAACTAACAGTTTCATATAATAAGTCATTGTATAAGTCTTTACCAGGCACCACACAGCCAGCAGATACCTGAGTATGCATTGGCATGCCTATGTAACAGTTCACGAAATACTGACAAATAGGTGAGGTAGGAGGGAGGGGACTTCAAAGAGAAAGTTATGAGAGGCAGCTCCATAACAGTTTTTGATTTAGTTAAAGATGGTAATGATGTATGTCTTATATAACCACACAACCGGGAAGAAATGGTTGTTGAGTTGAAAGGAACTGTGACCTCCTATAATGAAGGACTTAATTACTGAGACAACTGTTGTTCATTACAGAATCAGCTGAAGCGGGGTTCCAGCGTGTTCTGGCGCACGTATAAAGGACCAAGCATTGTCAATCGTGCTGGAATCATCATGCCAGTGATTGACCGTCCCTACTAGGTTGTTATTCAGTTACCTTTTGGTTGCATGAAACTGACTAAGATGGTCTTGTGTTTTTGACTAACAGATTGCGCGTTTGTATTCGTGTAATGGTTCTGTGCTTATCTGTTCATTGATTAACTGAAGAATTTTTATTATTTTTGAAGAAAAACAGACTGATGATAGATAGATGGATTAAATTGGAGTTGAAGTTATGTCTGATTCAGTTCTATTTGTTGTGATATATGGTTTGTAATATTCCTTCATGACACTAACTCTGATTTGAAATATTGTTTGGAAAAGTCTGGTCCTCATACAGTGCAAGGTGGAAATTCCACAGAAGTTTCACTTCCTTTGCTGCTGGATAATTGTAGCTGTAATTATGTTAATAATAATTTAGACTTCTAGTTTTTACCTGTTTTGGGTTACAATTAGGCCACGGTCTCTGTTGCTAGGATCCAAAATTACTTCAGCACCTAGGGCCCTTCAGAGGTTGGAAGGTCTTAAGCCACTTTCAGTCATTGAGGCCTTCACTGAATTTTGAAAATGAATTGAAAGCCAAAAGCCTTGTAATGGAAAAATCCAATGCTGCACAGAGGTTGAGGCTTTTGGTCCCTCTGGAGCCCTTATAGCTGGGCCTGTATTCAGCGAGATTTCCTGGTGGAGACAGCTGGTGCGTTTAGCATATTTGGAAAAGTGTCTTATCAGCTTAAATAATTTGCAAGAGTATGTAAAATGATTTAAGACATTTTGCAGTGAAGATAATGATTGAGCATAACTACCAGTTGGTATGGTGGTTCTACCTTTCACCACTGCAGCTGAGATTTTAATCCCAATACAATGCAATGTGTGAAATTTGAAATTGGCAATTTGTTGTAAAACACCATTACCTGTTTAGAAATGTTCGATTGTTGAATTACTGGCATTGTCGTGCTTTCATTTCAGCTACAAGCTTTCATTGCACAGTCTTGTGATAAGCAAGTGACAGCATCACCTTACTGTCATTGAAAATTGTGCAGGTTTTAAAGCAGTTTTTCTGCTTTGACCGAAGTCATGAAAGAAGTCTAAAGATAAACTCAGACGTCTGTGAATTGTTTGTTCAGTTAAATTACATTTTAATATGTTGTTTGTAGTCAACACCAAAGAAATTGCTGGTACCTGAAATTTGTCCTTCAATCCATTTAAGAAAGAAATTAGCTTTTTCTTTGTTCAGTATAAGTAAATCTTGGATCTGTAATAAGTAGGGAAATTAGTGTTAATCCTTGCTGTAATTTAATTGTGTCATAATTATGGTTATTCATAATCATAGTCACAAATTTGTATAACACAGCTTCAAGAGAAACGTCTCAGAGGCACAAGACCACAATCCTACAGAATG
Source organism: Norana najaformis (assembly GCA_964023275.1). Classification (NCBI taxonomy): domain Eukaryota; kingdom Metazoa; phylum Annelida; class Clitellata; order Crassiclitellata; family Hormogastridae; genus Norana; species Norana najaformis. The sequence continues at coordinate 25,871,231 of OZ029917.1, forward strand.
GTTTTCAAGCGCTTATTGCAAACAGGCAAAGAAAGACAAAGTAGCTCACGACATAGGTTACTAGGCAACCTATTCCAGAAAGATGGACCAACCACAGCAAAGCTTCCAATGGAAGTTCAGGTTGGCAGAACAACTAGGTTACCTTGCACAGCAGAGCGATGGAATCTGGCAAGAACTGGACAAGACTGAGACACAGCTGCTTAAGGTGGAGCGCAATCTGCAAGACAACTGTGCATAAGAATTAAGACCTTACATGCGATTGCATGTTTGCACAGATAAGCAGTGCAGTTCCTCCCGCATGAACCTGGCCTTATGCTGGAACCTCGGTATACCGCCATTTAGCCAGGCTGAAATGCTTAATACAGATTGCTTCTGATTAATGTGAGAAACAGGCCTGCATGGACAACATTGTCATAGTCAACCACGGTACACTTAAATGCATGCATCGATGTTATGGCAGACGGAGTTGTAAGGGAACAGCCTGCACGGGAAAGCACATTCGACAAACATTCTTCGCATGCTCAGAGAAGGTCAATTCCTGGTCCAAAGTCACTCCTGGATCACACACAGTAGTGGAGAAAGAGAGAACAAGGAAGCAATGGTGCAGACAAGGTTTATTGAAATTCAAGATCTACCCACAGGTTCCAAGCCAGATGAACTGGGTTTCTGAGGTTCAGCTGAGGAGGCTATTAGATGACATCCAGGCACAAAGCACCACCAACGTCTGAAGCATTATGGAGATAGCCTTTGCAGCTGTGCCTGATTGTCATCAGCATCCTGATGAGCAGCAACCCTCAAAGAATAATAGACCTGGCTTAGATCAGCAGCACAGAAGATGTGGAGTAGTTAATGGCCCTAAGATAGAACCCTGTGGAAGACCATGCAATACCAAAAACCACACTGGTTATTATTTTGTTCATTCAGTCTTCAGGGAAGAAATGCCTGGAAATGCTAATTACATTAAATGACTTATGTTAGCATCTTTTTCTTAGGGTGCAGTAAAAATCTGAACTCATTTCGTTCTCTTTAGCTTAGGCATTTATTTCTTTTGTTTGATTTCTGTTTTTATTGGCCTGCTGTTCTGCCCCTTAGGTTTCTGTGCAGTTTAAGAATTTCTTTGAATCCTACTAATCTAGTTGGCTGATGTAAGTAACAAGCCCACAAGGTAAAGTAAATGAAACAAAGTGTAGATACAGTACACCTTCATCTTCACTTAGAAACTTACATCAAATAAATATTCCAAGGATAGATTTTGGTTAATTATTGAAGCATTTTTTAAAATAGCAAATAATTATTATAAATCTGATGAGAATTAAACTTGTAGTTCCTGGATTTGTTGTTTCACATGGTTCTTCATCATTATGTGGCATTTCTTACAGAGCATTGCAGACTCTTAAATCTATAGCTTTTCATTTGCAGTAACAGAACACTGCAGTTTCTTTAGTCTGTAATCTCCATTTTCTAACAGGACATTGCAGATCATTTAGTCAATAATTTTTTTATATTAACAGCTGTGGCAGCAATGAGAACATCAGTTTTCAGAGGCATTCTTGGTTTTCTGTAGTTCTTGCAAAGCCCACAGAAAGGGGATGAGGGTTTCTGGAATATAGATTTTGTTGTAAACTTTTATGTGAGGATACACTTTTTAGTAGATGTAGAAACAAGAATATGTCAACTTATTAATTATTTTCTTTTGCCATTCTTGTGGTTTTAATTTGCAAATGGCAGCAAAAGAAACTGTGTCATGTACTGTATCGGAGATGGAGCTTGGAGACTACATAAATCAGTATAGCATGTGCACAGCATGTGAATTTACTGCCATAATAAATTATATGCCAAAAATTCTTTTTGGATATTATATTCTTATTTCAAGTTTAAAGTTAAAACTCTCTCTCTCCTCTCTCTTTCTCTTGCTCTCTCTGTCTCTGTGTGTCTCTGTTCTGTCTTTCTGTCTGTGTGTGTATATATATATATCTGAAATTCCCTGTGCTCAGTATTTCTGCTTATCTATCCTGCAGTCAATGTAGCCTATCTTCTGTATGCCTGATTCTCATTGCTCATTCGTCTTCCCTCTCTGTCCATTGACTAATAGCATAATTATTTATAGTAAGCTTACGCTTGTTAATCAAATGTTATTGAACTTTACTTATTAATAAAATAACTGGGTTTTGATCTTTAGCTGACAGAAGAACAGTATATATGTGTGTGTGCATGCATGTGTGCATGTAAAAAGAAGTACACTGTAGGCCTAGCTAGGCTACATTCTTTCAGCTTTTCTGATACATAGGCTCTCACTGTTTTATATAATTGTGGAGGCACAATGGACCATCCCTCCTTAAACCTTTTTGAAATTTTGGGTGCAGATGAAAAAACCTAATTATTTCAGTGTCACCCAAGTCGGCCACACCATTTGCCTCTTTAGCCACGCCACTGGATAGGCTTTCTTTGTGTGTCGTATGCGTCCCGTTTCTAAATAACTGTAATCGGAATTCCGAGATTTCTACAACGCTCAACAAAAGCCACGTCACGGGGACCACCTTATTCACAGGCGCTCAGTTAAAACAAACTCGATAGGCAGAAGGGTTCGGTTGCAGGTCTAGATCCAAAAGTTAGGCAGAGAGATGGCGTGGCAGCTACGGTGGGTGGTGTTTGGGATTTGAAATAAAATAGTAGGCCTACAATTCCATTTCTGTGCTTGCGTAAATGACGTAGGTCTATATGTAAGCCTACTACGTAACGGAATATAAATTATAAGCTGTGGTGCCGCGTCCTTGGACCGCGGATTATTAAACAATTATTTTATCTGACGTTAAATGTGGCGTGGCGCCCATTGAAACGGGAAGCTGTGGTGAAGGATCTCACTCGATAAATTCATTGAAAAATTAGCAGAGTCAGGGTCATAAGGTCGGTATAGAAAAACATGTACTTTAACATTTTATCGATATTGCGATCTTTCGAAAACCCGAAACTGAAATGAAACCGCCTTCAAAAAATACCAAGAAACAACCGAAAACCAATACCGACCAAGCTCTAGTTAGTACAAATACAATCCGGCCTCCTTTGAACGCCTGTCTTCAATAGCCGCCGGGAGGTAAAAACAATTTGTACAAATAAACGCTGGGGCGTTTATGCGAAGTTTTACGGTAGTTAAGCGCTCCAAAATAAGGACGGACAGTCTTTCTAGCTAATGGGAGCTTAGCATATGAGAAATCATGTTCTGTTTACAGCAATTGCGGTTTCGTTGTTTCGAAAGGACTGTTGCTAAAATGAACAAAGTTCAGCAGAAAACAATTTTACCAAAGTATTTCACAAAATGTGCGGTCTTATCAAGTTTTTCACAAAAGGTGATAGAGAATTTTACGAAGTTCTTGTATTATCGCCCACTTAGGTAAGGCTGCCGGGGTGGTTTTGAAAGGAACGCCTTACAGTGTTCATGGATTATTTTCTTGGTGCTAAGTGAGTTTTGACACCTAGCTGATATTTGTATTTAATGACGCTTTAGTTTATAAGACGACTGCCTACGAACATGGCCTGAGGTGCATGCTGGGTGTTGTAGGAAAAACCCGAGCAATCAAATATCGTATACCAGTGTATATCTCTGGTAACACCGAGGAATATAAACATTTATATAGCGACTTAAATCACCTCTCGAAGGAGGTTAGCGGCGGCCAAGTGGTATTTGTGAAAACTAATGTCGCCGACTTTTGCAAAATAGTTTGCAATACTGTAAGCAGAAGTAGATGTTACAATTTTTATGGTTAAAATAGCACCTCTAAACAAGAAGGTCCTTAAGCAAACAGCAGCTATTATAAAGTCAGTTGGCATATATAATCTTCATATTTATTTTAGAGATGGTGTAAACAGACTCAGTTTTATCCAGTTGATTATCCAGTCAAGCTGACTGGATAATCAGTTGGATAAAACTGAGTCTCACCATGGAAAATTGCATAAACTGCCTGTAACAGATCTGCATCATCTAAGTCTTAGGTGTAATGACGAATTTTACTGCATTTAATGTTCCAAATTTGTGCAAAAAAACATGCAACAATATATTATCATTTAATTTTCTGTATACAAATAGCTGTAATACACTTGACCTGCACACTTGAACTGTGCACTTAGATCGCATGCTTGACATCTATACAGATCATTGTGCTGATTTAGATTTGAAAGGTAGACCATCTGCGGTGCTCCATTGCACCAACATATAAGTACAGTTATTTTCTAGAAACTAAGTCCAAAGAATAAACTGAACAAGGAAATCAGCATACTTGAGGAACTGTGACAAAGAAACTAAGATTTGAGTTTTAAAAATATTTCAAGTTGAAAAGCTTAACATAACCATACTTTTCTTATGTGTTGCTTGGATGGTTGACCAAAAGAAGGACCAGGGAATTAAATAATGTCGAGAGACAGAGTGATGAATAAGGCAGGAAGAGACCCACTTAACCAGAAATGTAGGTAGGGGCCTAAATGTGATTTACGACTTGTAGGGATGCAGCATCATTTTATGTGCACTTCATCAGCTTTGCGTTCAGCATCCTATTTGACATATATTTATTATTATGATTGATGAAAGTATTATTGTTGCAAAGCTGTTGTTGTATTAGGGAAAGTTGGTGGATGTTAAGCCACGTTTGATGTCTGGCATACAACCAACCGGTGTTCCACACATTGGCAATTATTTGGGAGCAATTCAGCACTGGAGACAGCTACAAGATACAAATAAATACGATGCAATCGTGATTGTGATTGTTGATCTGCACTCAATAACCCTACCACAGAATCCAGATCAGCTGAGGTAATGTAGCTGTGCAGCTACATCTGCTGTTGTAAAACAAAGGGTACTGTAATGTAACTGCTTGTTTATTGCATGCCTGTGTAATCTGTATTAGGGGTTAAAGGATCTTTGGGATGAAGCACGGATGCAGTCAGACAAGCACTGATTTGTTCAACAGCAAGTGGTTGGCATGGCTTGAAAAAAATTACTAGCAGCAAGGAGTCGAAGGAATAGAAGTTTTGCTAATCGGTAAATATAGTGAAATACTACAGCTTACTAACGACACTGCCTTGCTCATACACTGAAATTTGTGTTGGCTTGACGACTTTTTCTTCTATATTCAGAATTGTATGACTGAATGGACTTTACTCCTTTATGTTCAAAGGATGTTACATCCACCATTTATGCAGCTATTAAGGGACTGTAACTGCTAGATGAATTTGGCAGCAGATTAATAGTTTTATAGCATTCTGGTTTAAGTAGTGCCATTAGGAATGACCAGTTGATGTGCTACAGCCTACAGATTATTATTGAACATGCCTCCTGCAATGATTTTGGGTTTGCTTATACATACACCTGGTTGGGGAAAATTGCAAACAGTAAACACCGTATATACTCACAAACAAGTTGACATCGCGTATAAGTCGATCCCGAAATATTTTACCTTGGAAAGAGGAAATGTCTGTGACCACATATAATGTATTTTTGCAGATAGATCGGCACATTAACAGCACTGCTAAAGCAGCCAAAGACACCAACTTAGGCCCAAATAGTGGAATGTCTGTTCTGTCTAAAGCAGAGTAAAGCTGCTGATCAAATGAACCCCTAGGCTTATTGTCTATAATTACCAGATTAATTTCTTTTAAAAATTAGGTTTCAAGTCCATAATAAAGCTAATTAAATTGTGAACACATGCCAGCATCTTGCAAACAATTGTATATTTGACTCTGTTTTGAACATCAGACTGGAAGTTATTTGCGAAATGGAATTTGGAATTCAGAGCAATGGAAGATATAGCACTGACATTAACTGAACAGAAATAAATGTAAATGTAGACATTTTTCTGTAGCAACATTAAATTACCATTTACGTTATGCAGCACATCCCTTTTATGTTAAAACAACAGATTTAATGCAGCATTTTAAAATTACAGTCATCATGTCATCAGTAAAGGCTAAATGAAATGTCTTTTCAGTTTATTTTGCATCCTCCACAAAGCCATCTAAGGTATCATTGTCTCAAAATATGTAAATGTACACAATTTTTTATAGCAACCATATGGCCTCGACCCGCTGATTTTTCACTGAATTAATCAGGTGAGATCGTTCACCACCACTGCTCATTTGAATGGGTACCATGCCATTTAAGCTCCCTGTGTACAGACTGTGCTATTTCGAGAATAAAATATCTGAAATAAGCCATGATCAATATGCACACACAGGTGCTTTGATGCCAGTAAGAGAGCTCTGGAACTGCTTAAGGTTCATAAATTGTATTTCTAGTACAGTAGCTTGCCCCTTATAGTGCTGTACAAATTGTTGTCTTACATTGTCTATAAGATAACTGGTTCCACCATTTAGAAATGATCCCTGAACCAGTCCTCACAAAATCTGTGAGGAGTGTGCGGTAACAGGTGCCACATGAGCAGGCCCATTGGAAAGTACTCCTCCAGACCATGTGGTCCACACTTCTAGCCTGGTAATCTATTGTGCTGTCAGCAATCTAATCTACAGGAAGAGCATTTATAATAACCTCTCTTGGAAATGTTAATTCTTTTGGTAAAGTCTTCCACTGGAGGACAGTTAAAGTCTGAACTTGTCTGCCAAACAGCTAAGTTGTTTTGTATGAGAATGGATTTCCCATTTAATATTTACAGTGACATTCCCAACTTGTTAAAAGTCATTGGAGGTTTATCTGTACTGCTAACATATGATAAGCAATAGTCTTGCTTTTTCTGTCGAGAAATTATATAAATGAGTCAGCTTCTTATTCTGAAGGTGCAGACAATTTGTGTAGCACTATAAACATGCACTATAAAGCCAAGATTTGAAAGCACCACACCATGTTAAAAAAGAACAGCTGTTTTGTTAATCTTTTTTGACAGATATTTATTGGACTTCATTAAAAAGTTGTTCATTATTAAACTAAATTTTTTACAAACAGACATTTAAACAGTCGTTGATGAATGTTATTCTGTTTATTCATGGATGCATAGTGCAATATCTTGTGGATGCCTTTTGTTACTTATATGCGGGTATTTACGGTGATGATGATGATAATGATGATGATGAGTTCTCTGCCGAAAGGCAAGTCCATTGGTTTTATGCTACCTGGGATGAGATGAATGAGGGGGTTTCCCGTTGCCTTCGTCACAAACAATTGTGGGTGAGCAACTTGTCCAAGGTCACTACGCAGTGGCTTGAGGCAGATTCGAACCCACGATCATCCGGTTACGAGGCGCAGACCATACCACTACACCAACTCATCCCATTTTTACAGTACCATTAATATAATATGTATATGGTAAGTAGTTAGGGGAAAGTTGCAAATAGCATATACCATTGGTATAATCAAGTTATTCGTTAGTGGAAAATAAGTACTAAAAATTCTGGATATTGATCTGAGTACCTTTTAATTTGAATGTCCAGTTACAAACAATGTACTTAAAATTCACATAACCTTTACTTATATCAGCTATTTGAATATTATTAGCACAAGTGATGTCTTCTGTTTTTTTAATTTTTGTTCCAAAAGGTGTAACATTTTAGACATGGCTGCAAGTTTGCTGGCTTGTGGATTGGATTCAGATCGAACTATTCTCTTCCGCCAATCAGACGTATGTGCATTTTTCTTAAAATTAAACCATTTAAAGTAAATTTTCTATATATATGATTAAAACCACAAAAGTATAAGAGGGTGTTGGAGGTAAAGGTTTTCCTTACTTAGTGCCTTCCCTGCTTTTCTTTTATGCTGTGTTACGTTATTTTGTTTTTGCATGTTTGGTTGTGCATCTGCTTCTCATTAAGTGTTTGGATCCTAAGCTTCTGGTGCATGCATAATTTCATTGCAAGGAAAGTTTGGCCATATGCTGGATTTGATTTGTGCACTTCAAAGAATCAAGACTTCTGCCCAAAGATCATGCCTTTGTGTATAACTGTGAATAATTGACCTGAACCTTTCTTATCTTTTCGTTGTCTTGACTTGCCTTACCTGATCCTGAATTACTAAGCCTTGCCTCAGCAACCTGTGGTTAAGATTCAGCTTATGCTGGCTTTGTTTTATCCTTAATAAACAAGGAAGTTTCTGGATTTCTTTGTGCAGATCACTTTTAAAGCTGAATTAGCGAGATTTTAGAGTGCTGTGGCTGCTTTGTTTGTCCTAATAAAGTGACTGAATTGGTTGATTGTTTTTGCTCGTTAGGTTTCACATCATGCGGAATTGGGTTGGATTCTGGGATGTTTAACAACCATGAACAAACTGGAACATTTGCCCCAGTGGAAGGTAAATGATTGCTTTCTGATATTGAACTACTCAATCAGTGGATTTATTGAGACATCAATTTATCATTCATTCATTCAGAGCGTTTATTTAGCACTGCTTCAGGGTATCGACTCAGAGATACTTCCAGCCCAAACAAATTGCATGCGAAGTAATACTGGTGTTTAAATGTTAGAAGCACAACCAGAAGTTTGAAGTTGCACTTCTTGTTATGGGTCACATGGGCCATTTTATTTGGCCAGTCGGCCAGTTGTTTTAATTGTCGAGGTTTTCACCAAGCTGAACACTGCTCGGTTTCACCAGGACTTGGATCGGATGTTCCTGAGTGCTTCAGATACCTTGGAGTGGTGTTATGTAAATTATGTATTACATTATATTATTAAGGTCACCTGAAAGATTCTGATTGTACCCCTGAATCAGTTCTGAAAGTGATTACCTGATTTTATAAAATTTTTATGTAGGAGAAGACAGTTGGCAGCACTGAGGTTCCGCTTGGTTTGTTCACATATCCTGTTCTTCAGGCTGCCGATATTCTGCTCTACAAGTTAGTCTTCTCATATGCAATATTGCAGTAGTGTCTCATGACTCAGGTCACTGTTTAATCCTATTATCTAAAGGATTTGAGTATTAGAACATTCTTATTTTACATTAACTTTATAAAGCACCTACTCTGCAGTCTGCACCTCTGAGCTAAATGTAAAGGGGCATTATCAGTATATTGTGTTACTTGACCAGTCCATCTGCTACTGTGGTTTACAGTGTTTCTTGTGCAACTGTAAGCTACTGGAAAGGAGCATATTGTCAAATGGAAGTTGTATTGTACTGAGTGTTGACCTTGCCAAATGAAACTGAACTGAGTGAACTGTTGAAAGTGCAGTGTTCCATTATAACACTGGGTAACTTGTAATGATACATTGCAGTCCTGTTTACATGCAGCCTGTTTATGCACAAATCTGCTTAGCATGCGATTACATCATGGCTCCAGACGATACCTATCTAACAAATGAAATGTGTTAACATGCAGCACGGGAACTGTAAACTCAGTGGACATGCTGCACCCACTAATATTCAGTCCCCTCATAATTATGTTTAACAACCTGTATCTGCTGCAACAGCTGCCTCAATGGGCGGTAACAGTTGCTGGCTTTAAGCCCTGCAAAGCAGGCTACAGTGCAAGTGCCTTCACATCAGACGGCCTGTGTATTTCAGCTTGGCCCTTTTAACCCATGGCTTGTTAACACGCATTCGTGGTGACTTTGGCTCCCAACGACCGCACGTAAATGGGACTGCACCGTACTAGTTTTTTAGTGCACTGATATCAAGAGATCTTAAAATGCTGTGAAAAAATGTTCTGATACAAAAAATTGAAACAGTCACATTAAAATCAACAAATCTGTTAACATATGCAGTGGAAATGAGAGAAGTGCAATTTGGTTATTGATTTGGTTTTGTTGACAGAGCAACAGATGTTCCAGTTGGCGATGATCAGATTAAGCATGTTGAACTTGCAAGACATCTGGCTAAACAATTCAACAGCACCTTTGGACCTCTCTTTCCAATTCCACGGCCAGTTACTGGTTGGTCTATTTTTACTCAGTTATTGCAGCTAAGTTTATCACTGCTCGGATGCTTGAATGAAGTTTCTTAATACATATGTACTGTTTGAACTTAACACACCACCAACCTTTTATAACACAGCTTGAGGTCCATATCTGCCACCTTGTTATATCGAATAACACATTATAAAAAATTTACAGTTGTGTTTTAGTGTATACCTGCAGGTTTTGGGGATGTGAAATTGCACGTGGTCATCCTGAGAATTGAAAATGTCCTACAACTGCCGAATTATTTGGCAAAATGTTGCTTTCGTTGGTTATTGGTTATTACAAATGCATAGCATCTTCTAAAGTAACATGTTTGCCCACAGCTGCCAAAACAGTTGCCCGTGGCATAAAATAGTGTCTGATTTATTCTTAACAGAATGAGCTTCACGTACACAAGTATTATCTGAGATCTTTTATCGCGTTAGTGTCTTGCATCCATACGACCTTGTCTGCAAGATACTAGTGCGTCATGGCTCCCGTTGTCAACTGTGTTAAATATATTGGCACATATATCATCATTCACAAAAAAGCAGAGAGGACGTGAATTACTCGATAACAGCATCTGAAAAAGTTAAAGTCATTCTCCAGTAGTTTGTTATTACAGCAAGAACAACAACTGATTGCTGGCATGTACTGTGGTATAATTAACGTTTCTCACAAAACATTTGGGAGCCATGTAAGTAAGCAAGTAAGACATTTGTTAACACAGCATGTGTCCATGGGGTGAGCAAGGAATCGTACGTAGGCCATGCCCACAACCTCATTACAGCAGATTTCTTGTTATATCGGAGAGCGCTGTAAAGGGTCTATGGGGTATGAGAAACTTAAATGTTTTTGTTACGAGAAAGTTTGTAAGTACAGTTTAAAGGCCAATCACTTCACTGTCAATGTCGTTTTCACATATCGTTATGAGAATTTAAGAGAAGGTTTACACCACAGCCATATCTTACCTGTTTGGTCAAATCAAGCCTTTTACTTGTGGGGATAGAAGTTTCCTACTAATTAATAGCCATGTTTGCTATTGTTTCTGTTATTTCAGGTGAAGTTAAGAGGATTAAAAGTTTACGAAAACCTGCCAACAAAATGAGCAAATCTGACAAGGATCCCAAATCGCGCATTGAACTTACTGATTCACCAGATGAAATCAGAGACAAAATTCGCAAGGCAGTTTCTGACTTCTCAAGCAACATAACCTATGACCCAGACGGCCGTCCTGGGATCTCCAATCTGATTGAGCTGCATTCAGCATTTACTGGCCTCACCCCAGAGGAGATCTGTGAACAGAGTCTGCACTTAGACACGCTTGCTTACAAGAATGTTGTTGCAGATGTTCTTACCGAGCATTTGAAACCAATCAGGGAGAAAATCGTTGAGCTGAAGAGTGATCCCTCATATCTGATTAAAAGAATAGAAGCAGGAAGTGAACGAGCCAAAAAAATTGCTGGGCCTACATTTGAATCAGTTCGGCAAATGATTGGATGCAGATGATGATGCATGACTTAGGTACATAAATGATTTGATGCGAATGAGGTCATTTGACCTGCATATGTAAGTTATGGATGTTTTCCTAGGCTATGGAATAACTCAAGAAATCACTCAATACTGTATATATTGATTCACAGTTTTAGTATTAGAACATTCTTAAATTGTGAAAATAATGAACCATATTTTAACTAATAAATTCTGCAGTATGCAGTGCATTGTTCCATTGAACGTGGTCTGCTGCAACCATCCTTCTCTTTCATTTTCCTCTTTCGATAATTATCGTTTTCTCATTCTGTGGGTAAATGATAATTCACTGTATGCCTTTTTTATCAGCTGTGACCACATGCTACAAGTTTACCTTGGGAAGTTGACTGTTTACCATTCTGCTGGCTAAATAGGTTACTGTCCTCATTGATCAGTGGTTTGTTCTTGAGCATTGGTTTATTTTTCTGAGTGATCGATTGTTTATTCCTATATAGGTCAGATTGATTATTTTCCTTGTGTGGGATCAGTGGCTGGTAGTCTTGATGGTCAGATGATTTTTTGTTGGTGAGGTGGTGTCTTGGAATGTTGCTGGTGGTTGGCTTGTGGGAGCGTTGGAGACAGAGTTGGAAGGATTGTCGAAAACCGATGACAAGAGTCGCCAGGATGAATCGTATCGTTTGAACGTAGAGCTTTTGCAGTGCTGGAGTATAAGCGTCGCCAAAGGTCTCTCGCACGGCCAGCAGGAATGGCTCCTCAATAGCCTGTCAAATAATCAACAATGCCTTCAGGTCAGCCAGTGCTTGTATGAGGACTGGACGGCATGTAAGCATTTTGTGCACAGACCATTTGTATACAGATAGACCATTTTATACATAGGCAGTTGGACACCTTACTAGTGAATATTATTTACTAAATTATACATGTAGTAGACCTATTGTATGTATGTCTGAGAGTGTACAGTAACAGGCAAGCCATGATTGAGCAAAACGTGCAGATGCATTCACCTCTAAGGCTTCTGTGCTGTAGTGTTTTTGCTCTGGTGGCAATAAACCACATGAATGAGACTTGGTGGCTTTGTTAAGAGTGCACCGTGCAATCATGGTGATGGATTATCTGAGCAGTTACTGAACTAACAAAGTCCCTCCCCAGCCATCACAGCCACTCTGGCCAGCATTGGATCAGTGTTGCCCAACGTTGGCCCAATGTGTGTGCTGGCTGGTCCAGCAGCGTTTGGTAAGATGTGTTTTCACTTTCCCATGTCAATGGCACCTAGTATTGAGGTTTAATGGCAGCCTACGTAAGGTCATCAGCTTAAGGGGCATGCCTTCTCTCAAGTAAAGTGGGGACCATAGATGCTTTACTCCAACTTTTTATGCTTAAAGTAAAATATTTGGTGCCTAGTGTTTCATGATGAGCTAAACATCTGTGAAAGAATGGGGTGTAGGTAATTCTCAAAACTGAAATCATGCCGCTTCCCAGGTCCTATCCTGATTCCTCTTCTTGCCCTTATCTAATCTGCAGATCCAATTCCAAACACCATCCTCCATAGCCGTCTGACTGCCTGCTTGCCTGACTCTCAGATCTTGTCCTTGAACCGTTTCTGATCCTCCTGCCTAACGATTTTGTTTTGACTGAGCGCCTGTGAATAAGCTGGTTCTCGTGACTTAGCTTTCGTTAGGTGCTGTAGAAATCTCTATTAATAATTAAGCCAATACTGTTCTGAATAGTGCTGACCCAGAAGACATGTTCCGTGAGGTCGTCTCCAAAGCGCGCATGTGACCTTCCCTGTTCAAGGATGAGTTCAACGACTGTTGCTGGGTCGTCAAGGTTTGTGATGATTTCGTCGAGAGCGTTCATGACAACCATGCCATGTGTCTCCAGGACAACGCTATTCCGCGGCTCCGTATCCATCGCCCGAAACTTCTCGAAGGTCCCCTTCAACCCCGGATTCAACTCAAACATCCTACAAAGGCATATTATTTTAATTGCAGTACATCACATAAAATTAGTACAATTCGTCATATATGATGTCTATAAGGCAGTACAATATATAATGTCTGTATCGGTATATCAGTATAATGCTATACATATATATATATATATATATATATATATATATATATATATATATATATATATATATATATATATATATATATATATATATATATATATATATATATATATATATATATATATATATATATATATATATATATATATATATATGATAGGGCCTACTGATTATACCGAAGCGTCTCTGACCCTCGTCCCTCGCGGTGTTTACGGGCGTCAAAGTAAATTCCGCAGCCTCGGATCAGATCTATCATATTTGAAAACCGCCCATGCAGTGGGCATTGAGGTCGTGCCCTCAATGCATGGCCTGAAACAGTAGCCTACGAAAAAGCCCATAATCGGCCCGAGATGTGAATTAAGAGGAATTTGTTCTACCGGCGGCATCTTTGTGCACCTCTGACTTGACGCAGCAATCGTAAATAAGCTGGTGCCCTGCGCTCAGCTTTAAACTAGCGCTTTAGAAATTTTCGAGATTACGATTACAAATAATTGGAATGCATTATGCCTACGCAAACCACTGAATGTAATCTTACGCCAATCTTCACACCGTACCCCCCACTCTTAAAAGCTCAGACCAGACTATTGCATGGTGGACTGCCACAATGTGGCGCTCCTCTGGAAATGCTCTGCCCCCGCGCAAGCAATCCTGGAGCCGCCACTGAATCTGGCCCATACATTACTCAAGTGATCTGAATGTATTCGAACTGTACTAGGACTATACGAAGGGACGATTGCCCTCACTCGCCTGGGGCACCAAAATACCTATTTAAGCCACTGGGCGCCTTGGTCTCTTTCTGGGTCTGCCATGCAGCGGCCTCTGTTCTCAAAACCGTTCCGACGCCCTTGAAGAGCAGGATGATCAATTTGGTAGGCCCTACTCGTCTCAGATCCGAGAATTATTTCATTACCATACAATCATCATTATCGAAGTAATGCATGCCACCTTGATTTGCCAACTTTTTGCCTTTCTAATCAGTGGGAGAGAAATCATTTCCAGCGCGTCTCGCTGCTCCCTGGATTAATGCATTTGTCAGCAAATGTAAAGACTAAAGCAATGCTATATTTCTTGGTCTTACTTGTTTTTGAATTGATCGAGGTCAAGGTTTGTATTTGGTGACCTTCGACACGTGACTATAATCGTACGCAAACGATGAGGTCACGTTCAAAAACGAAGTGAACTAGCGGTAGCTTCTGAATGCCTGGATAGGCACAAGGAAGATAGACACGCAAACGCAGACTGATACAGGAAGATCGTGAGAAAGACAAATAGGCAGACAGATAGATAAGAGGTAGACAGACAGACAAGTAGACACATACATAGTACACATAGACATACAGGTTAAGACGTACACGCATACAGATAGACATACAAATACAGACAGACACGGATAGAAAGACGCAGAGAGAGAAGGGGGCACTTAATTGACGCGATTCTCCGATAATGCCGCCCTAATTAGATTCTTCGACCAGCGACGTGATTTGGTCGCACATTTTATATTATGATTGGTCGACAGATGGACCGGGAAGAAAGAGTTGGAGGGGGCACAGCGGGAAGACTAATTAACGTAATGAGATCCGGTGATTAAAGCACCAGACGATTAGCTCTGAAATCAGGGACATCCCTGCCAACCGACACCTGAGTCGCTTAACTACGCGCCTAATATATATATAATTTGCATTATTTGATGTAAGTTAAACGTTATATATACTGTATATATGTATGTATGTATGTATGTATGTATGTATGTATGTATATATATATGTATATGTATGTATGTATGTATATATATATATATATATTATTATATATATTATATATATATAATTTGCATTATTTGATGTAAGTTAAACGTTATATATACTGTATATATGTATATGTATGTATATATATATATATATATATATATATATATATATATATATATATATATATATATATATATATATATATATATATATATATATATATATATATATATATATATATATATATATATATATATAGACCTCATGGCATCACGCAACAAATGGTTCTTAAGTGTAATAGTTATTATGGCGAGGGGGCATTTTTTACTTTTATGGTAGCAGCCGCTTTTCATGCAGATTGTAATGATCACGAAGTCCTAGCTTCTTCGCATACTGGTTTTATCTGGTATCTTTATCTTTAAACGAGGTTTATAGCCCTTCGTATTCCTAAAATATCCGGAGACGACTCCTAATGATATCTGATATAGGGTATCAGCATACTAGTTTACTACTAATGCTACTTCTGCTTTTGTAAGATCTATTATTTTCAGTATTACCATCATAATCACAGCGAACGTAATATTACGCTGCTTAGTCAGCAAGTTTTAAGCGAGCGTTTGTATAGGAAATTTATTTAATTTATTGGGTTATTCATGTGGGCAGGCGGGCTGGAAGGCTGGCGTCATTAGAGATTCTTACCCACGCAGATTATATCACGTGGGCGCTCGCGCAAAATATGTTAAGTCTACGTTGGGATGCGGTAGTGGGTTTTAGAAAAGTCCATGATTGCGCAGTAGCGGGAGGCCGGTCTAAACCAGTCAGAACCGGTCTGCGTAAAAGCCCTTTGTTAAAGGAGCCAAGATTTTGTAACACTGGTATGTCGTGTGCAGCGTTGAAGGTTTGAGTTACAGATTTGATTGCTGGACTCGTGCGTTTCAAAACCAAAAATAATCTTTACTCGAGTTAACGCTGCGCTACGAATCGAGCAAGTCGTCGGTTCAAAGCCCGATCATTAACAACTACGAAAAATCGTCGACATTATCTGGTGACCAGCGCGATGGGATTAGTAGGGCCTACATCATCGGGTCACGAATAGACTGGTGAACGAAGATGCAGCTTAAGAATTCAACACTGGTGGACGATTTCAGCCAACGACGCAAGCGGAATGATCGAAGGGCTGAGGTTCGAATTCGACAAACGACTACTGTGGCACGTGACGGTCAATTTTACAGAACACAAGGTCGGTTGGTGATCGTCAATTCAGTTCGAATCCTCGGAAAATTTCGTTGTGGAGCACAAGAAGGACATTTGAGGAGGAAACTGGCGTCAAAATGGAGCACCGGAAGAAGAGAAGATCCCTACGGAAGATAAGATAGATGAAAATAGCCGTACTGTATTTTACGAATATTTTATCAACAGTTATACTTTCTCGTTCGCTGGACCGTCTTTCTAGAACAATCTTGCGCTGGATATTCATATTCAAACTGCTCTGACTATTGCACAAGAAACATTTTCAGCTAAACTCAAGATGCTCTCTTTAGAACCGTTAAATAGTCACGTTTTAGTGCTTTGAGATGTGCCTAGAAGTAGCAAATAAAAATGTTCAGATAAATACACAGTACACACATGCATACATATACATACATACATACATACATACATACAGACAGACATACATACATACATACATATTTGCATAGTGATAATTTTGGGCTATATTTCTGGTGAATCGTGACCTACTTGGTCCATCCTGTTCTATCAGATACTGAGTATTTGCTGTGAGGAGAAACTGGTTTATTTAAAAACTGACTCACTTTAAAAAAGTCTTTATTCCGGTTTCAGTGCATCTGCCTTGGATAGTCCTCCAGGACTTGACTATCGTATAGATCTCTCTTTCGTTGAGCGGAATCCTAATGGGAGACGAAGCACCGGAGGCCACTGAAACGCCGCCCGAAACACTCGACCGAATTCCTCTTTCCACGTCCCCCACACTCCCTCCGCCCCTTCCACCTATCCACCTCGACCTCTTCCTGCACCCGATGACGTCTGCAGATGAACGTCGGTTGCTGACGCTGGCAATGCTTCTCCTTCGGAACTCCTGGGGACGTGACGGCAGATGGCAGCAGAGCAAAGAGCCGAACAGCGAAGACGTCTTCTTTATGGACTGGAAAGATTCCATCTCTCTACTGTCAACGAAACAACCAGCGTTTGCCAACTGTTCTGTGAATAAAATGCTTATTAAGTATAAATAGTGGACTTTTTAAACATCCTCCCAATTAATAGTGTGGCACTGTGTAATTTATCAATCGCATGTGTCTGATTTATTTTTTAAATAGTCGACAGTGGACCATAATGTTTATAGAGTGTTATGATAACAATGTAGGCCTAATTGTAAGCGAGCAGTGCATAGATTATTCCAAAACGAAACCTGTTCCGATAACACGCGTGTCGACACACTCGGTTGTCGCCTATGCTAGCAGAACCTCGTCGATTTGCACATCGCGACACAGTCTCGTGTAGTCCTTATAGCAGCATCAGCAACAGCGACTGTTACAAGCACGCATGCGCACACACCCACATCCGCCGCGCCTTGAGTACGATCAGCATTATGTCATCAGTATGCATGTCCAGCATCCGTCCAGGAAAACGTTAATTAACTGAAGGGTAATCAAGCATTTCAGTTAGTCGCGCAATACTCACTGTACAGTTTGTACACTGTCGAAGTTGCAAATTGGGCCTCGTATTCTAGTTTCGCCCGATTTCTAAAGTAGCATTCACTCGAGGAAAGACACAAAGTGTTTTAGATTTTCGTTCGTATAATAAATTACAATAGTTCAGTCACGACAGTTACTTCTATCGCCGACAATGTTTTGTATGCACAATAGATCTATAAATTGCTATCGTCAGCAATAATCAGCGTAATTGCAACTCAAACATATTTCATGCTTTACTATTCTATCAACTGAGTACAAAATGCACTGCTCTATAATGTACTGGTTTCTGCCGTGTGCGATTTCAAACCAGCTGAGTTAGCAAAAACAAGTCTGGGCACCAATCACCAATATTAGCGGGAAAGCAGCCACCAATCACAGGCACGTGATGTACGAGTGCTAGGACTTTATGGATGAACTTTTGCCATTTTCCTGTTGCTATGTAGCACTGCTTTGGGTGAGGGGTCGCTTCCCGCTCCTCAGAAAAGGGCTATTATTTTTGCCGTATCTTAAGCGACGTCATCTTGATGCTAATGGTATTGCCAATTAAGGACCTATCTCCAACTTTTCTCTTCTTTCAAAGAGAGCTGAGAAACACCATTCGATGCATCTTATAGGCCTACAATATCTTGAGGCAAACTCCCTCTAACATAAATAGCAGTCGGAGTTCAGAACGTCCAATTCCAGAGTCCGTTCTAACTCGCATTCTTGTCGATATTTTTGCGGGCTGTTGACCGGGACATGTTACTACCCTCTCCCTTTTTGATGTGACTGCGGCCTTCGGCGTTTGAACTTGCGTATACATCGCTCTCGTCCACTGGGTACTCGATCCTGGCGAAGTTTACCTCGGCAAGGCGGGATCAGTATAAGGCTGGGCGACTGTGTTCTGCCCTACAGGGTGGCGTGCTGAAAGACTGCCACTCCAGCCTGAGCCTTCGTTTGTATGCTCCTGTAGGTGTTAAAGAATCTCCGCTTTGGCTTCTTCAAGCTTCTGACACAACTTGCCGAGATTCAGGACCGCCGAGGTTATCAAGCCTGTTTCGGCGTCATCCTCATACACCTGATCCGAAGACTGCTTCAGTTTCTGAAGCTCCGCCGTTAAGAATGCAGAGAGCTTAAGGCCTCCCCGCTGCCTTCGATCACTTTCCAGCGCTTCCTCCGCGCCAGACGTCACGTGACGTCCAAGAAGATTATTGCATCCGTCTCAAGGCGGTGACCGTCTGGAACGGTTTTAGGGTAGGTAGTTCTTCAGAGTGCTTGCCGTCCTGAGTAAGACAAGCTTGGGTGAAACTCAATAAATTACTCTTAAAAATATGATACAAATTATTATAAGACAAACTACTGCATCAAATTTGCAGTTGCACATAAGATTAATTTATTTCCATTCATCGAGTAATATAATGAAAAATCACTTCTGTGAAACTAGATGTCTTTAGTAATTTACTGAATTTTGTCGAAATTCACGCCTTTGCGGGTTTGTTTTATCCGACGACCATCAAAGTTAAAGCATAAACAATTTTTCATCCAAACATGCCTGGTTTTTCTTCGGATGTTTGTAAACTGTAACTCTGCTGCTTGTAACAACTTAAGAATTTAGCTGTGCTTTGCGACTGACTGGGCCTACGCTGCCCCAGCAAAACAACTGGCTTCAAAGAAACAGTGCAGCGATTCTCCTTGCACTGCTATTCGAAGCTGCAAAATCCTCCTCTGACAAATGTCGTGCATTACAAATTTGATTGGGCCAGTGTTGGCTCCCAGCGAAACATGCAAACCGTCGTACGGTAAATACGCGCAACTTCCTTTTTTACCTGCAGAGGATATTTTCATCGTCGAGGCCCCGCAGACGCGGCTTATGACTTATAAGTGAATGTCAAGGTCAATCACTGGTTAAAGATAATAAACGTTGAAAAATTATAAACCTTCAATCGTTCTGTTAATAATAATAATAATAATAATAATAATAATAATAATAATAATAATAATAATGATAATAATAATAATAATAATAATAATAATTAGAAACTTCTAATGCACAAGGCATCAACCGATCGCGCACCAAAGCCAAGCCACAATCAGGTCAAAATCCAGACGGTCAGTCCACGAGACAAGAGAGCAGCCTACGGTGGATAAGCAATCTGAAACAGGCAAGTTTTAAGTTGAGAACGAAATGCCAGAAGCGACTGAGCAGAACGAAGACACAGGGAGACAGTTCCAGAATTTAGGTCCAGCAACCGAAAAAGCACGTTTGCCGAGAACAGTTCTATCCCAAGGTATGACCAGAGAAAGACAATCAGACGACCCTGCAGAATTATGGCAAGTCTGGGGAATAAGGACTGATTTCAAGTATTGTGGTCGGCCAGAGTTCAGTGTTTTATAAAATGTAAGTCCCAATTTGAAACAATCCTTTGTTGAATAGGAAGCCAATGTAAAGATTTAAGCACAGGGGTTATATGATCATATTTTTAAGTAGTTGTTACGGCTCTAACCAAGGAGTTCTGAACGCGATGGAGTTTCTGCATGTCTGACTTTGTTATACCAACAAGAATTGAGTTACAGTAGTCGAGGCGACTGGAGACCAATGAGTTAGCTAAGGCTATTCTAGAAGACAAGGGGACATAACGTCTAATTCTGCATATGTCAAGAATATACATGTATAATGGTATAATGCCTTACAAATAACATATTAGTAGTATCTTGATAAACCAATGGAGCCTTGCCCACGCGCACATAACCTTGAGAGCAGGGCCTCTGACAGAGGTCGCTTTGGTTGACGTCATTAGTTAGACCAGCTCTCCTGACCTTTACAATAGCATCACATTTCTGAACAGATCTTGTGGTTAGTAACTTCCACAGGTAATCATGTCTACTCCTAAACTTGTAGTCTGGTTAAAGGGTATGTCAAGGCGCCTCTATGCGTAAAGGCCCCGGTTCACATACAGAGATTTGAAATTTTTGAATCTCGGGCTAGCACAGTCCGTACAAGAGGACCTTAATAAATGCTTTAGCACCCATTCAAACAGGCAGCCGTGGTGAAAGGTCTAACCCGACAAATTCACTGGAAAATGAGCAGGGTCGAGGCCATAGTAAAACACGTACAATTACATTTATTTATGCCTTCCTGTCTTAGACCCTTTACCATGAAGTATGCAACCTCAAACTGTATCGCTTCAAATCTTGTTTGGTTGTTCTGGTACGTGTGGTACTGTGCCCATACTTTGCCACTTCCTGTTCTTGGGGACTTGATTCATCGCTGGTTTCACTTACGGTCTTCCTCGGGTGTAGCTCGTGCTTCACCGCCGAAGAGAACGGAATCGGCTTTCTCGGAAGACAGCGCTCAATGACTGCACTGTGATTTCAGTCTTTACCCTCAATATAGGCCTATTCCGAGTAAATTCCAACTCTCCTCGGAAAAGGCCCTACGATTTAAGGCGCACTCCAAGGAATCTATAGGCCTCACATGAAGGCCTAAAACTGGTCTTTCGTGACAGAGGGCTACATCAATCAAAGCCGCCTCAACTGAAGCAGCATCGGGTCATTGGTGACGGGCGCCGACTGAATGCACGTAATGTTTTGTAGTCATCGATTTCCACGGCTGAAGCTGTTTTCCGCAGATTCCGCGAACTGAAACCACGGCCTGGTTAAAAAGAAGCGAAGAGGGTCAACAAGTGCTTAATTAAACCGATTCCCTGGTCGAGCAAAAGGCCTGATCAGGCAGACGGTGGACACGACAGTCGACCAACTTTAGTATACATTTATATGTGCATCTGCATAAGCTGTCACGTAGCAGGTCTAGAATTCCGAAACACTGATGCACCAATCTGCCTTGTCACATACGATCAATACACATGTTGACCATTATGATATATACATATGTATGTATATATATTATAAGCATCTTATCTATAATAATATATTATATTGCTATATCTTATATATTATGTTTAATATATATTAAGACACAATATAATACATATTATAACACATGATGTCTTATGTATAATAATTATAATAACAAGATTATTATTATTAAGAATAAATTTTAAAAAAAGGAATAATAAAAAGAAGAGGAGGACGAGGAGAGGAAGAGGCGTAAGAACATGGCACTGCAAATGTATGCATATTTAACAGACAACCGTGAAGAACGAATTCAGTTTAAGTAACATCGGCATCATCTACTCCATCGTCATCAAGTTAATCGTCGAGGCAATTATCACCCCCACCCCACTGAATGGAAACTGTCCAGTGGTTATTTGACATTTGGAACAGCCACTGATGTATGGATTAAAGCAATATTGTGCCCTTTAAGTTACATTAAGTACCCCTATTACTATTGTCGATGTTGCTGTTCATGTTGTTATTCTTATTCCTCTTCCACTTCTTTTTCTTCTTATTATTATCACTATTGTGATTATTATTATTATGATTATTATTATTATTGGTATTGTTGTTGTTGTTATTATTATTATTAACTTTTATTATAGTTCCAACATGCCTTCAGTCTACAACAGATGAATTGTGACAACTTGTGCAATTTAAATTGTTTTATCACTTTTAGGTGGGATTTAACAGAAGCAAGCAACTGAGAGTTGACCGGTTGTTTTTAATGGCTTCCATCTGGCTTTTCTCAACACTGACTGCAACTAGCCAGCTGGTTCCACTGGCTCCACCACCTCATGTCTAGAGCCTAAAACAAACACACAGACTCATGAAGGCAACTGTGAACTTTAGGACCCTCTACACAATGCTGCTTCAATTGACAAATCATCTGTTTATTTAGCTGTCGGCTTTAGCTTAGACCTGGTTGTAAGCATAGCAGTAAATTCAATCAACCAACTGCAATTAACCCTCTTGCCCCGTTACCCCATGTACTTCATTCTCACTCTGAAGACTGTACATTTAAATATTTACATCAAGAAATCCTGTCCTTCATCCTCTTACAACCATGTACATGTATCTCACCTAGAGTCACACTGCAAACTGTAGCTGACTAAGACCAAGTTTTGCTCTTGCGTGCATATCTGATTTTTTACAGTGCTCCTCCCACTGTTCTTGATATATCTTCTGTATGGCTCTGAGAAACCAAATTTACGTCAGGCAATGACCATGTACTAAGACTACATAACATTGTACAATGTATCATTTTGACTTATGAAATGTAACGTAATGTCCTGGAAATAAACTTAGTATGCTGTCATTAACGGTCAATTATACTTTGCTTAGACTGCTAATGCACATCAACAATCTGTTGTCCAATCCTATTCACTGTTGCCTATTCCAGACTGGCCTTAAGACAAATGTCTTTAAGCTGTGTAACTGGCTACACCATCAGCCCAGCCATTGGCTCCACATTCATTGGAACAATGGAACCAGTGACTGTTGATGACTAATTTGGTGCAGTATCAACATCGTAGTTAAGTAATCTGCTCCATCCTCAAATTAGTAATTAGCTTAACGTAGCCAATTCCTAGTCAGTGAACTTGCAAATTAGCTTAGGATAATCAGATCGTTTGTTTCAAATCATGGTGCCAAACTCTATGACTTGATTTACCAAGGCGGTTGTATGGCTGAGCAATTGGTTAGCAAAGTGGAAAATTCCAGCAGCTTAATTGTTTAGAATTACCTTCATTTGAGGCAGTATGGATATCTGTAGCAGAAATTGTGACTACATTTGGTAATCTGAAAAGAAAGACTATGAATGATGAGATTCAGTTCAGTTCATGTCTGCAACAGTCAAATTGTAACTGGAATATTTTAAATCCTATCTGTAATATTTTTACATAAATCTCACGAAAACGTACACGTTTTTGCCCATTCAGTCGTACTATTCTTTGCTAGCCTCACAGATTGCATTTTAATCTAGAGACTTATAAAGCTTTGAAAAGTTTAGCATGAATCAGGATTGGTGATTTGATTCTGTATGAGGAAAATTAATTTATAGTCTGATTGGGCCTTGAATGTTAATTTAAACTTTAAACAATTCACCATCAAAAAATTACTTGACACTTCAAAAGTCACATTACCTTAGAAGACATACCTTACACATACGTATATGTAAGGCTATAGTCAATGTAACAGGCACTGCATGATTCAATTTGAATTTGAAACTGAATAAATTGCTGATTTAATTCAAACTTAAACACAAACAAGGAGTAATTTGCCAGTCCTTACTTCAATCATCATAATTATTGAACTTAAGCAGGCATATCAAAGAGGTGACCTCCAAGGTTACACACAGTTCAACAATGTGACCTACCTTCAACAATGTGACCTACCCTGATTTCAAATGAGTGGCCTGGAGTACAGAACCAGACAGTAGAGCTGAAAAGCTGATACATTAGCTGCTCAACTACCATTCCACCTCATAATTACAAGGCATACTCATAGCTTGTTAGTATGGATACGCTTACAACACTATGTTCACAACTATCAAACACTGAGTTTCCAAATGCACAGAAAATCTCATGTAAATTTAGAGCTGTCATAAGTTTATGCATATTTATTTTGTAAGTAAGTTGATACATATTTTTTTTCATATTTATAATGCCCAACACGAATATTCATATCTCTAGCATATTCATGATTTACTGAACAGACTCTGTTTGCAAGGTATTTCTTCGATCATCCATTTCCTCATCAAGAGGTGTCAGAGTTACAAGGTTGAACTGGTCCAGTGGCTCTCCGATGATACCGACACTTAAAACAAATGAACAAAAACATAAATAAATATGCTAACAGAGTGAAAAAAGCTTCTCATTACTTCCAATCTTCTAATATATATATACCATTTTGAAACTCAGATCTGCAATCATTTTAGCTCACCTAAATTCAGATGTAAAAGGAAATGCACAAGTGCTGTGAGTCATACCTATGGTACAAATATCTCAAAAACGGACAAGAAGGAGGTGCTGTTCCTTTTTCAAGATCCTTATGTCATGTCATGTAATCATCTCTGGACTGGATCCAGTCGTTGATTTCTCTATGACACCCCTCCACAAATCTCGTTTCCCGGCCATCTCCTCAAGGGTCATTCTCCGTCTGCCCTCCGTTCTCCCATAGATAGTAACTCCGGCACCTTTCAGATCCTCTTCAAGGCAATCTATCCATCTTCTTTTCGGTCTTCCTACTGCTCTCTTTCCGTCCGGTTTGTATTTAAAGATTTTCTTTGGATTGCGGTTCTCCTCCATCCTCAGGACATGTCCTGCCCACTTCATCCTTCTTTTCTTGATCACATTACTTATCAATGGTTGCTGTGTTCGTTGTCTAATACTTTCATTCGTTACATGGTCCTTATAGCTAACTCTTAGTATTCTTCTGAGCCATTTGTTTTCTGCTGCATTCAGTTTCTTCTCCATTGCTCTTGTAATACTCCATGACTCACATCCATAGATTAGTACTGGGATCACGCATGTGTTGAGGATTTTTAGCTTTATCGCCAGTTTTATATCATGTCGTTTGAAGACCTTTTGTAACCTGTTAAAGGTTGACCCTGCAAGCGCTATTCTCCTTTTGATTTCTGTTTCTGATCCTCCCCCTGCTTTCATTTCACTTCCCAGATAGACAAACTTATTTATTACCTCAATTTATCCTTATAAGCTGGCTAAAGACAGGATTTCCCAGTTATGGATGCAGTAGTAGTAGTTTCAGTGTTTAACGACATCTTATGGCATCAAAGGCTGTTGATGTTGCCCTCCTCCTTCATCCAGGTTTTGGACTGGCAATACCCAAGCACGGCAGTGGCGGGGTCTTATGGGTACAAGATTTCCCAGTCACAACCAAGTGTTAATCATTGCAATGGATAATCACTCCATCATGATGACTTTAACTGGTGCATCTCCAATGTCCTCATCCTCATAATCTGATGCTGATTGCCGTTGTGCAATCATTTTGGAAAAGGTTGCATTGAGGCTTCCAAGCCTTTCCTGGCATTTATTGTATCAATAGTCTAGAACAATTCTGTTTACCAGTAATGATTTAACTTGTGTTAGGTTAGGAGCACACCTGTGGATTTTCTTTTAAGTGGCATGCTTTTTAAATGTCCAACTACATTATGCTACATTATATCCATTCCGTCCTTGCTGCTGTTGTCAATGCCACACACATGCAGTATAGAAGCATAAGACAGCAGTGTCAGAAGGTGTATCAGGGTATAGGTGATGGCAATGCCAGATAACTAGTACAGTATGTGTATATGTATACAGTATATCTAGTTGAACAAGGAATTCATCCAAAAAGCCTTACTTGAGGTTCTCCATATCGAAATTTAAATGCTTAAATTCAAGCTCCATCTGTTCTTCTGTGAGTTCCTTTTGCCCAAACTCCCCTAGTGATCTAAGAAAAGAGAAAAGAAAATGTTCCCACACAGAAGAAAAACTACAAGTAATGCACCAGCTTACGACACTAAAGAAGAGGAGAAAAGTTTCAAGAATCTATTTTCTCATGAAGATAATAAAAAAGTGCTCAATTGCTATAATAAATTAGAATCAGAAAGGAAATAAGAATGAGAAAAAAATTAACCTGACAAGACCAGGAAGATGATGTTTTATGTAGATTTATGTGAAAACTAGCTGATGCAAAAGAAAACTAGAACTTCTATCATTGTATTTGGAGCCACCAACATCATTGCTTAGCCACAATAACATTAACATGCAAGTGGGTGGCCTGTTACCTCCTCATAAACAAATTATCTGGTATTGGGGCACAGATATTGTGGCCTACAGCAGACATACCTGATTTTAATTACACTCATTGATACAACAGTTGCATCATATGAGAAATTAAATTTGGCATTGCAATTTACATGGCCAAAATCACATATATACTAATTTAAAGCATGCGTATTAAGAATAATGTATTCTAAATTTGATGTGAGAACAACTTACGTTGGTGATAATGCTCTGGAGCGTTTAAACAGAAAGTCAGATTCTTCTTTGGGAAGAGGAAGAATCGACACCAAAGCAACTGATCTCTGACTGAAACAGAAATTTAAATAAATTAAATCTTATAATTTAAGTTAATACCAAAGCTCTAAGATATTTCTTGCAGTTGAAAAATTCCTCAAAATTTGTCCTTCCTCATTTCAGTACTCTTAATTTTACTCCCGTTAAAACCCTTTGTTGTTTATGATATGCTTTTTCTGTGTCCTTAAGATTACAGAATCTTTTCCCTACATTTTATACAAATGAAAACAGTGTCTGATTTTGGTATTTCATATATCCTGTTTACTGTAGACAAACCCTGCATAGATATTCCAAACTAGTCCATAATTGTATATACATATATCTAAGAAATGAATCCATCACTTTAGAGACACACAATAAATATCAACAATAATCCGCTACTCACGTGACAATACTTTTGATTGGAGGTCGATTTCTAAAAATTAAAATCCAACATTGTGAGAAAGAATTACCCCAAAATTATCTACAAATTTCTTCATTTCTTCATTTATTTTCCAACATTTTGCTTGACTAAAATGAAGAAACATTTGCACATGTGGCAGTAGTCAATTGATTGCGAGCACGCTAGTCAACTGGTTAGAGTCCCCCATTGTAACGCAGAGTACGGGTCATTAGATAGTGATGATTAATAAATGCAAAAATAATAAATAATAAACTACCACAAATAGTCAAAATACAACGAGACAGGCAATGCTTGAAGCGCAGAAATTCAAATTAAGTGTGAACAGAAATAACCAAACAATTTTTAAAATACAGTTTACATCACAAAAGATTCATGTTGACATAGTTTTATGAATCAATCAATGTTTTGAAATTTGTTAAACTTATACTCATTCCCGTAATAAGCCTACGAACCCTTGTGTGCGTCTGTATTCAGCCGGGGAAAGTCTCAATTCCAACTGATCCTCTCCTGCAGCAGCATCTATTCCGAACGCCAAAAAAACTAAATTCACTCTGCCGAAGAAATTTATGACATGCCACATACTTAGTGCACAAGGAAATCAATTCTAAGATTAGAAATAACTAAGCCACAATTGTGTCACTACGCACGCTAATGACTATAATTATACTTTATAATAATTATACTTTATAATATACTTTATTATACAATGCTACTTGATCTAAACGTCTATGGAGTGTTCATGTATCGAGGTGGTCTCTCTCTACTCAAGTGTCTGCATAAAGCAATACTGTATGTCCATCCAGGCATGCACCTGGGATTTGGGACCTGACCAATCGTATCCTGTTACAACAATTAAGGGTGGATCTAGGGAGTCATGCCGATCAAATCCCTCTCCATCTGAGTTTATTAAGTCAGCATCTAAAACAAAGAGCAAGTGTGCAAGGCTGAATCAAGGAGGGTCATTCTGGCCATGTCCTACTGGATCTGCCAGTGACTAGAAGTAATAATAATCAAATTAATAATAAAATAATCACCATTTTATTATTATTAGTCAAAGTTTGACTATTGTACTGCAACTGTTTTGGGAGATGAACGAGGAGGTCAGTTTCTTTTCCAGCATCTCTCTATCTGTGTCTAGTGCCACAATGCCATCACCTTCAGAGGCACCTCGTCGGCAGGCCCCCATAACCGGAACAAAGCCTGATTTCCCAAAAATCAGCTCCATGCATATTCTTAACCTAATTTCTCATTCCCAAGGAATCATTCCTACCTCGGGTAAGAAAAAACAAAAAACAAAATAATAACAATATTAATAATAATAATTTTTTAGTTTCTGAGGGATTATTTCTACCTCGGGTTAAAAATAATAATAAGCCATCAGAACATAATTTTTCTTCCGGATAATTTTTTAACTTCCTGAGGGATCATAATAATAATAATAATACATGTAATCATAATAATAATAAGAAGAATAATAATAATGGTGCTAACAATCTAATCATAAGCTTATTTTTCATTTTGAGAGGAGTCATATTTACCCATGGCAAAAATTATGCTATTTAGTGTTTAATTTGAGAGGCTAAAGTGATGTTGAACTTTGGCATGATTTGAACTTTGGCATGATTTGAGAGGCTGAAGTGATGTTGAACTTTGAAACTTTACCAAACAGAAGGTTCTGCAAGTACAAGCATTTTCCAAACTCTTTTGAAGTTCTTGGCACAAAATTATTACTATTAATATAAGTTTTAATAACTTTTATTGTTTCTATCAACCACAAATTAATGAAAGATACTGTCATAAAAATATCACATAATTTAACATGATGTCGCAAGTGATAATTCAATTATTTACTGCTATTTACGTGGTGCCACTGTCAAATACATGCAAGTAAAAATGCTAAATAGCAGTGCATTAAGAGTTAGCTTAGGAATCAAGACGTGAACTAATCTGTGCCACAGTTTGTATTGCTATGTGACTGCACACATTATAAAATTTCATTATTTGCATAATAATAATAAATATGACATAATTTATATTCTGACTTACTAGAAGAAAAACAGTTGCTTACCTGCATTTTTAATTCTGAGAACAGGATTGAAAGTGTCAGTTCTTAGCATTCTGGAAATTAAAAAGTGTTCATTTACAATTAGTAGTCACTTCTGATCAATTATTCAGTTACAGGAAACACAAAATATGTTGTATTATGACTTCTTGGTTTAAAACCTTTAAAAATTTCTCAGTTATCTATAATTACAAATATTTTAACTGGCATGAAATGATTAAATTTCTCTTATTTTCTTAATCCAAAATTATTTATGAAATTTTACCAGAAGCCTTAAGTATCTGCTAACCTTTCCGAATTGTCTTTGAATTTGCAATTCTTGTTCACTTTTATTCCAAGTCTGTTTCATGTAATCAATGTTATGAAATAAATTCCTAATAATTTGTACCATTAACCAGTCACATTTCTTAATTGCCTGCTGATGTTTTTCACTTACCTGTTAATTTCTCTTTTCACAATGTCATGTTCTCTTCGTCGAAACGCGATCCAAACAACAAACGTACAGAAGGAATACAGTGTCTAAAAATATCAGTAACATCCAAAAGCAAATTTTTCAACAGAAGGTGTCTAAATAATACATAACAAAATTATAAAAACAGAAAGTTTAAAAATAGCAAGCGTCTAAAATTAGCAATAAACATATCATCAAACAGCAGCCACAACTCTTGTATCACAAGTGTCTATTTCCTAAAATATGAGTGTTTGTCTTACATTAATAAAAGCTACTTACTCACTCACAAGCATGTGCAAAACCGATATAAGCCGAATCCATCTTGCAGTGGAAAGAACATGGTAAACACAAAGTCAAAAATACATTTACACAAGAACTATAACACCATACAAGGCACGTATTAATATGTTATATTATCATATGTCTTGTAATATAACATATCACATATGGGATAAGTTTAAATAATTTAATGGTACTGTACTCAATGGTTTCCTTGATTAAATTACTAGTAATGTATTGCAATAATTATAACACTTCAGAAATTCACCCACAGAATGGTAACCAAAGCTCCATTTTTTTTAAATTGACAAACATTGATTTGTAATTTGTTTCAGAGAGAAGAAAAGTTAACCTTGACTAGTTTGATTATATAATATTTATACTCAATTTAGTGTTAGAAAGTCTGATGTTAAAGAGAATTAAAGTTCTTTAAAATTAAAACAGGCTTATGTTTTGCCAACCGATGGTCATATTCTCTTGGCATTTTGTTCAATCCACAACAAGTTAGGATTTTAACTGAAATAACAAATTTGCATAGTGCCACTTAACAAAAAACTAATAGGCAGCATTCTCAACACTACCCTAAATGATGTTTAAGCTACACAAACATGACAGAACGCTGGAACTTACCTCGTACATGCTACGATCCTTATACGTATTCGATACACGAGACCTGTGTCAAGAGTTAAACAGATGATATTTAAACTCAAGTAAGTAAACTGATGAGCACCAGTCCTTACTGAGGAAATCCAAACCAAACTACGGCATATAAGCCCAAACTGAGAAAAACCCTGAGGCTCTCCATCACCACAACTACAGTACCACATCTTTGGTTGCGCCAAAAGAACCGTTCTTGGTGAACAAACTAATTTTTTAAAATTCTCTTCCTGCATCTGTACCCCTGTAATCATATTCTTTTCTGTCTTTTTAACCTGATGTTTAAATGAATACTCAGAAACAAAAAATATTACAGTAGTAATAATTCTGTTATAGGATTCTACATTTCCACATCTCCATTGCATTTAACAAATGTATATGTGTATGTAACAAAAGTAATTAAGGGCTGAATGCAGACATAAAGGCACCCGAATAAATCGATGTTCTTGAGTGCATGAGGAGAAATCTGTAAGATGGCATCCTATCTCCAAGAGGATTTCAGAAGCCAAGTGTTAGTTATTATTACAAAGAATATCCAAAATGCACAAAATCCTTTAGGAACGAAGAGATTAGGTTAGGGATAGAAATAAAATCTATCGAAAAAATCAGATTTTGTCCTTGAAACTATCTGGGAAGGTAATCAATCTGCACTTACCTGCAAAATATTAACCTTGTCATTTATGCTGAAATGTTAAACAGAAACTGCAAACTGTGAAATCTTACTTTCCGCATGACATGTGGTGTTCATTGCATGTGCCAATGCCAAGAATGAGTACGCCATACGCTCGGCCAAGCTGTTTCTGAGCACTTTCAAGCTTCACCTTCATCTCAGCCAAGTACTTCTTCTCTGCCAGGCTCGTCTCTCTTGGGTTCAAAATAATCAAAGAATGAACAGCACTCACATAACAATAATCAGACTAGAAAAACTCAAGAAAACACTACAAGAAGCTATGAACCGCAAATAAAGTACCATATCAAGAGATACAGAATTAACTCACAAGCAAAAATAGTTCACACCCAAACATTTGAAACCTGATCAATAACAAAATACAAGAATGGCTTGATGGTCCAGAGAAAAATTAGTTGCACTGCTAATCTAGAGGTAATGAGTTGGTTGTTTGACTAGGAGATAGGCTACCTAATTTTTTTTTAACATAATATTGCACTGCATAGTCAGCAGGTTTTGGGAATGCGTTTGCATGAGAAATTTCTATGAGTCATCAGGTCATTAATTTGTTTTTGCAAGCACTGATAACTAGCTGCCTGGCAAGCACCTAACAAGTGGTGGGGGTGGCATGATTGGCTGGCACAGCCCTGTGGGCATGCAGGCTGATGTCAGCACTAATTATTGCTGATGCATACTTTATCACTTGCACTCGTGTGGCCTAAGTTGCGATAAGTCAGCTAGTGTTTGAAAAATCCATGATCGTGCATAAACAGAAAGCTGGTCTAAACCAGTTTGTACTGGTCTTCTGTTTTGGCGGGAAAGGGCCTACATAATGAGAGTGAAGATCTGTCACAACAGCACGAAGATTTGTAGCAGAGGTCTGGTGAGTTCAGTTGAAGGTTTGAGCTACAGATGTCGTTGATAGATTCACGTGTGATGATTCAAGTACTGTTACGATTGAACTGTTCGTTTAATTATAATTTCTAAAATCAAAGACTGTCTTTACTTGAGTTTACACTGTTACAATATGGTGGGGTTGACCATTTGAAGCCTGATCGCCGACAACTATGAAAGATCATCGACAATTTCTTTTTTACTTGCATCCTTCTATAAATTCGGTTATAAATGAATACATCAGGCACACGACTGATCAGATATGGGACAGCGAAAGATGGACTCATAGCATGGTTATGAAATGGTAATTCACATCATACCAGTTGCTGTCCTTTGTTAGGATCAATGGAACTTTTTCAGTAAGACTATTTCCTAGACTAAATTTAAACAGGTAATAGTAATTGTAATCTAGAGATTTCTACAGCATCCAAAGAAAGCTAAGTCATGGGAACCAGCTTATTCACTGTCAAAACAAAATCAGTAGGCAAGTAAGGCCAGGTTCGGTTCCAGGTCAAGACCCAGTTAAGCACAAAGCGAAAACAGGAAAACATGAATAGAAGTACAGCAACACTTTACGTAAGTAAACTCTTAAGCAAGACTTGTCAAATACTACTTACATGTGCACTGGGTTTGGATTCGCTTCCCGTGACAGGCGATCAAAGAACCAGTGGAAGTAATTTAGAAGAAGAATGAGAAACTCATCCAGCTGAGACGTACTAAAAACAACAGAACAGCTACATGAAAGCCTTTGTGACTGACTGGCAGCACTGTCACCATGGCATCGGTAGTTCAATTCCTGGTGCTGCTGAGTAAACTAGACTTCTGTTAAAAGGGATCTATGCAAACATACTGTAGTTGCTACCACATTCTCATTTCCACCAAAAGATCCTTCAAAAACAGGACCACACTTCTAAGCACTGTAGTAGGTAGAACCAGGAATATTTGAACAACTGAGCCAAACGAAAATGCTTCTGAGCTACCTGAACATTTTCTCAAATGCCGGTGCAATTGGTTCAACTTCTGACAACATGTACTTGGCGACCTCTGCGTACACACAGAAACAAGACACAATGAGTCATCGTCTGTGTTGAATCATGCAGTATTTGTACGCAATGATTTATATTATGTGATGAGTCATTCTGTCTTAAGGTATCCTTCATTTGCTAAACTGGTATGGTGCTAATCACAAATACATGTGTCACACTTCAAAGATTCAAATATCTACACAGGTTTTCAAGCCTTCATGCACATCCTTGACAAAACCCACAAAGAATAACTTCTACAAAACGCATCAAGATTAAAGGTAGTCTACCTTTACGTTCTGTACCTTAATCTCAGTGTAATGCCTTATGACTTTGGTCAGCATTCTGAGCATGCTGGAATTTTTTAAGTTGTAGTATTTGTATTTGCAGAATTGACCACAAAGGCGTATGGATAGGATACTGATGGTAATGCATATCACATTATCACCTACATAAGCATCAGTTTCAAAGGTGTCACATTACTTGATTGCTGTCTTTGTTTCAAGATAATACCTGTCAAGATGATACTTCAAAACCAGAACTACACTTCTGAGGAATGTCTAAAGAAGTCTGTCAACTTTGCTTTATCATAATAAACAAATGGCACTGTTGTGATTAGTGAAGGTGCATAAGGTGAAAACAACATCCAAATCAAGGGCAGAACTACCTTACACACATGACTGACTTAAGCCACTCAAACGTCTGTCATAGCAAATCAGTGCCTTGTAACAGAATTATGAAACTGGTCATGATAATTATCATTTTCATCATCTAACTCTGACAGGATTTCACAGAATGCAGTGTTTGTTGTTGTTCTTATTAGTATTATTATTACTGTTATATTTATAACGAGTGGACCTTGGTGACAATATAAGTTTTGATAATTCTTCATAAGATCTATGGATGCATAAAGTTAACTGCTTATAAGGTGAGCACTCACCACATGGCAAAAAATATATTACACAATTATAACTGCAGAAGCTTTATTTTTGATAACAAATACCCTTGACGTCCTGCAGAGTTACAGTTGTGTGACCATGTGTCTGTTTGATGCCAAGTCTTGTAGGTGAACGATGGCTGATCGGCTTAGCACGTCCCTGACGACCATAGCCACAGCCTGAAGACCTGAGCAAATCATTATATTACTTCTATTTTTGCTTCTATTACAATATTATCATTGCTTCTTTTACTACTACTTCCACTTTCACAACTACCATTACTAGTTGTTATACTTGCCAGTGCTGCATTTTAATAAAAATTGGTTATAATAAAAAACCTGTAACTAAAGTTTGAGAGAACTAGTCTTGATGGCAATGCAATAAGTGAATGAATTACCTAAACTGAATTCTTCCCACTTAAGAACATATTAGTTTTACCAATCAAGACATGAAAGCAATGCTTAAGATCATAACACCAGGCTCCATTCTAGGCTACAGATAAAGATAAATAGAAAAACATTTTCATTAGGACTAGTCATAAGAAAAGATGTCCCACAGCACAGTATTTGTCATATATGACATGAATAATCAGCAATCATAACGCTTCATGCATTAAGAGATACCATTAAACCCTACTGCAAGAAATTTCTTTTAAGATCTCATTCATCTTCTGTACTTCATTCATGTACATCTCCCTGTCCTTCTTTCTAATTCAAATGAAATAATGGTTATAGTTATAGGATTTGAACCTCGAATAAAGTAATGTCTTACTGCTCAAATAACATGCTACAGGAAGTCGTAAACAAATGCAAAACAGTTATCTTTCGTAAAACAGCCATATCTACCCTCGATTGTCCTTTGCCTGACGTTTCTCCTTGTATTTCTTGTCTGCTCGGTCAGCTGTTTGGTTGGCACTAAAGTCACAGGCAGTTTAAAGTCAAAGGTATTTAGGCCCAAATAAAGGCCAAAGCACAAAACAGCATTGGCTTGGTTGAAAGAAACTGAAATCCCAAGTCAGCTAGCAAAAAAAATAATCTTCAGTTCTTTACTATCCAATTATTCGTTTTAACTTACTCTCTTCCTGCCTCACATTATTTCATCTTTCCATCACATGCTCTTTACAGTTCTGCACTAGCTCATTAACAGCAAAAACTACTCCACACTTTCACAATGGTTTCCATCCAAGGTTACACAAAACGTATTCCCCTAGATCACCCAATCACTCCCACTTGCAATCTTTCTTGTGGCTTTTCAACAGAAAGTAAATACATCAGTTCAAAAATTCTGAATCTAGCACCCATACTGCTAACCTTCTTCATTGCTTATTTTCAAACACTATCAACTGTATGTGTCACAGTCCCATGGTAAATTCCAGGCATCCTGATCCAGAACCAAATGTAACCCATACCATCTGACTAAGTGAATTAGCTGGTTTACACCCAACACCATTTACAGTAATGTCTTATCACGCGCATAACAGCATATGCTAAGTCAAAGGTTAACTCTAATAGTGGGAATTAAAGCTGACAAGACTTGTTGGCATAAATGATGACATCTTACGCTTGTTTGTTTACCTGCAAACTAACCTCCTCCATCTACATGATACGCAGAAATTGTCTATCTCTAGCTTAACTATCATGCTATACAAACTACACCAGAAACTCCTTAAATTACACTTCACTACAACAAATCCTGTGGTCAGGGGCATTGACCTAAATGTATTACAGCTATAGAAAATAAACTCATTAAAACATAGGCTTGTTATTAGGTGGTTCAACACGTGACTTGCAAAGTCAGAGTTATAAAGAGGTTCCAGTGTACATGGCAGTGGAGTTGTTGAGTAAATAAATAAAATGAGGCATGATTAAAACAGACTACATTAAATGAAGAGATCAGTTGTGAAAATTCTTTGCAATTTATTTTTTAATTCAGTTAAACAATTATATCATATCAGATTAGATCTTTCCAACACTTGTGTGTTATTTGAAAGATGTATATGCCTGCCTGATGAACTCAAGGCCATTGAGATTGTCATTCCAAATCCAGCGACCGCTGACTGGATAGCTTGTCTGAAAGTAAGATGCAAGAAGTAGCCAGTCAAATATGCAGTAAGAGTTATTATTTTCAGGTTTTAATTAAGGGAAAAAGATTAGAACACATATAATCGTGTGTTTTAATCCGGTCAACTTATGACATACTGTGACCCGCTGGAAGAGAAGGTACCAAAGATCGGGTTTCTGGACTAATAAGCGATAAGTTTTGTTGATGCTACTGGGACATATTTATCAAATTTTATCTCAACAGGTCCCCAAATTCCTACCAAATGTTAATTACAAAGATGATCATCTGAAAACTACATTTCTGAGAAAATCAATTTAGAAAATTGCAGATATTTAGGCAATCACACTTCTGAAAATTATGCATAGCTATAGCTAAAACTTTGCACACGTATGGGTCTGTTTATTGCAATATTTGGCAATACATCAATATGTAGTGGGCAGCTTTTCTTTAGAATGAAAAATATTAACAAATTCAATGTCATTGTTAATATTTTCATAGACATTTAATCAAAATGCTATGAACAGCTATATGAGCTGTTGTGACAGAAGTAGTTTTACTTTGGTAAGAAAAGGCAAAGCCAATTGTCTCACTAAGACCTTTGGTATCCAGTGAAGATTTGAATAAGTACTCTAGTTCCTTATCTTGAGGTAGGCAAATTATCATTATTATTAATTATTATTGTATTTATTATTATTATTCTATGCCCGAGGTACTTATGATCCCTCGGGACTTATAAAAAATGCTCTAGAGAAACAAACTGTCTGGGTTGGCTAAATCTCGTCAAGTTTTCGCTGCGGAAGGCAAAAGCATTAAATCATTGGATGGCAACTATTATCATGATTATTATGATTATTATTATTATCATCATCATCATCATCATCCTAATCGTAATTCCGAGCTTTCTACAGCGCCCAACGAAAGCCACGTCGCGGGGCCAGCTTATTTACAGGCGCTCAGTCAAAACAGAATCGATAAGCAAAAGGGTTCGGTTCCAGGTCAAGATCCAAAAGTCAAACGGAGAGACAAGGTGGCAGCCATGGGGGATGGTGCTTGGGGTTGGAGAGAAGGGAGAGATAAAAGGAGGAAGGGGTGTTATTAAACTACACCCCAGTTTTGGTACCTCTCCTCCCAGCGGGTCACATTTCATTTACTTTGGAATAAAAATCTTGATGACGAGCTTTAGGTAGACGCAATGAAGCAAACAACCGAAAATTTGCTGGTTAAAGTCGTTTTGTGATTAGTAATATTAAAGGATTGAAGAAAAAAACTTAAAACTTGCTGATTCAGACATGTTTCCTGATGCTTGCTAAAAGAATGTATTTAAATAAACAAAAACATATGAAATTATCAAATTGATTTAAAATGAAACAGATAAGAAATTTAAGCTACTGAATTCAAAACCGCGAATTCTCCACGTTTTGTTGCCATAGAAATATGCAAGCGTTCTCAAAACACAGAGTAATGCTGCTTAGAAAAAGGAGTATACCCTTAATGACGCAATTTCAAAATTATCGAGTTTGGGAGCAAAAATCTAACTCGAGGTTAATTCGTAATCGTAATCGTAATCTCAAGATTTCTACAGCGCTCAACGAAAGCTAAGTCGCGGGAACCAGCTTATTCACAGGCGCTCAGTCAAAACAAAATCGATAGGCAAAAGAGTTCGGTTCCAGGTCAAGATCCAGGAGTCAGGCACTCAGACAGTCGGACGGCTACGGTGGATGATTTTTGAAATTGAAGCGAGAAGAGAGATAAGGGGAAGAGGAAGAATCAGGATAAGATTTTTGGAAAAGAAGTGTTTTCAGTCTTGAGTGAAAGACCTGCGCAGAAACTGAAAGAGGTGAAGTGTTGGTGAGTTCGTATGATTGACCAGACAACTGTCGCAATTCTGGCGGGAGTTTATTCCAAAGAGGTAGGGCAGCTATGGCTATGGAGCGATTTCCAAATTTTAAGGATGAGGTGACGGGAGGGCGAAGAAGTGTTAGGACAGATGAGGAGCGGGTTGAACGGAGTGGTTGGATAGTAAATAATTGACGAAGATAGGAGGGTTGGGAGGATTGAAGTGTGTTGTATTTGAGGGATAAGACTTTGTACTCTATTCGTTCTGGTATTTTAAGCCAGTGCA
The DNA here is from genome assembly GCA_964023275.1 of Norana najaformis. NCBI lineage: Eukaryota > Metazoa > Annelida > Clitellata > Crassiclitellata > Hormogastridae > Norana > Norana najaformis. The sequence continues at coordinate 25,909,629 of OZ029917.1, forward strand.
GTGATTTGAGAACAGGAGTGATGTGATGGTGTTTGGGGGTTTTGGTGACAGCACTTGCGAGAGCATTCTGGATAGCTTGTAGGCGATTTATCTGGGTTGTGTCAACATTGAGGAAAAGCGAATTGCAGCAGTCAAGTTTTGCATGGACTATGGATGTGGCAATGATAGATGCGATTTTGAAGTCAAGCATAGGACGGATTCTGCGAAGGTCGCGGATATGCATAGAGCAAGAGCGGGAAACATGGGTGATATGATCAGAAAAAGTAAGGTACTGGTCGAAAATAACACCTAAATTACGGACAGAGGAGTTAGTATTAAAGGTGTGGGTGGAGGCAGAGTCCAGGCTGAGGGAGATAGAGGGGTCAGGAATTTTCTTGAGCTGGTCACGTAGGCCTATAAGTATGAATTCAGTTTTAGATGGGTTCAGGCATAAGAGATTAGATGTCATCCAAGAGGAGATTTGTTTAACCACACAAGGAAGATGATCTGTAGACTCATTGAAACAATTTGGAGAGAAAGAGATGAATAGTTGGGTGTCATCAGCATAGAGGTGATGGTCAACGGAGGATGCTTTAATGAGTGAACTGAGTGGGGTAGTGTAGAGGATAAACAGAAGAGGTCCAAGAACGGAGCCTTGTGGAACTCCGCAAGTGAGAGGGCATGACTTAGAAGAGGCTTCCGAAGTTTTAACAGAGAAAGAGCGGGAGGAGAGATAAGACTGTATCCATAGGAGGGCAGACTAGTGTCAGCAAAACCAAACCAGGTTGAAAGTCGGTGTAGTAAGATATTGTGATCTATGGTGTCGAAGGTTGCAGAGATATCAAGGAGACAGAGGCAAGAAACCTGTTGATGAGAAATGGCAGAAACAAGCTTGTTGTAGAGAGATGTCATCAGTTTCGGTTGAGTGGCGTTCAGTAAAACCAGACTGGTGTGGGTTAATGAGTGAGTTAGAAGCTAAATAGTCATTGATTCGAGAGAGGACAATCAGTTCAGTTAATTTGGAGATGAAAGTCAGGTTAGAAACAGGCCGGTAGTTTGAAAGAATTTCCTTGTCGAGAGATGATTTCTTGAGAAGAGGGGTAACAAGAGAGTGTTTGAATAGGAAGGGGAAATTACCCGTAGATAAGGAGATAAGGAGAGATTAACTATTTTGGTAATGATTGGGACAAGGACAGCTGCACAGTCTTTCAGTAAGGAGGTGGGTATAGGGTCAAGTTCGCACTGTTTGTTTGGAAGTGATTTTAACAGGTGTAATATTTCATAATTGGGAAGTTCTGATTAAATTCAACTCATAGATCCATTATCAAATCAACTTGACATCAGCATAGTGTGATTAGGTAAAGAACGGTCATTCTAGCCAACCCCGTATACCTGCTTAATGCTTATTGCTGAGATCCATCCGTTTTACACAGGCATCTGAACATAGAATTAGGGCAGCCTGACAATGTGGAAGGGTAGCTCGCTCATCATCAGCTGATTTTAATTTGCCGCCGCGGAAAAAAATAAATACGATCAGCCTCTCCAGCTCAGAACATCTTCGCGCTAGTTCGGCAAAATGTGCCTTTTAGAGAAAATTCTCTGTTCCCGGTTAGCTTCGAGCCACGAAACCAATTTCCACAAAATATCCCAATTTGCGCACTTTAACGTGCCCCTGCAGACCGCTGACAAACGCAAACGCATTACAAACATAGAAACAAAAAACATATGAAAGTTGTCGCATCGAACTCCCTGTTGTGCCGTTGGTCTAGATCATTTCCATTCAGATCCGCCCTGATTTATCCCAAACCATCCCTTCCGATCCAATACTTTTGATCCATCCCCTCATTCTTGTCTGGTCCTCCTCGATCCTTCCCTGATCTGTCCCAATTCTCCCAGGTCCTACCTGATCTTCCACTGTTCCTCCCCTAATCCTCCTCCATCCATCCGGACCATCCCTCTAGATTCATCCCCTTCGATCTTTCCTGATCCTCCTCTGATCCACCCCTCTCGATTCATCCCATCCGATCTTCCGTGATTCTTCCTTGCTCCTCCCCATCCTCATTCAATCCATCCATCTCGATCCATTTCATCCGGTCTTCCGTGTTCCTTCTCTAGTCCTCCTCGATTATCCTCTGATTATCATCTGAGCCACTCCTTCCGATCCATACCCTCTGATCTTTCGATGATTCTGCTCTGCCCTCGTCCGTCGCTGCATCTGGCCTTCCCAGCGGCCTTCCCAATCCATACCGTACCTCTAGGACCATCTTCTCCTCTCTCCAGTAGATCTCTTCCCTGGGGGCTGACCTCTGTTCGGTCGGGGCTTTAGCCGTCCGACCTACTGACCGAGCGACTATAACTAGTTTACAGGTTTTATATGCCTCTTAAGTTAACAGACATATCACCATTACTTTTTATAGTTAACTTAATGCTTAATTACTTATCTAATAAGTAAATTGGACCGTCTTGCCGATCAACTCATCCGGGCAGACTCACTCCACGACGATATCAGCTTATCGGATTCATGAACCCGACAATGACTTTTACTGGTAGAGATCTCCTCATTCTGCCGTAAGATAGGTTTCTCTGACGTCTATTAATTTTTAATATTATTTACGTGCGTTAATTAATCGACAACCGCATCAAATACGCACTGTGCATATCTCGCCAAGCATAGACCAGGATTGATACCACTTCAAGGTATGTATCCATGAACTTACGTATCCGTGAACTCATGGCTCCATAAACGGTACGAGTGAAGCACACCCTCAAAGCCTTGACCCCAACAATACTTTAAAACTATTGCGTGAGTCTGCAAAATGCTTGCCTTCTTGATCATCAGGTCGCCAAAAGATATAATTGGAATTTTAAATCAGACTGAACGAAATTGCTGAAAGATTTAAAAAATAAGCATAGAAAAGCAATAAAATAAACAAAACTATTTGTTAAACTATTAGTTTTAATCGTTTTAATCGCAAAATATTTTTATTAGCTTTCCAAAGCAGCTAAAATTCTAAACATTCTACTGCAGAATGACAATTCTAATCTGCAAAAAACACTTAATGCCGAACTACGGTCACGTGTTATAGGCTAATAGAAAGTCATATTTTAGACTAATGCAACCATTATACCCCAAATTGGGGTAGGAACATCTATTAACTCGCAAACAAGCGTCTATGAAACCTTATTTCTTTACATGAAAGCATGGCCCACTTCAGCTGCAGGCATTATCAGCTCATTTACAAATTCGCTACTTAACAAATAACAATTGTATGCGTAACACACAGAATCGCTTATAGTTTATAGTAGACGGGATTAAACAGTCAGTCAAGCAAACTACAGTCTAAGCAGTAACTGCAACCCAACACTAAGAGTTAATGATAAGAAGCGTCGCAGGATAAAATCAGGCAATTATGCTCTAAAAATCGTGATAATCTCGTATAGGTAGCATACATATTATCATATGTATCAAATTGGTTGCTGTGGTTGCTACAATCATTTGCAAAAGCTGCCAAGCACGTTTTATGCAGAATTGTTTTGGTTAATCAGTTCACGCTCTCCAGAGGTATAGAAAGAAATGTCAACTCACAATATAAGTGGCATCAGAATGATTAAGTAAGCAAAATCTTTTTCTCGCTGATACAATAGATCACCGATTGCAATCACCACAATTTTAGATGATACCCAAGATTATCCTTCTCACATGAAAATTCCAAACCTTCTCCGTCCCTCCCTCCGTCCTCCATCCATCCATTCCAGCCTCTCTCTCTCGCTCTCTCTGTCTCTCTCTTTCTCTCCGTCTCTTTCTCTCTCACACACTCTCGCTCTCTCTCTCTTTCTCTCTCTCTTCCTGAAAACCATTTTCATGGTTAATTATGGCAATTGATCAGATCTTACGAAACAAGCACTTCACTCATAAATGAGCGGTGATGGAAAAAACTATAAAAGTAGTAAAATTCAATTACCACGGGAAAAGACAGAAAGAGATTGGCCGAACGTCGTACAATCATATCAGCTGAATAAAGACTTGCAAAATTTCTGTGAACCATTCCAAGATTTTAAAAGACCGAATTGGACGAACCTTGGGAGAAAAAACTGAGTTTTAGTTGAAACATTTAAAATTAGAATAAAACCGCGAGCGTACAGAAGCAGAGAAAGCGAAAAATAATTAGGATGTCGCAAAGTGTTTGTTGCATACAAGCAAGAAAGTTCATTTAGAAGAGGAAAACATTTGTCTGCTAAATGTCGTTTCTGGCTTCGGTGATTATGCACAGATTTTCAAATTTTGATTACAATTCGAAATTTTCTGTAATTTCGAGATTTGAGATTCCCGGACGTCTGCCGTCGACCACTTGTTAGAAGAGCCGCTTAGGAGGCGTACGCGGTTTTCTGGGTGAGGGAGGCACGGTCCTGAAAAATAAAATCAGCTAACTAGATAAAAATCTTGAGCTACATGCCCAACGACTATTCCTGTTAATTAATGCTTTGACGTAGGCTACCGACTGGCAATTACATAGAGGTTGTACGTGTTTCTCTGGCGCTATTTAATGCCCATTTCATTCAACTGCTGAATATATTGGCGTATCTTTAGTAAATACAGATTGTATTGACGCGAAGAATGCTACAGGTGCATTAAGTAAATAAATAAGTATAGGAATTATTTACATCTCCGCTGGGATTGAGCAGCTTGGTGACGACATCCTTTCCTTGTCCAAAGGATGACTCCGATACTTCGATCTCGCTAGATGGAGCGTTGCTTGGTCGAAGGCCACGAGCCCAGAGCTAGACAAGACGTAAACACGCATTTCGTTAGGTAGAATGCGCTAACCGAATACTAGGGACATATCATGACTCGTAAATCCATATGCCCCTATAGCTTATTCTAAACTTGGCACTTAACATAGAGAACAGGGCGGCCACCATGGGTATGAAGTTTTGGGCAGTTAGTAACTTCTGATGAGCCGGTGTCTAATGCACAAACCAATGGCGCGCTGAAGGAGCGTCGGTCCACTTATAGTGCTGTACCGTAATATATCGAGCTCGGTTAGTACTTGGACGGGTGACTGGCATGGAATACTAAGTCATCTGATGCCCACTTAGTCCTCTATCTCTGTGCTTCTGTCTGTCTGTCGGTCTCTGCCTCTTCTGTCCGTCTCTGTCTTGTCTGTCTGTCTTTGTCAGTCAGTCAGTCAGTCAGTCATTCTGTCTGTCTATCTGTCTGTCTGTCTGTCTGTCTGTCTGTCTGTCTCTCTCTCTCTCTCTCTCTCTCTCTCTCTCTCTCTCTCTCTCTCTCTATATATATATATATATATATATATATATATATATATATATATATATATATATATATATATATATATATATATATATATATATATATATGGAGCAAACGACTTCCTGTTCTATAGTCTTTTCTCATGCAGTGCTTAATTCAAAACCGTGTCGTTCCAAATCCTCTTCACTGATTCCATGGATCTTTTCCAATGGCCTGGCAGCTTCCAGTCCTTAAAAGGGTGCTTGATTCACCGCGACCCCTATGTGGCTCCCCTATACGGTCGTCCACGGGTGGACCAAAGAACTGCCTTCGGCGTTCTCCCCCACAAAGAAGGAGACCGGCACAGTTCTGCCCATGTTGTGATCTCTCTGTTTGCGGGTACCCTGAGAATCCTCCTGAAGCACCTTCTAGCAAACCTAGACGTGTCCGTCCCACTGGGGTCTGGAATGAGTACCAGTGGTTAAAAGGGTGCTGTCTTTCGGTTGTTGTGTGGTCGTGTTTGCAGCTCAGTCGACCCAGGACTACACTTTCATTGAGGTATGTAAGCACCTTTACCATTTTATGGGCTGCATCACCTTGGCCTCCTTCTCTATTGTCCTCCTCCGGCTCCTCTTCCTCTCCTGCTCCTCCTCCTCCTCGTCTTCCTCCTCGTCTTCCTATAAGGTTATTAGGCCTAGAGTATATCGATCTACCTTAATCTTGCTGCCTGCTTTCAAGACGGTGCCACCGGGAAGCCTGAAGGGTGCACTGCCCGACCCATCGACGACTCTTCTCAACGACCAGTCGGTCAAATCCTCATCCTGAAATCACAAGAAACAAATGTACCTGGCTACATCTGGTACAAAACGCACGATGCCGTTTAATTTCAACTTAATAATAATAATGCTAATACTAATACTAATAGAATACTAATACTAAAATAAAACTAATGCCAATACTAACAACAACAACAACAATAATAATAGTGAGAATAATAATATTATTATTAATAATAATAATAATGAATAATAATAATAATAATAACAATAATGCTAAAAATGACAAAACTAATATCAATAATATTACTAATACTGATGATGACGATGACTATTCCGATGACGATTCTGATGAAGATGATGATGATCATCATCATCATGATCGGAATCGTCATTATCATCATCATCATGATCGCTATGAATTCAGTAGTGTAATTGTTTTTAGTCTCAATGTTCCGAACTACATGAGGCGACGCAGTACATAGCGTAACCCAATTATGGCCCTTGTTCGACCTCAGGCTGACCTTTCGTCCGGTGTTTTCTAGGGTGATGGAATCGGCTGTAGCCTCGGCGATGGCCACAGGACCCTTGGCACTGCGCTGGTAGGTCGTTCGGCCCGACATTGATCCTCTGACCTGTGAACTCATACTCATCGAGGAATCTGAAGCAGCAGCAGAAGAAGATAATAGTTGGCTGCTCCTCAAGGACGATGTAATGCGCTGCCTGTCAGTGGAGGTGTTGAGACGCAGGGAAATGCGCAGTTGTGCTATATATTGTCTCACCTGTATCCTATGACATCCTATGATATCCTATGATATCCTATGATATCCTATGATATCCTATGATATCCTATGATATCCTATGATATCCTATGATATCCTATGACATCCTATGATATCCTATGATATCCTATGATATCCTATGATATCCTATGATATCCTATGATATCCTATGACATCCTATGATATCCTATGATATCGTAGGGTGTTGCGCTGTACTGCTCAAGAAAAACTAAGGCAGCTTAATGGTGTAAAAATCATGCATGAGAGCCTCTGTTGAAATGATCTTTGGATGTGCTGCTGATGCTTCTGTGCAGGTGAAGAATCATTTGGATGAAGAAACGCAACATTCAACACTTGGAAAAACCTGTGAAAAGTTGCTGATATATGGCTATCAGATAGATCTATACAGTTCCAGAAATGATCGTATTCATCATTAGTCTACTTAAGTTCAAAACGAATATCTATTTCAGTGTGATTTTGCTTAGAAACGACCGTAGTTGATGCCTCGTGCGCTACAGAAGTTTCCAGATTATATTTGGTTGGGTTTGGTTGGATTATACTAGGTCATATCATCATCATCATCATCATCATGATATGACCTTGAGGCAAGGTTATTCTATCAAATCCAACGTCTATGGCTCCAGCGCCTGTAGCACAAAAGAAACGCCTAACAGGAGATTCGCAATAGAACAATCCGTAAAAAAAGTGAACTGCGACTATAGAGTAGAAAGATCACAGAAACGATCATCTAGATTATTTAGAATCAAACCGTCCATCGATCAGATGCGAATCGCTTACCTCCTCCTCCTCCTCCTCCTGAGCTCCAACCTCCTTCGGTTCCATAGGCTCCACCGATGCCACTTGACCGACTGTAAGACTGTGACATCGACTCAACCACCTGACGCAATCCTTGTCTGACATTTCATACAAACATTTATCATCAAAACCAACATAACAATGACAACAACAATAATAATAGCAATAAGAAATATAATAATAATAATAATAATAATAATAATAATAATAATAATAATAATAATAATAATAATACAGTACAAATAGTCGTCAACGCCTTCATCATCATATTCTTCGCTACCACCACCAATATCATCACTTTCATCACCACCAGCACCATCATAATCGTCATCGTCGTCGTCATAATCGTTGTCATCGTCATCATCATCAACATCAGCATTATCAAGAACATTGACATAGCATCATTATCTTCATCCTCACCATCGTCATCATCATAATCATCATAACAACCATCAACAACATCAATATCATTATTCTCATCGTATTCGTTTTAATCATCGTTGTCGTCTTCAGGTGGGATAGCAAGGCATAAACGGTCTATGTATCTGTTGCATACGTGTTTTCCTCTCCCTCGAGCAGTTTCCGGTAACAGCAGATCTCCAGTTCGAGGCTGAGTTTGGCATCCATCAACTCACTGAACTCCTTGGCGATGCTCTCCTTCTCGGCACTCAGCTTGGCCACTTCGACCTGGAGGGCGTTGTTCTCCGATTCCAGCTCTCCCTCCCTCTGGGCCATCTCTGCGTTCAGATCATCGATCGCTCTCTGCAGGTTGGCATTCTGCAATAATCACACCACAGTCAGTTAAACATTCTCGCAAGGAAATTTCTAGACCTACTTCTGCTTTTAACGTCCGTTAATCTCTCAATTCTGACTGATTACGGCAGTATCGCTTCCTAAAGTTCCTAAGTTTCATAAGTTCCGACTTTGACCTCTTCTTCTTCTGAACTCAAGTGATTTATCTTTGCATGTGTGCCGATATCTCTGTTTCTAGCTGAAATGCAAGACTATATACTATACGGTCGCACAATCTATAGTCGCATCTATTTATACTCTACGCATACGATTACATGTATTCGTTGTGTGGTGTATCTGTGTAACTGGATCTGTTTTATCGTTTTACCCTGGCTTCGAGGTCGCTGATCTTGGAGCGAATGTCTGCCGTCTGTGTTCTCAGTCGAGTGATTTCCTCCTTTGTGTGCGCGACATCGATGCCAGCCCTGCCTCCGGTCGTGCGGAACTCCGCTACCTAAACAACGCAGCGTAAAGCAAAACATGCGTCTACACCATATTTTCACAAAAGAAACAGTGCGCAAAGCAGAAGTCCCCAAAAGGAACAGCCATCCTGACGGCCACGTTCGTTGAGCCAGCAGTAGGCGGATTATTGGCCCCCAGTTTCCAACAGTATCATATGCGGACCAGATATACTGACCCAGTGAATATAGCCGTTTGGGCAAGAACAGAATACTCTAGAAAAAATACCCTAGAACATAGGCTAATACACAAGAATAGAATACCCAACAACAGAGTTTTTCAACTTCCAGTAGAAAAGAATACCCTATACAAACATTTATAAGAAATTTCGTGACTTGTGTCGATTAGTTCTCAACAAAAGCTAAGATGTAAACGCAACGAGACAAACAATCTTGAAGAGACAACGAACAAAGATATTAAGGTAGATAGGCAGAGCAGAAGGAATTTTAAAAAATCATAATGACGAGAAATTTGTTTATTTACGATTGAGTGGCGTTTTCTCAGATATGACTGGTCTGTTCTTCTGAAATAATCTTTCTCGATATGGTTGAATGATTGACCATCGCTCTCCACAGATGCAGCTACAGCTAACGATTCAGTTTAATAGTTTCTTTTATACTGATGCGGTTGACTGAAGCTACTTGCCTTGAGGCTGTAGTAGGTGTCCATTTCATTTCTCAGGTCGTCGAGCTGAGAATCGTACTGCTGCTGAAGAACCTTGAGAGCACTCCCCATCTGGCTCGTCCACAGCTCACGGTTTTCGTTCGTTGTGTCTCGGTAGGCCATGGCCAACAGCTCCTTCAGCTCCTGCAACAGAAACCAGCCAAAAGATAAGAAAGGCAAGCTACTAACCCCCACAGACACTAAACGGTTGACAGGCAAGCACTGTGATGCGCATAAAAATATAAAAACTTTCCCACACCATAGGATGCATTAGTTCGGACCATACCCCCCCCCCCCAACTGATATGCATTTTCCAGTCACTGCACTGCAACCCATACATAGATCTCCTCTACTTACTGCTTCCAGCTGAACCTCGTATCGCACCTGACGGCAGGTAATGTATAAGATGACAAATGGTATTATTCATGCCCTACTCTAATCAGGGACAACACCATCGACATAGAGTCGCTGCATCGCTGCACTTGCTGTTCACTTCCTCGCTCACTTCGGTGCCAAGTTCTTGTTGGATGCAACGGTTCAGACCAGTAAGATGACAAGGCAACGGTGCTTAACGAATGGCCCACCGAATCGCACAGAAAGTGACCATTGGAAGGCGGCTTATAATAACCAATTGCCAAAAGACAGAGTAACAACCTAACTGTGTAACCTAATACCCTAATTAGCTTTACTGAATATCTAGGATATAAAGCAAATTAAAACACGTTCATGGAGTGCGGAGACGTGGCTCTGCCTGGGTTTTAAGGATCTTTCTCCCGAAGCGCGGATAGGACGCACAACGTAACACGGTTTACACGTGGATTGCAGTGAATGACAGCGAATTCTTCTTAATATTATTTAAGGCCAACGATAAGCGACCTTTAGGTTTCGTCGCTTATATGATTTACGGCTGAGCTCGTGAGTTTAAATTGTGTGTCTGCGCCTCCATTCTCTACCCCACTGCAGAGTGCACAGGTCAACATGGACTCCTGTAACAGAGCCGTTTAAATTATTTCTTCCATATGCTCGAGTTCAATTAAGCATAAGTTTGTTTGTTTTGGAGTTTTTGTCTTGAATGCTTGTTTTTCGGATGACTGTTGCCGTCGGCTGTCTCTCCAGTAACCTTTCAGTTTATAACCACAGACTGCAGCCTGGTATTAGAGCTGATGCTATGCGCCTAATCCGAACTCTGAGTTTAGGGTTCGAATCCCAGTGTGTCGTGAATTTGATCAGTTGCTGTCGAGCCATGTTAGTTGCCTACTGGTTATCAGGTGGCTGAATTTGAACTTCAGCCGAATTATCCCTTGAAGTGCAGGATACCCATGGTATCATCATGCCCGTGGAGTTTGAAGGCGTGGCAGGGCCCAGTATGACGAGTCTTGGCTAATATTGTGCAAGGCGTATAACGCTTGAATGAGTTCGTCACATGCATGCGTCAGCATGTTACCTGGTCTTGATTACAAGTTCCAATCACACAGGTGTGCAGTTGACGCTCGCAGTTTTAACACAGCCATTATTGTAGCGATTTACTCAACCGTGCGATGCAGTGTTAAAGACCGCACATGCACACATATAAGTACACATACACGCACACATGCATTCATTCAAAGATACATACATACGTACAAACACACAAAAGTACCCACCTACGTACATAGTACAGGTATGCATACATATGGTTATATAATGGATGACTGCCTAGAGTATACATGAGTAACATTTAGGCCTACTCACGGGTACCAAGTAGTGAAAGAAAAGCTTGATTGTGGCATTTTTATGAAGATATCTGACCAATTGAATGGCATAACTTAAGTCAGGTTCCTTTGTATGTTTTGCCTAATTTATGCATACACTGCGGGACGCCACCTATTCACCCTTTGGCTCTAACTATAGGCCTACTTACTATATATAGTAAGAAATGAACTTTTAAAAATTTGTATTCAGTTTAATCAAGTCCCATCTGATGTTATAAAGGTTCTCATGCACACACATGCACACGTTAACTGCATTTGATTGACGTGATGCCACTGGGGGCGTATCTACGACTCTTTGGACGGCTTACACCCGACATAACGCATGCCACCCGATGACATGCATCTGATGTGATATGATATACACTGTGTCCGGAAAAATTCCAAGGCTTTACGGTAAATATGAAAATAATTAGTAAACATTAATCGATTTTTAAAATTCCAAAAACAGTTTAATCCTGAAATATTATTTGCACTATAATTGTTGTTTTGGCGTAAAAATTTTATAACAATTTTGTCTTCCTCGCTGAACGCCATTTTTCTAGCAACTTTCTTTACAAAATATAAAATTCAAATACGTCACTGTGACGTAATTTTAAACGGGGGCCGTTAATAAATTACAAAGAATTTTGTTGGTAATTATATATTTCAGGATTAAACTGTTTTTGGAATTTTAAAAATCGATTAATGTTTACTAATTATTTTCATATTTACCGTAAAGCCTTGGAATTTTTCCGGACACAGTGTACTTACATACGATGTCTGTGACACGGTAGTCACTCGGCTGAGCGCTCGCCTAGTATCGTGGAGGGTGCGGGTTCGATCCTCCCGTGAAATGGTTACTGCATAGGGAGTCTAGGGACCTTGACAAATCCTTCACGCACAGTAGCTCAGTGCCATCGATCAGTGCTTTATCACTGGAAAGTGGCGCTTAATAAATGCAGAAATAATATTGATGTGTCTTTGATACGATATGAGATAAGCTGGTTCTGACATGACGTTGAAAATGACTTATACCTGATCGTGCAATTGCTTGAGGAATTCCAGTTCCTCTTCCAGGGCGCTTCTTCTGTTTTCGGCGTCAACATGCAACAAGGTCTCATTGTCCAAGTCCTACGAATAACACATTCCAAAACACATTTCTGTCCATGCTATAGATCCATATTAGAGAATGAAAGACGTTTCTCTGTGTAGTTAATATGGTAGTAGTAAAATAATATATATATATATATACACACACACATACATATATACAGCAAGGCTGTCTAAATGTAAAAGTTTAAACTAAAAATTAATGAGCCCACACTTAACAGAAATACAAATCTGTATTTTCAGTTTAACTTCCGATCTCTCGAGCACGCTGGTGGCAGTTTGATCTAGAATATACTGAGGAAGGCCTTTGGAATGTCATGTAATGTAGGCCTAGATGTAAAAGACATATTTGTCGCTTCTGTCGAATGCTATGCTGTCCAAGTCTGAAAAGAGTAACGGCGTTTTAAGCAGATCTACAGACCGACCGATGCTGTCGTTATTAAGAAACAATTTAAATTAAACCAGAAACCGGTTGAGTTTCATTTTCAGAGATTTTTTCTTGTCGCGTAATGTAATATGGCTAAGGTTTTACAGCACCATCTGGGGAGTCTGATAAACACATTGTTAAATGAACTGCAAGATTTAATAGTGTCCGGTAGTTGGACCATCCACTTTGGCCGTAGTCAGGTGATGTGGCATAGGATGGAAGAGAACCACACCAACGAACACACACACGCACATAGGGTTCGGGTGAAAGAGGCGTTATTTTATAAGCAGAGTAAATTCGTTTTCTTAGGCCGCAACTGTTATTCTTCGAATCGGAGATTTGAGTCTGCCTATCTTCTTACATCGTACAATAGGTTCTATGGTCGCTGTTCTTGTCACGCATTGTTTGCCAAGTGATCGACGCCGACTCTTCTAAGTGCGTCGTGGCTGAACGATTAAGATGGCGTCCGTCGAAGACAGAGTAGGCGGTCCGACACACACACACACATGCACACACATGCACACGTTAACTGCATGCTCTGAATGGTACGAGTCACTAGACCGTGACCAACCAACACGAGGATGGGAGGAGGAGGAAGGTGAAGGAGAGAAAAGAAGGTACAGGAGGAGGAGGAGGTGCAGGAGCAGGAGGGCGGAGGAGCAAAAAGTGGCGGAGGAGGATGAGAATGCCAGTAAACCGAGAGGGTTTCAAGTACAAAGAGCTCCTTTGTGCTGCTGAGGAACGAAGCATCGACTTCTTTAAAATGGCACTTGAACGCAGATTTTTTTCTTCAACGTGGGGCCGAAAGCAGCATGGACGGGTCTCGCAAAAGAACAGAGTTTTGGGTCGAGATACTATTAGACAGAAGTTCACTGAATGGTATCTCAGGTTCTGCTATTTGGAAGCAACGAAGCAGATCGACTGACTTCAGCCGATGGCAATTAAAACACCCGAACATATTTCAATGACAAAATTGACAACAGTAAAAATGATACATTACTATAGTAATAGCATGTTATTACTGCATTAATAATGATGAAGATGATATATTAATAATAATAAATAACCACTGATATAAATGTAATAAATAGCAATGACAACGAGAAATGGTTAGAAAGGGTGACAGATAGTGAGACAGAGAGACGGGGCTGAAGAGACAGAGACAGAGACAGAGACAGACACCGTATGCCTACGATTCTCGTTCTGTTGATGGCGTCTTGGAGCCGAGCCAGTTTCTTTTTGTCGACCAGACGGTCGCCGTCGAGCAGTTCCGCTCTTCTCCTCAACAGATTCATCTCGGCCTCATAGTCGGACAGCTGCTGGTTCTGGCGCTCCAGCTTCTCGCGGCTGTCGGCAACAGCAGCCTTCGCTTCCTCCAGCCTGAAAATTATACGCTTCACTAAACCTCGTCATTTCACGATTATAAATATTCACGCATGACTGATGTTTCGTCTGTGTAAAACTGAAACATGTTTACAGTCCTTGTTGTTTTAATCTTTGATATGTCAGAAATTACCACTGAATTATTTCTTTGTTAATATTTGTTTTTTTCATTGTGTTCCAGTTTACTTACTAGTTGTGTTTGAAGAAGCATTGGAATCTAGTTTGGCAGGTCTCAGTTTGGCCTAACTCTGACCTTCCAATGAATTGAGTAAAACGCGTAAAATTGGCATAGCCTAATTCTGAGGCCCGGTAAAACTAGTTTGACACTAAAAATTGACCTCATAATATTAAAGGGTTTGTGCGCTTGCGTCAGGAATGGTGACCTTATATGGAGGCGCACCCTCCACCCTTTGCCCGAACTCAAACTAAACGTCGGACGTTTTGAAGTCGTTTATTGCTGCCGTCGGACGCGCATGAATGCAGTGTAAACAAGGCCGAGTTTTTGCTGACCACTGAAGCTTGACGTCTACTTCAACAGCCACGTCCTTTCAAAGTCTCTGTGCAACTTGTAGCAGAGCAATCAAAAGGCAGTTGGGAGAGAGGGAGAGAGGGACGGAGGGAGGACGGAGAGAAGAATTCGTGAGGGAGGAAGAGACTATGACTGAAAGGGAGAAGAAGATTAATTAAATGTGGGGGGAAGAAGAGAAAAAAAATACAAGAGAAAAAGGGGGAGAGGCATTAAATGAAAAGCCTGGGATCCTGGGAGAAAGCTGTTATGAAATTTAAGTGCGAGTAAGTGGTAAATAAAAATGAAAACAGGAGGGAGGGAGGGAGAGAGAGAGACGAAGCTTGTGAAATCGCTTCTGATGGAAAGCCAATTAGCCATCTAGGGAGGTTGGGTCCGAACCAAATTTGGTTCATCTGATATTATATGGAATTCTTTTGATAGAAGAAGAAAAACGGGAAATGGAGACTTAAGACAATAATAAAAGCAGCGGCAAAGGAGACGGAGGAAGACATTGAATGAAGATGAAGAGAAACGAGGAGGAGGAGGAGTTGAAAAAAGGAAGGATTGGAGAAAGATGGAATGAAGGACGAGTAAGGAAAAGAAGAGGCGGAGGAAAGCGAACTGGCGAATTTTAACTGTCATTTTAAGTGACTAAGTGTCTAATCATTCGAATAAACGTGATCAAAATGTCTATACACATGAATTGTCTCTTAATCAGTTTGACTAGAGCCAACTAAAGTTATATTTAGCGGTTTGGCTCAATGTCTTAGCGAATCTCATTCTGTCACCAGACAACATGTGACAGCAAGTAACAACAATGTTTGCTCTGCAGTTATCAGAAAAGTCAGAGTTCTAATATAATCATAGAATTTCTGTAGCGCCATTATAATAAAGCAGAAGGCACCATTTCCACTATAGATCGGTCCAGTAGGGCATGGTTGTAATGATAGTCATATTTCTGTATGGAAGAAAACTGTAATTCAGTTTAATTTGTTGCAATAAAATTTAAAATAATTCGATGTAATTCAATGTAATTTAACATAATTCAATGCAAGTCAATGTAAATCTATGTAAGTCGATGTGATTCAATGTGATTCAATTCAAGTTACAGACTCACTTGCGACGCAGTTCTTCCAGCTGTTCTTCAAGAGCGGCCAGTTTGACCTCTAGCCTGGACTTCTCCCTCTCGGCTTCTTCGAGCAGCCTCTTTGCCTCGTCCAGCTCCGTCTGGTACATGGCCTTGATGAGCGTCGACTCCTTGCCCCACTTGGTCTTCAGCTTCTCCAGCTCGTCTCCCAGCTTCCGGTTCTGCGCTTCGAGGAACCTGACCTTCTCGATGTAGGAGGCGAATCTTTCGTTCAGATCCTGCATGTCCCTCTTCTCGCGGTCCCTCTCGTTCTTGATGCTTGTCACCTCGGCCATGGCTGTCCCGGCAAATCCTCCTCCGGAAACAAGGGCACTGCTGCTCCAGGACTGGGCCCCGCTGAAGCGCCCTCCTCCAGACCCGGCCTGGGTGCGCTGAAAGACGAGGGTGCGAGGAGTGATGATCGATCGGACGCTCCGACCGAGGTCAGAGTCATAGGTCGAGGTCATCTCATAGGTCTTGATTCTCTCAGAAGTCATCTTGCTCAACTATACGACAGCAACATAACACAACCGAACAACCTGACAAAGCTTTCTAACAGCAGATCAGTCGGACAGTTATAGTCAGTGGGACAATGAATTGTTGCACTGCATTCGTTGTTCATTGACGTATTCGGTAATTTTTTTACAGCCCGCCTGATAGGCCTACGGGGTTCGAGAAGAACAATTAACCTTCTTACTCATTTTCGTGTTTCAGGTAAAGAAAATTAGTTTTTCCGCTTTGTTTCCTTATCAAACAAACAGGTCTCTGTCGATGGCAAAATCGTCTTTTGTCTTTAGCGAGGAGAGAAATAGTACGATAGTCGCATATCAGCCGAGATTATGATGTTATACGTAAGGTATTCACTCATTTACAGTATAAAGCGCCTCCATCAGACCAGTAGCCCTGAAAGTGAAGTCATGGTGCTTTACTTTAAAGGCATTTTAACTGAAGCGTAAATTTCAACGAGAAGAAAACCTTGTGCTGATGGATAAAACAGGTAGATAGGCTACATCGCTTCACTGATGCATTTATGCATAGGCTACAGTTTATGCGGAAGAGTCTGCAGGTTAGGGCAGCGGCACAGTTAAAAGCAGAGTTTCCCACATCTGCGCACGTTTTTCCGTAATTCTTCTCAGCGTCTGTACAACAGTCGCGTCAGGCAGACCAGTTTATTCACCGGAGCCAAAGATGAAGCATGCAGTAGACAACTCCGCCACAGCCGTTCTCGATGGTGCCACCGTGAAGTCCCAAGGCTGAATAAAGTTGGAGGGCGATGCTAATCATATGCGTTTTGACATAGCGTCGTTAAACAGAAGCTACGAGTAGGGGGTGGGTCTGCAGGCCAAAATAACTTGAAAAGTCTATGGCATCCTTAAACTTTACTTTTGACTTTTTTGAAAACTTAAAGTTTAGTTGACCGAAAAGTTTTCTCTGAGTGAAAACGACGTCCTGTGGAATTATTTAGCGCCATTTGGTATATTTTCAGTTTTCAGTTTCATCTAATTTAACCTTGTCTTACTTGTTTTCCTACTTCCCATCTTTAGTACAGCCTGGGTGACTGGGTTTCAATTGTGGCTCGAGTCTGAAGCGCCATGAAAGCATAGATCTATAGGCTTACTGCTATATCGACGCTATAGAAGCATTGTTATTATTGGGTCCGATTAGAATATAGATTTTCTTCGTCCGATAGACCGATTGAACATCTAGGCGTCTATTTGTCTGCACAGGTGGTCGCTGCTCCAAAGGCAGACCGAAAATTTGGATTGATCCTATCAGCACCGGTTTATTTAATCAGTCGCTTACCGTTTTATAAATATATACTGTATGTATGCACATATAAATGGTCAAGTGAGGTAAAGTATTAACTTATTCGTTAGACGCGACCATCAACTATGACCACAGGATGCGATGTCCTCGATCCTTCGTTTGATGCGCAAACCCAGCACCGCTGCCATCTGACAAGAAATGCTAGATTGCTACTGATGCATCCACCATCTCAATTCTCTTCATGAATTGCATTTACAAGGCTCGACAGGGCTTGAAAATTAAGGCTTGAAACGGAAGCAGTGCAGTCATTCGTGTGCAGCTTATTAGTTTCACACAGAGCACAGTTAGGCTACGGGAAAATAATGCTAGGCGCCTACAGTCGATCGCAGTTCAGTCTATGACGTCAAAGCGAAAATCAGTCGTTTGTGGAGTACTTCCGTCGGATCAGCCATCGAAGAAATGGAGGCAGCAAAAGTTCTTTCTAAATGAACCCGAGGAAGATAAACTGACCAGAAGAGATCCAAGCCAAACAATGACGAACCAAGTCCCTCAGAGACCGTTATTTAGAGACCTTATCTTACCTTTGGATAATGAACGAATTGAATGAATGCACCTGTTCATTAAAAGTAGTTACAAGAAAACTAACTTCGTGCTACCTTCTGCTAGACACTTGTATTTTTATCATAAATTTTATATGCACACAATGTGTGTGTGGAGTCTTCCTATCTTCACTGGTGTCTGGTGTCAGTTGAAGAAAGATCGCGCATGAAATCGATTCAACGCATGCATTTCAAGACGAATAAGGCATCGATTGAGTCTTACCTATCGATGTCGTCCAGAGGTCCTTCTGTGTGTCTCTCTCTCAGTCTCACCGATTGCTGCTGCTTCGACTGCTGTTAGGCCGTAGAATGCCGAGCTCCGAACGACGCTTGCGCGTTTTGTTAAGGTCTTTTACGGGACGCCGGTACGTCAATAAATAATCCGTCGATCAGGCGCATAGTACTATGGCAAGCCGATCTAACAATAAACCACCGTACATGGGATCGCTATGGGATAGTGTTAATAGTGAACTGGATATTTCTACGTAACTTTGCTATTAAAAATTTTAATCGATGCAAACTAATTATAGGGGTAAAATGATCGAGACACGAAGTAGTCCTAGTTGTGTACAGTCAAACGAGACTTTTGTGACAACAGTCAGCATATATGATTGTTTCCTCATTAGATGGGACAATTAGTGAAAACCCACAGAAAGTGAGAAACATATTTAAGAAATTACAAGAACGTAAGCCAACTAATTACAGCATATGAAATGCCATTATATTTAAATGCCTATGAGGATTTAAATGTCCAGTTGTTAAACAATTGGCTTTCCATACTCGTACGATTTCAGTCGACCTGTTTGTGGCTGTCCCATAAAAAACACATTTCTCCGTTTTGCTGGCTTTAAACCTAACCTATAGCTTTTGTCCTATTCCCTTATCTCAGCATTAACTGTAACCCCCATTAAAAACTTCTCGCAGCCAAGGCAACTATCTTAAGGATGGTTTCTCAAGTTCTTAAGAAATTAAATGATCGCCTCTTTTAAATATTTAAATGTCCGATTTTGTTAAACTGGTGCACTGCACTGAAATGAATAAAAAGTCCAAAGTAGAACAGACTAAGACCTAAATTAGGATTAAGAATTAGGCGTATATTACGACGACAAAGGTTCAGGTTAAGATTGGGATCGAGATTAGTATTAAGACTGGAAAGGAGACCAGGATTAGGACCATTAGGTGGTCTGTCTCTGTGTGTGGTCTTGGATCTCTTGAAAGGCAGCGCAGATGAAGGATCCGAACAGTCGCTATATAAGCGCTAAAATATACGTGCAGGCCTATGTGTATGTTTGGCGATCTCTGTATCTTCCTATCTGCCTGTCTGTATCCGTGTCTGTTTGTTTGTTTGTATGTATCTGTAAGTTTGTCGCGTGTATTCTCAGTACAATTGTTTCTGGAATGATACATCGAATTCCTTATTTCATCGTTTAAGCGTCCATTCTTTGCCGCTTAAAGCAGATAAACATTTATTTTTATTCGTTTATTTATCGTATTTATATAACGCCAATGTATAATTATGGCGCTAAACCACACTGTGATAAGAACATGATCGTTGTCTATGCGCATTTGCTGTTTCAAATGGGATTTGAACCTACACGCCGTGTTACAAGGCAGGCGTTTAACCGATCAGCCGCAGCTTCACACAGTAAGCGCTGACTACCTATAGCTGCGCAGAAGCAACGCAATTAATTGTCTTAACGCCATATAGGTCACTTCGTAATACTTTTCCCTTATCTACTCAACATTGCTTTTCACTTAGGACAAAAAGGCGCTTTATGTAGTAAGGAATCAGTAGCTGACTCGTCTGCAATCATGCGTGACAAACACAAGCCTTGATTTTGAACCATAACCGTTCCACAGGTAATCTGTTAATTATGCGCATCTACACACTTTAGGGGATCGGTCCTAACTCGGGGTTCCTGCTGAAATGCCGTCCACAGGTTACAGTACTGGCGCTATATAAGTCATTGGTTTCTTCTGTTACCAGTTTGGATGGGCCGCGCAGTTTCTTAATCGGCGTCAAAGTTCTGTCAACCGAAGACACGAGCAGGCGACGGGCACACATGCAAAGAATGGGCATATAGGCAGGTCGGCAGACACTGCCCGTCCTGCCGAGGCCTGCTGCGTGTGCACTGTAACAATAACCGGAATGGTGCCTATGTTTGTCGCAGTGCGGTTGATATTTTTAACGCAGGTGTACTCCGTTTCACCTGGACTGGCTGCTACATTGTTGACCAGCTCAAGCATGACGCTGACTAACTGCTTATTCACGCATGAATGGATGTACGGCTGGCGAAAAAGAGGGTGCACTCAAAGTCAGACACTGGAACCGATTTCTTAAGAAAGCCATAAAATATAATAAATTATGTACGTCTGTTACTATGTTTGCTCACTGCTCCTGCGATGTATGAAAGCCCGAAATCAAATAGGCATACTCGTAGTCAACAACTTATAACTCATACATGTAGAACCTGTATATGTCTGTCTGAATGTCTGCATATTTGTAGACTAATTGTGCTTAAATATAATGTGCTATTGACATATTTCCACGACTACATGCGTCTAAATATCTGGAATTGGTTACAAATGACTCCTGTCAAATGAAACGCCACATACTTATCAGACGAAGTCTGTGCATATTCGAAACCTGCAGTGTTGAAGAACTTGCACGTAGCCATCGAATGCTCCGCTGGCTTTCTACGTTTTTATAAAGTCCTTTTGATCTCCGCTTAAGCTGTGTCTACTTCGCAGTCCGTGCTGTCTGAACTGCAGCCTCTTAACATCTCTTCTGCTTCGAGTATAATCTGCCTACTTTTCTTCCATGCCTAACTTCCTGGATTCCATAACATTATATAGTCTGCCTTCTAGCTCCACGGCTCATCTGTGTAAATTCGATCGTGACTATTTTTAGAGTTGTAAATTGTGTAGAGTAGCACGTCCTATACATGATATTCAGCTGTTCTTTCATTTGACCGTTTCATGTCCACTCCCGTTCCTCAATTGCTTCCTTCTGTTATCGGTGACGGTTAGGTTTGAATGGCTAGGCATAAACTTCTTCTGAATCCTTCTAAGACTGAATTCCTTCTCTGAGGCTTATGTCCACCAACTTCACAAATCTGACTGCCTTAAGTCTGTTCAGCTGGGTTGATTGCGTCAAAAAGTCATGTTGTTTTGACATAATATTTTACTTGACAATGTCATATTCAGATCGTGTTTGGGTCATTTGCAAATCGGTTAAAGTCTCAAACACGGGATATTCGTAGAATCAGATATCACAAGCCTTAAACTGTATTGGTTTCACTAGCAAATGCCCTTGTTTCTAGCCGACTTGACTACTGTAACTCACGGCTCATTTATACCTGGGACACAGGTGCCTAATGTCAGGTCGGCTTACTTAATGCAGATCTTACATTAGGCAAAAAGTAAGCGGATTTTATATCATATGTCTCTAATGCGCTCCTTGCAATCCTCAGTAATATAGCTGCCTTTACAGTAATTAGCCGATAGTCTAAGAAAGACTGATGATCTCATGTTTAACGTGAATATCGCAAACATTAACTTAAGGACCTCAGAAGTATTAAAACTGGTCACGATTTTCGTACGCCTTTTAAAACTCAGATGGAATAATTGTTACATTCACTTAAACTTAAGCTGGTAGCTGGGCCTCTGCATACCGCACTTATGTTTCGCTGATAGCCGTACGTACAACTGATGTCTAAGCCATTCTGATAACACAAGACGACGATCAAACAGAATGGTCTTCAATCGCTAGCGAAACAGAGGCAGAGAAAAGGCCGGAAGCTCCTCATGTCGCAGGTCGCATGGCATACTGTTTCAGAGTGGAGGACCAACCACGTCGAAGCTACCATGTTGCGCTGCGGAAGTGCTGATGTCTGGGCCATTATGATAGCGGCGCTACAGAAGTATTTAGATTAGATTAGGTGGATTTGTTATTCCGCAGATGATCGATATTTTGATTAACTGCACCACATGTGATTGGTAAGTCTTGTTGCATTAGATGTGAACAACTATCTCCTAGTTTAGTTCAATTTGCAGTCTTAAGAATAATGTGGACACAATTTTCAAAGAAAAATTGTGGCCTACACCGACAGTTATTTTTTCTGATTTCTAGAAAATATCAAATAGGCCTAAGCCACAATGTCTGGTTTCAGGAGTGCTGTCTCTCTGTCCCGATAGAAATAGTTACTGAACCCGGAACAGAGCCACAACAACCAGCCAAATAAGACTTACTTCATGCAGGGTCAAGTTTCGATGACCTAACATGGTCCTGAGTTTGAAAAGAAGGCGCTATACAAATGTTTAGTTGCAGTAATACATTACATTACATTACTTGATACATTTAACAAAGTTTCCGAACACCATCCATTGAAGAATTGTGCTATATGAGTAACTTACTTTAAGGTACTCGAAGGTAGACCAGAGATCACCTTGCGAGACACAACAATTATGAGATATTTTCGTAGACAACAGGTAGAAAGAGAGATCGAGACAGACAGACGCTGACAGCGAAAGACATATAGAACGACGCAAAGGAAGAAATCGATTGATAGACAGACAGACAGACAGACAGACAGACAGACAGGTAGATAGATAGATAGATAGATAGATAGATAGATAGATAGATAGATAGATAGATAGATAGATAGATAGATAGATAGATAGATAGATAGATAGATAGATAGATAGATAGATAGATAGATAGATAGATAGATAGATAGATAGATAGATAAAGAGAGAAAGAGAGAAAGAGAGAAAGAAAGAGAGAAAGAGAGAAAGAGAGAGACTATGTTTACGGTGTTTGATGGGAAGTAATGAAGAGTGTAGCTGGTATATATGACTGGAGGACGGATGGCGTAGGACTTATTTGTGGCTCTCAGAGCTCCTGCCTGTAGATAATTATCAGCATGAGGCCCTTGTAGCCAGCCTAGACTACGAAGTCCCTCAAGTGGAACGGCATTCTTAGCTGTCCAAACATAGGCAGGTTGCTATTTGGCTGAGATGCTTCTATAGAGTGTGTACTGGGGTCGGCCTACGCAGAGACCCGCAAGGGTAGGCCGACTGACACGTCGACTGTTTTTGACAACAGTTTCATTCTTCTTCTTCATCTATCTAAACGTGTGTCTGTCTGTCTGTCTGCTTGATTGTCGGTCTAGTTGTCTGTCGTTGATGTGTCCGGGGTTCAGGTGAAGGTCACGCAGTCAACTTCCTCTGCTGTTCGGTTGTTGTCGTGTTGCATTTCATGCGCGTTTTTGATAGAGGCGCCTTATAAATGTATCTGTCTATTTCACTCTCCGTCTGTATGTCCGTCTGTCTATCCGTTCATCTGTCTGTCCTTCTGTCCGTCCATCTGTCTGTCCGTCTGCCTATCCGTCCATCTGTCTATCTATCTGTTTGTATGTCTGTCTATCTTGTTCTCTTTCTGTCGAGTGCATTGCCTATATATTTCATCTGCAGTCGGTGAGACGACAGTCGTGCGTCAGAGCCTTTGTGAGCTTCTAAAACTCGCTGTTCAAGTGTTTCGATGCGTACATACATCCATACAAACAATTCATTCTTCGATTCTGTCTCACTCTCCGCCTCTAAAGTCTCATTGTGTATGTCTGCTTGTACTTCTGTCGCACACTCTGTCTCTTGTAGTATATGACTGTCTAACACTATCTCAGTCTAGCTGTTTGCCCAATTCTCTGTCAGTCAGTCAGTCAGTCTCACTTTCTGTCTGCGTCTGTATTTCTCTGAACGTGTGGGCCACTGAATCCATAGATCGGTGTCGGGAATCAGATGCTCTGGCCTCCTCTGCTACCGTTGCTTCATTCATTGTTTAGAGCCTCCGTCCCTTTGTCCATCCATCCATCCATCCATCTATCCATCCATCCATCCATCCATCCATCCATCCATCCATCCATCCATCCATCCATCCATCCATCCATCCATCCATCCGTCCATCAGCTATCCATCCATTGTGTTTGCCCCTAGATCCGCTTTCTTATCGCTGCCTCTGACGAGATCGCGCAAGGGCTACCGACTGACCAGCTGACCAACTGACCAATTGGTCTCCACGCGCTCTCCATTGTTCGTGCACTGGCTTCCATCGCACTTAGATAAATGCAGTTGGACGCGAAACTTCGTTAATGAATGTAATAATATCGGAAGCATCGAGAACTAAACTAATTCGGCTATAATGCACGTTTGGGTTTAAAAATGATATGTGGTAGCATGAGCCATTATATTTTGTCTGGTAGTAATGTTCATTTATTGAAGCCGGTGACCATGTATTCAGTGTGGATTTGTAATGTAGCCAAAAGAAAATATCTAGCTGCAAGCCACAGCGGATATACTTAATTGCCAGGCATCATCAAAACTCCATCTGGCCATATTAGTGTCTGATGCTACTAGGCATTGGTTTCAACACACGTTTATAATTCGGAAAATATTGTGGCTTATCAATAGACACTTTAGTATACTGTTGTAAACGGCCATACAAAATGCCTTGACGCAGGCAAGCGCTCTATGGTCATTGGTCACAATAGCGTTTACTGCTCAGCAGATACGAAAATCAAGTGTAAATTTCTGCAAATGGTGAGCTGGTCATGTCGCAACAGCTGCAGCCGACGTTGGCTTAACATGCATTCGGTCGTATGGTATGCACTGAATTTCTGGTTCAGTTACTGCTTGAAAGAATCCTTGCTCCCTGTGGAAACGGCGCATTCGGTGCTGTCCATTCAGGCGGTCAGTCGGGTTCTCGCTGTCATTGACCGCTTGCCTGATTGGAAAATCACGGACAAGGCCGGTCGACCCAGCGGAATGGGTTGGGCAACGCAAATCCCGGGAAGAATGAAAGAAGAAAGCAGGACGGACGGGTGATGAATGGAAGGGAAGATCCCGAGGGGGCCGTGATGCGTGACGAGTCCAAGGGAATGACGAGAATTACTGGAACGGCCACCGGTCCGTATAAACTATGGATCAAGTCATTTGAGATGCAATCAAGTCTTTGATTAAAGGACGATTGACGCTCAGCCGTCGACAGACATGACGAGAATCGACAATTGCATGACACCCACGACGGCAACACATGATAGCAACAACACAGGACACTCTGCCATGCAACGAACGAATCAGGACATACATACATACATACATAGATACAAACATACATACATACATACATACATAGATACATACATACATACATACGTACATACATAGATACATACATACATACATACATACATACATACATACATACATAGATACATAAATACATACATACATACATAGATACATACATACGTACATACATACATACATAGATACATACATACATAGATACATACATACATAGATACATACATACATACGTACGTACATACATACATACATATATACATACGGGTGTGGCACGGTAGTATATTGGATAGAGCGCTCGGCTTGTAACGCGGCGAGTACGAGTTCGAGCCTTCTCCGAGACGGTTACTGTGCAGGGACCTTGAGCAAGTCCTTCGCAAGTCCTTCACTCACAATTGCTCTGCGCCTTCGATTGACGCTAAGTCATTAGATAGTGGCGCCTAATAAATGCAGAAATAATAATAATAACAATAATAATAATACATACATACACACATGCATGCATACATACATACATACATATATACATGTCTCGTATGCATGCATGTATGTATGTAAGTATACATCTATATATTTATGTATGCATGTATGTGCATATGCATTTATGTATGTATGTTTGTGTGTATGCATAGTCTACATACATGCATAAACACATGCATGCATACATACATACACACATACAAACATGAATACATACATACATACATACATACATGCATACATATGACATAGACACAATATGTGTGTTTAGTTACTCGTCCACCTTAGATATATGAGGGATTGTCAACGAAACAAGCATCACCTGTTCAATAAAGAAATTTTTCAATGTCGTCCAGAGTCTAAATCAATTGTCATCACGCCCTTACTGCAATATCCCTGTATTGTTATATATAATTATTATCTGTGTCAATATACATATACATATATATCGGATCACGTGGTTAGTCATGGCTAGTTAGATCAAGTGTATCATATATTGGATCATGCTGCTTATGACATCACTAACTCAGCTGGTAACAAAGAATTGTGTCCTAGAACCATTGATTACCAGAGAAACGTGTGTCTTTCTGCAGGTAACAATGCCTGTGCTTTAGTTACAAATAAATGACTGAGTTTTCTGGCCACACTGCGATTTAGCGATGAAGCACCGGTGGCCAAATGTCAGACGCTGCAGCTGTCGGCTTCTTCAGGATCAAATGCTCTGATGCAACAGCGCTACTTAATTGCGTTCTAATGCAGCGCCACCGTGACTTCAGACTTCAGCTTCGATTGTGTCTTACGTGTGTGGCGCTAGAGGTCGCTCTTGGCTTTCTCCGACGAATTGGAGAACTCGATGAGAGTGTGACTGGAGACACTGCAGCACTTGGTCTTGGAGTTCAGGATCAGCATCTGTCTCAGTTCCTGCGTCTGTATCCAGTCCATCGTCTGCTGCTGGGCGTCGTTGATCCCAAACGACATCTTGGCAACGGGCGAAGATGTTGCAGCTCTCTGCGACGGCGGCGGCGGCGGCAAATCTAAGCAATTGCGCGCGGTGGGTGGTCTGTTCGTCGTTGGTGGTCTGCTCTGAAGGTGGGTGGCTGACGAGTGCTGAGTTTCGATGTGTCGCCGCAGGTCGACCTTGCGCTGGAAGGCTCTGGAGCAGATGTGGCAGGCGAACGGCTTGAAGCCCGAATGCTTCCTGCTGTGTGTTATTAGGTTCGACGACTGACTGAACGCTTTGCCACATTGACGACACACGTACGGCTTCTCTCCTGCAACGGCCGCATGAAACAGTCAACAGATTACATCACAAAACATTTATATTGCGCCTTCAGAGGCGTCGCTCCTTTAGTTATATGGAAAAATCGTGTCTGGAAGGGAAGTCGGAAGAATTCGTGACTGAATTCATGCACTAGTGAACGAATTATCGCAGTTTTGTGTTCACATTTCATTAGATATGCACAATTCTAAATTCGTGGCGCCCGTATTAACTCGAGGCCAGCCAGGTTCCTTGCGTGGGTGGCAGCAGCATATCGAACTCAAATTCCAGTCTTTATGTCTTTTCCAGTCTTTACATAACTGCATTATGTACAGCAGAAGCCTGGTCATGAATAAGACTGAAGTAAATTGCCAATTCATTTATTGGTGCATTAGTCTTATTAGGCGCAGGATCTTTGGTTCCTACTTACAGATCTTACGACTGAAGCGCAGACATGATTATAGAAATTCAAGCCTTTCTTCAACAATGAAAAGCCAACTTTAGTGACACACTTGAATCAAGCTTGACGTTTGTGTGGGTCGCGTTCGGTCATACCTTAGGTCTGTGCTGCAAATTCTAGATGTCCTTTTGCCTTGTGTGATGGTTGACTGACGAAATCTTTCCCATGGCGATCCTCCTCCTCCTCTTCCTCCTCTTCCTCCTCCTCCTCTTCTAAAGGTGCGGACTCTCCTTTGCAGAAATGACGCCATGAAATTCCAGATTTGGCCATTATTGTCAAGACGGATTAGCTTACTACGCATCGGCTTCCTTCCAGTCGATTCTATGCGTAATGGCTGCCAGACTTAGCGACAGAAGGAACACAGTTATCCTTCAATGAAGTATATGCATCCTTTTCACTAAATGTCTTGGAATTTGAGCTATTTTTTGAATGGGGCCTTGGTGAAACGGCAATCACTTTAGAATGGCTCACACTGTGGTCATGGCAAATTCCTACGTGTGTCGCCCGTTAACTGAAAGCCATGGAGACGGCTGTGGGAGGTCGTCAGTGAATTCGTGGCGGCACTGATCGAGGGGAAGGTTATGTCTGTAGACTGCAAATGGACCGATAGACCATTTATGAGGCGGCTCAAACCGGGCAGCATGATCGAGGGACGTCTAGATGCGACTTGTTTCATCTGATCTGCCCATCACGACCTTATTCTAACTGGAATGGCCAATCACACGACCTTATAGCTGTGTCTGTTTCATCGTCTCGTCGCCTTCGTCCATCTTCTGCGAGCGAGGGACTTCGAATGCGGAAGAAATCATCTCAAATGGCTGAGAACAGCTGCGAGCGTCATTCGATTAGAAATGAGCTCAACGCTGTATGATGCCATGTATGGCTAGTGTTATTAAGCTCTCTTAGTATACAGTAGCAGATAATATTATTTAATATTTATTATTATTCATGCATTTATTAGACGCCAAGTATCTAATGACTTAGCGTCAATCGAAGGCGCAGAGCAATTATGAGTGAAGGACTTGCTCATGGTCCCTACACGGTAACCGTCTCGGAGGAGTCTCGAACCCGTGCTCTCCGAGTTAAAAGCCGAGCGCTCTATCCAATATGTTGCCATGCCCATCGTGCCCCTTCATAATATGCTGGCCTGCCTTATAGACTAACATCGACGATTTAACGTGCTCTGAAAAGTGTAAGAGGAGCAAGCGAAATGCTGCAGAGTTGTATTGTATTGTATGTACATCCATCTGGATGTGGAGGTATGTGTACCTGCATGCGTGACAGGCAGAAAGCCTATCAGTCGTATGTACCAGCGTGGAGGTATGTACCAATGTGGAGGTATGTACCTGTGTGGATGTAAGTATGCTTCTTCATATCCGACTTTTGATGGAATCGTTTTCCGCAGTACTGGCACGGATAAGGCCTGGAGTCGCTGTGTATGAGCAGATGGGTGGACAGAGTTGAAGAGCGCTTGAAGCTCTTTCCACACTGCTTGCACTGGAAACTCCTCTCCTGCTGCTGCTGCTGCTGCTGCTGCTGCTTCTTGTGCGCCTGCAGAGATGCTCGGCATTGCAGCTGAGACAGGCTGCTCTCACGAAAGGCACCAAGCAGAGGGCTGAAGCGTCCACTGCGACACTTCAAAGTGAAAGAGGCATTTATATAGCGCACCTTAAAAGTACCAAGTCAGGCGAAGGAAGCAGGAAAGATTACGATATCTCAATAGCTATTTAATTGGAAATTATATAACTACTGATACCAAATGAACTTAAAAATTATATAATTAGTTTGGTCAAGTTACATCTGATATTATAAAGGCTTACTCCATATTACGACGACGAAGTCGCTGTAGTTTGCTTTTACATTTGGCGTTGAAACAATGGGAAACCGACAGAAGAAACATTCACCTATTATACTTACATCGCAGACACTGATTTCATCCTCTTCCTGTTTAGCGGAAGAAAAATGACGGCCATCTTCAAATGCGAACAATAGGCAAAACAATAAAGTAAGAAAAGGTGAGGTATAATAGGTAAAAGGTAAGATATGATAAGAAAGAACTCGATAAGAAAATGTAATCTGAGTAAGGTAAGGCAAGATCCGATAAATTCATAGGTAACGTAAGGCAAAGAAAGACGAGGTAAATGAAGGAATGGCTCATTTTTAGAGGAACTTGAGCACGTGTTGCATCTTGTTTCGCCGTCTGACTATTCGAATCTAATCGGATGATGTCATCGGAACTTTGTACTGGATGGTTACTTGGTTCTTCTGAGAACACGCAAATGGATGGATAGGTTCCGAAGGAACGGATCAATCGGGGCTCCATCTAAGGGCAACCCGTCTGAGGGCAATCCGTCTGAGAGTTATCCGTCTGAGGGCAATCCGTCTGAGGGTTATCCGTCTGAGGGTAATCCGTCTTAGGGTAATCCGTCTGAGGGTAATCCGTCTGAGGGCAATCCGTCTGAGGGTAATCCGTCTTAGGGTAATCCGTCTGAGGGCAATCCGTCTGAGGGTAATCCGTCTGAGGGTAATCCGTCTGAGGTCAACCCGTCTGAGGGCAAACCGTCTGAGGGCAATCCGTCTGAGGGTAATCCGTCTGAGGGTAATCCGTCTGAGGTCAACCCGTCTGAGGGCAAACCGTCTGAGGGCAATCCGTCTGAGGGTAATCCGTCTGAGGGTAATCCGTCTGAGGTCAACCCGTCTGAGGGCAAACCGTCTGAGGGCAACCCGTCTGAGGGCAAACCGTCTGAGGGCAAACCGTCTGAGGGTAATCCGTCTGAAAATTAGAATTTGAGGCCAAGATTTTGAAACTCTCCAGATAGGTTCCACGTGAGTGCTGTCTGAAGTCATGCTTTGGGTTTTGCACTGCATTACATTTAAAATTACTTTAAATGTAAAATGTTTCTATATACTTTATTACCAACAGTCATTGAACATCGACAGTGTAGTAGGCCCTAGCCTGTCAAAGCAATTAGATTAGGTTTCGAAGTATAGTATACGGCTTAATTGATTAACTCTAACATTATATTAACTGTATTTCTTTCAGACACATTTGACAAAAACAATGAATAGCTTTATTTGCATTGTAACATTAATATAGCGCCGACACGTTATATCTTCTGAGAAGTGATATGCTTGGACTGAACCCGTTTGATAGGCCTACCCACCGTCCTGACAGTCCGCAAGACTTTGATGTCTGGACTTGAATTGCTGCTGAGAACTTCTGTCACTCGTTTCCAGTTCGTGACCTGGACTCCAGATGGCCTTCGCGGTCTCCTCTGACTTCTTGTCACGGATCGTTGCTTGTTGTGCTGGAATCGGAACATCGGAGGAAGAACCAATCGGCGACTGACCAGCAGCCATCACGCGAACTTGACCAGAGGTCAGTCCGTCTCCAGAAGTGACCGGAGTCGTCGCTTGACCTTGTCCACTAACGAGCTTCAGGTGACTCATAAATAATTCTGTCGACAGACATGAGAGATCGTTAAGAGATCGGGACGCTGGAGCTTCTGATGGGGTCCGCAATAACCTGCAGTTCATGACAACTGACGCATTCAGAAGCACGCAAGGGCGTATTTAACTTCGCCGAAAATTTTTTAACGAATCTTTTTAGTCACCATGCCACTGGCTTCAAGTGTAGAGCTGCCACTGGCAAAGAATTAGGCGATCTTTCCGGATCAAATAGATCCGAAAGATCGAGTCGAAGAGATCCAACAGATCTCTTCAAGATCTGCATTGGTCAAAAAGACATGAAAGATTGAAGCTATCAGAAAGACTCTAAAGATATGAACGACTGAAGATGAAGGCAATAGGAACAGGTAATTTAAAAGTAAATATCAGGAAGTATCAGGATATCTTCGGCCTCGGCTGTGCTACGGCGCTATATAAATTGTCTTATTATTATTATTATTAAGTGATTACTCAATAGATATTCATCATCATGAGCTCTATTGTTGCTGCGGGCTACCCTTCTGAGACAATTGGTCATAGAATCTTGTGGGCAATTCCACCGGCGATGGAAGATGAAATAGTTTACTGCGTTTACCGCGAAACAGGAATGCAAGGAAACCCTCGCGAGCAGATCGCTTGCGTCTGCCTGAGTGGGGTCACGGCCTTCTAAATGGGATGCCTGGAGGCAGAGGAGTCGCAGGGCGAATGTGAAACCCTGTAATGGTATGCTTGGCAGAGAGCCTTACTTGGCCAGCTGCTTGACGATCTCCCGCTCATTATAAAGCATGAAACCGCGATTTATAGAGGCAGTCTTAGAAGATTTTGCAACAGAAATCCTTTAAATAAAACTAGAATTAATGTTGGTTATGAGTTTTAAATAGAACAAGCCTAACAGTTATGAATTAAGACCAAGATAAAAAATTGTTAAAGATACATAGTTATGTACGAATACGTCTTGACTTATTTTTTTCAAATGCTCTCTAATTTGTAACTTTTTGACAGAAATATAGTCCTCCAAGCTTAGACGTTGTGTGAGTGTGATTTTCTGCTGATGCAGAATAGATGTGATGAGTCATAAAGTAGACCCTACTGAAAAACCAAATCGTGTCTAAAAAACAAGCGTCTACTGCGTGATTAGGCTTATACGTTTGAATACGTGGAGATGAGCACTAGCTCACGGAAAAGTTGGACAAACGTTTTGCGATGACTCATATTCCTGCCTGGACATGTTTTGCTGATTCGACGGGTTTGAGGCTACATATGGCGAATATATTCAGAGAAGTGTTTGAGAGTATGTTTTAGAGCAGTACTGTGCTCAGTTGACTCGTGAGTTAAAATGACGCTGAATTTTGCTGACGATGTCTATTTATAGATTTGCGTGTTTAGAAGTTTTAATGTTGGCGATAGAAATACTTTTGTGGTTGGGCTGTTTTAATTATTAAACGAAAATAATATCGAAAAGACTTCATATCTCTCCTCGAGTGAAGGTTAGGCCCTACGCTACAAATCGGGGGCGAGTCTATGATTCAAAGCCCGATTCGCAACTTCGAAGGTCCCGACAGACTGCATGAAGAATTGGTGCACTACTTTGTCTTGTCTTCGTGTATCCCCAATGTGTGGAATATGGGGAGTTGTGGCTATTGTAAAAGTTTAGGCAAAACAAATGTATATGAAATGCGACTGGCGCACTGTAAGCCTTGGGTAAGCCTTAAAGTACGCAGTATTGCACGCATATTGCACGCCTCTTTCAAGTGCTTCATCGGATGCACTGTTTTTTGGTTTTTTTGGTTAAATATTATAATCTTTCAGCTGAAGTGTATCTGCACTTCAGCAACCATTTTCTTGAGAGTTGCATAATTAGACAACGCTTTGTCTGTTTCAAATTACGCGCCGATATGCAAAGATGAAAGTCTTCTATGCACATTCAGTCAACGCTTTTGTTTTACGCCCTACCAGTAGGCCTATATCTATAGTAATAGGCTTCGGCGCTTTTTCATGGTACTTTTGTATGCTATGCCAATTCTCTCAAGACCGAGCTGATCAAACTCGTCTTTTTGATGATATCATGGGAGAAAAGTGCGATTACATTTTAATTCATAAGATTATGACCGGAAACAGTTATTCTCAACCTCCTACCTCTGCTGTTGAGCAGTTGTTCAAAGTGGTTGAGTTCTAGGCTTCGTCTGGTTTGAAGCCAGGACAGCGTTGACGTCATTAGCCAGTTGTTTGATGGGAAGATCCCTCGCGACCGGAACATCGTGTTCCTGTCTTTCCATGTGGACTGAGGAAATATCAGGGTTTCGTTCAGACCGAACGACGGAACTTTTCCAGGCAGCAGTCCAGGAGGACAGCCGGCAATGGAAGGAAGCATGTTTCCAACAGGATGCATCCCAGGGGAACTGTTTCTACTCATGACAACTTCTGAAGGACCTAAAACAGTTAAAATAGGCCTACTAATCGAATGCTCTGCTACTCGTATTTCTGTAGATGTACCTTTAACATTACTAATACCAGTAAAACATTAAACTGATCCTTCCCTTCATTTGAGCAAGCTCTTATAAAAATGACTGACTTCATAAAAAAAGTAGGCCCCCTCGCCGCCTATAGTGTAAACTCTCAAAATTTCTGCCAGCCTCTGTCACATGTGGCAAATTAATCAGTCTTGCAAAGTCAAAAATCTTTCACTGCCCGGTCACTTCGCCTCGTGGGCCAGAGGTTACTTTGCCTGGCCCATTCTTGACCATGCACACTGTTAACTCTGTGACCACAATATACTTTCGTAACCAAGAATATAAGTACGGGGTGTGGCACCACTGGTGGCCCAACAGGAGGGCGGGGGCCACACCTCCATATGAGCTCTTGCTCCACGTCCCTTAACAATTTATAATTTGTCAGAGGACGTGGTATGTAATTATAATTATAGGCCACTTTTAAACAGATAACCCTACAGAAGAGGCTAAATCTCTCCCGCATGTACCCTTCAAATTATGGCTTCTTATTAGCATTGGGATATGGCTCGTTGTGCTTGTTGGACGGAGATGATAAAGGTCACTGAAAGAACGATAAAGCTACAGGATGTTACGATAATATGCTTACGAGTAAACAAGGCCAAGAATTTGTTCGCACACCAAGAATTTGTTCGCACACGAAATTATATTTGGGTTTTCGCAATAGTCCCGATGGCTATTACAGGTCGTCAACAATTTTTACGAAACAAAATGTTTCGAAAGCTTTTGCCTCTTAAAATTCCAGTTCGGAAAACTAGCGTCGTTGGACATTCGCACGTACATACATAGGCTGTATGTGATCGCAGTTTTGTTTGGCCTATCCACCCATCTGGCATTAAAAGTGCAAACGAAAAAGACCTCTGGCTCAGAGGTATTTTGTAAATGTATATATATGGGCATAGCATGTGTCCTGGACAAGGACGCTTACCTGTTTCGCTCCAGCACTGCTTGTGTGACTTGACCTTACAAAGCGAGGTTAACTAGCGGAACAGCGTGACATGATATACAGCGAAATAGAGACATGAAATGGAATATAGATACAGAGAGATATACACACATGAAAAGATGTCTTCAAAGATATGTAGTTGACCTACCTTGAGGCATATTTGAAGCATCGAATGACCTACGATTGAAGTTTTGAAGTGTCGACAGATTGCTTCCGTTCGTCTTTGTACTTCGGTTCTTCTCGAACATCGTCCAAAAATTTAGGATCGAACTGAAGCTCCGTTCGAATCGGTTACTCCTCCGCAGACTCCGTAGTCGTCGATCAACTGATCGAGAACGACAAGAATCAACTGTGTTCTGTCGAATACAACCAACAACGAAAGATTCAGGCGATGCCCTCCATGATGTCTGCCTCGCATCTTCTCCGCTTACGTTGTTCCAGATCGACGATATCCTTATAACGCGTACGCCTTAATGGCCATTCATCTGCCTTAATGGCTGAAGTGCTGTCTGTGTTTTTATTGTATTTCACCGCTTTTAAAATTAACTTTATTATATTGTAATGAAACCTATTGCACTGCATCATATTGTATTAAATTGTATTGCACTGTGTGAGTCGTATTCCATTGTGTCATGTTGTACCAACGTATGTTGTATTGTATTGTGATATATTGCATTGTATATGTATGACTGCGTTGTACAGGTATTGTTTTGCATAGCATTGCATCAGTTAGGTTACCTAATACGTCGGAGTAGGCGATGTGTCGGTGACTTCGTATGACTGGCATAAGGAGTAGGCTGCGGAATAGAACGACGTTCATTAGCTTAGCATCGAATGCGCAACCGACGAACAAATGAGCATCAGATGACTTCTCGTTCGCCTTTTTTCATTTAGCATCTTCGGCATCCATTCTCAGCATCAGCAGCAACACCTGTTCTGTCTATCGGTCAAGCGACGCGACCGCTGACCACGCCTATCGATGCACAGCCATTGGTCAGTCTCGGCCAATGGCAAGCGGTATCATCATCGAAGCGCTGGCTACTGCTGCTGCTGCTGCTGGTGGTGGAGGTCCTGTATCAAGCGTTGGCATCAGCTGCTGTGGATGCGGCGGGTGTCTCCTCTGAGGCCATCATCTCACTGATGTCGCTGTCCCGTTGGGCTAAGCAATAGAAAAAAATCAGTTTCCTCACTGATGTTCTTCATTCCTCCTTCTCTTCATCCGCCTCTTACTCAAGGACACCGCTCCTACCAGACACTATACAAATTCTTGCATCGTCATCGACTGCGAATAATATCGTTGGGTGACATCATCATCATCATCATCACCACCACCACCACCATCGCCGCCACCACCACCACCTTCATCCTAAATTGCGTCTGTATTTCAATCGATGGCACCAAGAAACCAGGCAATAAATCGGTTGGTTAGCGAAGGGTGTGTGCACAGCAGCCGAGAGGATTGAAGCACTCTGCAAAGTAATACAAATTTCGTTTCGATAAGAGCGGAGGATGGTTTGCAAGCCCCGGTCATTGCATTGGACTTGAGGGCCGCCTTACGACAGTTTGTCCGCTGATGTTGCGTCTATATGGAGTTCGCACTTAGGGGGCCTAAGCACAATGCCTGACCATCCTTGAATGCATAGCTATAGGTAGAGCAACTTCTTTAAACTTTCAAAAGTATATCCATAGATGTCTGCAAATACCAGACATTAGTGTGGTTCAAATGCACGAAATGATTGATAGCCAGTGCAATGTACAGTTACCTACATTCAGATAATTATTGTGGTGTGTTACGGTAATTCAACTGGATAACTGTAGACCACAATCCATATATTACCAGCTGAATGGCCACACTAGACACATCTACCGTTTCTACTGCTAAACGCGTTGCGTTTCAGAGGGTTCGCTGGCCTCAGTTATAATTGCCCTCCATCTCCCGGGTGATTAGAAGCTCAACAAAACGGACAGAGACAAATCTTTCCAGTTCTCAGACAGCACCAAATGTCTTCTAGACACGCCAGTCGCATGTAGACGTAGGCGTCTATTAGGTTATGGACAGGCAACTGCATGCTTAAGTCATTCCATCTGCTTGCTAATTATTGTCCTCGTGCTGTGACTGGCCATCGATAAAACTCGCCACTCCTGTACGGTAGAGGCGCTCATTGCCGAAGTCACGAACCCTAGTCGAACGACCAACTTGCTCAATCCACTGACCGTAGATGCGCCACCTTGTGACGACGACGGGGCGACAGATTTAGACGACCGACGTCTCGACTGGGGACCCAGCGTAATCTGCTAAATTAGCGCCTAAAGTTATTAGCCGTTGTTTCGCCAGTTTACGTCAAACTTCGGACCTCCCTCCCTCCGTCCCTTCCTCCCTCGCTCCCTCCCTCGCTCCCTCCGTCCCTCCGTCCATCGGAGCCACGATTCTCTGGCTACAGTAATTGCGTTAGCGTTGTTCGGGCGTGTGGACGAGCGTCGAAATGGCGGTCGTAGTGCTACATACAAATTCGCTGCTTAACGCCGGACGCGTAGCGCAGATAATAGCGCGCAGTGCACTTTGGTAATTGGGTTTTCGGTGCCAGGCGAAGTGACTGATCTGGTCGACGAATAGAAGATATTCACTGCATAATGCATGCAATGGTCTCAGTCCTCCGCAGAGACAGTGCAACGATTTGGCGACCGATCACCTCTCCGTCCCTTCCTTCGTCCCTCTCTGCTTTCCTCTCTTTCCTTTCTTCTGCTGCATCCCTCTCGACCAAATCAAACAGCGTCGACTGGTGATGGAATGATGGCAGCTGGATGACAGGCAGCAGCAGCAGCCAAGGGCAGATAGACAGGTGTGGCGGTCCGTTCTCTTGGGATCGGGCGCTAGAACAATCCTCTTACGACGACCTCTTTCAACAGAGGTCAAAATCAAAGTGTCTCGCAGAATGGCAATGTCATTTCACAGCGCTCCCGCCATCTACCGACCGTCAGTCTGTCACTCTCAGCGACAGACAGGCAGACAGACAGAAAGAAAGACAGACAGACACAGACAGACAGATAACCAATCGACTCGCTTGAAAGATTGAGCCCACAGCAGATAAATCTCACGCGCGTTCACTTTACACTTTCCCTTGATGGATCCAAAGGGGCCAATCAGGGACCAAGGACCCCATCTGAGATTTGCCTCGTGTCTACCCTTCCAAACCTAACTTAGCTCCTTTCTCCGTTATACTATGTCAGTGTAGGCTGAAATGTATGTATGCTTTTAGTGCAATTAATCTTAATTAGTCCGCCACAACGTTGATAGGATTCAACTGAAAGTCAGCGAAGTCATGAGACGGCAGGTTATAGCCACACTACTTTCCGTAGACCTTAAATGGCGTGGCGCCCTTTCAAACAGGCAGCGGTGGTAAGAATCTCACCCGATCAGTTCATTGAAAATGAGCAGGGTCGAGGCCATACGGTCGCTATATAAAACATGTACATTTACATTTATTTAGGCTTACTGTCTGGTGCCAGAACACATGGAATAACTGAGTACAAAACTAAGAGAAGGGTACGTTGCCGTAATATCACATTATCACCGTATGCATATATGATTTAATCACAAGCTGCCACGGTAGGCTAGTGCAGCTAGTGATCGTAATCGTAATCCCGAGATTTATACAACTCCCGACGAAAGCCACGTCAAGGGGACCAGCTTATTCACAGGAGCTCAGTCAAAACAAAATCGATATGCAAAAATGTTCGGTTCCAAGAGTCAGGCAGAGCGACAGCGCGGCAGCTACGGTGGGTGATGTTTTGGGATTGGAGCGGAAAGAAAGATAAGAGGAAGAAGGGGAGTCAGGATAGGATCTGCGCAAGAGAAATGCTTTCAGTTTTGAGTGAAAGGCCAGTGCAGAAATTGGTGTTAAAATTAGTGTTAACGGCCACGAGGCTCAACTGTTTAAGGGGTCATCCATAAAGGACGTCGGTAAAGAGGGAGGGAGAGGTCATGCAAATGCGGACATTTGCGGACAAGAAGAGGGTGGGTTATGGCCTGTGCGGACATCCGCATATAAATTTGGTGCATGGACACAGCTTTAAATACAACCCATGCTTTAAACACCAACTTCAGTCAGATGGCAGACACTCTGTACTGCATTGGTTCATCAGCAGTAATGTTCCGTTGCGGACAGCTAAAGATACATTTCAAGTTTTCAACCTACATGTATCTTAAGTCGCATCTGTCAACCTACATGTATCTTAAAGTCGCATCTGTGTAGATCTGTTAGCTACGTATGGTGCCATTGTGAGGTTCTTTTAAATAAGATAGAACGAGTTGTTTATTAATTACGTGTTAAACAATGTTGGTCTTTTATTTTCCACTGGCTTTGGAATGCGGAAGTCTGCAAAGGGGGAGGGGAGGGGAGACCAAATGCGGACAAAGCGGGAGGGAGGGTCCAAAGTAGGTCATTTTTTGCGGACGTCCTTTATGGACGACCCCTAAGCTAGCTACCCCTGAGAGGTAGCCATGGGTATGGTGTCAGCAAGTTCATTTTTCATAGCCTCGGCCTATAAAGGCAGATGGCCAGCCTTCTATCTCGTTGCCTGATCTTTCCACTGAGTGTATATCACTGTACCCATTTTAGCCGAGTTGGCGGGGGCAAATGAAGCAGCCAAGATCTCGAAAGGAATTTCTGCCTAGTGGGCATTTGAACCCCGACCTTTCCACTAACAGTTCAGCACGCTAACTGCTAGACTAATGCGCAATTCGTCTGTTGTCATCGAACTGTACATTAATTATACACATAAAAATCCAAGACTAAGTCTTTTCTCAAGTTAATGCTATGCTACATGTCGGGCGAGTCGATGGTTCGAAGCACACCCGAATGACAATTTTGGAAAGATTGTTGGAAGTGGCGGCAAAGTGGCGGCAACAATACTATACAGATGGAACAACCAGGGAGGAATTGCCAAACGTGAAGAAATGACCAGAAGGAAATGTCCGGGGAATGTCAAACGGCCCACTGTAGGTTTACTTGGTAAATGGCACATTTACAAAGAATTCAGGGCTGGTTCTATATAAATGAGGGGATCATAAATAAAGTGGTTGAGAAATCCATTTTAACATAAAACAAACAACCAAGTGGTAAACTTTTACTTGTATCCGTTCCAGTAACTTCTGGCATACAGAAGGCATTGCATCCAAACTCTTCAAAGTCCTCTTGCTATCATTTTGTTTAGCAACCCAAAAAAGCATCTGTATTAGTACTTGGGAACAACACAAGTGACAGTCTTGCAACAGATGATATGCTGAGCCTTTTGTGCCAGAAGTGATGCAGGGTAAATTCTTGTCGACATGTGACACAACAAGCAAAACCCTGTCACATATGACATTCAGAACAGTTAGTGTGTGCACTTGGATGGCAAAAGCTGCTGAATAAGCACCTTTGCCAAAACGAAAGAAGCTTAAGAAATCAAAAACCGAAAATATCATCCTCAGATATACAGAAATTCGAACACAACCTCTTAGGAATTATGTGAAAAGACATTCGGACAAGCAGATCGCAGTTGCACCTGTAGCACCATCAGAATCAACAGAAAGCCAGACCAACCATGCAACCACACTAGTTCCCACTTCAGAAACACTGATGAAAACACAAAACAAATGAAACAGAAAAATACAACCTTTCCATTCAAAAATCACAGAAGATTTACATAAACAAGCATACACGTTCTCTCTCACGCACATGCCTCCGTAATCTCAGCAAGTCAGTCATTCATGTCCAACATATTGAATGAGGCACAAATAATTCTGACCATGCATAACACAAAATATGTATGTAATATATACACAAATGTTTTTGCATATATTAGCATATATATATATATATATATATATATATATATATATATATACAGAAACACACATACATACAAAACACAAACAATACACATAACATTATGCATGCCCACATAAGAATTGATTGCAAACTTCTGCATGCATAATAACAGTGTCCTGTATGCATGTAGACAGTTACATACATACTGAGATATGTACATATGACAAGCTTGGTACATATCTTAAGACAAATATATATACACACATATATATATATACACAGAGACAAATATAATATTACAATATTATTAATTAAATAAAATTCAAAAGTCAGACAAAACAAGGACCAGAATTCAAAGCTCAGATTCTGAATCACAAAGAAAGCAAACAAAACACAAAGACCTAAACAGATTAAAATGACACAATTTCATCAAAATAATTTATGAATACTAAAACTCCTTCAGTCCTAGAGCTAACGGACTAGACTAGAGAAGGCGCTAGGCTGTGCTGCTTCTGAATGATCACAGAACTAAAATGAAAACTGAACACAATGATAAACTACGTATGACATTACTAAATACGCAACCATCACAGTCTTTGCAGAACCCAGTTAACCGTTGAGTATGAACTCAGAGTGATAATAAAGTCTTTACTTTAAGACTGGACAATTAAAACCTATAACTAACTCCAACGTGTGAAACAAATTGTAAACCAGCAAAATGATAATTTTTGTTTTGCAACTGCAGCTAACAGCGACTTTAGCAATTTTGCATAACATGGAAAAAGGCAAACAGTTGAAGTCGTCCATGACTTTTTCAATCGACAAACTTGTTTATGTTGATGGAATTGCCGACCTCGGCTGTTTGAAGCCCTTTGTTCCATCGGGTCCTCTTGGCTGACGAACAACAACCATTTTTGGACCCAAATCATCTGCTGTGCTCTTCAAGCGTGACATCAAACGCTCTGGGCGCTGTCTCTCCCTAAATCATTCAAGCATAAAAATGACAAGTTCATCTGATTCAAAAGTCAAAACGCAATTCATGCTATAAATTATATGATGAAACCAACAGAAGTGGCAAATCGTGACCATGCCTGGGAAAACCCGATCAAATGTAATGTAATCAAAAATTTATAAAGCATCACTTCATGATAGGTTCCTCAGAGGCGCTCGTGGCCCGACAACCCAGAAACACTGAGAAATAATGTCTTCATGCGCTTGCAGAGAAGAGGCGAAGAGACACTAAGAAGCTCCTGGCGTAAGTCAGGAAGCCCATTCCAAAAGGTGGGACCAACCACAGCAAAACTCCTGCACTGGGCAGTAACAGTTCGGACCGATGGGACAAGCAAGTCACCCCGTACTGCCAAACAAAGTAATCTGCGGTCCGGAACGGAGGAGGCTAAAACACAGAGCTCCCTAAGATAAAATGGGGTGCAACCTGAGAGGCAACTGTGTACAAGAGCCAGAATTTTGAATCTGAAATGCTCCCGGACAGGCAGCCACTTGAGCTCCTCGAACATGAAAGCACAAGATGTGACCAAACTTAGAAATACCTCCAATCAGACGGGCAGCAGCAAGCAGGACAGACTGTAGCTGCGGATAAGCTCAAAAACTGGTTTAATGTTGCATTGTATTAGGCTTAAAGTACTGAATAATTTGGTAAACCATATTTTAAACACAAATAGTAAAACATTACAAACTTTTTAACATGCACATCTCCATAAGAATATCATCAAAAAATTGCAAATCCAATTTAATACAGTTTAGCTGTCTGCTATAAATTAAGTAGACTTTTACAGGTATATGCAAAAGCAGTCATATAGCCTGAAGATTGACCTGAGATCTTTCGAGTGATGTATTTGATATCTTTGTGAAAATATCTTCGGTACTTCAATGGCACAATGTAAATGTTCAGATATAGACATTTTATATATATATATATATATAATATATATATATATATATATATATATATTTACATATATAAAATGAATTGTTTGGCTAAGGCACACACAGACCACACAAATTTGACATCTCACTACCCAGCATTCTTACTACAACCAGCAATCTCACCAAATGCTCTACCACCAGTCTTTCCAACTGCTCCACCATCAATCTCACCAATCAGCTTTTTGAAGTGATAAGGTAACGGCAAAAACCACAACAGAACTATCACTGTTGATACCAACCCTGTTTTGCGAACGTTGAGGGCTGCATATTTTCCCGTCGACTGTCTTCGGATGACCACAAATTCCACCTCATCCCCTGGCTGCAGATCAACCCCATCCTGAACTTCAGAGACATGAAAAGAAACTCTTTTGCCCTCCTCACCCTCATAGGTCACCACACCCGTCTGTGAAAATACAATTAATACGTGTCAATCTGTGTATTTGTGTGCAGGTTCCATTGACAGCCATGGCTTAAAACAGAACATTAATTTAGTCAATCAAATTGATCACAGTCAGGATCATCTATGGGATACATCATGACCAATTATGAAAAAACCACAAAGAACAAAGAAACTGGACCTGGATACAGTGGTGAATGTAAGCAGAGCAGACATGAGACTACAAGACTGTCTGACTGAACACATCCTTTGGATACAACAACCGGAATTATCCTTTTGTGCAAGATATTTACCTAATACTTCTTCATCACAAGCATTTCACTTATATATAACATGCGATACAACAGTTTACCAATAACTGAATTTTATACAAATAAACCAAATAAAGAAACACCACAGAACCCAACTGCTCTCTTAAACCCAAACCTCTTCATCCTCCAGTACAAATTAATGCAGAAGTAAAGCCCAATATCTTCCACATCAAATTCATAGTAAGATGAATGGAGACCACTAATCTGCTTTCCCAAATTCTTCACTTGGCAAAGCATGACTGACTGTTTTTGATACCTGCCCAGCATGTCACATGTAGACTTGTGTTTTTACTTTAACTTTCTGTCAGAACCAAATTATTCTGTTGTGAAATAGCATCCACTCAGGAGGTTCAAACTCACAATCACTAGATCATAAGGTAATCATCATCATCGTCAGCATCAGTGGTCTATTCCAAAAATTGTTGCTGTTTCTACAACAACTTTGCCAACTTGCCAACCATCCTGGTCTTGTCTCATCTCCAAGCTGCAGGGAGACCAAGTTCAGTGAATGAAGATCAGCCACCACCATCCAGGTCTATGTGTGCCTTGGCCAAACAACAGCTCTCCAGCTTCTTGAGAGGGGGAGCAGAAATCAAGGCTCAGAGCACCCTTGCATGGTCTTGCCTGCTATCGCATCATGCAAAGTTCCCAAACATCTGCAACTTCATTTCAATCATCTTTGTCTGTCTTGTGTGCTCGTATATTTCTGCATTGGTGATATGTGCAGAATATGGAATTCACATGATTCTTCTCAGACACCATTGACAGAAGGCATCCAGCCTCAAGGCATCAATTGTTGGTGAAATCATAATCATAATCCA
Source organism: Norana najaformis (assembly GCA_964023275.1). NCBI lineage: Eukaryota > Metazoa > Annelida > Clitellata > Crassiclitellata > Hormogastridae > Norana > Norana najaformis. The sequence continues at coordinate 25,953,327 of OZ029917.1, forward strand.
TTGGCCAGGTTAAAATTCCAATGGGTCAGAGAAACCAGAAGTTAGGCTACAGTAGTAAGCAAGTTCAAAGAGATAAGTCTTAAGTTTATGCCTGAATGACATCAAAGAACTGACAGAAGGAATAAACCTGAGCAGCGAATTCTAAAGTCGTCGACCAGCATAGTACTTTGTGAACCATAAGACAGATTTTAAATTCTTAAAATCTGGAATAATTCTGACATGAAAACTTGGTAAACGTCCAAATGCAGAAATCACTGAGCAAGTTCTGAGATTATACGAATAACTTGCCAAAATGACACAAAAGGCAAGCCAACAACAGACACGGCTGTTTTGCTGGAACACCTTCAGGTGGATTATATGCAGTCTAAGCATCAAAGAAACAGTTATAACCAAATTAACAAATTCACTTATCAAGACAGTCATGCTTTCACATCCCCAGGTGTTCTTTTGAACCACAGTAACTTTTTGTGCCATTACCACTTCACAGCCCTATGCATTCATGTGTGCTTTTATACTAAACTATTTTCCAACACTCACCCAATGTCAACCCTGTCCTGTTACATTATACAACTCTGTTTCTTTAGCACTTACCTGTCCTTTCACAGACTCCACTTTTCCATGGACAAAGAGTCGAAATGGTGCCACACGTGTAGCTCGCTGTTTGCCCGAACTCTTGACAACAGCCACCTGAAAACGAACCATCTCGCCCTTCTGAGGAATATCTCGCTTGTCCACAAGGCTTGTGACACCATACGGATACGTAACCTCTCCATTGCCAGATTCAGATGCTGCCTTCTCTATCAGCTGGATAAGTCCACAGTACTCCACCTGGTCGGGATTTATAATGCGGAGAGTTCGAACAATTTTCCCTTCAAAGATTCCTGGCAGCACCTCCTGTTGCAAAATATTTTATAAAATGATACACAGGAAGCAAATAATGTAACTTATTAACATAGTGAAAAAATTATTATTAAATCAAATTGCTAATTTGATTTAATCAAAAGACTTCTTAAGTGCTGTTATTACAAAGCACAAGGTATTAATCAACTGTTGCATCAAGATAAAACCATATGTAAAATAATCCTTTGGATAGAACCAGTCAAAATCCAAAAGGTGAAAAAGACAGGAAGACAGGCAATGGACAATTAGCAAACTATCCTGGTCTTGGCTCATCTCCAAACAACTCTTAAATGGAAGCATAATAAACTTGGACAAACTAACACAATTCCAGTGAATATATCACTAATTATAGCTTACCAGAAATTAAAAATATTAAATATCCCTCATAATGAGGAAAATGCATTCAAAAGTGATTGTGAAAGAGACAGCCATAAATATTTTCCTGTATCACCAAAAGACTTCTACACATTTCTGACAAATAATTACCTCAGGTGCCACTGCGCCTTTTGACAGTTTGTGAATGTTTTCTGCACTGACTTTTGCTGTTTTATGCGAAAGAGTGAACTCCACTTCATCTCCAAGATCCAGTTCAGCAGCATTTTCTTCAACATAGCTGAAAAACAAATTTCTTAAAAATGCTGAATGTATCAAACAAGTCCTACAAAACAAGTACGAAAGAAAACATCACAAAAGCAGGTTAACTTCACAATAACTGTAGTAAAAGTAAGTCACATATCACAATACCTGCAACTGCAGATCAATAGTAAATTTACTTTACAGTATTCTAAAATTTATCTTATAGGACTTTGATATTGTTCTCTTTAAGAAAAGCAAATAAATTTCCTAATGAAGAATTAAGTCTGAAAGATCTTATTTGTAATCTCTAAATAAATGGCTAACCTGAACTGAAAGAAGACTTCTTTTTCATGATCTGCCATCTCAATGAATCCACAGTTCTCCTTTAGAATTGCAATGAAGCCTTGTTCCTTACTGATTTGTTCTCTGACAGCCACTTCTTGGATGCTTCGTTCTCTTATGACCCCCTGCTCCCGAACAACAGATTCTTTAACAACTGCCTGAGTGGCCAAGATGTGCACATTGGCAGCTGTCTTTGTGTTGTTCTTGCGACACTCACAGATCTGAAATTCCACCTGGAAAACAGCACAATAATGAAAACAGTCTTACAATCTGTAACACGTTAAATCAAGGTAAAGTAACATATTAACTCGTTTGTTACATACCAATCCTTGTGGGTTACACAGGTCAATATGAACTTACAATTTCACATGATGAACTACAATTCTAATTCTATCAGTTAGTCCCTCCTCACAAGGGTTGATAAGTTTCTGGCTTAACTGCACACTCACAACAACAAATCAGAGATCAATCTCTTCCTTTGGCAGATTTTCTTAATCAAAACACAATTCTTCCTCTTCCAACGTAGTTAGAGCAAAAAAAGGAAAAGAAACTTGGAAATAGAAGCCACTCTGAAAATCATACCTCAAATTTCTCTAATTCATATTCCGGTATTTCAAAATCTGTTATGCTGCCTACGTTTCATTTCTTTAGTCTTCATTACTAAAGGCCATTATTTCTTCATTTCTAATTGTTTGGTAATCTTGTAACAGCGGTTATTTACAAGTATTACTGTAGGAGTGCTACATAAATGCATGGTTACAGTACAACAATACCTGACTGTATTAGAACCACACTCACCTGATCTCCATACTTTGGACAGTAACCGTCAATCAGCGCCTTAGATGAGTATGGTATGGTCTGTTTTGTACCACTTACATCATACATAATTATTCCAATATCAGAATCACCACTGTTGCCTACAGCAATAAACAACAACTACTTATCAAATGCCAAATGCTCAAAAATATCAACCTTTCATCTCTGTGTTAAAGTTTCACCAAGTAACAGGAACTGTAAAGTGTTAATTATGGAACGCAAAGAAAGGTTACAGTCATCAAGCCATCACTGTCAGGACATTAGCCTGTGTTTGATAGAAGTGTGCAATAAAAGGGAGCCAATCTTCATCAAATCTTTATACCAGACCATAGTAATTTGTAAATGCACATTTATATAGTGCATGGCAGCCTGTTCCAGAATGAGAGCCAACCATGGTGAAGCCTCCATATTGCATTGTGCAAGCCTAGGATGGGGAACAGCTAGATCTCCCTGTGTTGCAGGGTCAAGAGATCTGCGGCCAGGCACGGACTACACTGAAATACGCAGCTCCCAAAGATAAGATGGGGCACAACTGGCCAGGCTGTAACACAATGACAGGTAGCACAGTGGCCAAGCTTTACACCTTTGTGTCCTGAGTTCAAAACCCAGGCCCATTGTGTTAAATCAATCATCACACGAGGATTGCGTTATCGAACTGAGTGTAACCTTGGAGGCCATCATTGTCAACATGATTGCCTCCTTAAATCCAACACACACACACAGTAATACAATTTAACAACTCATGAATTGTTGCATCAAGGGTAGACATGCTACCTCCAGTCTTTGGACTTGGTGCCTCCTTTTCCACAGTTCCAGTGTACTTCTCAGGCAAACACTGTTCCACAGATATCGTCCCTTTTGGTAAGACCTTGATCCGAATTGCCACCATTCGATTTGGGTTAGTTGGATCCTGATACAATAAGAGAAAACACTAACTTGCTTATCAAAGTTAACTTCTGTTGTTTTTACACTGCATAATGCATCAGTCGAGAAACATGAAATGCAATAGGAAATCCAGAGATTCACAAGTCAAAGTACAGCCACAAAGCTTTCTATATCTGCTTCACATGAATCCACTGGTGAACTCAGGCACAAGTGGTTCAACTTTAATCAAAGACAAGCTGGTACAAGTGATAGGACCAGAAGAACCATTACACCTTACGAGAATGAGAATCGCAGTTTCTAAAACGCCATACCAATATCCACCTCTGGCTTGGCTTCAGGTGCTGCTCCTATCTATCTACCTAATCTCTTCTTAGATAACTCTCCACTCTGAACTGTTGTGCGACATATTTACTGCTCTGTAATGGCAATGAAAGCAGGACCCCAGTATCACAGCTCTATATGTACTAAGTGTCCAAGACAAGATTCCAACACTGTTTAGCCTGGCTAGTTCTTACCTGGACAACAGTGAACTCAACTTCATCCTGAAGCTGTGGCTCATCCTGATTTAAGATCTCACTGAAATGAAAGAACATCCTAGCATCTCGGTCCAAACAACGAATAAAACCAAACGCATCTTTCAGTGTTGTCACAAAACCCTAATAAAGAAAAACCATACAACATAATGCAACAAAGGTACAGAACAGCATATATTCAAAACACTGATTCACACCAACTCAAGATATTGGATAAAACATAGGAGCATGAAAAACGGAAGACACCAAATACAAATGAAAAGTCTGGATTTCAAAGCACCCATTTATAACAAGCCATCCACCGGTTTAGCATGCACCTTATTATGCAGCACTGTGCTGGCTCAAGCCACCAACGGTAGGCTGTGCATTTAAGTCTTGCATCCCTAATTCATGCCTTATTGTTTGTTTGTTAATGATGCCATATAAATGTAAGAATATAATATTATATAATTATATATGTATACAGAAAGAAAAGAAATAAGAATAAGGCAATATATAAATAGAAGATTATGAATAAGAATATTGTAATTCTCAATAGAATACTGTAATTCTCAGTGAAACTCTGCATCAAACAAAATTCAATTACCAAGCAAAATAGAAACCGCAAAAATAAGCAGAAAGATGGAGGCATAAAAAGCATAATGGTAACATTCTTAGCATATTTATATTCCTTGTTGAGTTAGCTATCAAACTGAAAGTCATTATATAGAGTTTTGATGTCTAAGTATCTTTTATTTTCAATTTTATTATTATGCCCTATAAAAAACTTTATCAAACATGACCCCTTAGTCCCCTAATTTGAAGTTCTGTGCATCGATTAATATGCAAAATGACCAATTAAGTATTCGTCTTAACCAATTTTTATGGAAATTTAATTGATGGCAACTTTAGAGCTTCCAACTTACTATGTTCATAAACAATCACAACCCCTAGGCACAGTGACCTTAGGTCAGGTCAAAGTTACAGTAAACTTTAACTCACAAATTCTCAAAAGTATATTTTAAACTCAATACAGACACATATGCTCTAGAGTGTACAACAGGGGTGATGAAGACAGTACAGTAAAATGCAGGCATGTACTATTATCTAGACCGCTCTCAGTCAATGTTCCCACTAAGCTGTGCTCGTGCACTGTGGTGCAAAACTTTCAAGACCGAAGATCACCACAATTTTTCCCCGTAGCGCATATGCAGGCGAAACTCTGGAAAATCTTTTGCAAGTAATACACGTCAAACCTTTACTATTCGAATTATTCATCTGAAATGCGCCAAAAAACTTGAAGTCGCTGAACCACACGATCTGTTCTGTATTTAGCTATGACTCAATTTTAAGATTTCGGGTTCTGCCTAAGATGTTATTCTTTTCCGATCAGGTTTTGTCGAGTCAACTCGCATGTGAGGTTCAACTTTTAGAGTTACAGTTAAGCCAAAAGATGTCAAAGCGTAAGTTTAATGGGGAATGTGTTAGTTCTGCAATGAGGAAAGCCTCAAGTTTTAAGGAAGCGTGGCTGACTGTGGATGGCACTATGTCGTATGCTTCAAGCCTAAAAAAGAATGTGCACCTTGGTGAAATATTTAATTACCGTTAAAGCCAAGGTGTTTTCTGCACCATTTGCATAAAAGTGGAGTGGGAGGAGAGTGGGCTACAGGCAAAAAATGGAATCAATGGAAAATAGACTATCTTAAGCATCACTTAAATCATAAAACCCACGTGGATTGCATTAATAAGCTTCAAAACCTGAGCAGAGGACTTTTGAAGCATCCCTTAACTGAGTCACCTGAATGTCGTGACAACAGAAAGGAACTTGCTCTACAATCGAAAGCCACTGCCAACGAGATGTAAAGATTTTAATTGACAATGTTCTTCTTGAAGAAAACATGAATTCCTCAATGCTTTCTGTGCAAGAAATTCACAGTCATATGGCGAAATATGTGAAAATTCCTGAAAGTTAGAGGAGAAAGAACTATGCGTTTGAATTTGTTGAATGCGTAAACAGCATAATAAAATCTGAAGTTCTTAATAAAATCTGGCAATCTCCATACACTAATAGTTGATGAAAGTACGGCTATGTCTGCGTCAAAAATGCTGATTATATACATAAAATTTAGGAACGCTGGAGATCTTAATTAACCCACTGCTTTTGCTGGAATGCTCAAGTTAGCAGCATGTGATAGTACCACAATACATGCAGCAATCAAGCAGTTTTATTTAGACAACAATTTAGAGATGAACTGAATGGTGATGTTAACACATCTGATGGCACATCAGTCATGTTTGGAAAACGGAATGGTGTGGCTTCTCTTTCTACATCAGTCTATTCCTCTTCTTTCTGAAAACACTGTGTAGCACATCGAGAAGATCTAGGGATAGATGATGCGTGGCAACAGATATCATTAATGAAAGAGATAGATATTCTATTACATACTGTTTACACACTAGTCAATAGATCGAGCGTAAGAAAAGTCAAATTTCAGGCACTAGCTCATGCAGCTGACTATGATGCAGTTTCTTTCAGACCATTAAATGAGGTCCAATTGCTATCTAAGCACTTTGCTGTAAGTGCACTGGTAAAGAACTATGATATTTTGGTGAAACACTGTCCAGAACAAGTAGATCCAGACAGTGATCCCATACAAAAATACTGTTTGGAAAAATTAAAGAGACCAGATTACCATGTGACATTGGCAATATTAAATGATGTTTATGTGAGTTAGCCGAACAGTGCAAAATTTTGCAAAGAAGTTTATTAACAACAGTTGATGCTTTTCAATTCGCCAGAGCTAACTAAAACCAATAAGCTTTGTTCACAATATCTTAGAGAAACTATGCATTACAGTGACATTGTCAAAGATTTACTTTCATCATTTAAATCACCTGTTAATACAGCTGCAATTATTTGCTGCATTCAGCAAACATGTGATCACATGGAGAGAAGATTTCCTGGACAAGAGTTAGAAGATTGGTCAGTTTTTGACAGACTGTTTTACATCAATCACAATAACTTTTCCATGAACGGCTCAGCAGATTAGCTAAATGTTATAGCATTTTATTAAAAGCAAGAAGTTTCTTTCAGGAAAGATATCTGTGCACAGTATACAGATTTCAAGTTGATTACTTGTAAGAAAATAAAAACTGGTGTTGTACAGACATTCATAGCTTTAATCACAATTGTACAACATCATGAACAGTTCAGTGAACTTCATTTATTATTGGATATTTGTGGTACTTTCCAAGCATAAAGTGTAGACTGTGAAAGAAGAAGGTTCAGTTTTATGAAATCTATAAAAACTAAGACCAGGAATCGTCTTGATGCTGATCACCTGGACAACTTAATATGTATGAAACTGTACACAGCTCAAGGAAACATTGTAGATATTGATACGGTTTGTGATTTCTGGAAAACTGAAAAAGGAAGAAGAGAAATTGCATAGAATTTTAAGGTAAAGCAGTTAAATTTTAAGAACCTGTGAGGTTTTTGTTTATATATGTTTTTCGTGTTTTTCAAACATATCGCTAACACGGGGCAGTGAAATGTTTTCGAAAGAAATGTTAACATTTGATGCAGATTTGTTGCTCACAAATTAATACATGGAAAGAAATTTGCTCATGCAGGAAAAAATTGCTCACAGCACCCAAATCCTTAGAGGGAACATCGCTCTCAACCTGTCTCAGACGATATATTTTTGAAACTTTTCATCATTTAGGCCAAGATAACAAGATAACATAATTAAGCACAGAAATAAGTGGACGATATTTTTAGAACTGGGTCATAAACATGAAAATCAACCAATCAAATCAGACACTTAAATCACAAATTTAAATCACACAAGATGGCGCAGCGTGTCCTCAAAGATGATGAAATTCTGCAAATGCTTGATGAATTGGCATCAGGTGATGAGAGTTTCAACTCATCTGACAATGAAAACCTGTCCGGTGCGAAAAATGAAGTGGTTTCAGCTGAAGAACATTCTGGTATCGACAAGTTCACACATGGCATCTGACACATGATATTGGAGTGAAATGGCTCAGATGGATCAGATGCTGATGACTTGAGCAAGACAGACTGGACTGAAGAGGCATAAGATTTTCCAGTTTCACCCAACTGTTCCATTTTACAGGCATATGTGGCAGACCAGCCCATGATGCACCACTTTTAAACTTTTTCTCGCTGTTTTAGATAACATGCTGGCTGGCAACGAGAGGGGGTCAATCTTGAGGGTCGCTACTTTACTTGCATTTTATATTCAGAAAATAAGATCAAGACTCCTAAGGGCTGCCCCAAGAAGACTCAGTATGCATGTGAAGCTTGATAAGTTGCTTTGTGCAAAGTTGGATGCTTCCATATTTACCATGAGCAAACTCAGATACTGGTTCCATGAACCATTGCTGAGTGCCTGTGGGTCATACGGAAGATAAGCAGTATAGGACATCAAAACAACTGTTCAAATTTTTCATTCAAAATTTTCCTCCCAGAACTGTTCAGTCCAGTCTGTTAAGAAAGAGGAGTCGATCCAGGAGGCTTCAGCTGCTTTCAAGGCGATTATCCACTGTCTATCCAGCGCATTCAAGCACTCATCAAATGGCCTCTTTGCAGAACCACCGAATATTTGAAAAGGAAACATACACCAGTTTGCCTCTCCGTGCGCCTGGCTTGTTGTAATGTTTCTCTTGTTGCCATGTTGTGCATGTTGCAGGGTTTTTGATGTTCTGGTTGTATTGCTGTGCATGTGTTTGGGAGGTGGTGGGATGGGTAGGCAACTTTGAGTACTCTTAATTTTTTTTTCAAAAACTGAACAGAATGATTAAGGAGATAAACTGCTAAAAATGAAGTTAACCTCGTCTGTATGTCAAAAAATGACCAAGATCTGACAAGTTAAAAATTTCTTACTTTTCAGGCATTTTCTTACATTTCCTTTGATTTTGATGACTATGGCCTACACAATAAAAATATTGCACCTCCTTCATTTAAAATGAAAATGGTTGCAAAATTTCTTTTGAGTTTTGTCTGGTATTAATTTCTGCACAGTTTTTGTGCTGACACTTCAAATGTTGTCACTGAAAATTTTTTCTATAGGGACTTGAACATAAAAAAGTAAAAAACTTGGGCGAGGTACAGTTTGGGGCAACTTTGGGTACCCCAAAATGTGTTGTATCAAAAACTAGACATACGGATGGGAAGAGGAGATAAAATGCCAAAGAACAATATTAACCTCATGTCTGTATGTCAAGAATTGAGATATCATATGTTGAAAACTAGTTGATTAATAGGGCATTTCAGGGTAAAATCCACTCATTGTCATGGCCTAGACAGATATAATTCTCTCATCGGTACAGGGTTAAAAAATTGTAACTTAATATTTACAATAAAACATGCAGTTTTTGTCTAATTATTCAGCAATTCCAGTCCAATCCAGTGCAGTATCAACCCAGTTTTGATTTTTTCCAATTTTGCAAGAGTTTTCTCAGACATGGTCACATGGAAAATAGGTGAACAGAAAGGAATAAAGTGAAGACAAGTAGAGACTTAACAAAGCAGAAAAAATTAGGGATTTACCAAGCACGGTCTTCCAAAATAGACTGTCACTGAATCAACATTTGAGAAAATACTGTCACAGCTTACCCTTTCTCTCTTTTCTCCACTGACTGTGAAAGTAACATCCACCAGACAGATGTTGGTTGCTCGCTGTAGCTTATCCCTGCGATCAGTTGCTATGTAGAATTCCACTATGTCCCCAACCTGCAGAGTGTAATCACCCAGCTGGTCTCTGTCCCCATAGGGTATCTCAATGGAACTGCAACAACACCATTTCCAGGGGACATCAAAGCACCTATAAACTCTCCACTGCAAATTATTGTGCTTAATTTGGCTGCCCTTAATCATGGCATTAGCAGATCTTCCATGCTTAAGGTGCTGTAAGATAACACTTGTCTACAAGCCCCTACAAAATTCCTTGAGAAGCATGGTACTCCAAAAATAGAGTGTGAAAGTAACATCCACCAGACTGATAAGAGTCAAATAATCATTTGGGTGAGGCACAAACATGACTACAGCAATCCAACAGCAGCACACCAGTAAGGCAATGTGATGTTTTTATGACTAGCAAGTCAGAAAAGTTTGGCACAGTTGTCATTTTTGGCAGTCTTTTAGTTTCTGATCACGCACGTAATCTGGGCAACTAACACTGAAGGCTTCTTTGTATTTCAGAGGATAATGTAAATCCACTAAAAATAATTTTAAGTAAAATCATTCACAAGATCAACTTACAGATGGTCATTATGGTCATAACTTCAGTTACTGTAGTTACTGTTAGCTTTCTAGTTTACTTTTTGCGACAGTAAACAATAAACAAAACTTGGTTAAGTTATCATAGCATGAATTTTAATTTTAGTTTTTAGTCTTAGTTGATTAAGAGCTTTATATTCATTTTCAATATCAAGAGCACTTTCTGTTAAAAATCATTAAACATAAATCGTCATAGTATCCCTGACAGTGATCGACACGAAAGAAAACACTTTAAGTTCATTACCCTTTCAGAGTTTCATAGACAATTCGTCCTGCAAGTGGGTCGTTCTGCATTCGACCATGAACTGATTTCAGTGTTTTGAGGATTTTGCCACGCCTGCGTTCCACTCCAACATCCTCAAAAACCACAGTTCCCTCTGGAAGTTGTTGGATGTTGACTGCAACTTCCTTGTTCTGAACAAGAATTCATTGCTATCAGCTCAAAAAATGGCAGTACAGCACAGTTTTAAGCAGATATGTAATATAAAACAATTTAGTTTGGCATATACCTAGCACCACTTCAAAGAAACTATTCTCCTCCAACAACAATAATTACAATAGTTCGATTCTAATCAAACTACTAATGGAATAAACTACCAAATAATACTGACACAGATGCAAAAGTTTTCTTCACTTATTATAAAAGCAAACAATAGCAATCACAACAGTAGTAACAACATGACAATCATAACAACAATAACAGAAGCTGCATCAATACAATATTTAAAGTTGATAACAGCCAACTTCCTGAATTCTCCTTTACAGACTAGATTTCTGTCAGTCACACTTCTCCCTTTTCACATAGTTAAGGTTTGCATCTTTCCAATAAAAATTCAACTTCTTCATTAAATCTGAAAAAAAAACAACTTGATTAACATAGTGAACAGTGGAAAACTCACATTTCGAATCTGTATGTTAAATTCGACATCATCTCCGAGATTCAGGGCATCAATGTCTCCCTGAAACTCACTAAAGTGAAAGAAGATCTCCTTAACAACATCTGCTCGTTCAATGAAGCCATAATTGTCTTTGAGCGAACAGACAACGCCTTGATACAGATCGGCTGACGTTGGCCGAATCTTCCTCACCTGACGTGCTCGTATGTTGCCATTTCTAAATTGGAAGAATTTAAAGAAATAACACACATATTAACTTTGTCCTTTAACTTTAACTGATCAAATCATTCACATATTTACCACAAAATCACTTATTTTTCTTACAAATTTGATAAGTACAGCTGCAATATATATATACACGAAAACGCTAAAAGGCATCAGTGCTTCTTTTAAGCTTCACAAAAGTGTACAATTTCTGAGGATAGCATGCACAACTATTTTCTCCTAGCAAACAAATATCTTGGGTGTTCCTGTTATTTCAAAGTTAAATTCAGCTGCTGGCATATTTAGTCCACCATGCACAGAAGGCAAAAACAAGGTTTCCATACCCCATGTTGCAAAACCACAGGGTAGGTCAGCCCATCTCTGTTGTGAAATGTCCTCCCAGATGTCCACCCCATTAACCTGACCACATAATACAGACAACCACCAGTTCCTATGGCTGGCACAGTGTGTGTGAGGCTGTAAGCCTTACGAAAGCAGCTATCTGGACTCTGACTTTTTAGAAGGATGCTCCATGATAAATACGTCCATCTAAGCCTGACTGCTCTCTCTGCTACCAGCATACTGTTACAAGTATTGTACACATCAGGTGAATGAAAACAATGACCCCGTGTACAAGTATTGTTTAAGTGTTTAGCAGATCCTCAGTATCATGTTGCACTAACTGTTCTAAATGCTGTTCTTTAGGACTTAGCCAAACTTCCAACATTTTCCAGAAAAGCTGTTTGACAACAGTCAAAGCACATCAGCCGGTGAACACAAAAGTTGTCAAGCTGCACTTAGAGCACCTTGAAGAATGCATATACTGGAGATGATGGTGTTACACAGCTGTTAAGCAAATATGAAGACCTTGACACAGCCACTATAGTCTGGTTCACTGAGTGAGTCTGCAACCAGTTGGACTGCAGATTTCCACATGATGAGTTGCCAGAATGGAAGATGTTTGAGTTGTGCACACTGGCAGACACAGAGAGCTATGCTGACACTGTACAAACTGAGATTGCCATATTAGCAGCAATGTATTGTACGCTGATGCATAAAACAGAATCCAAACATAAGAAGCAGGCTTACAAACAGTATTTTGATTTTAAATATGTTGCGATCAAGAATTTTAAGGCAGGAATGACCAAGACATTGGATGATGTAGTGTCATACATCCTGGATAATGAAGAACTCGACTCGCTAGCAGGGCTCATAGATGCAAGTGCCATATGCACCTTCCAAGCATCTCGTGTGCTTCACCCTAATGAATGTAATGAATATATAAATTTGTAACCAACTTTAGCTTACCGTATATGCCCGAGTATAAGTCGAGAAATTTATGTCTATTTCAGGGCGCCGAAAAAGGACTTTGACTTATACTCGAGAGACAAAACAGACGAAAGATTTTTGGACCGAATATTCAACATTACGAAAATGGACTTAAAAAATAAACGCTCATTTTATTTTAGTTGTCTTTCTTTTTATATCGCTTTTCAAGAAAAATCACATTTCAACGAATTACTGACTACATACAGATCAAAATGAAATATTCTTCTCTTATAACAATGTTATTATATACCGGTGCTTCTACAATACATTTCATGCATCGAAAACGATGTCCTTTATTATCGCCTGCTGAGACCTTCGCCAAAAGAAATCAAATATCATGGATACGCGCAGTAATGTCGAGCAAGAGTAAGACCTCCAACATAGGTGTACAGATGTGTGCAAAACGAGGGAGTCGGGCTGTGAGCCTAGCTGATAAACCGTTTCAAAGGGGAAAGTCGCTGCATGGGGAGTCTCATAAGAAGCGATTGCAGAGATCATATTTCTAAGAGATTAAAGACAATTGATTCTGGCCGAAATGAAATAATTTACTCCATTCTGTTATTTGAATATTGCAAATTATATGCCATTGTAAATGCACTTGGTAATATTTATTTATAGGCCTATAGTGAAATTTGCTTGCAATATGCTGATTGGTCCTCTTGATTGATCCCGGCGATTCAATTCACTTCCTACCAACTCTCCAGAAATTCTGTATAGAGCCCATCCATATATTATGTACGCAATGAGGGGAGGGGGTGATCAGATTTAGGCGGTTTTGCGTACGAGTGCGTATGGCGAGGGGTGGGTCTCGACAAAATGTGTACGTACGCAAAATAAATTTCCACATTAGCCTATTTATAACACTGTATTATCCTATAGTCGTCCGATGGAATTTATTACGTTATATAAAAGCACAGATCTATAGCAAGATTTGACAGAACCCTGAAAAATTAATGAAAATATCTAACTGCTATGCTACAGCCAACAATAGCCTTTTTGGAGCAGAAAAATTGCTACTTGCCACAAACAGGACAGGCCAGAAAAGAGGAGTTGTCTGCAAGTTTTTAAAGGTTATACCAGTAGAAAAAGAACTTCTGATAAATGAAGATTTATTACCAAATAAATATGAACTTTAACCAACCTCTCGTCAGTTGATATGTAAAATTCGACAGTGTCCCCTGCCTGGATTTTCTGTCCTCCTTCAATGTCTTCTAGAGCAAATGGAAGGAAGAATGTCTCTCCACTCTGCTCATAAGTCACCCTTCCCATGCCGTCCAGCAGGCTTGGAGCCTCACCTTCACTCTGCAATCATTCAACAGTTAATGCAAGCTACATAAATTGGCTATAATTTTATAATACACCCCAACTAAATAGGAAATAGGACTAATGACTTTCTAAGAATAAAGGTAGCACATTTAGCATCCATAATAGGGATATGCTGTGTGTTCTGATTGATGACAGAGATAATAATAAGTGGCTGAATATAGCTAAACCAACAGACTAAGATATCAAACAGACCCAGAGGCAAAATTTACTCAATCAATCAATCCCAAGACAAAGGTTAGAAAAAATTCCAGTTGGTAAAGAAATTCTCTTACTCCTTTATTTTTGGATGCCTTAGCTTCTGCCAGTACTGTTCCTGTCACAGTCTTCTCGCTGATTATTTCATAAGTAACAAGGCTTCCATTTGGCACTCTCAGAATCGAAACAGCAATTGGCTTTCCAGTCCGACGATCAGCGGACTGCTGGAACTCAACCAGGTCTTCAATTGAAAAACATATCAACAAATTAAACATCATATCAGTTGCTTTCCAATATGCTGCAGATCTAAATAACGATCTTGGAGCATTACTCTTCTGAGAACTATTCCCAAGTTCCTGATGATTTACTGTTTAAAAGTCATCATATTCACTCACTGCCGTGATACTCCGGTGCCTCACAATGCTCATCTGTGGGATCTTACAGTTTATCAGTAAGAGGTACCACATGAAGATTTAACAGTATAGTTCAATACAGTAAATAATAGGATAACAAGCCTTGACACCACACACACTTTTTGATTCAGTTTATATGTTATTTCGGCATATATCAGCTTCTATCTTCAATACAATTAGTGCTGATGGGCTGAATTTACAAACAGAGGTTTTTCTGACACTGTTTTCTCTATCTAATTCCAAGTTTTATAACAGCCTCTCTCTGTCCCCATTCTCTGCAGCATTCATTCTTGGCTTTTTCAATCTTCTATGAAGTGTTAACGACTTAATTTTTCGTAGCCTCAGCCTACGAAGGCAAGTGGCCAGCCCTTTCCCTTGCCAACTGGTCTTCCCACTACCAGTGTGCAGTCAGAGAGCTCATTATAGCTCAGTTGGCTAGAAGCACAAGAAGAGCTGAATCTTGAAATAAATTTTCTGCCTGGCAGGATTTTAATCTGCAACCTTTCGATTAACAGTCCAACATGCTAACCAACAGATTATTGTGCATCTCTCTAATGCATGCAAGGCAAACATTTTTCATATATACCTCCAACCTTGAGACTCTCCGCATCACTCGCAACTTCGCTGAAGTGAAAAAAGAGTCGACCCTGTCTGTTGGCACACTGTAAAAATCCGTAGCTAGACTGAAACAAAAACCACTCAAAACCTATTACATTGCTTTCCCTTGTGGTGTATACTTTAACTGGTTCAATAAAGCGCCTACATGTCCCCCCCCCCCAAACAAACTGTCACTGTTACATGAGTAATGTTCTTAGCAACATTTTGAGGTCCTTAAGAGCTGTAAAATTTTACAAATCTGTGTGGCATCAGCCAGCAGACAAGTTAAGAAAAGGTAGAGCTAACAGTTGCTTACATGCCTCTAAATAATTCAGCGTGGTCCCGAGTTTGAAGCATCATTCAGCTGAGGCACAAACACAGCAATCCAATGACAGGAATCTTTTTTAACCTCAGAACTTCCATTTACTGACCGTTAAAGAACTGAGTGACCACCAAGTGGCATGGCATTGCATGGACTGCTACCCATACAAATACTGATCTGGCTTGAGTTTGCCAGCATCATATTATATAATCAAGCAGCCACCCACATAAAGCAGTCCCTTATTTAAGCTGACCCAGGGTCCTCCCCTCTGATCTGTACACCAACAGTGTACGGTAAGTGTACTAATTTTATAGGCAAGTTCACTAAGGGGCACCAGTGGAGTAGAAATTTTGAACCATTTCTCTGTCCTTGTGGAGACTTCAACCACTACCTCTTGGTTGACGTTCCACCACCTAACCACTAGACTACTGTGCATCCTGCACATAGAGAACAACATTCACAAACAGGTCTGTCCTGGGTAGCCTTTTGCCATGAGACAACTTGTGAGCACAAATTTGCAGTCAACCTTTAGCAGTCCTTTGAAAACATATTTATATCACCAATTTCAGCAGTCTACTTGTAATTTAACAAAAACTACTAAGCAGAGGAAATTCATAAACATGGTCAAGATCTACATGGTTTTCTGTAGCTACATACAAATAAATTCAAAGGCCTGCTCAGATTAAAGGCATAAAGGGCATTGGGCTCCAATGGGCCTCAGGACTCGACATAATTTATCAGATTTTGGCATAAAACATTTGATATAAATGGACAAAACTGAAAAATAAATATTTATCAATACACTGTCAAATTTCCTAAAATCATGCTCAAAATAACTTCCACTCATATGACCACATTAAAATCATGTAAATTAAAGTGCTGGTAACAGAAGCCTACTGATACCAGTAATTATGCAACAGTTTGGCTTATGGCCGAATAATTTCTATAGATTCAATATGTTGAATACAGAAAACCCTCTGGTATTTACGTAAATGGTGTAGATGAAACTTGGGTTTTGCGGTAAAAATATTATCTATAAGGCGCACATTCAGTAAGGTTGAAGTATGCAGATACTGGTATTTACTAAATGCTTAGTCAAGGACTCGTCCTTTAAACCGACTTTTTCTCTATACATTGCAAATAAGTTTCAATAAAACTTGTAACAGAGTTAAAACAAGGCTCAGCCCAACCAAGTATAAACAAAAGCATAATAAATGTGGGCAGAAACTGGATGTTATCATAGACAAACACAGCAGTTTAAATCACTGAGTTTTATGACACATTGTTTACAGTAAATAATACAGAATAATACCAGAGTTTTGTAATCAGTGCAATAGTTTTTAATTTTGAAGGTGGTTAATTAACATGCATGTACATTATGTGTTATGGTCTCAACATTTGTGTGCTCAAGCAATCAACTTAGATGGAACAGCAGCAGTGTAGTCTCCTTACCAACAGCTTCTCAACAACACCCAGTTCTCTACTGATTGATAGTCTTGTGTTGTTGTTGGTTGATGCATTGCCCTGTGCTGAGCCTTTGCCAGTGGATGTCCCTGTCTCAGAAGAAGAGCGCTGGAAAGCTAGAATTGCGGGATCCTTCACAGGTGACTGTTCATTCTAAAGCACACAAGTTTAGTGGTAATTTTCAATATTGGAAAAAAATAACAGCTTTAACAGCTGACAGCACAAGGTCAAGGTAATAATAATAACTTTATGATAATGATTATAATAACAGTAGAATATTAGCAATTTTATTTGCATTATAAATAAACACATTTAATTCAGCCAACCTACATCTGTTCCATGCTCAACCGTCACACCAACAAATAGTGCACTTGATCAATGGACGCTACGACTTTTGTCGTGCCTTGTACCAGGACAGCGCTGGGTTCTAGAGCATTCTCAGTTGCTGGTCCACCACTTTGGAATTCACTGCCCAGGTCTATTCCTTCTGACAGTTCTTGATGTCTTTGATTCAGGTGTAAACTTAAGACTCCTCTCTTTTGATGTCATTCAGGTGTAAACTTAGGACTCCTCTCTTTCAACTTGCTATTCACCACAGCCTAGTTTTTGGTTTCTCTGATATATCGGAATAAACCTGGCTTCTCCAATGGATTATGATTTTGATTATGAATTCACTTGAAGCAATCATCAGTTGATGCCTTGGGCATTATAAACATGGCACTACAGGCGTCATTTGATTATATTAGACATCTATCAATAAAGACAAGCAAAAAACCAGCCATTTACATAATCGCATAAGAGAATAAGACTACAGAAAGAGCCAAATCAAAGAATCAGCAAAGCATGTCAAATTACCTTCCATGAAACTTTCACTGCACTCATGTTTCTTAGACGTTTCTTGGCTTGCTTTAGGTTAATTGAAGTGCACTTAGTAGTTATATTTTTAAAAGCTTCTTGTTCGAAAATTTGTTCTGAACCCCAGTGAGTCTTGTTAGCTCACTCTCCAGCTCGTTAATTATAAACCCTCTTCCTCGACTGCAGTGCTTCTCTGATGGTAAGCCTCTCTTTTTGCTGGGTAAATCTTTCTCCGTCTGTCTCGTTCTCCCAATCCTCCTGATTCTCTGTGTGCTAGTCTGTTGCTTTTTCTGCTTTGGTCCGTCTTATTCTTTGTTAAATTACAAGTTAAAGGTTGCGTTGCTTTGATTAAATTCCTTCCAGACTAAGCAGCAGTGAACAACGTCTCACCTAAAACAGCAGACACTTGCAGATTACAATCAGAACTGTGAAACCCAAAACTAAAAGGAAGAACAGACCTCCTCCTCAGCACAGTTTTGCACACCAAATCAACCAAAATTCTGCATCTGAAGGCAGTATACATATAAAATTATATATATGATACATATTTATAAGCAACTTCTACAGTGAAAGGGTCAAAAAACAAAATATCACTGTTGTTTTTTTAAACATTCACTAAAACATCATACAGCTAACTAAGCCAATGATGTCAATCTTGCTTCACCTTAAGTATTTATTCTTTGTGTCTTTATATTGCAGCACTTCTGAACCTTTTCCAGCCACGGGTGAAAAACATTCACGTTGGAAAACTGGCAGCATGCACTCAAGATTCAGGATTGCGACATTATATGTTGAAAGTTAGGGTACCAGATTTCGTTCTATGTAAATAAGTGCACCGTTAATTACAGCGATAAATAAGCTACAATTTTCCACTGGTCAATCGTACACATGGAGGATTGTGGAGCCATTACAGCTGAAAGTCAGCAATTTTCTCACGGGCACTTGCTAGTCATTGATTGCCATGGCCAGCGATGGTGACATTATATGTGCAATTTTCAGGAAACTGGACTTGGATAAAGACTTTAAGAGTTTCAATATGGCAACTAACATGGACAGTGAAAGTTTTAATATGATTATTAGAGATCTATTAGACTTTTCCTGCAAATCTGAGGATAAAATTCTGGGTGGTATTGCTGCTTTGGCTAGGCTGTGACAAAATCTGGTTGAAGATTTTACAAAATGCATCGGTCTGCTTGATCGCTCCGAGTCGACTGGGGGCAAAATATTTTGCACACTGGTTCAATAAAAATGTAATGTGCAGTCCTTTATTACAAACTATAAAAAATTTGGTATTTCTTGATTGACACTAATGAAGTTTTAGTGATGTTCAAACTGCTTTATCTTATAAAATTTACAAGCATATACACACAAATGAATGGTATATATTTGTTCAGAATTCAATTTTAAACAAATTCCATTTTCACACTTTAGGTCTATCTTCTGTGGTTCGGGAGATATAACATTTTTACCCTTAAGGGGTGAAATGGGATCGAAACCCCAAAAGAAATCTGGCAGAGGTTAGAGTAAGGCCTAAAAATATCTGGTATAACAAAGGTTAATAATCGTAACAGTAATAATTTCCATGGCACAAAAGGTCATTAATCTGAAACACAGATATAGCCAATGACCTACCTCTTTCAACAGGGTCAACAGGCAGGTAAAGTCAAGATTTAAATGATATCAAAGATTAAATTGAAAAACAGTATTTTCTAAGAAACAGGAACCTTACAACTTTAGGTTACTAGTAAAAAGGTTATTGAAGTTAAGGTTAATAAGGTAACTTTAAAAAGTCACATCTCAAATACTTTATTTCACCTGATTCATTATAAGGATATATTTGTCAGGTCAGTATTTCAAACACCTAGAAGTCCGTACATGTCATGCTGCAAAACATTTCTTTTAAATAAATACAAGCATGACACGAAACCACTATTCGGTATCTCAAAACAATGAAACATGTAAAATACTTTTTCACACACTAGTCAGCGAAAACATAATCACCAAAAACTGCCACATACATACACTAAAGTCAGTAATCCTAAATAAACTGCCAACTGTTGTTGCCACACTTGTGAATAATAAGGCCACCTCAAACTGCAAGAAAATAGGGTACTGCAAGCTACCAGGACTAGCAATGTATTAAGTAAATAATCAGTAAGTAACAGATTAAAACAAAGTTTTTATAAATACTTTTATTGGTATCAATACATAAATCTACTGTAAATTAAGAGATGGAATAGCGTTTCTCTGACGCATATAGGAATGTTTGAAAAATATTTCTCATGATATGCGCTTCACCAGACACACTCCTTATGTCATATCATCGTGAGAACCACTAACTTGCTAATTACTTACTTTTTTCATCGCCAGTCTTTCCGCAGTTTGCAGCACTGTAATTTCTCTTGCAGTCTAGGGTGGGCACATTGTTTACAAGTAGGGCGACCACAATCGGCCCTTTCTTTACCCGAGTCTTTTAAACATATGTAGCAAGTATTATAAAGCTCAACATAAACTGTTAACCAGTTAAACAAAACCTTTAAAGGAACCGGAACACACATCACTGTCTTGATTGTTTTTCGCATTCAAGAATCGGTCACACAAAACTGATTAGGTTTAAGTTTCGCTCACAGCTGCTGAACACTCAGAATGACTCATCGGTGCAATTTAAATCAACAAATGATAAAGCTCTTGGATAATTCTGAAGTTTTTAGAATTGAATACCTCACTAGTCGTTATGCAAACTCGACGAAAATTTTCTTGCTTACTTACTCAGTTACGCACACAACCGCACTTGTGCACACTGAATGTCGAGCTAAGACAGAAAAACTATCAATTGTAACGCCGCATAAGTTAAATTCTAACAGGCCAATGAAAGACTAATTTATGCTATATTGAAATTAACTTTGATGAACTTGTTAAAAGTAAAAAGCCATAAAATCAACTTAACCCCAGCAAAATTCTGCACTGCACTCAAGCCTTCATATCTCGTTTGCTAAGCGAGACAACGAGGCTATTTTAGCAAAGTATTATTTACAAAGTTAATTCTTCAAATTTGTTTTAATATATATTTGTTTTTACAATATAAAATATTTTTTGTTAAAACGCAATAACAATATCCCACAAATACTAATAATATGGTATTTGCGGATATATTTGTTAGAAACTGCGCATCGTGGAATCGTTCCTAAAATAGTAACTCATTTGATAAACTTCGATGTGAAAGGAAAATAGGTAAGTAAACTGTTTGTTGATCTGAAGAGCGTGAGAGGGGATTTACAGTAATCGTAACTTCGAGATTTCTACAACGCCCAACGAAAGCTAAGTCGCGGAAGCCAGC
Source organism: Norana najaformis (assembly GCA_964023275.1). Classification (NCBI taxonomy): domain Eukaryota; kingdom Metazoa; phylum Annelida; class Clitellata; order Crassiclitellata; family Hormogastridae; genus Norana; species Norana najaformis. Next base: position 25,974,600 of record OZ029917.1, read on the forward strand.
TTATTCATAGGAGCTCAGTCAAAACAACATTGTTAGGCAGAAGGTTCAAAAACGGTTCCAGGTCTAGATCCAAGAGTCAGGCAAGCAGAAAATTAGACGGCTACGGTGGACGGTGCTTGGAAATGGAGCGGCAAGAAAGATAAGGAGAAGAACAGGAATCAGGAAAGGATATGTGGAAGAGGTGTGTTTTTAGTTTTGAGTGAAAGACCTGGGCGGATTTTGCATGGTCGGTTTTAAAGTGGTTTTAAAGACCTCTTGACTACGTTAGAAACACTGTAACGATCACTCAAGTCACTGGAAGCTAATTTCTCCTAGCTTCCTCTTTAAAGCCTCTGTTGTGCCCACTGATATTATATTAATGATAGGCCCTAAATGTAAATTTAGGCCTACATGTTTTTCTACAGCGATCGTATGGCCTCGACCATACTCAGTTGTGAAGGATTTCGCTCCATATCTGTAAAAGCTGCATGTCATCGTTCGCAACCCCTTCCTCTCACTTGTGGTGTCCTTCAAGGCTCCGTCCTAGGGCCACTCCTGTTTATCTTGTACACGGTGCCTCAGAGCCGTCTCATAGAATCTTAGTCAATTACCATCTTTATCCTGATGACACTCAGCTCGCGGGGGCGAACCGCACCCTCGCGCCTATAGCTAAATCCGCCCCTGGCGGAAAGCACCGACAGACGAATGCAGATGGGGCATCTAAGGGAGACGATGCTTTTATTCGCCACCACTACTGACGGCCTTTTTCTTTGCTTGTTACAGTTTTCGTGGGTGGTTTAATGGTTCATCTGAGTAGACGATTACTGTCCTTTCTCTTTCCTTTCCCAGCGAAAATCAGCAGCAAAACACTTTTAGCTCAGTTGAACTAATGCAATATATTAGCATCATTGTGTGATTACACACGAGGCTATTTCAGCAAAGCATTATTTACAAAGTTAATTCTTCAAATTTATATATATATTTGTTTTTACAATATAAATGTTTTTGTTAAATTACAATAACAATATTCAATAAGTTAATTTCACTTTTCTCAAAATTCCTACATGATAAAGTTAATCTGAAATTATTTTTGTGTTCAGCGTAAAGCTGTGTATCGTAATCACCCAAAAATTTTCAGGAAGCAAAACTGTTGACAAAAATTGTTGTCCAGTGTTATTTTAGTTTCGAATGTGATTAATAAATTCGAATATGAATATGAACATGACTAGTAACTTGACATAAGGATATTTGTTTTTCTGCAGCGTCTGTGGGCATGGCTGCTTAATTGCTTGTAGTCCCTAAGCTGGATTTCTGAGTTTGTTTGGGAGTTGAATTTCGGATAAGGTTTAAGGGCATGAAGCCCCAGGAATTAACGTTTTCTGATTATGAAGGCCTGATGAAGCCCATCTTCTGTGTTAACTGATGAACTGGATTCTATTTGGTTTTCTCCAATGGATTATGATTTGTGACAATGATTTCTCTTGAAGCAACCATCAGTTGTTGATTTGTGCATATACAGTGACACGATGACGTCATTAGATTCGATTCAATTAGACCTGTTGACCGAGATGTCAAAGCTTCTTTTGGTGACGCACTTAGTAGAAATAAGTGCATGTGAAAACTGTGTTGCTGTATAGCTTCACTGAAAGAACATGCATGAGATCACACTGGCTTTTCAGAAAATAAGCTGTTTGCCACTATAAGAATAAATGGTGCATTAGAGAACTCGTACATCAGAGGCCTAACTGCATTAAAATGTAACATGTATTACAGCTTTAAAATATTTTTATAATGATAAGAATTTTTAATGTCCTATGTGATAAGATGGCACAAAACAATAAGAACAACACAGTTCCCCACAATGAGCTACACTTCCATATCTTCGCCATCATCTCTTGAGGATGAGACAACACTGGATAGAAATAGGACTCCCAAAGTATAATGATTAATGCCTTTATTAGGAAAATAAGAAAACACATCTGAAAGAAATAAACCATGTAGTCAAATAAAATGCCACAGCAGTGTAGACATTTATCATGAATAGAGTAGAATATAAAGCCCAGTTAAAAGCAGTTCACACACTTAAACAATGATTGAATTATTGAAACAAAAATGTAACAACTTATACTCGTACATCTGTACATTAAATGAAGCAAAGGTTATAGTGGGATGTAAGCGGCTTGATAATATTTATAAAATCCATTGTGTATAAGTGTAAATATTGTCTAAAATGTGCAAAGATGTAAACCTCCTTACTTGTGTGATGTGTTTGTTGCAAAACAGGTTTACCTGGATGATGGTTATTGGAAAAAGACAGAGTTGGAGGCTCTCAAGGGGCTTGTGGGGGCCAAGCCCCACAGATCTAAGCCCACTTTAACTAAACAACATGCTACAGACAATACTCTTCTCAAAAGAAAAATAAATGCAATGATTATATGGTTCTCAGAAAAACTGAGTGGAAAAATGAATCGCATCAAAATCAACATCAGACAAGCACTCCTTCAACATCTTCTGCCACAACCGCAAATTTTATCTTCTCAACAAAGCCTAATTACAACTCTCACCATTAATTAAATTGCATATCAGCTAAATATCATTAATAATAATTAAATAACAATAAATAATAATTGCTAAAAATAGCAAAAACCAACAAAGTAATAACTATCTATGGTAGTAATGGTTGGGCATAAAAATTACAAAAACCTTTTACATAAACAATTCTAATATTAATGTATGGTGAAAGCAGACACTAAAATAGCCATAATGCTTTGCTTTGCATCATTTGTACCAGACACCAAGGTTGGCTGTTTGGACATAGGCTACAGTTGGGATGCCTCATCACCTGATTGTGAGCCTACCATGTTAGCCACAATAGTGTCTGCTGTTTCCAGATGTCAAGATTTTAAGAATGCAGCAAAATAAATATTTAAATACAACCAAACAATAACAATAATTTAAATAGTTGAAAATTCTCAGGGGTCATTGCTACCTTGGGATAAAACAAAAAGAAAAACAAGAATAACTGCCAAAGATCAGTTTTGTACTTCTAACCTAATTTTTTTATTCCTAAGTGATCATTTCTACCTAAGAGATCAGTTTTTTTACTTCTAACCTAATTTTTTTACTCCTGAGTGATCATTTCTGCATCAAATAAAAGATAACGATAACAATAACAATAATAATGATAAAATAATAATAATAACAACAACAATAATAATAGTTACTTGAGGAAATAATGCAATAGTACTCCAGACAATGCTATTTTACTACATGTTTCAACACAGATTTAAAATGGAGAATCAAACCCTAAGATCTTAACCAGTTGGCTAAGAGCAGTACTAATATAACAATAGAAATACTAAAAATAATAATCACAATCACCAGCTAAGTAATCATAATAACAGTAATAAGAATTACATTAAAAAGTAGGCATACTACTAAACTCGGTAGACTGCAGTTTTCAAAAGGTTATAATTTTTGGGTTCACTCTGCAAGATGGGACTTTTTGAGTTCAGACTACAAGTCTCAACTAGTTTCTGCATAGTGGAAATGATCATGCCAAATAAAATAACCATGCTCTCAAACAATACAAATGTGGTACAAAGAAACAGAGCTAATGTAATAACATACAAGCAGATAACCATGTTCACAACAACTATATTCATAAAATATAAAAAAATACTCTGATGTACAGAAATAAGAAAAACAGCACAGGTTAAAAGATTAAAAATGCAATCTTAGTCTCTGCAAAATTAGATACATCACTTGTCTTGGTGTTGTTCCACAGCACAGAAAGCCTTCATGTTTGTAATGTAAATACCTAAGGTACATTATAAAATTGTCTAGGAGCTACATTTATGTTCAGCCTTCTACAAGTAAATTCTGCGGTCATTCAGACAGAAGGATGGCAGTTCCTTAGGATAACATCGAGAGGCAGCAGTAGGCATGAAGCGTTCCCAACTTTCATCTGTTGGTAGGGCTCTGCGTGTGTGCACGAGCTTGCCACTAGTTACTCTCTTGGTTCTCTCAGCAATGTTAGCTAATGGACAGATGTTCTGTTCTTAATGACATTTAACATCAAGACTAGCGCAGAAAGCGCCTTTGTGAGGTACTTAAAAGGTGCTATATCAGGTTTTTGTTACATTACATTAGCCTTGGTATGAGGGCAGATGGCCAATCCTACCCCTTGCCACCTAATCTTCCCACTGACAGTGTACAGTCAGTGTACTCATTTTATAGCCAAGTGCACAAATGCAGCAGAAATTTTGAACCATCCTTCTGCCCTGTCAGGATTTGAACTCCCCACTTGTTGGTTGAAAGGCCATCATGCCAACCATTAGTGTAATGTGCCCCAACATTCAGCAAGAAAACACACTGATTGAATTCACTGTGTCTAGCCATCAAAATATCTACTCAATAGCGATTCCCCCAGTCCAGCCTAGTTAAGAGGAAGACGTTTTCAAGCATTGATAAAAGATGTAGACATGCTGCATGATTTGTTCACCTAGTGTTCTTTCGTACGTGAACAAATCTATGCTAAGTTGCACAGCATCTTCAAGATTTCCACACAAGTATCTATGACATTTCACATAAGCATACCAGCATGTGCTTATATTACTCTGTGGTCTTGAAATTTACCATGAGCCACTCGTTGGTAAAACACAGTAAAATCTTCAGAACTTAACTCCAGCTAAATTCAATATTTTAAAAAATTATTTAATTACCTGTTACAGAAACCTACATCTTGAAAATAATCATTTGGTGTTTATAAGTGAAAATCTAACTGCACAGAACATACCATCAGGCATGGCTCAAACTGGTTCAAAGAGTCTAATATCACATAACCTAATGTCTGGCATATCTCATCGACAAAGCTACACTTTACCTCATCCAGAGATCAGTTACAAAATCCTCAAAAACAACAAGACATCTGTATGTATACATCTCTGCATGCATATATGTATGCGTATATGTAGCTATGATTTATATAGCACCTTTAAGATTCTGTCAAAATAGCCGTATGAAAACTAAACAACAGTGAAACTGAACAGAGCCAGCAAATAACCACTTCTCTGAGATAACCTAATGACTGCTATAGTACCATTAGAAAAGACTGTCCTCATACAAGCCTGAAAAACCGTCGCTCATGAGCAGAGACCTGGACTTTGCTCATGACGCTAAATACCCATTTGGTATCAATACGCAAATTCAAAGTTGAGCCAAGACAACCTCTGACATGCTGGTTTGTGATTGACAGAATCAAAAAAATCAGAAAAATTAAGGCTATTCAGTATTACTGAATAAATAATGCTCAAATATCAACAACTGTGTCGGCAAGGTCTTTCAAGGCTGTAACAAACATAAATCTTCAAGCTCATATAATAACTTTTATTTTGAAAACTAAGTTCATCCGACTTCAACTACAATTACAGGAAACCAGTATCAGAATTTCGCAGAAGGACAGAGTGGGAGATGAATAAGGTGGGCTGGAGAAGGTTGATGGAGAAAAGCGTATTGTAGACAGGTATTGTCAAAAAGGACAATTTTATTCAGTTCAAAAACATGTGCCACTCAACTCCAACTCAAAATGTAACTCACACATGACTTAATGCATAACCTACGAACCATGATCTAAAATTAGCTTTATAGAATATTTGCATAGTCTTTCTCAAAGCTAATACAGTAGAAAAATAGGCAGGCTTAAGCCATAAGTCTGCATAATCATTATCTAAATCACCTCGCAACAGACATAGCAACCACAGCAAACTGTTATAAGGAAAGCAACAAATTTCTACAGAGTTAAAAACATACATTGTGCGTTCAAAGCAAATTCTTCACAAAGCTAACAATCATACCTTTGACATGGTAACTGAAGCACAGTGTTGAAAAACTAGTAAAACAAACTACAACCAAAGCACCAAGTTGACAAAGCTACTTGAATATAATTCAGCTATAGTTCCAAACTTGTGAGAGCAACACGTTTTCACACCAACCAATACAAAATGTCTTCACTTCAACCTTGACCTACCTAAGGTCTTTTTATAAAAGACTAAATAGTCGGAGTGTAATTCATAAAATTTTGTTATAACTTTTAAAATATCAATATAGCTGTCAGACATTATCCTGAGTCGACTCCAGTTTGATTAAGGGTCCCTGAAGCAGCAGAGCATAAGCCCAGTTCACTAAGACTGTATATCACCAGCTACAGTTGTCTGAAGCCAGCTCAGGTCACTCAAAGCCTACTATGGTAACTCATTTCTAGTTTAAGCTACTCAGCCCACGTAAGGCTATCTAAAACCAGCCAAGGTCCTTCATACCATCTTAGGCTATTTACAGCCAACTAAAACCATGATAGGCTAGCTAATATGTCAGCCGGTAACACCCCAAAAGTGGCAAAAACTAGATGTTCTGATGTCACCTAAACCAGTTAATCTCATCAAATATCACTATTTAAAGGCAACAGCCATCAATTAAAGCTATAAAAGATCATTTGCTCATTAAATAAAACTAAAGTTCCTCTAAATAACAATGACTAAAGTCCTTAAATAATGACAGGTAGCCACCTGCACCAAAATAAGTGTCAGGCAGAAGTCATCTTTTAAATATAAAACATCAAACTACTTTATTATGCTCTTTTTCCTTCTGACATGGATGGTTTTGTCATATGAGGTACCACATAGAAAAAGTGCATTATTAAAAAATCAATTAAAGAATATTTATTTTCATTACAACCAACCCTATCTCACTAAAAACTGTAGCCATGAGTTAGTAACCAAATGATGTGTAACTGTATGACCTTAAGCAGCGATCGTAGTAACACAATTCTATACTGCCACCTCAAGGGCGCTTCTGACATGACAACACAAAACTAATCATCAAACAGAATGTTTTCTACTTCTGACTGAACTGTAGTAGTCGTTAAAATTTGAAACTAGTGCCAAATCATTAAACAAATGCACTGTCTTAAGTGTCATTTCAAAATTATTCTAATATCATTCTCCACATGTCCACGGGCATCGGTCTTGACGTCATTTTGGCGGATTACTTTGTCTAAATGTAAAATTTGGTTAATAATTCTGGCAGTTTGGACTGTTACTGATGCAGAGTCTGCATTTCGGAATCATTTCTCGTTATCGATACAAATTTGCTGCATTTTGGAGAGTTCTGCTGCATGTTATCGTGACCTTCTGTGACTTAACAGTCCACCTACAAAGGGAAGACAGGATTCCAGCTGGACATTCAAGCCTCAGACCTACAGACCTCTGTATGCCATCTGTTTACACCGGGAAATCATGGATTTGGTTGAGGAAAGGCAATATGAGTCTTCATGTCAGCACTGTCAACCACGGAATAGTCCTACTACCTATAGGCCAGCGGGTGATGAGTGCCTGTCCTGCTCATATCCAGCAGTTTGAGGGATATCCAGATGCCGTGTCATCTTCCATCTACGAGGGACTGCTGGATGGTGAGACAACCGTGAGCCATCAGTGACAGACCACATCTCCTACTATCATTCCTCATCCTCAATGCTACTTGCTTCCAGAACTCAGAACATACTGTCATCTTCCAAGTCTAGTTGGGAATCTGTTGCTAGGGCTCAAGCTTGCCACTGGTGACTTTTCTAGTTATCTGAGCAATGTTTCCTAACAGGTGAATGTTCTGTTCTTAATGACATCACTAAGTCTGGCACAGACAGCGTCTCTGATTAGTTTCCCTCGACGCAGCATTATAAACTTTCCAATTACAATATCATGATCTGCATGGACAGATGGTACCTCTAGTCACTTTTCACCATAATTATAAACACAGTTGCTATGATATTTACATGAGGACTTAAACAAAACTTAAAATTCACATAATACCAAAGAAAGCAAAAAGCAAGAGACCGGAGAAACAGAGTAAAGGCAGCCAATAGACAACCATATTATAACTGCCACAATGGACAATGGCTACTGTGGACATTGGTAGCCATAGGGACACGGACAGCATGGACGCCAGTCAGAGGCAGGGTAGTAGGCAGTGTAGAAACCATTCCAGCAGACGGCAAAGAGGACAAGAACGAGGTAGACGACAAGTGCTATCCACCAAAGGATCGTCTCCCAAGGCTTTACATGAAAATTCTTCAGAACAGGTATTCCCATCAATATTCCTGTATTGAACACAAAAGTTAATGGTCAATAGTTAACAAGATAAGCAAGTATCATCAGCAGAATATCACTCAGGCTATCCTCCAGACTCTGAAAATCTTTCACGGTACATGCTTGCTCTGCAAAATGAGTCCACAGCTAAACAACTTGACTTTTACAGATTGCATTCCAACACATGTTACTTCCCTTTCACATCAATTACCTCGCTGGATTTCCAGTCTGACTCCAGACAGTGGCTTTGCCTATCAGTTTTATTTCATTGGAAGGATACCTGGCACATTAATATAGTAGTGATGTAAAAGTTTTAGAACATGTTGTAAGTGTGGTTATCCTCTTGTAATGCAACCTTTGGCAGCCATATCAAGTACTGAGCTAAAATGAGATAGCAATGATAAAGCATCCCAGTACTAATCTATGGATGTGAGTCATGGAGTATTACAAGAACAATGGAGAATAAACTGAATGCAGCAGAAAACAAATGGCTCAGAAGAATACTAAGAGTTAGCTATAAGGACCATGTAACGAATGAAAGTATTAGACAACGAACACAACAACCATTGATAAACAATGTGATTAAGAAAAGAAGAATGAAGTGGGCAGGACATATCCTGAGGATGGAGGAGAACCGTAATCCAAAGAAAATCTTTAAATACAAACCGGACGGAAAGAGGGCAGTGGGAAGACCGAAAAGAAGATGGATAGACTGCCTTGAAGAGGATCTGAAAGGTGCCGGAGTTACTATCTATGGGAAAACGGAGGGCAGACGGAGAATGACCCTTGAGGAGATGGCCGGGAAACAAGATTTGTGGAGGGATGTCATAGAGAAATCAACGACTGGATCCAGTCCAGAGATGATTACATGACATGACATGAATGATAAAGCAAGGTACATTCTAAAGATCAATTAAATTTGGAGTCCACATTCTTGACCATACTATATCAGAGTTTGCATTTTAATAAGGAGGTTCTGGTATACATACCATTACAAAATTGAAGATTGTCTTTCTGGGTAAAATTGGTGTTATAACATTGAAGTTTTCACTCTTAATAACACATGCACAGTAAACTTTGGCATAAGAAATGGACATTTTGGGTCTGCCTTAAGCCTTAATCCATTTAATCCAATAGTATAGCATTTCTGATAGGAAACTGAATAATGCATTAACTCTGACTCAGTTTCTGATTTAATAATAAATTGATATACGTAATTTTTGGTCAAAATTGGTAAGCCTTAAAAATTTCAACTCCACATGACGAAACAAAATGCAAACTCTGAGCCTATAAATTCTGAAACCTAGCAATTCTGATCAAACAAGAAGGCATTTAATAAAAGGATGAATTACCAGCGGCAAGTCCTGCAAAGTGAGCAACATAAGCAACTCGGGAGCTTTCCGGGTGAGAGTATCTTGTGTAAATGGCCACAGCCGTATCAACCGTAGCTACAACAAGAACAACAACCCTTGCACTCTCTAGGAAAGTAGACAAACAGAAACAAAGACAGAAAAAGAGACAGACTTACACAGACAGAGAGTGATTGCAACGGAGAAGACAAAAAGACAAAATAAGATCCAGCAGCGGGTTCTGAAGAAAAGAATAAAGAACAGAAAAGGCATCAAGAGACATACTTAAGAACAGAGAGAGCCAGACAACACAAGACACAAGAAGACAGACAGATAAAATGTCTGAAAAATATACAGTTAGACTAACAGACATATTACTGTTGTCAGCTAATTCTAAGAGATGATAATAATGAGACACAGTAACCGACCGTAGATTGACCAGAAGGCCAGACGAACTGGAGCGCTGAGTAAGAACTTAATTGGGCCAGACATCCAGTCATGGGTCATGTCATGCCAGTTCTGCAGCAAACAAATCATTTCACAGAAACATCACAACATTTCCTAAAACTCTCTTCTTGAAACCCCATCTTATCATCCGAATAAATCTGACACCATTCCTGTCCTTTGAATAGACAATGTGTTGAATGCAACCACTGCTTTAAACCTCTACCATATGATTGTGCATCTGTGGCATGTAAGAAGAAAACAAGCTTCAATGTTATAGAGTTAAGAAGCTATCATTTCAAGCACTGATAGTCCAATTTTCTCAATTTAGGTATATTTTGAGTATGCATCAACATATCAGACGCTTTTCCAGGATTTTCATGGACATTGTTTGGTATGACCATTTCATCCTTTACATTTGCTTAATGCGATCGGTGGCTTGACATATTCATAAAGCTGAATATTTTATTGAGTCAAAGCAGTCTCAAACACCATTTCTAAACTGACAATACTCGGCTGTATATTCGTTTTTGACAATTCAGTGAACACCATATTTAATTCACCTGCAGGTTTAGGCACCCCATTCCCTTTCCTGTCTTGGTTTGTTTGGCTAATGCCCTGTCCTCCAGTTGCATATATATATATATATATAATATAAATCCTTAAATCATTGCACTGGCTGCCCACAGGAAGGTGAATAATTTTCAAAACCAAGCTAATCATCGACAAGGTTCTACACGTCTTAAATGGACTATACCGTGGACAAGGACAGCTTTTAGAAGATGCATCTTTTTTGTCACTGGCCCAGACTCGGAAACTCTCTTCCGGCAAACATTCGGTCTGGAAAGTTTGTGTTGGCCATCACACCTCCACTAAAATCTTATCTCTTCCTGGACCCAATAGCTCTTTAGACTGTTTCCTGTCTTCTTAGAATTCCCTCTTGGCTTTCAACTGGACTTGCCCAGAATTTTGGCAGGCAGACGAGATTTGATAAATCGGATCTTGTCATGATGACATGGATGGTAAAGTGACTTCCAGAGTGCAGCTTATTGACTACAAAGAAATGCAATTTAAAATTAGTAAAAGAATCACTTAGATGTACTGTACAGTGATCTGTTTTCAGTAGAGGCTATTTACCATGATGACAATTGCAAAATGAGCTCCAATCAGGGCATAACAACCACCACTTGCTCCAACTAGAAATGTCCACGGATCAAACACAGATGTACAAAGCGAACCTAAAATATTAACCAAGTAATGCAATATAGTGTAAAGGGACTTCAAGCATTCATAAAGCAGAAAGTGTGGTCTCGGCTCCACCTCAATTGCAGCGACAAGGGCACGAAGGAGGAAGGCAGGGCAACAGAGAGGTCTCCAGGTCATCCCTGATCAAGGTTTAAAAGACAGACAAAGTCTACATGTAATAAAAATTCTCTGGCACATATCATGAGATACTCACAATACAGCCAAATCATTTTTCCTTGTTATTTGCAATGCTGCTAATACTGCTAATTCTTCTGAAGGGATTGTCAGCAGCTAAGCAGAAACTGCTGTTTACAGCAGATGGCACGTGCAGCAAACATATCATTCGGCTCAGTATAATTCTCCAATGTCAGTAAAATATGGGTCGGGAATCTGAATATGCATCAACTGTACAAACATTCCTTTTCAGCTTATCCTTTGAAGGCTGAATGCATCAGTAAATTTCGACCTTGGTTGTGTTACGGTGCTATATAAATTGTCTTATTATTATTATTATTATTAACTGTCAACATAGATGGGATTTTGCTTGTTTGCTTGTTGGACTCCAGCAGAGGCCTTATTCAGCTAAATGAGCATCATTCAACATTTGGTGAGGTACTTAAAATTTGCTATATTAAGTGTCTGATACATACATATATGCATATATACAATTATACATAAAGACATGCATAAAACTACAGAACAGTATATCTTTCTGTGACAACTTTGGATCATTTAGGCTAACCAGCAACACCTTAATAGGTCTTTAAAAGGCACTGAGGAAATGTTCAAATGTACGCATGCATATACACATACATGTACAATATACCTGCTATGACTCCAAGACAGTAGACTATTCCAACTCTCCAGAACTTGTGGACCATTTCCAGAGGAATTCCTAGAAGAAGCTGGAAGATCAAGTTGGAGATGATGTGCTTAATACTGAAACAGAATCAAATGTCAGACACACTTAAAATGAACAAACAATGCAACTTTTAGCATATGAGGCAAGATACTCTTCCATCAGTCATAGGCCTCTATCAATAAGTCTTTTTAGGGTTCAAGGATTATTTCAGCTTACTGGTAAGTAGATATAAAACTGGCAATACAAAAACATGAGTACCTCTGTCCAAGTGCGTTGAATCACACATCAACAGTTGGACATATTGGTAAAAAGCTGAATTATGATTCGATCAGCTGACAAGATCCCAAGTTCCAAAGGCCACAGAGAATCTACCTGACGTTAGTCTGAATAATGCTTTCAGTTTAAAACAGACCTATTTTGAAAATGCTTTTCCAGAAAAAATGCTGCTTACATATCATTACTTCAGATACCTAGATAAACATGTAAGACCAGTCAAGACTGATCTCACCTATTCTGTCTAATGGTAGATGTCTGAAATGGTGCCATATAAACACAACTTTACATGGTATTTAAAGCAATAAATCCTAAATAAAAGCTTGTGTAACCAAACTGAACTCTGAAGACTGATACTAAGCTGACTCTTGCTGCTGAAGCTGCTTTGCAAAATTTAGTTTGCAGATGCAGATATGAAAAGATGAGATGAGAAGGAAAGACACACCCATCATGTATGAACATGTAACTCAGGAACCTCCAAGCCTCATAGCGTCGGTAGGGGTTGTAGACAAGAGGACTTTCGAGGGGTGCTCCAGACACCATTGTAGTTTGAATCCCCTTCTCCTTCTGAACAATGGCATATCCTATGAAGATGGCCAGCTGTTCGACAGACACAAAACGAACAACTACTGTATCATTTTTTTACTGCGTTCCAGAGTGTTTCATAGGAACACTGTACTTGTTTCCCTGCTAAATTATAATACATTAATTGACAAATACTTAGTCTAGATTACTGTAACTCACGTCTTACCGGTATTACAAAAGTCAAACATGCAGAACTCCAAACGTTCAGAATTCCTTGGCAACACCATAACAAGTACATAAAAATATGAGCATATAACCTCTGTACTTAAATCTTTGCATTGGATCCCTTTCAGCAGAGGATTTGTTTCATTTGATTTTGTTCAGGCTTATACTTAATAAAACATTAAAATTTGACCAAACACAATACTTAAACTCAGTCCTCATTCCCCAGACCTATCATCATACGTCATCGACTATACCATGAATATCAATGTCTTGTCATTAGAAAGCGGTGCTATAGAACTATTAGAAAATAGAAAAATAAATTCCAAAATAAAAAAATTCCTCAGAAGTAGCAGTGCTAATAAACTATGGCAAACTATGATGCAACAAGTTTCATTTAACTCACATGCAATTTGCTTCTTCTTAGTTGAACTGTCATGAAGTAATGGAGTGTAATCAGGCCATTTACAAAGAACCACTTTGAAAATGCTTTGGTAATGCATTGAACAGGATAACATTAACTACTGTTAACTGGCTAAAGAGAAACTCTTTAGACATTTACTGTCTCATCATTTTAATCATCTTCATCATTTAATCTCATCCAGACAAGCATGCAGTTTCATGGATTTTCATGCTGTTTGCTACTTTAATTTGATGGCTAGTTTGGTGGAATGGTAATGCAAAGATTAGAACCTTCACAGTCCTAAGCATATTTCTACTTCAGCTATAAATAACCAAATATACTTTAGCGCCCAGTTAGAGAACTAACTTCCGTGATTTATCCACTTATGCTGAAAAACTTAAGGCCCTAACTGTACTCTCTACCTATTGGTGCATAAGAATGATCCTATCAATTTTGTCAATGTAGGCACTTGTTTAAAGTCTGCGCTACCATCATTAGCAAACTGCAAAGGTTACCTCAACGATGCTGATGGTGATCATAAAGAGAGGAGGAGGACAACAGTTGTAATGGGAGGTGTAATCCTCGACCAAGTCTGTTTCGCCATCGGGTGCTGTCCTGTGGCGTGGTACGACCGTGCTGACAGCTGTTTTTACAAGAAGCTGGAATTTAGTCAGCTGCTGAATTGTCACACCGGCTGACTCCGCACTAGTCATCTGATCAGACAAATACGTCTTACTTAGTTGCAACTTTTTCATCTGCCTCTCATAGCCACATAAATACAATTTCACTTATCCAGTATACACAGATTTTTCATAAATCTACATTTATTACTGAAATATTGGACAACTACCAGTTATTTTTGGAAAACTAACATTCACATTTATACATTTTAAAAATCTACTAACTTTGAACTATACATGTAATTCAATAGCACTGTCACAAAATGCACTATAACTTGAGCCTTACCCAGCTGGCAAGGAAGGTAGTATGGGCTATTGTGCACATGGAAAAGGAGGCAGACTGTCTGAAAGGTCAAAGGACAGTCAGAGAGGAGTCTTCAGTCGGACAGACGGGAGTGAGCTGAGTTGGGGAATTCAAAGGAGGTTCTCGGGCTGTGAAGTGGAGGAAACTTGAGAAGAGGAGGTATCTAGCATCCCTGTATCTTTGTCTTCCCCAGTGCTCTTTGGTGGAACTGGAACTTCTTGAGTGTATTATCTGCATAGGATGATATCATATCTCGTCAGTCATTATGTCGAGGGAAGGGTTGTCTTTCGAAAAAAGTCATTGGAAATATTTTTGCTGTAAATAGCAAAGTGTAAATAGAACTGGTGAAATATAATTGGATTTTGTTATCAATAATGAAGTAACGACTTTGCGACAAGCATGAATCAATGTATTATGGCCACAAGTGCTAAAATGGAGTGATCAATTTGAGTGGGTGGGTGCAGGTGCTTCAGGGTACAACGCAGTGGTATTTTGGAGGAATTCAAGAGCAGATAACTAGCGTCGAGTAAAAGCACAATTTTGTTAAGTTTAACAATTCTGAACAAATTAATGTTGGATTAACAACTCGCTGCTCGTGACAATGCATCGATATGACAAATTAACATAAGAAATTAAAAATTTGATGACCTGAAAAGGAAGTTAAAGGAGATGCATCCTACAAATTCAGGATGCATCAAATTAATGTATTCACATGGAAATCTCGTCCTTGTTAAGAGCCAACAAGCAATATCTAAACACTGACAAGAACGATAAGATTCATTTTGTTTCAGTTCCACTGCAAACTTCTTCTAGCACATGAAATAACAGCAGATGAAAGGTATATCATCTTAGTTTTTATGCATGTATTTAAACCAGCAACTCATTCGGCTACAACACACTGAACATAATTAAATCCATAAAACTTGCAAAGAATATTAGTATACTGTCTTGCATTTGCCACCACCTCCCAAGGACTACCCTGCCAACCTACATCCTGTATCACCAATATTATAATGACTTGACAACATTCATAAATTTCAAATCAGTTTGTACATGCTTCACAATCATCAATTATTATTATTTAGTATTTACTGGTTGATAATTAATGGTTATTTAACCAAAGAACTGTAGTGCACAACTGTACCAGCAGAGCATCATAAAAACTATTATGCTGAGGTTACAAGAACCAAGTTAATATTAAGTGAATCATATCTTATACTGTGCTATGTTTCCTGCATCATATCAGTTTGAGCTCGCTGTGTTTTCTTGTGTATTGGAATAATAAATAAATATTTTGGAATAATCTTCCCCTGCGTATTTGTACCAGTACGCTTAACTCTGTGTTCAACATACAAGTTCAGCCTACCTTGTCACACATGTTTAGATTAGTTAAACAGTCATGTGTGCAGTGCTTCTCAGTAGTTCCAAAAGGCACTACATAAGTGTCTTGGTATATAGCTAAGTTAGCATATGTGTGACTTCAGCACCCTTTTACATCTTTAAGATAGCCATGTTTCAGCAAATATGAGCAGTTATTAAAATACACTTAGACACACATACATATGCAGTAAAAGTCTGGCAACACACAGTATTTTTAATGCACTAATTCAGTTTAACACAGCAGGCTGTGCCTCCCAACGATGCCAAATTAACATTAGTTGACTCATTTGCATAGCAAGTGGCAGTACATGTACAAGCAGTGATGTATTGTATAGGAATTTCCTTTTTTCTGATAGCCAATATAGGTGAAACATATCGCATATATTTCTGTCAGGCTATTGCTTTTTCATGTACATGTAAGTATTTATAGACATATGTATATTATTATATGTAATAGATATATAGAAACTATTAGAGCCCTTGTTAGCTTCTCTGATTAATTCTAATATTGTAATGGCTGTGGGAAAGTTCCTTCTTCATGGAAGAATAACTATCTGTCAAGTTTCTCAAAGATCATTTCTGATAGCTAAACAGATAGACCAAACTACGGATCATTCTAAGAAATATAGACTTTAATAAGAGGCTTCAGTATCAATGCAGAGCAAATCAGCAAAACCAGATACATACAAAGCCTTATGCAAATAGTTTGCTGAGAAGAGACTAAAATTATTCAAAAAGTAGTAAAAACTTTTGAAATTTAGTCAGTTTTGCAGAAGATGAGTGATTCGATGAAGATGACTTTAATGATGTTGTATGCAAGGAGGTGATAAAACAACTACTGCATCACCATCATTAACGAGTCATTTGAAGAAGCTTTACATGACTAGGTGCTTGGAACATGATGTATAGTTGTTGCTGATAAATCACACGGACTTACTGTTTTTTAATATAATTTGAAAAAGTTTTTTTAAAACAGTATTTTTAATGTCTTTTATAGCTTATATAAATTATATTTTAAAAAGTTTCAATGATTTATTGTGCATTCAGCATTTTCATTATATGCACAGTTCTATTTTACATTTTTAAATGAAGTCAGTAGGTCTACAGTAAGAAGGATGCTGTAAATGCATATAAGGAACTTAGTTCTATATAGGAACATGTAATTCTGAAATTTTCAGCATAACTGATTAGCATATGCTTCCATTTTTCATGTCATTCTCATGGCTTGACTCCCATCATCTGCACATTACCAGAATTTTACTGTACATACATATCAAGTGCTTACCAGTTGGACAAATTCTTCATAATCCAGAACACCATCCCTGTCTGTATCCACTCTCCGCAACAATGCCTCAAGCTTATCCCTCGGGAGATCCTCAGTATCTGTGCTTCGCAGATTCTCACGCAGAACTTGCAGAGGAATTCCACCCTCCTCAGCATACTAAAATCAAAACTCACCATGTTAAAATGACTTCTAAAAAGAAAGAGGCTTTCTGAAAAATGAAACTGGTAAGGATTATCTAAAGTACTTGTATGAAGCCAAACATGTAAGATAAAATATTTGGTTAACTCATCAAAAATCAGTAACACATTAAGGCTCCAGTTGTTATAATTTAGTTATAAGAAATTACTCAAACACGGTTTGCATAACTTCTAATGACAGGCAATCAAAAATTATCTTCATAATATTAATATGGATGATTTTTTTTAAAAGCAACTTGTCACAACTTGAAATAGTAATTCTAGTATTTTACAGCTGGATCAAAATGCCCTCAAAAATTTACACCTTGAATCAATTACAAATGTTACATTTTTCACTTACCCCATCAAAAATAGGCTTGTATTTCTGTAAAAAATACAATGCAACATTTAAATTTCAATATCAACTTCCTGTTCAAATACAAAATTCTTACCCCTTTTAAGGTAAATATGGTCTATAGGTAAATATTACAGGCAAAATATAAGATGGTATAAAAGAGATGACTGACGTGATCGAGTTTGATGGCAAAAACGAACAGTGGCTTTCTAGTTACTTAAATGACAATCAAATTTTAAAGGAAATAATCAAAAACACTGTTGATCATACTAACGTGATTTTAAAAAACAATTTAAACTGCTAACATTTACACAGTATTTAATTATGCACATATGTATTGGTCTTTTGTCAGTAACACTCAGCACATGACTGAAATTTAATGCCGATTCTGCATTACCATTGCTTCCAGTCCTATTATTTGAACAAAAAAAAACTGCAAATTAAATTTTGAATTCTTCCCAGTCAACAAAGATAGTAAAGACTTAAAGACTACGACAAATTAGCAGATACGTGGCTATATACAGTTTAGGAACCATTTTTGAGAAAGAGTTGGCAAACAACTTTTCCAAATGATTTAAACATGCTGATCTTGCTTTTAATGTGTTATGTTACACATTTCTAAAAAACAAATTGTCGCAATGGAACTAGTAACATGTCTTGCCATACTTAAGGGGTGAAATTTGCTGACGAACAGCTGGTTTCCAACCTACCATCACTACTCCAATTCCAGGCATCTGCAAGGACATTGTCTCATGCAGATGTCATGGAGTTTCACTGCTAAGTTAGGAAAGGGAAGCTCAATGCACTGGATCCAACAAGTATACACCCACCCTGTATGCATGTATAAAATCATGTATCACACCTTCTTTGTATGTCTAAATATTATTTACATTATTCATCTACTCATTATGTACAGAACACCAGTAAAGGGCATCTAGTCATCTGTTGGCATTCTTGCTCCCTTTGGGAGTGTTATTACATGCTATAAATTGGCAATTTAATATTAATAATTGATGCCTGACAATGATGACAACAACCAAATAATAATAGCAATAACATAATAATATATATAATCTAATCTTAGAATGTAGACTTATAGCACATAATAATAATGCACAATGTATCAATTGACTGATGGCATCACAAAGCAGATTAACAATCCAGTCAATTCCAGTTGTCAGTCTGATGAGCCAGAAAGGCAGCCTAAGGAGGATTAGCAAGTCTTGAATCGAGAATGAAAAGACATTCACGTGTGGTCATTAGTTCCTCTAGTTCACATGAAGTTCAGGATTAATGAAATTTCAAAAGCATAACTAAAATGCTAAGCATATAGCTTAAGCCAATTCAAAAGCACTGCATAAAATCAGAGAGGTTGTCCAGAAGTAATCTAAGGAATTACAAGATCTCAGATGTCAAGAAACGAGAGATGCATAGATACAGCTGCTGTTACTGGGCTCGCATTTGGTTTTAAAGAAATGGGAGGAAGAATCGGAAGAATCAGATAAAATTTGCAGAAGATGTGAGATTTTAGTTTTGAATACAAAGCCTGATGAGTGACAGTGTTGGCTGGATCAATGAATGATGAGGGGCATAATATAATTACAGTGTTCAAATACAACTACAATATGCAGAGGTCCAGTAGCACTTACTCGATCGAGTACTTCTCGCGATGTCAAGCCTTGCATTTCCATCCGCTGTTGTTGTTTCACCTGAGCACGTCTTCCCCCTTTCGAAGTCGCCATTATGCACAAAGTCCACAACGACTATTCAAGAAACCAAATTATTACACTAGCACTGGCCTAGTTAGCTACATCGGTAAATGCGTGCGCGTGAGGATCCCCGGTTCGCGTCCCAATCGTGGCTTATTTCAAATATGGCTAGTACGGCCCGTGCACGGGGACCTTAAATGGCGTGGCGCCCATTCAAACGGGCAGAGGTGGGTAAGGATCTCACCCGATAAATTCAATGAAAAAAGGGGCAGGGTCGAGGCCATACGGTCGCTATATAAAACCTATACATTTACATGTTTACGCTAGCAGATCCACGTCTGTCACCTGATTACAGCATTACCTTCGGAAACGGAAAACACTGTACCTATATATGAATATAGGACAAACTTATCCGCTATGACAAACGAATTCAACAAATTCCGCTTTAGAAACGTGAACGACTTTGGTAATGGAACTGTCAGAATGTTGAATGTCGATGTGCAAAACAAATCGAATTTAAAATATCACAGACACTAAAAAGGAAAGCCTCAAAATCTGGAAAACAATGTTGTGACAATTAACAACCAACCTAAAAATAGCTTAAAGGTTACGAACACCCACGCACCCTGCGACTTCCTGTGCTTGCACTTTTAGTTTTCGCCAAATTCCGTAGGCGTTATCGTAACACGCAGGGTGCGTGTCAGTGGCGGATCCAGAAGTGTGATGAGGCTACCTACCAAGTAGGATTCTGGAACGAAGTGTCCAGTTGAGTCCAGATAAGGGTGAAACCCCGAAAAAGGAAGCAATTATAGGTAGCTAAAGAACCCATTTTAAAGAGTTTTCAGAATTTCGGTGTAATGAGGCCTATTGTACAAAGAGTTAGGCCTGTGAGCTCAAGCAAACTATAAATGTTTCCGAATGCACATTGAGCTATATTAAACTTAGGCCAACTCCCGAAAGATCCCCACCAGTTCGCTCATCCTCGATTTTCGCGCGATCTCACCTACACTTGCCTCTCCTGACAAAATATAGGCCTAAATGTACATGGTTTTCTATAGCGACGGTATGGCCTCGACCCTGTTCACCTTTTTATTGTGTTTATCGGGTGAGATCCTTAACCATCACTGCCTGGTTGAGTGGGCGCCATGCCATTTAAGGTGCTCGTGTAAGGACCGTGCTCCCATTCTGCTTTTGCTTCTATACAGTCTTATGACCACTATCCATTTCCATTATCCATTTCCACCGTACTATAGCCCGACGCTGTCTTCCCCAGTTTAACCCTCGCCATGTGTTCCTCAGATAGCCAGGTTAGTTGGGCCACTGACCCCTAGAGATTCTAATATCTAGTCCTACTTGGTTGGGTTTATATTGTGTTCATAGCTGGTCGTCAGTTGCCACCAGAGGGCACAGTGTGGTCATGTTATTGGCCCAATGAACGTGGACCTGGATCTGACGTGACACCGAAAGTGACCAAATGACCTGACAGTTGCGGGCTTGATGAGATATAAATAGATATAAATGTACAGGTTTAATATGGCGACCGTATGGCCTCGACCCTACTGCTCATTTTGCAATGGATTTATCGGGTGAGATCCTTCACCACCGCTGCTCGTTTGAATGGGATATAGCGCTGCTAACCATGCACGCTTGTCTTTCTGAGGCGGCTTTTCTTATTACCCGCATTATTTCAGTCATTGCCCGCATTATTTCAGTTATTACCCGCATCCTCTCGGATACTTTTGGGGCTTTCGACCGAGGGCATGTGATACTTCTCGCTCTCTTTGATATTAGTGCTGCTTTTAACACTGTGGATCACAGTATTCTTTTGAACCGCCTTGAGAGGTCATTCGGCATCTCTGGCCCTGCTCTCTCTTGGTTCTCCTCATATCTGTCTGGTCGCTCTCAATCTGTCATTTTTGGTTCTACACGCTCCAAGTGGTCCCCAGTAACAATGGGTCTTCCACAGGGCTCAGTCTTGGCTCCTGTCCTTTTCATTCTCTATACATCTGATCTTAGTCTCATCCTGTCCTCAACGGGGTGGTGTCCCACCAATATGCTGACGACACCCAGGCTTATACCCATGGCCCGGCTGCTGAGGCGGTCTCACTGGTTCGGAGGGTACTTGAGGCATCGGCGACTCTTGAGGCTTGGCTGAAATCTAACCGCATTCGCCTAAACCCTAACAAGATCCAACTTATCTGGCTCGGCAGTTCTGTCCAACTTTCAAAGATTGATAAGATAAGCTTGTCTTTATCTTTTCCCTAAGTCTCCTTTTCCTCTTCAGTACGCGACCTAGGAGTGACTCTGGACCAAGAGCTCAAACTGCGGGAGCACATAACGAACGTCTGTCGCTCTTGATCATCTGCAGCAAATTCGCACCATTCGACGCTCCCTCACGACCCAGGTCGCAACTACCTTGGTCCATGCATTCATCTGCTCGAGAATTGATTTTGGCAATGCCATCCTCGTAGACCTTGGATTCTCCTACACTGCACAACTCCAGTCTGTCTTGATTGCTGCGGCTTGCTTGATTGGTGGCATTCCTAAGTTCGGCCACATTTCTTCATTTATACTGGAACAACTGCACTGGCTTCCAATACGAGAGCGTATTCTCTTCAAACTCTCGACCCTTGTGCGAAAACTGTCTTGTTGGCTGTGCTCCGCTGTATCTAGGGGAACTCTGCATCCCCCTTTCTTCCATTCCGGGCCGCAGACCACTGCGTTCGTCGGCTCAGGGTGATCTCGCCGTCCCTCTAGCTCGAACTGCCACCGCTCAGCGCTGCAGCTTTGCTATTGCTGGCCCTAGCTCTTGGAATGACTTACCTGCTGACCTTCGACGGGAGCTTCTCTCCCTCTACCCCACCCTCTTCGGTAAGCGCTTGAAGACCGTATTATTCCCCAGTTCTGGGATGATGGGCCGGGAGCGCAACTGATGAGGCTACCTTGAAGCGGCGCTTTACAAATTTACGATTACGATTTTTGATACGCGGACGCTGCTTCTTCTGTCTGCGAGGGAATGCGGTTAGGTCAGCGTGTACTGCAGACTTAATCGTAATCGTAATCTCGAGATTTCTGTAGCGCCTAGCGAAAGCCAAGCTTATTCACGAAGCTCAAATCGATAGGCAAAAAGGGTTCGGTTCCAGGTCAAGATCTAGGAGGCAGGCAGGCAGGCTGACGTAGTGGATGGTGTTTGAAATTGGAGTGGGAAGAAAGATAAGGGAAAGAGGAAGAATAAGAGTAACAGTTTTGGAAAAGTAGGCTAATGTTTTCAGTTCTGAGTGAAAGAACAGCGCAGAAACTGCAATAGCTGAAGTGTTGGTGAGTTCGTATGATGAGTTGAAATGACTGGCAGGAATTTATTCCAGAGGGGTGGAGCAGCTATGGCTATAAAGCGATCTCCAAATTTTAAGGATGAGGTGACGGAAGTGTCAGCACAGAAGATGATCGGGTTGAACGGAGCGGTTCGACTGCCACCAACTGACGAAGAAAGGAGGGTTGGGAGGAATGAATTGTGTGTAGGTAAGCCTATCGTCGTTCCTCATATTCGATGCATCGCCGCCATCCAGGGACTCTGGCATGGTGTAAACTGTCAACTGTGAAGGAGAAGCTGTTGGTTGGGCTTTGCATGTGCACGACAGCCCACCATGGTGGTAAGTATTCCAGTTATCTGAGCACCGTTTGCTTGCTTTGAACGTCTTGTCCTTACTTACTTTAACAAGTTCTATTTAGGTTCTAAGCGGAGGCAGCGTTTTTGAGGTACTCAAGATGCGTTATATATTAGTTTTCTAGATAACTAAGTAATAAAAGTGTTAGTCAACTCAAAACATCCTGGTTAGTGTTACGATCTAGATGACTGCCTAACTAACTACCTAAAGTACTAATTACACAATAGCAACGTCACATGTAGCACATGTGAAACCTAGACGACATTATTCCCATGTCGGACTAACTAATGGCTATAAGTGTTAAGCTAATGAGAACATCCTGCATAGTGTTAACTACGTCATGTCATGCACGTCCAACGATTGCTAACGCGTTTAATTGGCGTTCACCTCTGCATACTGCACGGTTCAAATTCGTGTTAATTGATATCAATGCTTTGTCACGATATTATAACCCGATGTCGGTTTGCATGATGATCGTGACTCTATGAAATTTGCAATCTCGGGCTAGCTAGCAGAGATAGTACACAACGATCTAAAATCAGCGAAACATGTGCAGGAAGTATGACGCCCAAGAAAAAGGTGCAATTTCAACGCCCATGCACACTTTTCTAAATATAGCCCTACTTTAGAACATGTCAGTTGTACAGTGTAAACAAATTATTAATCACTAATGATATATGACGTAAACTAGGCCTGAATTATCACAGGTCATGGTAGTTCAGGTAATTGTCAATGGTGACATAGACAATGCTTGTTAAACCCTCTGTCAGTCCGAAACTCAGTGGCGCAGGAATCCGACAGTTTGGAAAGGAGCAAATTTTACCAGTGATTGAGGTGTTTAACGGTCGAGAATTTTTTATGTCCTATTTTTATTCATCGATACTTTTCAGCTCTCCTGTTCAGGTAGTTCGGGTGGACTACCTTTGCGGTGCACCGCAGATATTGGAATGCATCCTCAAGATCTTGGCCATTTCCTGGACCACTCGCGTAAAAAAAATTTAACTGTGGTGACAGAAGTCTCTACACAAAGTCCGGAATTGAACAAAGACGTTGAACAACTCATTAGTTCGTGCGTTGGTTCGTTGATTCATCCGTTCATCCACTCGATTATTCAGAGCATTTATTTAGTACTCTCAGATGCTTCCAGTCATGTTTTCAAGTATTGAACTACTGCAGGAATGCCATTCAACGTAGACAGTTGTGAATCCATGTGCTTTATATCGATTCTTAGGTTAACTGATGGCACATATTGATCCTTAGACTTTGTAGATCTAATCTAATGTAATATAATCTATTCCTATAATCTATTCATTTCTAATCTTATATTCGATTCTTATCTAAAAATTTATGTAGGCCTAGTGCCGTTGAAATATTGTCCAGTGCATCAATCAACACACGATCACTGGGACTGAAATTGTAATAGAAATTGTATTCAATTGGTGAAGCCAGGTCAAATTCCAATAGGTCAAATAAACCAGAAGATAGATTACAGTTGGTAAGCAATTTGAACTAAACGAGTTTTAAGCTGAGATCTGAATGATATCAAAGAACTGACAGAACAAAATAGAATGGGCAGCAAATTCCAAAGCTTTGGACTAGCCACCGAGAACCAAAACTGTCCTGGTTCGAGGCACAAGAATCAGTGTCTATTGGTCGAGCGCAATATTTTTTGGTGTGCAAGGTGAGAGTGGAACAGATGTAGGTCAGCTGAATTAAATGTAGTATTTTGTAAACTATAATTAAAACAGATTTTAAACCGGATTCTTTACTCAGTGGGCAACAGTGTAATGACTGAAATGAAACAATCCTGTGCCATTCAGTATATGTCCTTAAGTTTATAGAGAAGGAAGTATCGATCCTTATAGGCTTATCCTTAGGTTTCTATATGGGCACATGTCGTTCGACTGCATAAAATGTTTCGCACTTAACAAGGCTCTCCATTTCAACTCACTATCACCTGGACACGTGCAGTAACAACTGCATTCAGTAAACCTCACTTGAGCAAACTGCTTTGCTCATTCAAGCTTAACCGGCACGGGATTTATCGTGTCCTTTTTATGACAAAGCAATCACTGGTTCTTGGTTGTGATCTGAAAGGTAAACGATTTTTCTCCATCAAACAGTTCCTGTTGTTGGATGTTTCTGTCGTATTTCTTCAGCCTTTTGGATTAATGACTATCTGACTTTCAACTCACTCCTGTGTGGATCATTTTCTTCGTGTAATTACACAAATCCCATCTCGATGACATCTAAGCTTCTGTGCATCAACCCAACTAAAACCGATTATTCATAGGCCTACTTATCGTTTTACGTGACAAGCTCAAGAAAAATCCCGACCCTTCTATCTCCCTCAACCTGAACTCTACCTCCACCAACACCTTACTACAGATCCTCATGTCCGCAGCTTAGGTGTGATCTTAGACCAAAACCTCAGCTCCTCTGGTCATTTCACCCATCTTTCCCGCTCTTGCTTCATGAATATCCGTCACCTACGCAGAATCCGGCCTATGCTTGACTTCAAAACTGCATGTATACCATCGCCACATCCGCAGTCCATGATAAACAAGACTACCGCAATTCAATTTTCCTGAATATAGACGCCACACAAATAGACCGCCTTCAAGCTATCCCGAAATGCTGTGGCTTGTGCTGTCACCAGAACCCCCAATCACCATCTTATATGTGGGCATTTGATATAAATGAGAGAGAACAGGCTAACACAGGAGGTTATCGCATTGGACTCCAGCCTCAGTTTAGGTCTTCCATCTCAACACAGCAGACGACGGGGGGCGTGGTCTTCTAGACTCCTAGATCCGCCCTTGCACAGAAGCTATCTCTGCTCTGAGAAAAATGTTTAGCGTAATTACAGATAGGGGCATTTCAATATTTATTGCTGCTTTGGATACTGATAGCGTGGTGTGTAGGAAACGTTTTCATTGTTACAAGCAGGCATAGGCCTAGGCTGTCGCTTTAGAGTCTCTCCTGCAGACTGGTACAGTAGGCCTACATTATAAGCTGCCTGTCAAAGTGCGCTGGGGCAATTGTTTTTCGTATTGCTTTTCAGTTACTTCTGACCTGAAGCAGGGTAGTGGTGTTTTATCTCTTTGACATTTTATAAACGCATTTGTTGTGCAACTGCGTCAACAATGCGTGGGTTGTCAAATAAACACAGTAGGCTAATCATCGGCTGTCTGTTCTTTTCTGACGATATGCTGCTTCTATGTCCTTCTGGTAAAGGGCTAAAGGATATGCTTACCTCACTTAAGCTTTTCTGTTCCAGTGCCATATCCCTACAGTTCATTTCCTGATAGTCTTATTGCACTGACACAGATAAAATGGCTAATTCAGTTAGTAATTCCCTGGTTTTAGAGGATGCACCAATTCCAATGATGCCATCAAGAAGATATCTCGATGTGATGAGTCACACCGAAAAAACGCTAACCTTCAACTCGGATGTAGTAAACACTTCTCTGCTTGTAACTGCTTTTATGCAATTGCCAAGGACCTTAACGAGTCGGTTCACTTACCTCTTTAAGAAAGCTACTGCTTGCCAATACTCACTTATGCCTCCTAGATCAGACAGAAGGATGAACTAAACGCTTGTGGGAATTCCGTGTATAGAAAGGTATTTGGTTTCGATAGATGCTTTCATCTCTGACTTTGGTGGATTGAATTTATATCACATAGTTAAGAAGCGGTGCACCGTGTTCTTCTGGCGTCTAACTCATTCGAAATCAAATTTCCCTTTAGAAAGATCTGGCGTTATTTCAGTAAACATTCTGCTAGTGATTCTGAACTCATCGTTCTCTACAACTGTAACGTAATTCAAACTTTATGGACAATATTTACCAACGCTTTCAAGGTTTATTCTCATAACTGTTTTGTAGTACTGTTTGTGTCTTTGTAACACTCTGTGTCTGCAACACTGCTACAATAGGCCTAGGCCTACATGTATTTGTTTTTTCTCTGCCTCTGGCTGGACGTATTAAAATGTTCAGAATTAATCCCCACAAAAAATTGGTTCCTTTATTACGAAAAATTATAAATTGGTTCCTTTATTACGAAACTGATATCACAAAAATAGCGCTCAACACAAATTAAATTTGTCGGTCCGGCGCGAAAGAAAATGCAATTACAAAACTTTTGATAGCATGAAGTGTAGATTAACATCTGGCTCCGCTCATTCAGTGTGAAACGGTTCTATTTTGTTTCCACTTGCACTTTCGGGCCTGTGCTCGACGGCTTAGACATTCATTATAGTGATGCGACATTTTGACCTACATCATTTATAACCTCGCCAGCCCCCAGCATCAGCGGTGACCTTTGCATTTATGGGAGAAAACTTTTAGTGTATGAAAGAATTTAAAATGTGGTATTTGTAATTTTTGGACAGGACTTGGAAAGGCATGAAAGAACTGACATTTAAAGCCCAGGAGGAGGCAGCGAAGGTGGAACTCCTATAAATCCCAAAAGACCAAAATCATGAAGATAGGAAAATGGAATGAAATCGAAAAGATCATGATTGACGACAATGAGATTGACATCGTGGATGATTTCTGCTACCTCGGTAGCTTAACAGCAGCAGACAGAAGCTGTTACAGGGAGGCAAGGATACGCATAGGAAAGGCAAATGCTGCTTAAATTGGGAGACTTGAAAAGATACGGAAGATCAACGGTTGCAGCCTGAGGACCAAAATTTGTCTGCATGAGGCCATAGTGTTAAGCACACTACTATATGGATCGGAAACTTGGCCAATGACGGTGGCAAACAAAAAGAGACTGGAGGCAGCATATCACAGATGGCTGAGAAGAATTTTGCACATTTCATGGCGTGATATTAATTAAAATTATAATTGAAAGAATGGGACAAGAGTATATAGAAATTATCATCAAAAAGATAAGACTGAAATGGATGGGACGTGTAATCGTATGGACAAGATAGGCGAGCCAATCAAGCAATGAGCTGGTTTCCTGAAGGAAAACTGAGGAGGGAAGACCAAGGAAGAACTGGCCAGAGACCATCATAGATGACCTTGGGTCTTTGGAGATGTCGTGGGATATGGTGGGAAGAGGCAGTCGACAGAGATGAATGGAGAAGCTGCACTGCCTGATGTGCATACTTGCACAGGCAGGACTAAGTATTTATAATTTATACATACTATCATAGACTGCAATAGATATTTGCCACCCATTGTGGCCGATGTCAACGGATTCTGGGCCCCAAGATAATCTAACTATTTCTTACGACTCATCTGTCGAAGCAAGGCAATGTTTTGAGCATAGGATTTGAACTTTTACTAAATTCGATTTTTAAAGTAGTATCTTTAAATTTTTACAAGTTACCTTTTTTAAATTAATTATCAAATGGGGAAGAATTAAATGAATTTGTGCAGTCTTGTGTAGTTTGTTTGAATGCATGTATTCCATCACAAGTGCTATATCCAACGATCACTGATTAGTTTTTAAAAATTTGAAACTGGAATTGAAAACCAGTTAAGACAAGATTCGGCTTACACGAACTGTTCATACTAGACCCCTGCATTTTGTGTTAATTTATTTGCGCTGTGTGCATATAGATATATATATTATACACACAGTGGACTGACCATCCGGGTATTGACCTGATCACATGGCTTGGTTTTGGTGTATCATCAGTTGATGCCTTGTGCATTATACACTGGTGCTGTAGAATTTGATAATAATAATAAAACACAAGGTGACATGCACAATATGGGTTTGACCAATTTTGCATCAGAGACCCACCACAACCTAGATAACCAAAAACAGGTGGCAGATTCAGACTCAACCAAACCGACCTTCAACTCAAGCTTTACATCGTTTTACACCATTGACGCTATGCCTCAAGGTGTCCATGCCAAATTTTATCCAACGTTGGCACTGCTGGCCTTGACCTTGTGACTGGGACCTCCGGCTTTGAGGCTTTCCTGTATGCTGCTGCATTATTGCTTTGCCGTTCTCACCTAATTATCAGCCGCATCGATGACCGAGAACAGCAGGTTACAGCATGCAAAATGCTTTGTACTATAGAATGTCTAGACATTAGTCCGTTATGAATAGACCAGTCACTGCCCTGGACTGCCTATCTAGCTGAGAGATCAGTATTGCCACAGAGGCTATCTCACCAGGCATACAGAATGCGGCTTCACTTCAAAGCAAACACTAGTTGGTACCTGATCTATCTGAATATTTATACAGTAACTTTGAAGTGCCTCTAAAAATTGCTGGAAATTGGCCAGCTAACAGTTTTGATATTTTCGTAGTAGGGCTAAGAGAATGGTGCCACAGAAGTCTTTAGATTAGGTAAGTTATTAGCAGTTAATTGATAACAGAGTTACTGCAATAAAGTGCAATTCAACACGTTTTAATGACATACCACTATAAAATTATATCAACAATTAAAGCAGCGACCATAAGAAGGCATGCAATCAGTTAAGTTGATCTACGTTCCCTGGAATATGTTTTATCTCCAATCCTGCTCCATACTCCTCCAACTCTGTTTCCCTACTTCTCACACTCAACCTTCTCTAAACTTCTCCTCCTCTCTCTCTCTCGCTCCCCCCCTCTCTACCTCCCTCCCTCCCTCCCTCTCCTCTCTCTCTCTTATGCCACCTTTGCTCTTGTTAGTTTTGCCCATAAATACAATAGCTGACTAATAAATTATGCCGACAGCAGACCATCAAGTAGACAAGATGCCTAATAACATAATAAAACAATCTCAAATATACAAGCATGCACCTATCAAAATGGGACAAGTTCTACGACAGGTTCAAATACATCAACCTTCAACATGAAGTGTCATTTTTCACATCCATCCCCTAGTTAGTCAAAATAATTATCTACACATATTGCATAAAATGCAAAACAAATATTACCTTGCAAACTATATAGTTCTACTATAAGCTGCCCATGTGTAACAGAATCACTACCACTATGCCTGTTAGGTCTCAGCATAAGAAGTTTGAATAACCATTAACAGGCCTTACATACTTACAGTGAATGGTATTTGTTGCTCAAAATGGCAACTGTTGTTGTTGTTGCTGCTTGTTGTTACAAAGGACTGCGTGTAATGCCACTGTGCACATGTAGTGTACATTGCTGCAATAATTATGCTTTGGCTGGCCGACTCAGATCAAAAGAATACTCACTGAATAATTACACATGCACATTCCACTCAGCAATTAAAGTCTATTGCTAACAGCATAGAGATACACACATATAGCTTCACAAACGATGCAGTGTTCATTTTTCTTTACTCACACGTCACTCCAGTGCAACTGAAAAAGCAGACCCAACTGATCAAGCAATCAGTTGTCATCCTTAGTAGTTGGGCTCACTGGTATAGTAACCACGTTCGTTGGATGAGTGACCAAGTGGGGCATAGGCGGGTGCTGGGGGCGCATAGTATCCGGGGTTGGGTCGTGGTTGTACCGCTTTCGCAGGGGCCACAAAAGAGGGAGCAGTGAAGACTGATTCGGTCCACTCTTGAGTTCCTCGAATTGGCTCCACGGTCTCAAAACATTCTGGCTCTGGAGTATATTCTTCACTTCTGCACAATCAACAACAAAGCAAATATAAATACAACCACCCCTGCTGCTGCTACTAATACTGCTACTACTGCTGCAAATAGCCTGATTCATTCAACTTTTTATGATTTGTTAGTGTCTCTATTATTATTACAATTATTACTATTACTTCACAATCTTTTACCCTGCCACAATCATTATGAAAGCTCAATCTGAACAATAATTAAGAGCCCAGTCCAGATCAGGACAGTAACCGTGCATCAGTATCATCAACATCAACTCATGATTATCATAGTCATCATCACTATGGTAAAGTGAATCACTTCAGTCAATGGGCATGTGACTGTGACTCAAAAATTGGCCAACAAGGATGAGGAAGACTATTTGCTAAATATTGCTATTATGCTAAAAAAATATGCAAAAAGTCAAAATCAAAGACATGAAGAGTTATTACTTTGGCCTTTGATTATTCACAGGATAGGAATGTTAATGAATCCTTTTAGGCCATGTATGAATAATGCATGATGGTCTACAAGACTAACATGTTGTGCGTAATTAATATTGTACAATGAGTCACTTTGTGTACCAGAAATAAGCAAAGCAACATGAAGCCACAGGCAATTAACCACTTCTCTGAAATTATTGGACTGACCTATTGTAGCTTGTGAAGGGTGGTTGGGTGTTGTCAACTGAGTACTGGTGGTGGGTGGCACTGTTGTCCCTAAATGATGATGTTGAGGACCAGGGGGCATTCACTTCAGACAAGAGCAGTGATCCGCTTCCTCCTGCATATCCGTAGCCGCGTGGCCCAAACATTCTTCCGTAGCATGACTGGCAATATATCTGCTTCTCATGCTCACTGCAGCGACTTGGCTCCAATGATTTTGAACAACTCTCTGTAAACAGAACAATTTTCACATCCTTTTTCTACACCACTTCTGAACAACATGATAACCACCCATCATTTGGATCATGCATGCATCATCATTCATCTTAAAATAACAAGCACTCATCTACATTCATGTTTCAGTACATGTGAGAGGGTGCTAAAGGGAAAGTCTACACGAATGCCCAGATACAAAATCACACAGATCAAATAATTAAAGTTCATTTTGCTGCTTTTCAGCACTTTCTATTTCTCCATATAATATCCTTTCTGCTCTCTCAGGTGCTTTCCCACAAATGACAACTTTTCAGTCAGTATTAGATAGACCCACTGTCTGACTATTAGACACCCAGTCACTGTAGTCAGACTATCACAAAGGTTAAAACTCACACAACTGTCTAATTCCTGCGCTATAATGAGAGGCAACAAATGTATCTGTATGTACTCTACCTTTATTTGTACTAGCTCAGCAGATAATTCACAAAACATCAAGACATATTATCATAATTCACAAAACATCAAGACATATTATCATATCGCAGGGGATTTCAACACTAAGGTTGGCAAAGACAGCAACACCTGGAGTGGCACCACTTGTAAATACGGATGGGGAGACAAGAATGACAGCAGAGAGAACTCCTTCAGTTCTGTGCTACAAATGACTTGCAGCTAGTGAATGCTTTCTTCGAAGAAAAGAAACCACAAAAGAAATGAACGTAAACATCACTCGACGGCAAGACACAACTTGATTGACTATATCATAATAAACAAATGACGGAGCTCAAACATGACAAATTGCAGATCATTTGATGCACAAATTGGTTCAGGTCACTGGCTAGTAATTGCCAACTTGAAGCTGAGACTAAGGACTGAAATCCTACCAACAGACAACATCAAGAATGATTCCAAGAAACTGAAAGATGAAGACTTTCAACAGAAGTATGAAGAGGAAGAGACACATAGGAACACAGAAATCAGCGATCAAGGCAGCATATCAGACAAAGTGCTAGAACTTGTGAATGAAAGAATAAAAACAACAAACTAAAACTAATAGAATAAACACAACAAACTAAAACTACAGACTGGAAAAATTTAATGGGCTCACTAAAGAAATTAGAAGGAAACCACAGAGACAAAAAACAACTGGATGGAGCAATAACAGAGAAGCAGAAGATGCTTTAAAGATAAATAGAATGCAGGAAGTCTACAGTAAGATATGCTACATAGTGAACAATTCAAACTCAAAGTTTTATCAATCAAAGACACAAATGCTGAATTACTAGAAGATGAAGCATATGTACAGAAATGATGGAAGAAACACTTCAAACAACTCCTAAACATCAACACACATAACAACTGTACATTTCTTGTAGAGTTGCCCAAAAATAACTCAGATGAACACAGATGCCAAACTTTCTCTGAGAAGAGGTAAGAGGTGTGATCAGCAAAATGAAGAAGAAAAAAGCAATACGCAAGGACAGAATCAGAAGTACTTCAAGGAGAAGGAGAAGCAGTTGTTAAAGTCATTCATTCCCTTGTTACAAAGATTCAAGTGGAAAAAATACCAAAAGAGAGGTGAAAATGGACAATTGCCCCCATATACACAGAAAGGGAGATCTACAAAAACACAAAAAATTACAGAAGTATTATCCTACACAGCATACCACCAAATTTTTTTACTAAAATGATACAAAACAGAATGAAACAATATGCTGACAGAGCACTTGGAGAAGAACAAGCCAGGTTCAGACCAGGAAGAAACACAACTGATCAGCTATGCAAAGTGAGACAGATACTAGAAAATGCATTGAACACCACCAGAAAGTCTTCATAAACATCAAACAAGCATTCAACAGCACCGGCATGGTGGAATGTGGAGAGTGATGCAAAATGTAGACATACCAAAGAAACTGATCAAACTTGTACAAGAGACATATAGGAAATCAGCAAGTACAATAGATAAAATGATCGTGGAATGCTTCCAGATGAAAATGGGAGTACGACAAGGATACATCTTATCTACTAAAAGCAGTAATAACACAGCCTAAGCAACCACAAGGGAGGAATCCAACTATGTGGAGGGCTGGTGAATATACTGAATAACCTTCGATTTGCTCATGACATTTGCCTCCTCACTAGAAGCAAAACAGAACTGTGAGAATTACAGATAGGCAAAACCAGTAACAGATTCGGCTTACTGAATATAATGCAGAGAAAACTAAAACAATGGTTATTGAAAAAAACTAAGAAACACCAATAACTATCAGCATTCAAGGAGAAGGTATTGAACAGGAAGATCAACTCGTTTAAACTGGAGGTCTAATAACTGGAGATGGCAACAGTGAAAGAGACATATAAAGAAGAACTGGATGCACCTCATAAGCAGTTGGAGAAATGAGCAGGATATGGAGAAGCAGGGAAATAACAAGGCAAGAGTATATGAGACAATGATACAACCCATTTTCCTCTAAGAATCAGAATGAAATGAGTTGGCTAAGGAAAACTGCAGGAATTTTAAGACTACAGAATATTAGAAAAGATGACATAAAACAATCTTTAGATATTCAAACAACTCTGCTGGACAAAGTCATTCAGCGAAGACTCCAGTGCTTAGGCCACGTGGAAAGAATGCCAACTGTTCAAATCCTACACAATGCACTGCATGCACGATTCAAAGGAAAAAGCAGCAAAGGAAGACTAACAATGCACTGAACAGACAATATAAGCAAAGACATAATAAGACTCTGACTGAACAAGAGAGGAGTTCTGGACTTGACAATTGACCAGAAAAAAGGAGATAATTTATTTGCACCCATTGCTGCCAAATAGATGGCATCAGGAACTGGTGATGATGATGATGATGTTCTAGCAGAAAATAATATCTTGGGCATAGATGTAGATGACTTACGACATTTGAAGCATAGTCTGTGCCACTTCCTCTTCAAAGCCTTGACCTCTTCTGCAAAGTAGACCCTTTTACCACAACTAGGACAGCACTGCAGGTCATCACGGTTGATGCCGGATACAGATGAGGTCCTGGCATGTTGGGAAGGACAGGACTCGAGCGAAGGACTGGAGCAGGATGAAGAAGAGGCAGAAGGAGATGCTCGGTCAGCCTGCTCAATGTCAAGGGTGGTTGGAAGGACAGCCCCCGAAACGAATCCATAGACGCGAGGACCACAGGTCTTCCGGAAGCAAGCAGTGCAAAGGACATCGTCATTGTTCTGGTTGTAGTTGGTACTGTCCAGTCTCTTTTTGCACTTGGCTAAAGGTAAGACCAGAAACAACAGGAAATTAGGTCAATTCAGATGAATTGTTGTTCATTGATTTCACTCTTAGAATTCATCCATTCATCCATTCCAGTACAAACCAAGCATATATCCATCTATCCATCTGGTACTCTTGCACTGGGTAAACTCCAGAGACATTACTCATCACTGATGGGCACTTACAACCGCACTGCACTCCTGACAATTAAGTTTTTTTATTCTGCAGTAATTACCACACACCCATGTAATAAACAGAGATCATTCTAATATAATAAAACTGTCATTCAGTAAAAGGCAGAATTGGTGGCCAGCGACTAATAATCACATCTCAAACTAAGTCAGCTTCATGGGGTGCAATAAGCTTTGAAATATAGTTTGACCAGAACACTCAGACACACGTAAGTGAAGGTAGAGCATTTTATGTCTCAGCATTGTTCTCAGCATTGTCCCAGATGTCACATGATACACCAAGTGTATGGCTATTGGTCAAAGTGCCTTAAAACATGTCTGATAGTCGTCAGTACACACTGGTGTCTCTCTCTAGCAGACATTATTAAAAAGCACGTGATCACTGAAAATTGGAATGCCAGACTGAAAAGCATTATTAGTTTTAATTTGGTTGCCAAGAATAGCAACTAAGGCGTCAGCATGCTTATGCCAACATCAGAGATATCCTGTTTCCTTTGAACAGACGCACTCTGCACCAACTGCCTGGTGGAATGTAAGTTCACAAGTCATAACGGTTCTAGGCTATCAAAATCATCTCTGCAGGGGTCCGTCCTTGCAACAAGCATGCAATACAGATATGCTGGTCAGTTCAAAGAACTCAAGTTCAAGCAGGGACAGGTGATGGAGGTCATGAAGAGGTCATGGAGCTGATGAAGATGAAGCTCTCTCTCTCTCTCTCTCTCTCTCTCTCTCTTAATGCTGGTGCTGACAATGACGATAAATGACAAAGATGACACACATATAAGAATGATGATAATACTGATGACAAAATATGATAATAAGGAGCAGAAGAAGGAGGTAAAGAGAATAATGACATTAAGCTCTGAGGAGAGATAGAACATGTTGACAACAACAAGAATGTTGATAAAAGTGACGATAATGAGGAGGAGAATGACGATATGAAGTACTGGATTGAAAAGAATTATAAGGACAAAGATGATGATACGGATTATAATCTTACTGCACGTGAAGCAGCGTGTGTGCCATGTCTTCCCAAGCGCCTTCTTCTCTTCATTGAAGTAAACAGAATCATTGCATCGAGGACACTTTGGTGCACCCTCAGCTTTGACCTCCACCTTGTCACACTGGTACGACAATCCTGCATCAGCGACAGTACCAACAAAACCCAGTCAACTTTCATGTCCCCACTCTCAAGCAGGCTTAACATTTTCTAATTAAAACTGTATTACTCAATTTCTGTTTACATCCAACAATCATTTCTTGTTCTGTTCTAGTTTTAAGCTTTAGTACACATTCAATGTAATACACAAAATGCGGCATTCTATTTTTGTCGACTTTGTTAAGCACCTTGCTACTAATGGTGGGAATGGTCATCATAATGCAATATATATATATAAGCACAGCATTCTTACAACTCTGTACAATACAACACATCACAATATGACATACCACAATACAGGACAACATGATGCATCACTGTATCACTTACATCTTAAATGACCAACCCTGTTTAACATACCCTATTCATTTAAGAATCAATGTATGTTATATTTGCTATTAGCTTGTAAGCCTAGGGCTATAGATAAGGTTTGCTAAGCAGAATGAACAAACAGACAATCTTGTCTTATCCAGTGACTAAATGACTAAACATGCCCTAATCCCTGGGAGTTATCAATCAACTGGCCCTCGCAGTCACAAAGGAATGCAGACATAAAACTACATAAAGACAGTCCTAATGGTTATATAAACCCCGGTCTCTAAACGATGGTGGTGCCACTGTTTAAGTTTAGGGGCTAGGCCCTGAAATGCCAAAGGCAACAGCTGGCAGGGCCTGCATAGGAACTACCGATTTATGAAGCTTTGTTAGGATTTCTAACCCATTTCATTTCCATCATGTGAAAGTGGATTTCATCTCAAGAGATGGCACGGATGGGAATATTCCAGAAGAGATAACTCATTCTTGCACAGCCTTAGCCACTATAAATTTTTGAAATTTTATAGTAAATA
The DNA here is from genome assembly GCA_964023275.1 of Norana najaformis. Classification (NCBI taxonomy): domain Eukaryota; kingdom Metazoa; phylum Annelida; class Clitellata; order Crassiclitellata; family Hormogastridae; genus Norana; species Norana najaformis. Next base: position 26,011,489 of record OZ029917.1, read on the forward strand.
TTTAAATCAATAGATTCTATAGTGCAGTTTAAGGAGAAATCTGAGTACTTTTGTCGACGTTTGAATTCAATGAAAGAGGAAATTCCTGGCATTTCAGAACAAGCTATTCTGACACATTGGAGGGCAAATTTGATAGATGTTTCAGTTGAGTGATTTTTGCTGCAACTTTGACCAATGTTTTGCATTCATTTGAGAAGCATCACACATCTACCTGTTTCTCTAATCAATGACATAATGCATCTGGATTTTGCTTTTGCTATCAAAATTTGTAGCACCTTTCATAGATAATTCAGGTATACTCAATACTTGTCATGAGGTAAGAAAACAGGTCACTAAACAACACAGTGACATTACCAGGATCAAAGTTCATAGCTAAGCACTGGAGCCTTGAAGCCCTCAACAGAAGGACACTGCAGAACAGGGATGGCTGACCTCCTTACAGATTTTGAACCTGTATCCAATTTACTAAGCTCTAAATATGCCTACACAACTGTGAAATAATGACATGCGTAAGTCATTAACAGCGGTGCAACAGTCAAGTACACTGGGTTTGTTTCATAAGTTACAGAAGGCACTATATATTATATATTTACCAATGGGATTGTATGCACAGATATAATAGCCATTGCCTATGCCCCCCGTGGGCTCTCTGGTGGAGCCTGGGCACAGTTATGGTGGCCAGCAATGTTGAGGTACTTTAGTTGCAGATCGGAGCACTGTAGTGCAAGGGCCGTGCCACTTGTGGCTGAATATTTTTCAATCTTGATTCATGCATTTGTACTGGGTTGTCACATTTGGGGAGGGAGGCTCTGCAGAAATTTTGGGCTTTAGCTGTCATTTCCACTGATGTCAAGTACACTGGGTTTGTCAGCAGTCTTTCACAGGAACATTAACATTGCTACAGACAACGTAGGCTTTCTAGCATTGACAGTTGGTCATATTACATTACAAGAATGTTCTTCACCAATTTCCTATTTCAAGATGATATTAGTAACCAATTCTTGGTTACAAGAACAGTCAGAATAATTACAAGATTGTTGGTATTGGCGTATCATGATACTGGTAAAATATGGCAGGTTATCACCCATTTATTACAAGCCTCTGTTAACAACAGTCCTCAAAAGCGTGGCTATGAAAATTAAGAATCTTTTGGCTGAAGTACAGACAATACAATGACAATATCACAAGGCAATCTTCCCTTGTAGATCACACGGCTTGAAATCAAATTGTAAAGTTCACATGACACAACGGGAACATCTTGATAACCGATTTTCAAAGCTAACATCATTGCCTTCATAACTGATTCAATTACTGTCACTTATTCAAGTTATTCCCAGTCACAAGTGTATTACCACAACTGATTCCCAAGTAAAAGATTATCTTCAAAACTGATTCCAGTCACAACAGTATCGTCAAAACTGATGCCCAAAAAACGAATATCTTCATAGCTGATCCCCAGTTAAAATAATACCTTCACAACTACTTCCCAAATCAAAGACCGTTCATAGCTGTTCTGATTGTGGTTTAAACCTTAACTACACAGCCCATGGCATAAAATCTAGCACAGATTAACGAAATTTTGTTCAACCAAAGCAGAGTACGAAAATCTGAGCAAGCAAACACCTACCGGTTTTTTCTAGTTCGCCTGATAACAGTTTCAACAAATCATTCGTAGTTTCACAGGGGTCACATGCAAAACGCAGACTATCATGCCTAACAAAAGGGAAACTGTCCTGTTTTACTTGAACAAAATGCCCCAAACTTTGTAAAAAATAGTTTTTCACAACTCTCTTACCTGTGGCGCCGAAAGTAAGTTTTCCCATTTCGACTATTAAACTTTTTCCGAATCGAAAACTTCAGAAGAAATTCCGAAAGTCCAATCCTTCAGAAGTTGTCCTAATGTCCTCCGCGCTACTAATCTCGGTCGAATGTTACCTTAATATTATTGCATGCACAAAACCGCCTACCCCTTAAGAACGCGTCCTGCCGTTGACAAGAGCTCGTTTAGCAGTGCACCTCAGGACTCGGCCCACGTCGTTTATATTATGATAACCCTTGCGGCCTTACGTCAGTCAGTCGGCGGTTACGAGTGGAGAGCAGCGAGAATGGTCGGGTATTATAAAACTCACAGGGTCCGCGGACTGTGTTGCTTGATTGTTAGCTAGTCGAACGATTACAACTCGTAGGCGAATTTCCGTATACGGTTGCGCCGTTGGCATACCAGGGAATTTTTAGGTGCGAGTCGTTTCGAGTCATAAATAAGTTAGTCACCAAATTGGAATTTCACCGGTTGGTGATCCCTGACGACAGCGGCATAGTTGGCGGTTTTCAAATTCAAATTAGACGGAACATAGCGGCCTGTGGTTGGTCGGGCGTATTGCGCGTCCGTGTCTGTATGTCTGCGTGTCCTCGTTTGTGTTGGTGTGTCAGCGTGTGTATGTGTTGACTTAGACTGGAGGTGATAGTAATTCCATTTCCAGAACAGTGGGAGAGGTGAGACAGACAAACGGAGAGACAGATAAAGAAAGAGACAGACGTCTCAACAGTGACTAAACTAAGGTCGGCGAAATAATTCGATTGTCTATTTAATCAGGTGAATGGGGTCCAACCTGTGTTATTGTAGGCCTGCAGTGCACACATTTGTTACGCTGCATCAGTCTCTTCGAAGCCTTCGAAGAAGCCTACTTGTTCCTTATTAATCTAGGACGAAGAAAACATGTCTCAACCAACCATTCTGCCCCATGAAGTGTAAATGCCCCCTTCATCCCTCGGCAGCCCGTTATCCGTTTTCACAGATCATCCGAAGTATCAATATATCAATATGAACATTTGAATCGCCATATGTAGTCTTTTTGTTCGCAGGCCTTCTGGCGCCGACACTTTATCTTGAATTGTTTTGTTTGAAGGTTTTAATTACTGCGGCGGCTTCTCAGCTTATAACCATAGAACTGATGGTTAATTAGAAGCCAACAGCGAAAGGCCTTTAGCGCAGGAATGCAGACCGAAATCATTGGCTTCTATATAACAGCCTATGGACCGAAACAGGAGCGTTTTCTTTACGTAACCTTGTATATGCCTATGCCAACAGCGACGTCTTATGATAGCCTGTTTGGGTGACTGGGACAGAGCCCCCAGTGAAGTCCAGGGGTTGGACTTCAATGGGGCCTCTGCACCAGTCACAATTTGTTACAAATTCTTACAAATGATGAAGTTGAGATTTTTGTTAAAAAATACGTCATTTGGGGCTAGTTTTTTTGCACTACTTTTAGGTTTTTACATTGTATTCTAGTTCGTATTTTTGCAACACGATGTTCTGCGCAACCTAACAAAAGCTGACAAAATTTTATACTCAATTAGCGACACTTCAGAAGACCCGCCGACAAATCTGCAGGAGAATTGAGGGCTCCCATAATTAAATTGAATTCTTTTACATCTAAAATAGTAATTGTTTTATAATATCCATGGAGGCATGTACAACTTCTAATGTCCACTACTAACAAAGATCTTATAGGCTAGCTTTAGAAATGAATTTGAATGATAATTGTGCTGCAGAGTAATTTTTACCAGCAAATTACATTTGGCACTTCATGACTCACCTAGACACTGAGTTCACTGAGAAGAAAGAAGGGTAGACGACCTACGTCAGCAGAGGGTGGCTCCGAGCGCCCGCTTCCGAGGTTTGACTCGACCTCTGACAAATGTTAACAGCCCACCGAGTTCATTTGTTACCACCGACACAGTGGGATTTTTCAGATGCTGGAACTAAAGGATTGATTGCTGCAGTTCTCTGGAACGAAAACGTGGACTACCTGGCTTTAGTGAGAAAAATGGTGGCGCTCAAGGTTTTAAATGACACGGCGGAGAGAAGAGTAAAGCTTGTTCAGGATTTCAATTCAATTCTTACAAATGATAATATCCATAATATAATATTCTAAAGCTGAATAACAATCTGAACTGATGCTGCACTAAAGACAAGCAAGCTCAAGTCAAATTTTATGATTGAACTTGCTGTTGTTGACTTCTTACTACTTTATTGCAGTAATCTATTATTTATAGTTTAAGTCATACTAGAGTACATACTTTGTTGTGATTGTGTGCTGATTTGCGTTTGTTTGCCATAAAGTCGTGATATGTGGTATAATAATACACCCAGAAATCTTTGATCAACTTGTGAAATCTCTAGGCTAAATGTTGCTTCATTTGGCTGAAATTTTTACCATAATAGTTTTTTTTAACATATGGACTGCAATGAAGAGTTCCAGCATGGAACTTTAAAAACTTTGAACCACCCTAATATATAATGTATTATGCCAATATGTATACTATATATTAGGGTTCAAGATCCCTAAATGTTCCCATATATCTATATATATCCTAAAGATCCTATTATATTATGGATCAAGATCCCAAGATCAGGGGAACTGGCTTAACTGGCTAGGTAATAAATATGTAATGTAGGCCTACACACACGTACATGTTTACACTAGTGAAAATATCATATTGAGAGAGGCAGCGTCTAAAAATCAAGTAAACTTTAGCGACCGTGTGGCATCGACTGCTCATTTTTCAATGAAATTACAACCGTGTTATCCTTTGTAAAATTAATGAAACCACAAATTCGTCATTTGTAGGAATTTCCTTGCATTAATTTTGGGGTTTTTGCGTCGCATTCTAGCCCTAGTTTGGGTCTTCCATCCCAACAGCAGACGATCCTAGTTCTGCCCTTGTTCTGATATGGGCCCACATGTAGGACATATTATGGAGACTATATGGGAGTATCTCACCATATCTTCAACATATGACGTTGTTGTTGGGGTGGTGTTCTATTTCATTACCTGAAGTAGCATTTAATTACATTACACCAGGAACTAGTTTACAAAACTATTCCTGGCTGTGTTTTATGTATACAATTAGCCGGTTGAGCAACTGTGAATTGAATGTCATTGTATGCTACTGGGTTTTTGGCCCCAACGATTGATGCTTTGTGCCACGGATACCCGAGCAGAAGAAGGTAGACCTATTTAAACTCCAATGCTGTACGTCGAGTTTACGTCCATTTACTATTCAGTAGAAGTCTTTGGGTAGCCGCGGTTGCATTTTGCCCGTTGACCTCGAGATGAAAGGCCTTTAGTTACACAAGGCATAACTGCCTTAAACTGCTTCAGAGCATGTTTGCGAAGTTCTAGTAAATTTCCAAATATTGATATCATGTGAATCGGCCGGCGATAATCTTTGCATAGGCCTACATTCCACCGTATCGCTCTCGATAGTCCACTCGGTAATGTCTGTTCTTAAGCAGACACTAAATGAATGCAGAACTAAGCATACACCAACTACCTGCATGGCCGAAAGATTTAGATTAGTAGAAACTGAAGCGATTGTGTTGTAGATCTATCTGCTGGCCACATCTATACAAGTGACATGTGACGCATCACTGGTTGGCACTGACTGTGACTGGTACTGGTGTTACTTCCCGTTGTATGACTTCGTTGGCCGTTGAAATCTTCCAAATGCTGATGTAGGCCTCCTTTGAAACGGTGTTCTGTCGAGAAATAGCGAAACATGTTCTTTCTTTGTCTTTTTTCCTTCTGTCTTCTTTCATCTTTTCATGTAAATTGTCTGGTTTTGAAAGGTCGTTCTTCATTTCTTGAGAAATACGCCTTTCTGTACTTTTAAAGAATCGTTCCGTTTGTTATTTCGTTAACGATGGCATGTTAAGATAAGGTTAGAAAACGTAAGCAAAGATAAAGTAAGGTAAGGGTCGTGGATAGAAGCAGTAGCGATCATCTGGAGCGTAGCTTGCTTTTCAGTGACCTTTCGCTTGAAGCGCATACGACACCAATCTAACAACTGGACAACTTCGTAAGCGGGTATTGCTGTGCAATTCAGATGGGTTGAAAGGGGCGTATAAATAAATGAACAGATTCTGATATCCAGTTTATATACATAAGAGTTCGGGCCACAAATCTTCTTAACAGCATGGCCAGCAACGATTGTCATCACTAGACCATGTCTGAAAGTCTATATACAGACAATAGGAGTGGCAGACGTTGCATTTATACGACGGTCCTGGCCTTGGCCATATAAGGCAATGATATAAAGGGCAAATAATGACTGTCGATGCATACAGGTGGCCGATCGGTGGCTGATTGTATAAACGCAAGCCTCCACCTGCGAATACCTGCCATAGTCCGCATTGCTCATTGAACAGTTGCCTATGCATGCCTCTTGGCCTATTTAATTATTCGTTATGTACACATATCGCCTCGTATTGTAATGTCATGTACAGCGCCCTTTTCTTCTGCCTCGGCCGTGCTACCGCGCTATATAAATTGTCATTATTATTATTATAGTAGTAGTAGTAGTAGCAGTAGTTGTTGTTGTATTAGTAATTAGGTATTAAGAATAATGATAAAATTTTAGTCAGTTAATATGAGTCACATAATAGCTTGATATTTAAGTTGTTTCATACGTCAATATACATATATATACATACACGCATGCATGCATACAAGCAGCATACATACATGCAATCAACAAGAGTACAAATATACTGGACAATGGTGTGGAGACTGCAATCACTTGTAATGATAGCGAGGAGGACGATCATAAGAAAATTGGGCAGACATACTAGAAAGGGTATTTAGTCCTATGAACAATTGACAGCAGTTTTCGAGAATTAAAATAGTTACAGTATAAGGAACACAGGACATTTTAATGTGAATTAGTAATCAGTAGTAGAGATGACAATTTAAGACTTAGAATCAGATATGCAGAATACTAGGCTATAAATACAGTGGTGTGCAAAAGTTTTGAATCACCTGCCGATTTTTGCAATTCTTTGATTCACTGCTCTGTATTGAGGTAAATAATGTTGCGGTAATAATATGCTTGTGAAATAATTGTTGCATATAGTTTGTTTACCATTTTGTAACTTTATTTCTTTGAAATAACATGACAATAAATTTTTACCACATGGTGGATAGGCCGATATGAAAAAAGTCAAAAAACCGGCCCATGCCTCTTCTGTGTATAGTACACGTGCATGTGTTTGAGATGAAATAACGAGCATTTCTCTGCGATCCTAAGCCTTCTCTATCATGTTGTGGCCTTGAAAAAGGCCGATTTTATGTGTCATTGATGGATCAGTACTTGATGGGCCAGCCCTTGCTCTTTACCACTTGTCTGCATCGTGTCGGCATTGAGTGGACCAGCTTGACGAGGTGGTCATGGGTTACGACACGGTTCCAGGCGGCAATGAGCTGGCGCTTGGTGGTCGGAAATCTCTTGGATATTTCCAAGGCTACTTTGTGCCAGAGATTCTCAATCGGATTCAGATCCGGTGATTGGGCGGGCCAGTCCAGCGTTCTGATGTTGTTCTGGTGCTTCCACTTGGTGACAGTTTTGGCACGATGGCATGGGGCATTGCCATCCTGAAACAAGAACTGACGAGGGAACAGCTGCTGAGCTGATGGCAACATGCACTTCTGCAGTAGTTCGATGTACTTGGTCGCGTTGACCGTTCCATCGACGATATGCAGACGCCCGACGCCACTGGCAGCCATGCAGCCCCAGACCATGATCTTCAGGGGATGCTTCACCGTCAGGTTCAGGCACTCTGGCTTGAATTCTTCTCCAGGAAACTTCCTCACATACGTGTGTCCTTGGTTGCCAAACAAGCAGAAGGTGCTTTCATCGCTGAAAAGCACCTTCTCCACATCTTACAACTCCAGCTGGAGTACCGCCGTGCCCACAGGATTCGGTTGTGCCTCTGGACGTCGGTCATTAGAGGCTTCCTCCGTGCCTTGCATCCCCTCAGACCGAACTACAGGCACCGACGACGCACTGTTGATGAGCTGACAGCGACGTTGCAATTCTCCCACCACTCACATAGCAGTTCAGATGACGACAGCTTGCGGTTGGCAAGAGATATGCGGCAAAGTGCGCGGTCCTGGCGTGACGTCGACGCGCGTGGACGACCGGTGCGAACCCTGTCAACCACTGACCCCGTCTCCTTAATCTTCTTCAGAATCTAGACAACCGCGCTCTGACTGCAGCCGATTCTTCTGGCGATCTGGCGGCTCGAAAAGCCCTCTTGGTCCATCACGGACACACGAACTCGCTGCTCCATTGTGAGGTTCGGACTCTTCTTTGTGGTGCCGTTCAAGTCTCAGACTGTCGATGATACCCAGAATCCCACGTTTATTTATAGCCGTTTCACGCGTGCAAGCTGTCTCCTACGTGATTAGTTGACAAAATAAAGCTTGTGATTGGTCAGCTTAAGGAGTAGTGATTGGTTAATTTCGATCCAACTTCAACGCACAATCCGTCATTTCTACTTGTAGGGTGGAGGTTCATGTATGCGTATCATAACCAACGTGAATTAAAAGTAATCCATCTGAAGATGTTACTTTTCAAAGCTAAATACATTCCCTGCAACGCGACATAGATTTAACTTTTTTAGCTATATGGCTGACTAGAGATAATAGCCATGGAAATTGAAGAAACGCAAAAATATTGGGTGATTCAAAACTTTTGCACACCACTGTACTGGGATAAAGTACGAACAATATAGAAGCAAGTATTTATGACTAATGTACACGACAAAGGACGACTAATCGTAATCGTAATCTCGAGATTTCTACAGCGCCCAACGAAAGCTAAGTCGCGGGAGCCAGCTTATTCACAGGAGCTCAGTCAAAACAAAATCGCCAGGCAAAAGGGTTCGGCTAAAACACTGCATAGCTAGCGAGGGGTGTGTGAAAGTGTATTCGCAGAAATAAAAAGCTGATTAGGCTGTGAATGGCGGGGAGATGCGCAGTCGGGGTCCAACAGAGAGTCCACCAAAGCCTTGGCGGAGATAGGGATAATGAACAGTATGCATAATATGCCAAAAGGAATATGCAGGTGGGTGGGTGAATGGTGTGAGCAACGCAAGGGGATGAGATAAGAAGAATCGCTCCATGGCTCGAAAGAGTTAATTAAGACCACGTTGGCATGGGATGAGATGGGAGATGCGAAGACAGATGGAGAAAAGGAAACGTAAACTGGAACAAACAAAGGAACTAAAAGGGTGCATAAAGCAAGGAAATGACAGAGGAAAGAACTGGAAGATGAATGTACATTGAGAGGCATTCAACCAGTTGGTCTGTATAATCAAGAAATGATCAGAAGAGTGAAAGTCTATGAAATGAGACTAGTAAGTAAGTAAGTAAGTAAGTAAGTAAGCAAGTAAGACATTTGTTCACACGCCATATGTCCATCGGCTGAGTGAGGAATCGTAAGCAGAGGAAAGGAAATTAAGAGGGTATCTGCAGCAGTAGAGGAAGAGATGGCAGTTGGTGGACAAGACGGTGAGTAGACCAGACCCAGTGATAGTCAGGTAAGGCTTGAACTGGTCCGAGACTCCGAGCTAAGAAAAGAAGATTCATGGTAGAGGCAGAGGCTGTAGAACGTAGGGCCAGAGACAGACAGAATAGAATAGAATAGAATAGAAATTGAGTCGACGTTGCTAGGAGAAAGAGCACAGTTGAAGTTGCTTCAAAAGAACACAACCAGGAGGAGGATGTTCAGAGTAGAGTTGAAGCACGTGACTCTAAAACAATCCACATTTTGCCATCTATGCATGAAACTGAAGATCCAATTTCTTAATTTCATTATTTTGAGAAAGTTGCTCAATTGCCTAGCCTAGATCAGTCAGAGTGGCCAAAACTGCTTCCTTCTGTATTCAACCCTTCTCTAAGGCAGCATTACAATCGCTTCTCATGCTGCATGTAAAAACTATAAGCAGACCAGAGCATAAATTTTAGCTGCATGTCAACTGAATCCTCGATTTTAATTTGATAAATTCAGGACAGTGCATCGCACAAGGAATTCTCAATTCCTGTACAGACTAAGCGACGTACAGATGACATGTTAGCTGAAAGGTTAAGGTCGTCGCTCTCGAATGAAACAGTTTTTTGTTGCGGCTTGAAAGCCTACAAGCTCTGTCCACCGTTGCTCCGCTATATAATCATTTAAATTCGATCCCTCTGTACCATCTCTCCCTGCTCGCCGTCCATCGATACGCGCATCGCCATTAATCCTATTACAAAATGATTGGTAATTTTATTCTATGCTGATATCCACCTGAACTCCTAAATTCGCTTCTTTTTCATCCGTCTCATCTGCCAAGAAAACATTCCTTCTGTGCTCTCTCAATTTTCGGTCGCTGCTTAGCACTACAATTCTATCATCCTTAGACATCTTATCTCTTGCTGCCAGCCACTGATTTCATTGCCTTAACTGAAACAATGTTCTCTGCCTCATCTACTTCTGCCCATTTTTCTGAATGCACTTTTGTTTATTTCACTGCACAGTGCACCTCGCTCATCTAATAAGTCTTCAAAAGCCCTCGGCATCGGACATAGCATTCATGAATCAACCGTTGTCCTTGACACATGGATATCGGGCAACGCATCTCCCCACTATCACCTGTCTCTCGTTCCATCTTCGTGTGTGGGACTCCCAGCCTCACACGTATGTGTACCATGAACACAACTTACGGGGTCAGTTTACATACCCACTGTTATTATCAATTATCGACCAACACAGGTAAGAAATTCTGCTTCTGGAGATAGGATACCTCTGTGGAACTCTATGACCGTGAAGATCCTCTCTCTACCCGTCACTGTGTACACACAGAACTTCGACCCGACTTACGCACTAGGGGGCCCTTCCCCGCACTTCAGTCAGTCCTCCGATCAGTGTGTGTGGCGACAAGCATATAGAGGAGTCGGTATTTTCTGTCTCGACTATGGTATTATCGGGGTAACCGGCCCGGACTATGATGTACTTGGTATTCTCTTGGTCTGCATTAAGATCCGGTCTCTTATGTACAGGTGCTTCACTTGGTCTGCATTAAGAGCCACGGTGTCTTCCCCTTATCTCTTCCTGCCGTTTAAATTCCGACAAAGAGTAATGCGGCCGCGTCTTTCCCCAAGTTTTGCACAACCTCTTCTCTTCCAACTATCGTGACTTAGACTATTTTGCGACTTCGCGACAGGGTGGGCCTGAGCCCTGTCGGATCAACGGAGTCAGCCGGAAATATCAGACAGATTTTGTTTCGGTTTCAGCTTTCTCAGGAGCGCAAAGACCAGTTTTCTCCTACGGCAACTGCTACCTGTTTTCATGTTCCCCGAGCTTTGCGCAACCTATATCTTCCAGCTATCATGACTTATAGACCGTCTCGTGGCTTCGCAACAGGGTGGGCCAATGGGAGTCAGTCAGATATCAGCCACAGATCCGCCACAATCGCAGTTAACAACATATTTGATTATCAAAAGCCATGATGACTTTGATGAAGGCGATTGTTTGGACTTCTGGAAATGCAACAAAACTATTCTAGATAAACCATATACACCACCGCTTAGAGCAATGAGTATACCTGCATCTACTGCACCTGTTGAACGGGTGTTTAGTTTTGGGGGTTTAATATTAAAACCGCATCGATCAGACATGAGTGACAAGATGCTCACATCGCTAATCTTTCCCAAGAGCAATTCTAAATGAGTGCCTGTATCTTATAGGCCTAATATGATCAGTGAATATACATGGTTGATTATTATTAAATTATTGTTAAACATATATCTTAATGTTCTTGCAGTAGTCATTTGCACTTGTATTATAACCTTAGTACTTGTACTCGTACTTGTACTTGAGACTTGAGTACTTGAAACATCTCTGCCTCCTACAACGTCTATCTACTCCTCCAAATCTTCTGTCGTTCTTTATGAATTTGCCTGGCTCCTCTACTTCTCCTTTTTCTCTTAACCTGCTTCGCTCTGTCATCAGCATCACAGGTCATTTCTTATTCATTGCCGACCTAGCCTTTTCCTCGCCCTCCTCCAATCTTTTCGTCGGATCCAGCCTGCATGCAAGATTTCATCAACTCCCAACTTGTTCTAAACCTCCTTCTTCCCTTGATGATCTCCTATCCTGCTACATTGCTACACTCACCAACCTTCTTGATACTCATGCGCCACTCATTATCAAACACATAGCCTACATGGAAATTACCCTTGGTTCACTTCTTACCATCAGGCATTCAAATCCATTCTCAAACTCTTTACATTTTCAATCATCCAGCTCTAGTCGTTCATCCTCTAACTTCACTCTTGCCAGTCCTCTAGCAACTACTCATCTTAAGTTCTCTAACCGATCCATATACCACATTGTTCCTCGACACTGGAACGATCTCCCCTCCTGAATATTACAAATTCTTCGTCTTTAAGGACACCATGCTGGCCTTGTTAGTTACATTGGTTAAAGCGTACGTCAAGGCTCCTCTATGCGTGAGGATCCTCGGTTCGCGTCTCGATCGTGGCTTATTTCAGAGATTTAAATCTCGGGCTAGTATGGTCCGTACACGGGGACCTTATATGGCGTGGCGTCCATTCGAACGGGCAGCGGTTGTGAAGGATCTCACCCGATTAATTCACTGCAAAATGATCAGGGTCAAAGCCATACTGTCGCTATATAAAACCGCGTACGTTTAAGTTTAAAATGTAGATAAATCGGATTAGGTTGTACACAGACCTATGGCCTATAAGGTAAATGTAAATGTACACGTTTTCCTGTAGCGACCGTACGGCCTCGGCTTTGCTCAATTTTCAATGAATTCATCGGGTGAGATCGTTCACCATCGCTGCCCGTTTGAATAGGCAATGCCATTTAAGGTCCCCGTGTACGGACTGTGCTAGCTCAAGATTCAAATCTTTGAAATAAGCCACGACCGGGGACTCCAACAGGCATCCTCGCGCTCAGAGGCTCCTTGATGTGCGCATTAACCAATGTAGCTAACCCGGTCGGTATAAAGTTTCATGCATGCAGTGAGTGCACTAACTGATGCTTTATTTTATCTGGTTGATTATTCACACGCGTATATGTTTTATGTTTTATATGGGTATATGGATTATATGTTTGTGCGTAATTACTTGGATCTACTGTTTATTTTGTTGGAGATTTTACCTTGACCAACTACCCGTATTTACTTAAAGGCTGTAGCCCTCTAGACTTGTCGCTAGGCGCTGATCAAAACATGCTGAGATTTTGACTGCGATTCTTGCAATGCAGATCTAGTTAGCCCAAGAAGTGCATTAGATGGGAGGCTTTTTGTTTACGCCATGTTGTAAGCTCCGTGACTCTTATTTTAGGCCATAGATTGTTCACTACCGCTTTCAAAATCATTTGAGTGGTCAGTTGCGGGTTGCGGGATTTCCAATTCAGCCTTTTAACTGCAAGATAACTAAAATAGCATCCTTCAGCTCCCACGGTTTCGTCAAATATTTACCATATTCAATGCATAAAATATTGTATGCGCTGTAATGACGAAGTCTTGTGACACGTATTTGTGTGTGAATTTTGTGTTGGTGTTATCATGCGCAGTGTGACAGAATTTTCACTTTGTAGAGATATTTCGTCACCATAGTCACCGCTGGAAATATTTGTGTAAGCTATTTTGGAAAAACCGTCCGAAGTCGGAATACGTAGGTCTATATGTATAATACATAAATAGCCTACAAAGCCTTACACATACAAATGTTTAGGTCTATATATAGAGCCGCGACTGTAAAAATATCCGCTCGTTGCATATGCCCTATGCGAAAACATTTTCTGCATTTGGGTTTTTTGCTGATATGGAAAGTTTCCGTTGGTAAGTATCAGCGAAAATTTTAGCGATTTGTTTTTTTTTCGTGTTGGGTAAACTTCTCCGTCAGTCTGATTTGGAAGTTTAGATCATTTGATCATAGTTATTAAATGAAAGATTTTAGAAACATGCAAGTTTTATAAACATAAATTAAAAGTACACGTCTGAAAGAGTAAATCATCCGATTGTACATGAAATTGCGGCAGATAAATCTGTGTTAGTACGTTTACGTTCTCTCGAAGTTGATCGACTTCGACTGGAAAAAGTCCCGAACAGACACGTCAGTAAGTTTTCTCGGATACGCTTAACTGTAATCTTCGCAATTATATGGAACATTGAGAGCAATGGCGCAAAGAAGAACGTCGTCTCGGGGTGGAAATCTTGAATCAGACAGTTGCATAGGTCGATCGCAAACTAACGAGATGGTAGGACCACCGAACTCGTACACTGTGCCGGCAAATGTACCTGGAGAAAACCACTCGAGTGCATCGAGAGGCGAACCAAGCCGACATTCGACAGCAAGACGCATCCAAGGCCTCACGGAGTCAGACGGATGTCGTCCAGTCCGACAAACGCTACCTCCAACAGAACCCAACAGGGATTTTAAACTCCAAAATAGATATACTGGAAGTCCGATAGTCGACTTCAGATCCAGTGCTATGCCACAAGGAACCAAAGAAAACACGATGGAATGGTTTTCTCAGATAAGACCAGTGGCCAGGCTGCATTCCGAAGAAGGTGGCGGTGTAACATTTATAGATCAGATCGGAGTTGACAGGAGATCATCACCGGAACAAAGGACCTTTGATAGTGGAACATTAGTAGATCAGATGACAGCTGACAGGCAACCATCACCGGATCAAAAGACGTTTGGCAGTGGAACATTTGTGGATCAGATGGTAATTGAGAGGAGATCATCACCGGAACAAAGGACCTTTGGCAGTGGAACATTTGTGGATCAGATGGGAGTTGGCAGTAGATTATCACCGGATCAAAACACGTTTGGTAGCGGAACATTTATGGATCAGATGGTAACGGAGAGGAGATCATCACCGGAACAAAGGACCTTTGGCAGTGGAACATTTGTAGATCAGATGACAGCTGACAGGCAACCATCACCGGATCAAAAGACGTTTGGCAGTGGAACATTTGTAATCACCAGCTCAAGACACGTTTGGTAGCGGAACATTTGTGGATCAGATGGTAATTGAGAGGAGATCATCACCGGAACAAAGGACCTTTGGCACTGGAACATTTGTAGATCAGATGAAAATTGGCAGGCAACCATCACCGGATCAAAAGACGTATGGCAGCGGAACAATTATGGATCAGGTAACAATTGTCAGTCGATCATCGCCGGAACAAAGAACGTTTATAATGTATCCAACACAGTTGGACGATGAAATGATAGAAGATCGAGATCCGTCGGATGAATATAGCTGGCAGAGCCTCATCACAACAGGCATGAAAAACTGGACCATTGAAGATAATGACGATGACATTCCTTCGCCAGAACCAACATCGCCTGTAGACCCTGCTGTCTTTGCACAGGACGAAGACGGAGACACGTAAGACAATCAGATCTGTTCTAATCAACATAAGCAAAACATGCTCAATATGCTCAGAAGCAGCAGGCACTAAATCATGTTATGCCAGGACACTTGTCGTTTGGGAATAAATCAACCCAACTGTGGCCTATAGAACAAGCCCACATTCATTATGACCTTCTATGGTAACTGGGCAAGATGTCTGACTGTAGCCTATAGTATCTGCCTTTTCTTACCATTCACCTATATTACGGGTTTCATCGTTATGGAGGCGCTATGCCTTGAAGACCGCATGATGATGGCCTAATTATCACTGACTCGAAAAGCATACTTACAGGATGACTTTACTCAGATCTGTTTCTTTTCTAGTATTTGCAGTTAAAGCATTAAGTCCACAATCATTAAAGCATCCTCCGTTGACCATCACCTCTATGCTGATGACACCCAACTATTCATCTCTTTCTCTCCAAACTGTTTCAATGAGTCTACGGATCATCTTCTTTGTGTGGTTAAACAAATCTCCTCTTGGATGACATCTAATCTCTTATGCCTAAACCCATCTAAAACTGAATTCATACTTATAGGCCTACGCGACCAACTCAAGAAAATTCCTGTCCCCTCTATCTCCCTCAGCCTGGACTCTGCCTCAACCCACACCTTTAATACTAACTCTTCTGTCCGGAATTTAGGTGTTATTTTCGACCAGAACCTTACTTTTTCTGATCATATCACCCATCTCTCCCGCTCTTGCTTTTTACATATCCGCGACCTTCGCAGAATCCGCCCTATGCTTGACTTTAAAACTGCATCAACCATCGCCGCATCCATAGTCCATGCTAAATTAGACTATTGCAATTCACTGTTCCTGAACATAAGCTCCACCCAAATAAGCCGCCTTCAAGCCATACAGAATGCTCTTGCTCGTGCTGTTACCAAAACCCCCAAACACCATCACATCACTCCTGTCTTAAATCACTACACTGGTTTAAAATACCTGAACGAATCGAGTAAAAAGTCCTATCACTTACATACAACACACTTCAATCTTCCCAACCCTCCTATCTTCGTCAGTTATTTACAATACAACCGCTTCGCTCAACCCGCTCTTCTTCTGCCCTAACACTTCTCCGCCATCCAGTCACCTCATCCTTAAAATTTGGTAATCGCTGCATAGCCATAGCTGCCCCACCACTCTGGAATAAACTCCCCCAGAACTGCGACAGTTTTCGGACCCATCATACAAACTCACCGATGCTCCACCGCTTGCAATTTCTGCTTCGGCCTTTCACTCAAAACTGAAAACATTCCTCTTCCACAGATCCTATCCTGACACCCGTTCTTCCTTTTATCTGCCTCTGCTCTCCAGCCCCAAACATCACCCACCGTAGCTGCCACGCTGTCTCTCTGCCTGACTCTTAGATCTTGACCCGGAACCGAACCCTTTTGCCTATCGATTTTGTTTTGACTGAGCACCTGTGAATAAGCTGGTCCCCGCGGCGCGGCTTTCGTTGGGCGCTGTAGAAATCTTGGGATTACGATTACGATATATTTATTTATTAATTATGCTATAGATCAACTGCTTCTTCTTGTCATCTTATCTATAAAACTAAGAATTATAAAACTGGAGTCCAGCAAAGGCTAACTTCGATAAGAGAAAACGCTTGAGCCAACCTCCCGCAATAATTTATGCCGTGATGCATGCCGTGGTATGTTTAACATCTTCATCAATCAGTTAACTAGACAATGCAGGAAGAGGAAGAGAGGGGAGGGATTCAGAGCAGAGAAACGGACGGGACAGTGGAGAAAAGAGGGTCATGGCAAGTATTGAAAGTCAGGGAGTAGGATGGGCGCAGATAGTAATTAAGCTGCCAATAAATGACGTGTCCAGCTGCACAATTTGCACTCATCGATCACTGATCGAACTACATCGAAGTATTTTAATAAGCTAACCGGAGTAAAAGGTATAAACTGGCGTGGCGCCCATTCAAACGGGCAGCAGTGGTGAGGGATCTCACCCGATAAATTCATTGCAAAATGAGCAGGTCGAGGCTATGCGGTCGCTATATAACATCTATACATTTACATTTACATTGGAATGGCGTAGCACAGGTTGTTTGCAAATGGCATGCATGTTCGGTGTACAGGAACCTTCATTTGGCCATCATTTCTGAACGCATTGACCAGGCTCTAGCCCTAATCTATCTGGCGCCAGATCTTCTGTGGCTCGATCTGTCCAACAGCTTGAAGCAGACGCCGCTCCACCTGGCGACTATCAGGCGTCAGCCAATCGTCATTCGTCGTCTGCTCAGCCGTGGCGCCAAGAGGGTCGTTTACGACAGACGAGGAAACACTCCCCTCCACATCGCCTGCTTAAACGGACATCTGGACTGTGTTCAGGAACTGACCTCTTCCTGCCCAACGCCTGTAATGACCAGCGATGACCTCGGCTTAAACGTACCCAACTATGAAGGTTAGAGTTCCGATGTTATAATAATAATAATAATAATAATAATAATAATAATAATAATAATAATAATAATAATAATAATAATAATAATAATAATAATAAGACAATTTATATAGCGCCGTAGCACATCCAAAGCCGAAGAAAAGGGCGCTGTACATGGGTTACGTTTCCTATATGACCAGCATCGTCTTACATTGACAGAGAGACAGTCCATGGGGGTGTGTGACAAGAAGACAGTAGGAGTGTAATACAGAGAGACAGAGGGAGTGTATGACTCCACTGTGCACAGTCCATGACTACCTTTGTGTCTCCCTGCCTGTGTTTGTCACTGCTTTTGTGCCTTTGTATCTTTTCGCTACAATCCCTCTGTCTTTCTCTGATTCTGTCTTCCTTTCTATTCTCCTTCATTTTCTGTTTCTATATATTTCGCTGTCTTTCGACTCTTGGTCTCTTCCATATTAGCTTATTCGAATATAAGACCTACAGCTAGAAAAGGCAATTCCTTTGAACGGCAATGCTGCGGAAGAAGAGCGAGAAACGCCGTGAAACACCACCTCTCATGTAAATTAACTTGAACCTAAGCCTAAGTGGCGCCTCTTGTGAATTATATTGCATGAATTATTTAAGTGTGTGAATATTAATCACATTGCTGAACAGTAAGATTCATTTCAACTATACAATGAAAGCTCAAATATCTAGCGGGACTGGGAAGTCGAGGACGGAATACAAGTGAGTGAAAGGAAATGGAGATAAGCATTGGCAAAAAACGAAGAAGGGAGGCAGAATCGAGAAAGAGGGAACGGGAACATGGCGCTTCTTTTAAGGCATTCTCAGAGGTTTTAAATAAATATGCGACTACTCCGTGGCCACAGAGTGAGACATTGATCCGCCAATCCTTTTGCGCCACTCTTTCATACGGCTCCATATACTTCGAAAAGCAGTTTACTTACTAACTTTTTACCCCAGCAGGTGAGAACAGACAACGCATTGTGAAAACCGTGCAGTCCCCAAGTTATTTGGGGTGCGGACTGCTGCTGTGTTTGTGCTTTAACCGAAAGATGCTCTAAGACCACGGAGACCAAGCCTTTCTAAATAAAGACTAATGATGGTGGGTGACTTCTTATGTGTGTCGAATTGTTTTAGGTTCAGTTATGTATGAAACATGTTTTCTGCCTTTAGGCCAGACATGTCTTCATTTGGCTACGTCTAGAAATCAGCTGGACGTCATCAGATATTTGGTGGAGAACCACGGAGTTAACGTCAATCAAAAGGTTAATACCTTGGTTAAAATATTATCTTTGATCGATTTATTCATGATACTTGTCCCTTAAGGTTTGGACGACTGTGCGCCCACCCTTCATCAACAGGCGCCCCATTTATCCTTATGTTCTCACTTATCTTTGTGTTCTCACCTGTTCTCAACTATCTTTGTGTTCTGCGTCCACCTGTTTCGGTCCTACTTCATGGCTCTCTGCGCTGACTTCATAATTTTGGCTTTTGCCGTGGTTGATCCATCACTGTGAAACACACCTAGTATTTGTGTTCAGGCGACTGTAGAAAGCAGCAGCGTTGCAGATCACTGACACAACATCTCCGCATGGCTGAATGTAAACAGATAGCGCTCCTGAAGAGTATTTTCGATATTTTTACAATTTATTACAATACAACACAAGACGCTGTCTCCTTTATAGAAGGCGCTTGTGCTTCAGCTTGGTTCAGTTCAAAGGAAAAGTCTCGTCCTACATGCTGCTAAATGAGTTAATATTTAATTAAGTGAGTTATTTAATTAATTAACACTTTCTTTTACCACCCTTCTCAGTCAATCAAACACGAGAAGTCCAGTAAAGAACACACATATGAATAGTTGTTTGCTCAGCGTACAATAAAAAGTTAGAAAAATGCTTTGCCTTATTACTATTTACTAGGTATTTATTTATTCATTCACTTACTTATTTTTACTAGGTATTTGTTTATTCATTTACTATTTGCTTATGTACGCGACTGCATGTGATTTGTATGAAGAAAGAGGAACTCTGTCCCACTGGTTCAGAGTTTAGACTATCTGTCACCATAGATACATTTCCCCACTTACTCCTGCCCATGGATCTTCCCCATTGCTGCCAATTCAAAACGCACACTGGCTGTGAGGTATAAATTTGCCGGCAGAAATTGCACTGGATTTGTGGACTGACGGCCGAGGATTTTATCCTGAATACTATAAAAGGCATCACTAATATCTGGCAGGGTATGCCACACAGACTGCACTCTCTGGCAACCTTCGAGGCCTCCTTTAGTCTCTTCTAATATAACACCTAACAACACCTATGTTTACTTTTCTAGGAACTGAAACGAGGTTATACGCTACTCCATCGAGCCGTCATGACGTCGAACCTCGAGTTGCTTGAGTACCTGTTGAATCTACCCGCTTCAGCTGAACTCATCGTAGACGAACCGACGTACGATGGCTACACCGCACTCCAGCTTGCACACCTCACCCCCCGACAGATGCACATTGTACAGATGCTTCTGTCGGCTGGTGCTCATCCAAGTGGCTTCGGCGATGATTGGCCACCACCTCAAGCGTGACTGGCACTACACAAGTGCACTGACCAAATAATGAACCGAGAGGCATTCTCAGGATGTGAATCGTTGGAATGGTAGAAAACCGAGGTGACGAATAGCTGAGCATACGAGCACAGGGCTCGATGTACTGTCGTATTTTATTTGCGGTTGTCGTCCAATAACATCTGACACTTGCAGTTGTTTGTTCCCTGTAGGTGTGTTTCAAACGACTCTGGCGTAATTAATATACGACGTCATCGAAGGAAAACGTGTCCCTTCGACGAACGTTATCGGCCAATAGGCAACAGAGTTGGTGCTTTTTAAGAGGCAGCTGTGTTCTTTCGTTATTTGTCCGTGGGTGATTGGATGAGTGGTCGCCTTGTATGATGGACTGAACAGAGACGATGAGGTTCTGGAGATTTCCCAGCAAGACCTTAAAATGCAGTTATTAAACGTCATCGATTGGTGCATTGTGCATATATACATATGCATGAATCCAGGAAATGCAAAAGCAATGTGGTGATGCTGTATGCATGCCTTTGGCACCTTTTTGCAATTCTCTGTGTGGGAATTGTAATGTTGGCTCTATGTGCTTTACGAGATAATTACACGGTGAGATCCTCACTGCAAAATATAGAAAGGAGATTTTGTAAATAAGTTAAAGATTATCAGTGAATATACATGTATTGGCTACAGGCTGTAGTATTTGACGGATGTTAGTGACAGTTCCATGATTCCGGGAAACTCTAAAAGGTGTCTGTTTAATAAGTGTAGATGGTTTGCAATGACCCAGTCACTCAAGAGAGTTCATGAATTTTTACACTGGACTGACGAATCTGTGTTGACTGGGTGCAGGAGGCAAATATTTGTGTTTCCGTAGAAACTGCAGATGACAGACAGTGTTCGGTGCAGTCAGTTCGCTGCAGAGATTCTTTAACAGTGGCCTTGTTTCTTATGTAATCCTCATTTGAAGTGTAAATAAACGAACAGAACTCAATGTATTCGATTGATAATTTCATCTGGATTTGTGATATCTCATCCTGTTTTAAACAGCCAAAATAAAACAGCAAAACCAAAACAGCAAAACCAAATCAGCAAAACCAAAACAGCAAAACCAAATCAGCAAAACCAAAACAGCAAAACCAAATCAGCAAAACCAAAACAGCAAAACCAAAACAGCAAAACCAAAACAGCAAAACCAAAACAGCAAAACCAAAACAGCAAAACCAAAACAGCAAAACCAAAACAGCAAAACCAAAACAGCAAAACCAAAACAGCAAAACCAAAACAGCAAAACCAAAACAGCAAAACCAAAACAGCAAAACCAAAACAGCAAAACCAAAACAGCAAAACCAAAACAGCAAAACCAAAACAGCAAAACCAAAACAGCAAAACCAAAACAGCAAAACCAAAACAGCAAAACCAAAACAGCAAAACCAAAACAGCAAAACCAAAACAGCAAAACCAAATCAGCAAAACCAAAACAGCAAAACCAAATCAGCAAAACCAAAACAGCAAAACCAAATCAGCAAAACCAAAACAGCAAAACCAAAACAGCAAAACCAAAACAGCAAAACCAAAACAGCAAAACCAAAACAGCAAAACCAAAACAGCAAAACCAAAACAGCAAAACCAAAACAGCAAAACCAAAACAGCAAAACCAAAACAGCAAAACCAAAACAGCAAAACCAAAACAGCAAAACCAAAACAGCAAAACCAAAACAGCAAAACCAAAACAGCAAAACCAAAACAGCAAAACCAAAACAGCAAAACCAAAACAGCAAAACCAAAACAGCAAAACCAAAACAGCAAAACCAAAACAGCAAAACCAAAACAGCAAAACCAAAACAGCAAAACCAAAACAGCAAAACCAAAACAGCAAAACCAAAACAGCAAAACCAAAACAGCAAAACCAAAACAGCAAAACCAAAACAGCAAAACCAAAACAGCAAAACCAAAACAGCAAAACCAAAACAGCAAAACCAAAACAGCAAAACCAAAACAGCAAAACCAAAACAGCAAAACCAAAACAGCAAAACCAAAACAGCAAAACCAAAACAGCAAAACCAAAACAGCAAAACCAAAACAGCAAAACCAAAACAGCAAAACCAAAACAGCAAAACCAAAACAGCAAAACCAAAACAGCAAAACCAAAACAGCAAAACCAAAACAGCAAAACCAAAACAGCAAAACCAAAACAGCAAAACCAAAACAGCAAAACCAAAACAGCAAAACCAAAACAGCAAAACCAAAACAGCAAAACCAAAACAGCAAAACCAAAACAGCAAAACCAAAACAGCAAAACCAAAACAGCAAAACCAAAACAGCAAAACCAAAACAGCAAAACCAAAACAGCAAAACCAAAACAGCAAAACCAAAACAGCAAAACCAAAACAGCAAAACCAAAACAGCAAAACCAAAACAGCAAAACCAAAACAACAAAACCAAAATAACAAAAATAAAACAACAAAAATAAAACAATGAAAACAAAACAGCAAAAACAAAACAACAAATATTAAACAACACTTTTCAAGCCATATGCTGACGCTAGCATTTAATATTTTCTGTTTTACATGTCGAAATAGCCAAATTGCGCAACTGTTAATCAAGGCGTCTGGCCTGAAGGCGAACCGGGAATCACAAATATGCAAAGTGTGTGCATATTGTGTGTCGGTGGGTGGGAGCGCCATCGAGTTTGCTTTCCAGGCTTTTTTGAGCACAGATCTCGGCAACGTTTTTGCTTAAAATTGTCTTTGCTTAAAATTTGTTCGGTCATCAACCTGGAATGACCCACCTCTAGATCTGCGTCTTCTGTCCGGACAAGCTACATGTACCTATCATCAACCCTTTTAAACTGTTCTATTCTGCCTGGCTATGTTGGGAGGGCCTCTTTATATACATCTTGCAGATGCGCTATATAAATGCTCTGAATGAACGAATAAGATACGCTGACTCCACTGCCGCGCAGCTATTGATCAATAGACAAATGGTCCATACAGAGGGCATAAAAGCTGTAATTGTTATTTGTAGCTCCCCAAATTTGCAGACTCAAACTTTGGAGCCTAAAGGTTATATGACTCTTCCTACACTTTTGATAGGACAGCGAAATGAATGCTCACTGCTAAAGGTCGGGCTTGATATTATAAATGTAAATGTAAACGTACGCGTTTTCTGTAGTGACCGTATGGTCTCGACTCTGATCATTTTTCAAACCTGTTGGTGCCAATCTTTATAATCTTAAAATGGGCGACTAACGCCGGATTGGCTTAACCGATGTCGAACCGATTTCGCGATATTCAGAAAAACCGAAAACGAAACCGAAATCGGTATTCAGAAAACCGAGAGAAACCGAAAACCGAAGAAAAAACGACAAAAACTGAAAAGTCGGTAAAGATAGAAATTTCCCTTACGGATCTTTTTTGTTTGCTGAAATTTCCTTAATATTGTTGAAAGTTTGGTGTTAACTGATACCGTATATGCCTTTAAAAATAATAAGAGCAGAGGCCTGACATTTCATCCCTACGAGAGATTAGAGTGAATGACGTATGTATTACGTAGCGGAAGTAGGGCGTCTTGTACTTGGGCCTGAAAACAGCAATTTGTTTCTACTCTGTTATTGTTATTATTATTTTTTTGCCCAAGGTACTTATGATCCCTCGGGGCTTATAAAAACGCTCCGGAGAAAGAATCGTCCGGGTTGGCTAAAAGTCGTCAAGTTTCGGCAGAGAAAACGTGCTTCGGAAGCCGACAGCATTAAAACTTTGGATGGCAACTGACAGGCGTTGAAACAGATGGCACGTCTCTCTTTTATCACCAGAAACCAGCGTCAGAGAGCGCCCAAGCTCAGATATGAAAGTGAGCCCTGTGTTGTTAATTGGGCCTAGAGTTTCAAAAGCGAGGGGAACAAAATAATAATAATAATAATAATTATTATTATTATTATTATTATTTTATTATTATTATTATTGTTGTTGTTGTTATTATTGCTGTTGTTGTTATTATTATTATTATTATTATTATTATTATTATTATTATTATTATTATTATTATTATTATTATTATTATTATTATTATTATTATTATTATTATTACAAAAACTTAGTCAGTCGTTTGCGGGGTTTCGGATTTCGAGAGGGTAGAACGCACTTGACATGATTCAGGTAGGCCTACTTATAAACCGGGGTTGCAAAAGCCGACCGCGAAAGCCACAGATAGCACACGCAAGCATCGGCGCAAAACAGTCAGCTTGAGACACACCTGACCGCCACAGGACAAACATTAACTCAAACCATATCAGAGACCATATGTGACATGGCAGTCGTCTGCCCCACCCAACTCCCGTCAGCCCAACATTACTCGCCGTATATCGACTAACCGCTACAAACGTTACACATCATATAACTGTAAGTACATACACCTTATATATATATATGTGTATATATATATACATAAACATATATATACATATATGGATCATAATTATTTCATATATACATATACATATATATATATATATACATATATGGATCATAATTATTTCATATTGCTATATTAATCTCTGGCCACTGGCAAAGAACTGCGCTGCATGGGGCTCTTCAGTTCGGCGGACGGCAATATGTTTAGGCTCATTGGGATGATATACAAAGAGAAACAACCATCAAATAGACAGCGATCGTCGTTTCGTCTTCACTGAATGGTTTTGAAGCGTCGCAAGTGTAGATGGTTTGTAGATGGTTTTTTGTAACACTTATCATCTGTCATCTTAGACCTAGACCTATTGGACGTCTTCATCTGTCATCTTAGACCTAGGCCGTCTTCATCGTCGACATTGTCGTCATACTTATAACCATCGTCATTGTGATTGTCATCATCATCTTTGTCGTCTTCATAACCTGAAATAATCTGATCTGCTTTGATCTGATCTGGATGCTTCTGAAGCGCCGTATTAAAAAAGAAAAAGTCATCAATCACTGATCGCCTCTAAGAGGAACCCCATTCCATGAACAACGTCCTTTGGACAAAACCAACTGAGATCATCTGCGTATAGACAGGAAAATCAAATTTCTAAGTAGGTATATTTGAATTTACATGTGTGTATTTATTTTAAAAAGGCAGTTTGGACCACGGGATTCCAGTTGCAAGATCGGCGGGGACGGAAGTCCTGCTGGCCCCACTGTTTAGCTAAGAGATTCAATTTTTGCAAAAGTAATATTGTAAACTTAAATATGTAGGCTACATTCACTCTGACATGCACATTCCCATCAGCGGTCTCGCTGGCAAACCTGGGACCAGAAGCTTTTTGGACCACAGTTCAGTCATGAGATTTGAATCGCTATAGAAAAACCTATGCATACATCAGGACCCGATTAAGGGCTAATATAGAATCAGGCACAGGGTAATATGGCCCTCTTCTATATTCCCTTCCGCCAAGAGGCTCTCAGTTTAAGTGTTATGTATAGGCTATATATGTAGAATATGGGCCTACTACGGATATAGACTACTAGGCTCATACATATATAAATATACATTTTCAAAAATCCC
Source organism: Norana najaformis (assembly GCA_964023275.1). Taxonomy (NCBI): domain Eukaryota; kingdom Metazoa; phylum Annelida; class Clitellata; order Crassiclitellata; family Hormogastridae; genus Norana; species Norana najaformis. The sequence continues at coordinate 26,037,293 of OZ029917.1, forward strand.
GCATGTTTATCAGCATTTGTCAGCTGCACTAATTGCGGGTAATTTCTCGCGTTCGCTTTCATCCACTGTTGCGATTCAGCTTGTCAATTATTTCACCAGCAGCAGTATTGTCATACTGATTACTGTAGTGCTGTGTATGCGGGTCTAACTATGGGGTTCACTCTCGCAGCTCGAAGGTGAACTGCGTGCAGCTTCTAATGGCTTGTTGGTGACATTTACAACTTTGACCATGTATTGCAGATCTGCGCGATGTAGGCTTCATTAGCTGGCGCTTTCACAGCGCATTCGCATTTGAAATTTTGATGTGGGTTGGGAATGCCAGTCTGGGGATGCACCTGCCTACTTGCGCGAGTTTTATTGCCCTGTTTCGGGTTTAGCTGGACGCAAATATCTTCGCTCGACGATCCGAGGTGACCTTGATGTTCCTTTCGCATACACTTCAACAATGCATAGTCGGCCCCTATCAGTGGTTAGGCCAATTACAATTGCTCTTAATAGGTCATAGGTAACTTATATGAACTCTAATGCCTATATCTCTCCGTCCAACTGTCCAATCTTTGTTTGAGTTTGATAAGATATTATTTCTTCTGGCAGCCGATTCCAGTGATCTACAGTCCTCTGCCTGTAAAAGGAATGTTCTGATGTCTAATCGCATCCTCTTATGATTAAATTTCAGACTGTGTCCTCTTAGATGTCTAGCTGCTGCTCTCTGGAAGAATGTCTGATCGACTATATATATTCTCGAGTCCATGTAAAATAATTTAGGTCTCGATAAGGTCACCTCCCAACTGTCTTCTTTCTCAGGAAAAAAAGACACACCTTTAAAAAGCCTTTATTCATGTGGCATCCAAGCTAGACATCTTACGAGTTTAGTAGCCTTTTGTACTTTTGTCACTTAATGTTTTTTTGCAGTAGGGATTCCAATCCAAACCTGGAAACAATAATCTAGATATGGTCGAATTTATTTATTGTATAATATTTGGAAATTAACAGCATCAACCTGCTTCGTAATTCAAATCTGATAATTGTAGAGCTGCGTTGGACTATATAGCATAACGCATCGACTGATAACGCTTCTATGTTCGCATATCGATCGTGGCTATATTTCAGAGATTTAGATCTCGAGCTGAATGTAAGTGTACACGTTTTTTCTATAGCGATCGTACGGCCTCGGCCTGTTCATTTTTCAATGAATAATTCGGGCTAGATCCTTCACCACCGCTGCCCGTTTGAATGAGCGCCACGTCATTTAAGGTCCCCGTGCACAGACCGGCCTAGCCCGAGATTCAAATGTCTGAAATGAACCACGACCTAAGACGTCAACCGGCATCCACATGCTCAGATGCGCCTTGACGTGCAATGGCGTGGCGCCCATTCAAAGGGCAGCGGTGGCTAAGGATCTCACCCCATTAATTCATTGAAAAATGAGTAGGGTCGACGCCATACGGTCGCTATAGGAAATCAGGTAAATTTGCATTTAGGCCTATCCGTACTGCGGCTGATTCAATGATGTCAGTTCGACGCGAAAACCAGGCTCAGTTAAAGCAGCTTAAGCAAGCAGTGCTCCCGCATTCATAACATAGGGTATTATCGACGCCTTCGTATCAGTGCCACCTGACAAAAACAGTGTACATTATTTCAGTTGCCACCAGTATTACTATAATAGGTCTAACGAATGCGTAGGTAGGCCTACTAGAAAAATGCGTCTGATCAGCCTTTGTGAACAGACGAGGCTGTTGGCTGATCAATAATATTGATCGGCTTCCGTCTGACACCAAACATCAATTAGGACGCCTACGTTCCCTTCAGTATTCATCTTACTGACGGTAGAGGTCGCCAACCGACATCAACGCAAATGTCGATCGTCGATCGCTGGTACAACAGAAAGGTAAATGCAAAAAAACGCGTAGTAGATTTACCAGTGATTACCTTTGATACGAAGGCATCGTTAAATAAACCTGTGCTTATAACATCTCCTGTCTAGTTCAGTTATATAGGACTGCATAGGCATATATGCATAGGCCTATATTCATACAAACATATCCTTGTTATATATATATATATGCATCCATGTATCCTTATGTATCCATATATATGCATACATATGCATTCGTCCGTACATGTGTACATGTATACCATCAAACAGCAGTTAAGTACACACACACACACACCTGCGTGTGTAAACACTGCTGAAAAGCGTGCACGCATAATATGTTTACAACATCAGACACGCTCGGCGCAGCACACGTGGTGTATGATTATCATGTGTTCTGTCTACAGACACATTCGGAGCAGAGCTTCTACCGGCGTCTGTTATCATATTTCGAATCCTGAATCTTACTTCCCCACTTCGCCCAACTTATCGTCGAACAGGATGTTTCATAGGTCAAGAAAGCCCGTGCATGGCTGCTGCTTCAGACCTATGCCTACACAGTCTACTGGAATTAATGTCTGGTAGCAGCAGACCCTGATTATGATATGGCTGGCAGAACGCCTAAGGCCATTCTAACCACATTAGTAGTTACTGTAAACCGACTACTTTTTCGAGTGTACGATAATAATGCGTAGAGGCCGATGTGTACATGCATAATGTCGTATATAATTCATAATATACTGCTAATTGCAGTGCTAATAAGGGCGCTTGTCTGAAGGATTTCAATATCAGAAAAGCGTCAGATTTATCGCATCAAACGACTTTTCAGGTTATTCCAATTACAATATATATATATATATATATGGCCATGTGCGTGATGTAACATGTGTGTGTGTGTGTTACATCGCACACAAGGCCAGCACACACCGTAGATCTGAGTAGGAAAGCAAGTATAAAAGAAGTAAGCTGTTGTAGTATACACTGTATTACACTGCACAAGTTTTACAGAAGTTCAGGGAGTTGGGAGGGAAAGAGAATGAAATAGGATTTGCCGCTGGAGAGGGTTAGGTTATGTGCTAAAACAACTGAAATGTAAATGTACATGTTTTCTCTAGCGACCGTGTGGCCTCGAACTGCTCATTTTGCAGCCTTTACCACCGCTACCCGTTTGAATGGGCGCCTCGGCAATGAAGGCCTTTGTATGCGGACCGTGTTAGACCGAGATTTAAATCTCTGAAATATAGCCACTATCGGTATGCGAAACGACATCATCACGCCAAAACCTGTTGATTGAAGACGTGTCTTGAATCAACAAGAACAATATTTTAATCATTTAACAGCTAAGCCTAAAACAGCAGCACACAGACGTCATACGTGAAACTCATTGACTGTACGAGTGCAAAGTTCCAGCAAAAAGACCACAAGAGTTCAGCCGAGTTTTAGTCAATGCAGGAGATCTGGCTCAAGCGCAGGGAGTTAGATGTGACGTCCGCAAATTGACAACATATCTAGAGCACAATATTCGCCGATTTAATTTATTTCTACAAAATCGGCTTTATAGTTCGTAAGTCGTTCGCAGCTAACAGCAATGATAGCTAATTTCTGCAAGTTTCTAATGGGATTCATGACAATTATCCCAAATGTTTCCTATTGTGCATTATATGGGAGAAACATTTAAAAGTATTTCGGTTGGTAACCGTGTTTAAAGGTTTGTTCACCATGTATATATATTATTATTACAATATTCCAATTTCTTAGCAAAGTAATTTTTCTCAACCGCCCATAAGAGAGAAGTAAGTTATTTCTATAAGATTTATACTTCTGAAATAAGTTATATCTGTTATTTTTGCTCTTAATATATTCTCGGTACAGGTGGCTTTTCTTAACAGCCGACTTTCTGTGGCTGATGTTAGCCATAAGTGTACAGTTTGTTTGCATATAAGCTACACACGCAGTTGACCACTGGAAATTTTGGATCATAAAAATACTGAAATTGGATTTAAAACATTGTATGATGAATGCACATCTGAAGTCAGCATTCGTAATGAACTCTGACATTACAAAGGGTAATCAGCTGCGCCTTCGACAGTAATTCTTAAAAGACACTATTTAAAGTTTTCACTGTGTATGTGATGTGCATGTGTGTATATCGTATATGCACGTGCATGTATGCATATGTGTACGAGTTTGTATATGTGTGTATTCATATATTGTATCAACTCATGCATGCCTTATGCAGTACGATAACGGCGCTACAGAAGTTTCCAGATTAGATTAGATTTATATGCGAATGCTCACTGTGCATGTAGCCTATGCATCAACGTTTGCTCGGTGTGTGTTCATATTGTGATTAGCGTGATGCGTTTGCAGGTGGGTCGATGTATTCTATAGGCCTATGTTATAGTTATTGTTGCTGTAGAAATCGGCAATTCTGCCATCAGAGAGGTGGAAATATAGAGGACCGGTTAATTTCAGTGACTGGAGTTGAGAGACAATTTACAACAAAGACCATCGTCGAAACAATATACGAGAGGTCAGCACGAAATTGAAGACGAATGTTGGCGCCTGAGAATGAAATTGAGTCTGGAAACGCAGGGACGACGGCGGCTGCTGATGGCAGCAGCACTGAATCGTTCGTTGCTATGGCGACCAATGATGGGCTCGACCTGGTGAATGAGACGTTTATGTGCCGTCAGGATATTCCAACTGCAGCTCAACTAATCGCTTGTAAGTAACCTCTTACACAGTCACGATGGCTATGTTACTACTACTACTACTTACTATTCTACTACTACGGCTAGTAATATTACTACTACTGCTGCTTCCACTACCACTACTACTACTACTACTACTACTACTACTACTACTACTAATACTAATACTATTAATACTAATACTACTAATACTAATACTACTAATACTACTACTACTAATACTACTACTAATACTAATACTACTAATACTAATACTAATACTAATACTAATATCAGGGAGTTGAAGGAAGTAAGTAGGCTATTGTAGTACATTACACTGCTTAAGTGCTGCCTCGGTATATAGCGGCCAGTTGCTCAGACTAGCCAGTGAAACATTAGGAACAGATGTTGCCTTGACCATTTCTGAGAAGTAACTTATAATCTTCAGAAGTCGGCCGCCGATACAGGAGGCCACGACTAGATACAGCGAACTAGGTTAGAGGGGCAATCTAAGTAAAGATTCCACCCGAGCAGAAATCCACAGGCAGCAGCAGCAGCACCAGCACCAGCAGCAGCAACGACGAAGCAGCATCCGCAGTATGATAATAATTACTAGTTGTGCTGCAGTAGCGAGCAGGTACGGGTACCTCAGAATAGGTATCTATGAGAAGCCTAGCGGCTCAATAGAGGTGGACACAGGCGAAAACTAGTCTAACGTGCAGGTCAGTAGGACAGGGACGACTAGCAGTACAGCCGGAATGCAGAAGGTCTGGAAAGAATTCTTATAAGCGTATGTCAGACACGGACAAGAGATCAGTCTGAAGTCAAGAGTAGAAGTGAGTCTGATGTCAGCAGTCAAGAGCAGAGGTCAGTCTGAAGTCAGCAGTCAAGAGCAGAAGTCAGTCTGAAGTCAGCGGCCAGAGCAGTCGGTCAGAAGACAGAAGTCAGTCTGTATTGCTGCATTCAGACACGCAGAACTGGCAAGATAGGCGACGAGTCGGTCGGACAATCGTTTAGAATAGACTGAGCTGAAAGTCCGGCAAGGCGAACATTCTCGTTCTGTGTAATGTAGCTCTATCAACCTAGAAAACGTTCGGAGGACAATCGCGTTGAGAAGACTTTCGTATCGTAAAGACATGCATATCCAGAGAGACAATAAAACTACAGAAGTTACTCTCAGTCTAATGACACACACGCACAAAGGAACTCTCTGACAGCTGGTGCGAGAACCTGGTTCGACGCCCTTGTACCTTCTTGTACCGTCTCCAGTGAGCCAAGCCTACACCGCCACAGTTCCCGTATGTCAACGCGAGTGACTCAGACGTGAGCTACAGAACCATTCAGCTCAGCAAACTTTTCAACTTGTCTATCTCTGAACGATTCGTTTCATCTGACGTTCTGAAGACCGGCATCATGAAAATCATGTCTTCCGCTCTACTGTGCTGTAATTTCAACTTTTCTTCGACTGCCATTCACTCCAGAATCGGCATCTGTCAACATTCAGCCATACCAGATCACAGATCCAAGATGTCTGTAACCGTCATCACGATCCGATTCAGCCTACACTCCTTCATCTCTCGTCGCCATCCACGGAACAGACGCTGTCTGCATGACGTCAAGGGCCCACGATCGCCATGCAGAGAGGTCGCCTATTCCACGAGTCGTATACGAGATCAGAATGTTTTCTACTACATTATAATGGTAATACATTTGGTTCCACATCATAATCTTCATTCACGGAATCGTTCACTATCATATAGCGTTGAGTTTTGTCATGATGTTTGTCATATTCGTCCTTCATCAACTTACTGTTAATTTTGCAACAGATTTCGTAAAGTAACTAAGCAAGTTTCGAACAGCGACTTTGCAACGCAACTTCCATCAGAAAGCAAGCTTATATACGAGTACGTTTAGTCAACATTCAAGCCCCAGTTATGAGAGTTTTCGAATTTATAACCGTGTTTATTTAAAAGAATTGTTTCTTGCTAATGTATACATGTTTGGATTTAGAATTTTACAGTCCACATATTTTAATCGCTTATAGGTCTATTGAAGAGTGTACGCTAAGTTTATCATTTTACGCTCTTATCTTTTAAAATTTGGTTTTATGCACTGTAAAAAAAAGCACTTCGCACTATGCACTTATTTTGTAAATGGTCTAAGCCGAATCTTCATTTTGGTTCCAAGCAGGATCGTTTAAAGCTGACTTAATATGAAGACGCAGTTCAGCATTTACTAGATTGCATTATAAGCATAACGCTGCATTTAAGAACTGCATAATTCGGATAGCGGCTTGACTTTGGTGCACCATAGGTTGATGCATAGTGATTTAGACACCGACGCGTTAGAAGTACTAATTATTACAAGCAGACCTTACAGATCTACACGCTGAAAGTTTATGTGCAATGTTGGGTTTGAACACGAGATATTTGCGAATATCATTGAAGTCTGATTGAACACGAAGTCTGTACGATATTAAGCTAACGTGGGTGAAGCCAGATTTATGTAGCGCAAAGCAGGACGTGTAAATTCCCTGGTTGCCGAGGTTATGATGAGAGTCGAGTTGTCGTGCCAGAGAGACGCACAGAGTAGTAGAGGTTCCGGTCAAGTGTTCTGACGAGTATATTTAAGTTTTTATTTGCATCTTTTTACGAGTCACTTATGTTGAGCTGCAGCAGAATGTTACGTCGGATAGTTCGTGGTAACAGTAAATGATCGTGGCAAATTTAATTGCACATGACGCGTCAGCATGCTTATGCTAAGATAACGTTGTCATTGGCCTATTTCATCCAAGTAAAGTAATGAAGTAAGGAAGATCCATGACAGTCGCCAGTCAGCAAAAATCCAGTTATGTAAGCAGTTTAACGATTTTTCTGCAAGTAATCCAGTCAGATAGCCACAGATTTGAACCAGAGATGAGTTTAGATTCCTCATTGAAGATCGAGATCCAAATGCAAACATCATTCAGCATTTCAGCTATAATATTCTGTTACGTTTTGGCTTTTAGTGTGTGTGTAACTTTCAAGACTTGAAGCATAATTCTATTCCTGTTAGTGCATGCAACTATATGTGTGTTTCTATCTGCTATGTTTCATGTAACGCTATGATGGAATGACCGAACGAGCTGAGACAACCGAGGCAAATGTCTTCGCCTTCGACGCTGTCACGTTACACAAGCACAGCGTACCATCTCAGCCAAGGGTCACACCAGATCAGAACATTGTGAAGGACTCATTCAGAAGAACTCTGATCAGGAGCACTTTCAAGTCGCTCCAGAACTGATTCCAACTGATCTGACCATCATAGTTTATTTCATTTTAGCCTGTAGAATTGCTATTAGATCTTAGGTCTCGCATAACCTAATGAGACTAATTGAGCACTAAGACCCTTTAATTTCGTGGAGCAAGTGCACAGCTCCAGGGAAACTTTAGGACAATCTAGCTGCTCGTCATTCTCATTTGCATGTCGTAGGCACATAACACTAGGTTCAACTCTTAGCTTTAGGGCTGCATGTTAAACGAACGAGGACGTTCGCCTTTTAGAAATCAGGACGGGATATCAGGGAGTTGAAGGAAGTAAGTAGGCTATTGTAGTACATTACACTGCTTAAGTGCTGCCTCGGTATATAGCGGCCAGTTGCTCAGACTAGCCAGTGAAACATTAGGAACAGATGTTGCCTTGACCATTTCTGAGAAGTAACTTATAATCTTCAGAAGTCGGCCGCCGATACAGGAGGCCACGACTAGATACAGCGAACTAGGTTAGAGGGGCAATCTAAGTAAAGATTCCACCCGAGCAGAAATCCACAGGCAGCAGCAGCAGCACCAGCACCAGCAGCAGCAACGACGAAGCAGCATCCGCAGTATGATAATAATTACTAGTTGTGCTGCAGTAGCGAGCAGGTACGGGTACCTCAGAATAGGTATCTATGAGAAGCCTAGCGGCTCAATAGAGGTGGACACAGGCGAAAACTAGTCTAACGTGCAGGTCAGTAGGACAGGGACGACTAGCAGTACAGCCGGAATGCAGAAGGTCTGGAAAGAATTCTTATAAGCGTATGTCAGACACGGACAAGAGATCAGTCTGAAGTCAAGAGTAGAAGTGAGTCTGATGTCAGCAGTCAAGAGCAGAGGTCACTAATACTACTAATACTCATACTACTAATACTAATACTACTAATACTCATACTACTAATACTAATACTACTATTATTGACACACACACACAAAGGAACTACTACTACTACTACTACTACTACTACCACTAATACTAATACTAACACATACTACCACTTGTCTTTAGTTGAAATGATAGACTGGAATTCTGCCTTTGTACGTGTATTTCCATTTTATCGCCATGGTGCAGAAATCACTGTGTTAAAAGTTCCATTTAAATTTAATTAATGATTCAATTAGGCCTATATAACAAAATACCTAAACAAGCAAACAAGTTATTTGACCGAAGTGAAATCGCTACATCTAGGTCTTGGTCTCCGTCTCGTCTCAAAGACCCAAGATCTCGATCTAGTCTCAGACAGCTAACGTCTCGGTGTTATCTCGGCCTCCGCTGCAAGGGTCTCGTGGGCATCCCTCACGCAAGGTTTTGTATTTGCTTGATATTGGTAAAGTTTTGAATTCAGGTAAAGTGCACCTTGTTTACCGCATTATATTGAATTATGTTGTATTGTATTGCATTGCACTTTATTGTATTATACTGTAATGTATTTTATCGCATTATCGTTTTGTAATGTATTACTGCTTGTAGCGATTCCTCGCTGGTATGTGATTCTGTTGGCCGTCTATGGATTTTGTTGTCTCTTCACCTTCTTCCTTTACTTGGAAGAAGTTCACTTCATCACGAAGCATTTCCGAAGGGGTGCTCGACAGAAGAAAACCCTCTGGATCCTCGCTTTCTTTCCGGTTAGAATTACCCCACATCTGTCCATCCATCCCCCCACACACATAGAAACATACACACACAAGAGGTTATATATTCAGGCTGTTGGAGAAACATCATCCGAGAACCAACTTCATCACCATCATAATGATGGTGATGAAGTTGGTTCGTTTCTCCAACATCTGTGGCATGCTCATTTCAGCAGCATTGCCGTTTCCACAACGCGTAGCCAGCCGTCTCTGAAAACCAACGTTATGGACACGATTTTATTTCTGAATTCTGCCTAAAAGAATTTTGAAATTTACAATATATGGAAATTCTCGACATTTCTTAGCGCCACACCGAAACTGCTTCAGGTACTCCAGCTTATTCACTGGGTTGCTGGGTGAGTTGCTGTGCTAGGTCGCAGGCCGTGGAGGTCAATGCAAATTCTTCATCGAACTCAATCTTTTCAAAATGTGGGCCAGCATCGCTTGATCCGGTGTATTTGGCATTTGACTTTTATACCAATTAGCTTTCTCATTTTGACATTAATCTTGCATCGTAGACACGAGAACTAACAATTATTAAGCCAATGTAACCATGCCGTCTAGAATAATAAAAAAATCTTGGGCACAGAGGCTACAGTAAACTGTAGTTTTTGATTAACGACGCTGTGCCACAATAAAGGTGATTAGGGTAGCCCCCTTCCTTCATCCAGGATTGAGGTTGGCACCACCCAAGTAGGACTACGCCAATGGCGGAGTTACAGCAGAATGACGACTCTTAATGAGCGTCAACAAAAATTATAAGTTAATGAGAGGAATACGCCCCCACGCGGCGAGAGTTAGTAAGAAACTCGATTTTACAGAATGCTCAAATACATTATTTAGGCCTAATTAATTATTAATAAAATAATTTATTGACCTTGTTACCAATACCACGGTATTACCGCAACTTCATTCTCAATTACAGCGGTATTATCGATCAATGCTCACCCATTACCATGCCGCTACTGCCATTTTGTCAAATTTTTCCTACTCCACAGGATAACCGCGGTAACCGTTACCATGTCACTCTCTATTAAGACTGGGCATTAGAGGTGTGGGTCTAATTTAAATAGACACCATGTCTGTATGAGGGTTCAGGATTTCCGCTGGTGCTAGCTCAAGGGAGACTACATTTTAAGAGAGCTAGTAAATTTAATTAAACTGTGTCTTTCGCGAGGCTCTTGTGTGACACTACATAGATACACGGTTCGTGGATTTCTTACATTACATTATAATTTGTTCTAAAGGCGTTTGCGATTGTCTCTTTCTTGGCCGTTCTTGTTCCACGTTCAGGCACGCTCTGTGATCTCGTCTCTAACGTGTAAGTAACGAGTCTCACTATAATAATAATAAGAAAATGAGATGATGATGATGATGATGATGATGATGATGATGATGATGATGATTAAATAACCATGATGATGATTGTCGACGACTATTCGATTCGAGCTTCGAGTCTTAAACTCGCCCGATTTCTAGCGTAGCGTTCATTCGAGGAAAGCCATAGTCTTTCGATTTTCTTATTTTCTTATTTATTTTCTTACTCATGCAATAATTCGCAATAGTTCAGTTATTACAGTTACTTCTCCATAATATCTGCAACTCTCGAAATTGTTCTCTAAATTAGAAAAGTTCAACTATTTTTGAGCTGTATATTACTAGAAACATCTGCGAATGACCACTTCTGGAATTTGTCTATACACGAAGGGCCTACATGTCCATATGTTGAAAGACTGTTTTCCACTGAGTCGAGTTGAATTTTTGGAAATTCGTAGAAAATTGACGGATCAGTTCCGGAAGATGGTAATGGACGCATTTAACTAACTGTGTTCATAGGTATCATCAGGTAACATTTGGTGAGAATCAGCAACAATCCCCAAAACCCGACCCGAACCAATTGGCTTCGTCAGCAACAACCAGCGTCCTATGCACCTTAAACTTTGTGTTCAAAAAGATGCTACTGCTGATGTTGTTGATGACGATCGGTTGTTTAGACAGTGAAACAACAGATGTGTTTACGTTGCAAAGAACGCTGATTATTGATGATAAAACTATGTGTCAATTTCACATAAGTAAGATTTCTAATAAGAACTAAAACTCTAAACGCAAAGTAGTCAAAGGCAAGAGATGGTAAGGGAAGCCATGCTTTTACTTTCGCGATGGTTTCACGGCATAAGTTAAGCAATTGACCTGCAATTCACATTCTCCTTTGTAGGTTTTTCGTTACCTGTTTATATCAGTTCGTCGGTTTAATGGAAAACTACATCGGAGATGAAGACAAACTTCTCAGAATTCTTGCAGAATCTCGTGAGATCTCAATCAATACGCCGCCATGTTGTTGCTGTTGCTTCTGTCTTCCGAAGTTGAAATTGCACGGGTAATACACATTACGAACATTGGCCCCTTGTTTGCTGCTAGTGAGTCATGAATTGAAGCATTCTCTTCGCTTTTACATTCTGCTGGCAAATTCATTTTGTTTTGTCACGCAGTCTTATCAACTGTCTCACACCGAGATGTGATAACGCCAATTACGATGACGATAACACGATGAATAGGTCCAGGTTTATTTACTAAATTCCGCGTAAATTCAACCTATCTCGGTTCAACATCATAAATAAATTGGTGGTAGCACAGAGATATCAACGATGATAGGAACGGTGATAAACAGGAGATGATACTCGAGTTCAATAAGAATTTCCATTTCAGTCGCAGTAGAATACGTGCTCCTATAACTGGGGAAAGTGTCTGCTAACAATGCAAGCAGATTGACAAGCATTTGCTAGCACGGTCCGTACACGATGTGGCGCCCATTCAAACAGACAGCAGCGGTGAAGGATCTCATCCATTTAATTCATTGAAAAATAAGCAGGGCCGAGACCATACGTTCGCTATAGAAAAACTTTGACATTTATATACACGAACATCAAATGCCGTTCAGGAAAACGCAACAAAAGCACAAGTTGACAGTTGTTGCCGTAATCGTAGCAGCCGCAGTTGCAGACACAAAGATACCAACCCGTATTTACATGAACATATCTGTCATGTGTCGATGTATTCAGTTGGTCCAGGTATACGATCCTAGACAGCCACGATCCATTCTCCCCTTATATACATGTCGCCAATATAACATTCCATGGCGGGCCACAGGTGGCAGGCCCGCTTTGGGATTTGCACATCCAGCTTTTTCGGGGCCAGCTGTTGCGTGGGCGCCTGTAGACCCTGCTGTGTGGTGCCTTGCAGCCGGATGTGAACAGCTCTATTTACTCATATTACAAGATATTTGTTAAGCGCCAGATAAGTAAATAAATTCACTGTAGCTCATCTGATGATTTGCTTTTGGTTCAATTCTGATTGCTTATATATCACATATATGATACGTATCACACATGTCATATATATATATATTATAGGCCTATATATATATTAAATCATATACATGAGTGTGATATATGTATAGGCGTCGATATATGAGGTTGAGTTGGTTGGTGACTCAGATTATTATCGTTCGACCTCTTCTGATGTTCATAGCCGCCGTTCTCTGGACAAATGGATCCTACATTCCAGGAAACGTAAGTCACGACTTCTCCTTCTTCCTTTTAAGAATTAAGTCTAACTCTTTGCCTTCCTTATCCTTCTCAATTTCCATTCACCATAGTCTACCATTGCTACAGCAGCGCTCTCTTAAGCTGTAAAATCGTCATTCACTACAGTTCCAGAGATTTATTAAAATCGTTTAAGCACTATTTCACCCTTATTTTATGCGAACTTACTGATTAAATATTTGAGCCCTGCACTAACTTCTTTTTCCGTCTCCTCGTGTCTGTCTGTCTCTTTGCCTGTCTATCTGCATGTCTGCCTATCAGTCTGCGTGTCGGTTTGTGAATCTATTTGACGTCAGTCTGTTTATAATTCGTAACATTTTAAAATACACTTTATATATAGCATAGCCAATCATAAGCATTTAATATATTAAATATTACATTTTTGTATTAAATATTTACATTAAAAGATAAAAACGATTACAATGGATGATGTTGTGTAGTTGGAGCCTACGGGAGGATTCCTGTACATTTCGACACTGAATCTTCTGGCAACGTTGCTGGCGACGTGGGGTCTCATGGTCCTCAAGAAAGCCCTGAGTCCAGACCTCGAGCAGAGGTTCTCGCTGACTGGGAAGATCGGTTGCATCCAGCTCTGCCTCCTCAGCAGTGCCATTCCAAACATAGTCATCGGAATTCTTGTAACGGCTGAGGTCATCCACTGCACGTCGTTCTACCCGTCGAAGGCAAGAGCCGATGGTAAGCGCCCCAATGACTGACTGTCCATAGTCAAGGGTTCGAATCTTATTAGGACCAGCAAAGTCAGGGGTTTTCTATAGTTCAATGCCCGAATTCATTGCATTGCACTGATTGCCTTTACTTGTTTACCTTACTTACTGCCACCATTTCGCCAGCGTTCCGAATTATGGTGCTCAAATTGAATTTGGCCGTTGCAAGAAGCGAGGGTTCCCAAATAGATATGACCCGGGTCCCATTTCGAAATTCCGTAATCTCACAGATTACATGGTCGCTGAGTATTTCTTTATATGCATGCATAAACTCATACACATATACCTATTACGTGCTATATTTTTACATGCAGACAATCTGGACAATTTCACACCTGAGATGCATCAGGCGGTGTAGTGATTATCACTAACAGATGGCAGATAACAACTCATAACCAGGCCAACCTTCAACTCACTTAAGTCATACAAATAATAATTTTTATTGTAAACATGTGTGTTTGAGTGTGTGTGTTTGTTTGTGTGTGTAGGCCTACGTACAATAGTTTACAAGTATACATCTATGGGTTATAATAATGACTAACTGCAGTTTTAACTCACTAAAAGAATACAGATTTCTTGTATCGAGGCCCAAAAATGGACTGTCTCAGAAGATAGATTTTCAGTAATGAAAAATTCCAGCTACGGCGAATTTAAGGATCATGGGGCGTAGAACCAAAGGTTAGGTTTGCGGGCCAAGTTAGAGGCAAATGTCTGACGGCACAATGGGTGCATTGTCCCTCCGGAATCCGTCACTGCCTCAGGTGAAAGTAAGTATATATCCATATACCCCGTTTACAACTGTGCGTAGTATATGCGCTAAATTGCTTTACTTGTGGTTTATAAGCCGACAAGAGACAAATGTTAGTCTGATATGGTCGTCAATGTACCTGATCTTAAACATTCTAAATATGCATGAATAATATTCTGTAATATTCAGGGGCAGATCTGGATTTGAAGTTAGGAGTGAAAAATCAGTAGGATCTGGAGTATTGCGATGAAGCAAGTAGACAAAACGAAGTTCACAAACTTTATATGAAGGCATACGTCCATTTAGTCCTCCTCCTCTCTGAAACCGCTAATGAGGTCCAGTTGTAGGCCGAACGGTGGGATGTAGGTAGACAGGTTGCAGCTGTGTTCGACATGCTGTTCTGCTGCTGCTGCTGCTGCTGCTGCTGCTTCTTCTTGCTTGTCGCCCACGGTGGATGTCGTAAGAGAAGAACCGACGTGGATGTAATCAAAATTTTCTGCGTATTGGTTCTGACATGACCCAGTTATGTCACAATTACAGTTGCAGATTGATAGGGTCATTTGTCATGACCCAGTTATGTCACAATTACAGTTACAGATTTATGGGGTGATCTGTGACTCGCCGTTAAACGAGTGATTGCATGATGCATTCGGTTGTCGCATTAAATGGCTATGCAGTTAACTGAACTTCATATGGTTGTAGCCATCTATCATGGAATCGTGGTTATGTTGATGCCAGTCTATGGACTTATGTCTCGTCACTTCTTCCGGAGGAAGGAAGACGCTGATGAAACTGTGGCTGATGATAGTGACGGACTGCTGCACATCCAGCTGGAATCATCCAAGGCACCAGTTGTCCAATCGCCCACCACACTCCTCGGCTCTGATGGCGTCTCCAGTACATAGTTATGACACTCGGTCAACAGGACTGAATTCCCGGAGCACAACTGTTTGATGCCATCGAGACTTAGTCACAGGAAAACTTTTGATGATATTTCTATCATCCCTTAGCTGATTATATGAACTTCGATCTGGGATGATGTCATTCTGGCCTTCCGGTAGCTAGCTGTTAACATTTGCAATGAAAAGTGACAGAAACCTAGCAGTAGCCTACAAAACCTAAATGGCAAATGAAAGAAAACGAAAAGACGAACAGCGAAAGAGTAAAGAATGAGAAGAAGAAAAGAAAGAACTGCAATGGGTTGAAAAGAGAAGATAAGAAGAAAGAAAAACGGAAATAAGAAAGAAAACTGAAAGTCAGTTATCGATTAGGAATGCGCGCTTTTAAACGGAAAACGTCGTTTAAACATGTAGCGACTTAAACTAAATACAGTGAAAGAAAACATTTTATCCCTGTCTGCAAAGATGCTGATTGTTTGACAGTCTGTCGCTTCTAAGCTCGTTAACTACGTTTCAGTTCATGAAAAGAGTTACCGTTTGTTTCTCAATTTATTTGATACTGCATTACCCTAGATAGCTACTAGTTACAAGCAGGGCCTCTGAGAGGAATTTTGTAAGGTGGTTCAAGACCGTTTTCGGGTCCTCTCTTACTGGCCTTCCCCAACAGCCCTCCTGTTTTCGTCCCAACACCCATTATAATATAAAGTCTATAGTGCAACTTTCGTAAATTGTTATACTATTATGCAACATAGGATAAAACTCCATGGACCTCATTTCTTGTTTTGGCTGTCAAGTTTAGCTCTAGAAGGTCTTCCAAATGCTAATTTAATGCCAGGCAGGTGAGCTGAAAAAGGCTTTACGCTTTCTACACGATCTTACTATCTCGTTTCAGACATAGGCCTACCGTGAAGAGAACAATCAATGCGGTTTACCAGTGATTCCACTGTTTAGGGGTGGAACTAAAAGGGCGGCGGTGGTGAAGGATCTCAGCCGATAAATTCATTGCAAAATGAGCAGGGTCGAGGCCGTATGGTCACTATATAAAACCTATACATTTACATTTAAACAAGTTGTAGACAGTTTGAATTGTTTCATAGAGGTTATTGCTTGAGGAATACATTCAGATAGCATCATTCTCACAGTAGATAAGTGCGTTAAGTGTGTGACAACTGCTAGGTGAAAAAAAATTGCTGTAGAGTACTATTCTTGTATTTTTGCTTGTGCACCTTTGATGATGCACTTTAAAACATTGTACCATATTTGCCCCATTGTCATAGGCTTGAGCTCTACAATCGCTGAGAGGAATAGCGTGTTCTTTCAAAGTATCAGTTGTCAATTGAGCTATTACTTCCCTCCCCTCTTTTGTTATTATAATCTGCAAAATTGAGAAATCTTTCTTGAATTTCATACTGTTTTTCTTTTTCAATAACGTATCTCAAAAGAAACGTTGTTTGTTCAATATGAGACGAATCTGGTGTGGCATCTACTATCACTGCAAAGTTCTTTACAGATCGCCTCTCAAGCAAAATATGCGGCTTCACAAGATTCAAGCATTCTGCAATGAATTCACTCTGTGATTCAGAGCTCACCCCTTTTTGTGATCCTCCACATGCAGCACATGTTCCCAACAGGAGAGCAATTCTATGATTCCTAAAAAGTTTCCATTGTTTGAATCACCAATGCGGTGGGATGAACCATGAAAAGGCATACAACATTCTCCCAAGAAGAGAACAACTTTGATGATGCGCTTTAAAACATTGTACCATTTTACAGCTTCGGTTTTGATTAATGCTTCTAATAAGGTGTCAGCTCTTCTCCCAGACAACAGGCGCCTCTCTAGTTCTCTCCAAGCTGAGTAACATTCCTTGTGGTTATTGCCTTCAGCTGATGTCATTGCAGATGTAGATGCTTATGCGCTAGTATTGTGCCAAAAATAATCGACATAGAAAACAATATAATGCTTGTTTCTGTTGACTCCAAACAAGCCAACTTCTCAAACGTTGTTCTCCATTGGTGCTTTGAAACCTCAGTATGCCTTCTGTGAAAACTTAATTGCTCGGTCTTTTGGGAATGTTTTAGGCAATTGGAAGCATGCGTTTCTATTTCTGTGTGAGAAGGAAACTCGGTTGTGATGCATTCAATGTCAAGGCCAACATTATTCCTCTCCTCATTATTTAACTCCATTTCAACAATCATATGATCTGTTTCTCCTGAATCCTAAGTTTTGCTTCCTTGATATCCACTTCCCTTCACTGATTTAACATCTGCTACATTCTGTTCCTCATTTTCATTTTCAAACTGCTCCAGGTGCTCCCTGTTTTGGGGATAAGGTTTTCAACAGTTTCTTCTGGTTCAGATTTCTACAGATTGGCTTGGTGAGACTTCTTTTGCAGTAAGCCTGGTAATTTCGGTAAATCTATTAGGCGCATTTAATCCTATTTGAAAGAGCAGTTGTTATCCCCCTTTTTCAATTTCCTGTTGTTTTTTCCCTTTTCTTTGCAGGGCTCTTGATTTGTCAGCATACATTTTCGACGGCTTATTTATTTATAATTTTTATTTTTAATATCTGAAGACTGAAATAAAATATGTATAAAATATAAAAACTTTCACTGTAAAACATGGCTAACATCCATATACATGGATGTCGTCTATGAGATGCAACAGTGATGTATGTGTGTATATTCTTGTAGATACAATCATACGTCACTGTTGCATTACATAGACGATATATACTGTAATTTTAAAATTAATTTACAACTCTGTACTGCCTTATTTGTATCGAGAGTCCAGAGGCACTCCAGTCTAAACACCACCTACCCGCAGCTTACTACTTCGAATAAAATTCTGTCGTCTGAACCAGAATGCAGAACTAGCCCTTCACTTTGCAGATTCAAAGTGTGCCGAGCTATATGACTTAGGCACAGAATTACCGACTATCGAAGCATATAGCGCAGATGTAAAAAAGTTCTTAGTAGAGAGGCGGAGTAAGTACTGAATACTTAAGTGTATTTAGTGCACTTTGTAAGAAACTATTTTGATGCAAATAACGGCTCGTCAAGTTTTCCTTTTATTATTTATCTCAGACTTTGCACCGAAAGGTCACGTCTGTTTCAAAATCGATAAGAAGAAATCTATAGACATTCAAGAGTACCAGAAATGGTATGCAAAGCCAAAAGTGTAACGTTAGGCACAACAGACATCACAAAGCTAAGCAGGTATCTGCTGGGGATCATGACTCCTCAGCGAGTTTTAAAACGCCAGTCATTATTATATGTAGCGTCGAAAAAACATTATACCCAAACAAATGTTCTAATGGCGGAGGAGTTTCCCATGCACATCTGACCCCCTCTCTCTCCTGCAGACCTCTTCATAGTTGACTGGGCTGCAACTAATAAGCAGGACTGGATATTTTACTCGTGCTAAAACCGGCTGCGTACCTAAATCAAAGATTAGCGCAGCTGCAGCTTCCATTAGAAAGCCGCGCAGGCCATGTGTTTGAGACAGTACTGCACCTGCTTTCTTTTATGACCTCGTCTGTAGCGAATGTTGTGGTAGTGGAGAACTTAGCTCGAGGCCATTCCAGCCAACCATCAAACTGCCATATGCCACGTCCGCGGCCTCACCAGTCAACGCGAACTCCACATCTTGTGTATTTAATTCAAGGCACTGGTACGACAGGAATTAATGTGTTCTAAACGCTCAAAGACATCGATTGTGCGGTACTATTGCGGTCACTGTAGTCTACAGCTAGAGACCTAGTGTGGCCTTTATGGTAATCAAACAAAACTACCACACTGTGAGACAGAATGACTATTATACTGCTAGACAATTTATGCCAATGAGCGCTCTGGTCGTTCGTTCGTTTAAAATTTGATCCTCTTATACTATGCACAGCGTGTTGCAGTAGTCGAATTTCAAAGCATTAAGCTGGCGGGGGCGGCACAGAGCAGAACGCAGCGCTTCATGAGTATGGGCAGATGAGGCTTCTGTTTTAAACGTCTTTCGTTCAAAAAGTCATGCACCATCGTTTCAAGTCTAGTCTACTGCAAATGCAAGTATCAATCGTCTGAAAATAGATAGCAGTCACAGTAGCTTAAAGCCAGACAGTAGTGGAGCCTTTAATAGTTGCAACAGGCCACAATGACTGTAATCTTTTGTCAGACAATTTGTGCATAGGTGCTCTGGCCACACTGCAAATACTGCACGCGTTTAAGTGCATCGTTCTAGATGCAGTTAGCGATGTATTTAAACGAAGAGATAAGAGCAATGCAGTGACGTAAACGGCGGATGCCTCCACGCTTTGTCAGCGGCTGGCTAACCAGAACCGACTGGTGACTAAGCGGCTGCATTTCACTAAGCCGCTTAGCAACCATCCCGCATGCCTAAGTATGAATATTCATCCAGTTCAGACTGCATTGCAACCAACTTTGAAGCTGTGGTGCATGTAAATGCCTCATTATATCCATTTAACTAGCCAGCATATTTATATTCTAGGCTGTTGCGTTGCATGATATGATAAGTAGGCCTGCAACTGATCGCCCGCACAGATAAATATAGAAAATGCGCTAAAGCAATAAACAGCGAGAAAAACCTAGCCGTTGCAAAAGTCCGTCATTTTTACAAAACACGATTAAGGCAGAACAATATTGCGACGATATAAGAAGCACTCTTATGAGAGAACATCATAAAAAGCATTTAGAAGTTCCGTCCAGATGATCGCTAGCAAGAAAAGTTAGGCGTCGTATTCATCGTCCTATCAACGGAGACCATGACGTCACAACCTCCGTCTAATTCCGCAGATGATGAAAGAAGAATTTACGACGCCATCTTCAACTTCTTCTCAGCATCCATTTCTGCATCATTATCATCATCTTCCACCCCATCCTCTGCAGTCGGTCAGTCGAATTCCTACAGAAGATGCAGCAGAAACGTTATCATAATCAGCAGCAGCAGCAGCACCAGGTTCATCAGCCGCAGATGCATCATCTCAGCTGCATCATCAGCATCTGCATAAGTATCACTACTACTATCACCATAATCATCATCACGACCATCTTCTTCTTTATCACCTTCATCATCATCACCATCATCAGCACCAGCCTGTGAACCTTCTTTCTGCATCAATATTTCCAGTAAATCAACTTCAAAACGCTTTTAGTAAAATAATTATTGTTTAAGGTTAACATTCTGACCAGCCTCACTCCGTTCCATATGGACACCTTATTCTAAGGCCCACCGTGACGTCACCAGATCCTCAGCTGGTCCTGCTCGATCTCCACCCTTGGCTGTTTCCGTCTGTCCATCTGTCCATCTGCCCATCTGTGCGTCTGCCCATCAGTCGTCGGTCGGTCCGTCCGTCCGTCCGTCCGTCTGTCTGCAGCCTGTCATCGCCACCATGTAGTTTATGATGCGCCATAAACTGTGGCTGAAGAGGTAACTTTGGGCGAAAAGTCTCACAGTGCAAAGGCCGGGCATCGGTGGTGGCAGTGGGGGGTGGTGGGATGAGATTGTGGTGGGAACGGAGGTGATGGTGAGAAAGATGGGATGTGGGGCAGGGATGCACACGTGTTCTTTCACATGAATCTTATGCTTTCTTCTATTAGCAGAATTATTAACATCTTTTTGGACGTCGACGTCATTTTTCACCGATCGGTACCTTAATCCCAATTCTTTTGATTCATATACTATAAACAGAGGGATGGATGGATCGATGGATGGATGTGATGGATGGATAGATGTGATGGATGGATGGATGGATGGATGTGAAGGATAGATGGACTGACTGACTGACGGACGGACAGTGAGTGAGTGATTGAGTGAGTGAGCGAGCGAGCGCAGTGCAGTGCAATGCAGTGGAGTGCAGTGAAGAGGAAATTATGTCATTCGAATAATAGTTTTAAATCCAGTTTCAAATCAGTCAAGGATCTTTCTGCTCTGGTTGGTGGGTGGGAGTGTCGGTCGGTCTCCGGCATTTATGTAGCGGCATCTCGCGACTCAACGGCGCGTTTGATCCAACAACAACAAACTATCACCAGATTTTGTTCATTCGTTGTTATAACAGAGGCAGCGAAAGACTCGACAGATCATCATTGTGTTTCTAGTTAAAGGGAATTGAGAATGATGGGCCCACGGCATCGAAGCACCCATGCTACGCTGTGAAAGCTCGAAATGAGCAAGTGAGGTAGTGGCGGCAGAGATCTTCGAAGTGAAAGAGCGGGAAACATGACTGCATGGCTCTCCAAGGTCCAAGAGGCGCAGTCAGATAGACAGTTGCCCACGATATATCAAAGTTTTATGCTGATATTGTTCCGTATAGGAACAACCAATGCAATTCCTTCCGCGAGGAAAGGGAACTATTCAACAATTTGGGAATCTGGCAGTTAAACCCAATGTCTGCGTTCAGAACATACAGCAAGTGGTTGCTACCATGGCAACAGAGGCCAGTGCGTATATGGCAGCGCACTGGTCAAGCAAACGCATAGACCAATTTCGCTTCATCACCAGGCGAGCCCCGAATGGAAGGATCTACAGTGCTGGCCATAAGTTTGGAATCACCCAGGCGCAATCTGTTGAAAACCATATTTGATCGCTATAGCTATGGCTCACCCAACCTGGTTCTCGTCCCAAATCAGAGCAGCGGTGAGGTCACCTGTGAGTGCAAGGACTCGGGGGAGGCCACCTGTGAGTGCAAGGACTGTCAGAAGACGGCTGCTTGTGGATTTCGAACTGCCATCCAGGAAACCTGCAAAGAAAGCCAAACTGAGCAAGAAGAACATAAAGGATCGTTTGGCTTTCTGCGCGAAATACAAGAACTGGACGAAGGCAGACTGGATGAAGGTGATGTTCTCTGACGAATCG
Source organism: Norana najaformis (assembly GCA_964023275.1). Taxonomy (NCBI): domain Eukaryota; kingdom Metazoa; phylum Annelida; class Clitellata; order Crassiclitellata; family Hormogastridae; genus Norana; species Norana najaformis. The sequence goes on from OZ029917.1 coordinate 26,059,616, forward strand.
ACGTTCACACAGTTTTACTCGGCCTGCCGCTATGTCCGTCGACCTGCTAACCAGCGTTACAACATCCGCTACGTCGTGCCGACTGTCAGGCAGGCGCCGACGACGATGGTCTGGGGCAGCTTCAGCGGTAGCGGCCGAGGAGGAATTTGGTTCATGCCTCCGAACACGACCATAAATGGTCAGGTATACCAATCAATCCTTGAGGATAAACTAGAAACACACATGGGGATCCTCAATTGCACCACTTTCCAACATGATGGAGCTCCTTGCCACCGGGCAAGGACTGTGACAAGATGGATCAATAGACGGGGAATTCATATCTTGGGTCCTTGGCCTGGATCCAGTCCCGACCTCAATCCCATCGAAAACCTGTGGATGTTTATGAAGCAGAAGGTGTCTGAGGAGCATACAACATCAAAGGTATCGTTGGTTGACGCCATAAAGCGAGTCTGGGTCAACCACATCAGCCCAGCTTATTGTGAAAGTCTTGTGAATTCCATGCCAGCAAGACTCAAGGCTGTCCAGGCTAACAAAGGACAGCACTCAAAGTACTGAAGTCAGCATCTGAAGTTGACATTTGACTATCCATTTACTTAGTATGTGAGTTTTGAATAAACTGTTACAGTTTCATTGAGAAAAATTACAGTTACAATTTCTTCTGAGGCTTTTTATAAGAAAATTTCATACATTTCTAAGTGATTCCAAACTTATGGCCAGCACTGTAGTAATAAGTAGTTATTAACGACATCTTATTTCTGCCAAGGCCAATGACCTCGACCATAATTTAATTTAGAGGATCAGTCACGTGGGCCCTACGCGCGCTCGACTGATTGGGGGACAAATTTACAATACATTACATCCTGTATGAATCATTTGCCAGTCGCTTTTAGCTTATGAGGAAACCTTGGCGCAAATACGAATTGAGCGTTATAGAAACAAGTAAGAACCACGTACCTTTGAAGACAGTTAGGCCAGGACAGCAGAGGGCCCTAGGTTCGATTCTTCGAGTTTCGGTATTTCTAATGGTGCAGTTTCAGCTTCACCATTGCTGACGATTGCCTCAACCTTCGTCTCTGGCACCTCTGGCACCTCTGGCACCTTTGTAACTGGCTCGGCAACTACTTCATAGCCTGGTTCAACTGGTGCTTCAACTGCTGGCTCGGCTGGTACTTCAGCCGGTGGCTCGGATACGACTTCAGCCGCTGGTTCGGGAACGACTTCAGGTGCTGGCTCGGCGGGCTTCTCAACCGCTGGCTCTAATGGAACTTCGGCCGCTGGCTCGACTGGAATATCAGCTGCTGGTTCGGGTACGACTTCAACTGCTGGCTCGACGGGTTTTTCAGCCGCTGACTCGACTGGCACTTCAGCGGCTCTACTGGTTCAGCGGGCTTCTCAGCCGCTGGCTCTACTGGAACTTCAGCCGCTGGCTCTACTGGTACTTCAGCTGCTGGCTCGGCTAGAGTTTCGGCCGCTGGCTCGACGGGCTTCTCAGCCGCTGGTTCTACTGGTACTTGAGCCTCTGGCTCTACTGGTACTTGAGCCGCTGGCTCTACTTGTACTTCAGGCGCTGGTTCGGCTGGAGTTTCAGCCGCTGGTTCTACTGGTACTTGAGCCGCCGGTTCTACTGGTACTTGAGCCGCTGGCTCTACTGGTACTTCGGCTGGTTCTACTGGTACTTGAGCCGCTGGCTCTACTGGTACTTCAGCTGCTGGTTCGACTGGAGTTTCGGCTGCTGGCTCGACGGGCTTCTCAGCAGCTGGCTGTACTGGTACTTGAACCTCTGGCTCTACTGGTACTTGAGCCGCTGGCTCTACTTGTACTACAGCCGCTGGTTCGGCTGGAGTTTCAGCCGCTGGCTCTACTGGTACTTGAGCCGCTGGTTCTACTGGTACTTGAGCCGCTGGCTCTACTGGTACTTCAGCTGCTGGTTCGGCTGGAGTTTCAGCTGCTGGCTCAGCGGGTTTCTCATCCGCTGGCTGGACTGGTACTTCAGCCGCTGGCTCTACTTGTACTTCAGCCGCTGGTTCGGCTGGAGTTTCAGCCGCTGGTTCTACTGGTACTTGAGCCGCTGGCTCTACTGGTACTTGAGCCGCTGGTTCTACTGGTACTTGAGCCGCTGGCTCTACTGGTACTTCAGCTGCTGGTTCGACTGGAGTTTCGGCTGCTGGCTCGACGGGCTTCACAGCAGCTGGCTCTACTGGTACTTGAACCTCTGGCTCTACTGGTACTTGAGCCGCTGGCTCTACTTGTACTTCAGCCGTTGGTTCAGCTGGAGTTTCAGCCGCTGGCTCTACTGGTACTTGAGCCGCTGGTTCTACTGGTACTTGAGCCGCTGGCTCTACTGGTACTTCAGCTGCTGGTTCGGCTGGAGTTTCAGCCGCTGGCTCAGCGGGTTTCTCATCCGCTGGCTGGACTGGTACTTGAGCCGCTGGCTCTACTGGTACTTCAGCTGCTGGTTCGGATGGAGTTTCAGCCGCTGGCTCAGCGGGTTTCTCAGCCGCTGGCTGGACTGGTACTTCAGCAGCTGGCTCTACTGGTACTTGAGCCTCTGACTCTACTGGTACTTCAGCTGCTTGTTCAGCTGTAGTTTCAGCCGCTGGCTCAGCGGGTTTCTCAGGTGCTGGCTCGACTGGTACTTCAGCCGCTGGTTCGTCTGGTACTTCAGCGGTTTCTTTAGCTGCTTGCTCGGCTTGCTTTTCAGACTTTCGCTCGTCCTTTCGCTCTTGGTTTTCAGCCACTCGCTCGGCTGCAACTTCAGATGCATGCTCGTCGGGCCTTTTTTCAGGTACTGGATCTGCTGCGACTGGGTCGGCTCGTTCTACTCTCGACTCTTGAGCGACGTCTGCCATTTCGGATGTCTTCAGCTGCAAAATAAAACATTACAAGTGTCAACAGAAATATGTGTAATACCTTGTTTGGAAATACGAAGTAAATCATTGTGTGCAAGTGTCTAGTTTCAACACCTGTTATGTGAAGCATAATAGTGGTAGCTCAGCAGGACCTATAGCAGACTGCAGTTGAATCTTCTTATGGCTGAAATGCAAACACGCCAATAGAATTCCAACTGCCGAACAACCTTTTCTTACAGTTTTTGTACGAACTGACAGTCATTTGTCAATTTCAGCTTAAATCGGAAGTTGAACCCGGAATGTGTTGAGCAATCGGCCAAACGAAGTGACTACTGTGCAATTCATTTAAAGTTAGTTCAGTTTAAGCACTGGCCAGGAGTATCAATGTTTAGGTTTGGTACCAGGTTATTTATTCAAAAGCCTGTTAAAAGCCAAAGATTAGTGTAAATTTTCTAGAATTTCTACGTGAAACATCTCGTGTGCACTTGTCTGAAGGCCACTCTGATCGGGAACTATAAGGTCACGAACTGAGTAGGAGTTTATATTTAAATCACGACAAAGGCATGAAGTGCGGGTCTAAAGAAGGCCCAGGTCATTCAGAATGCACTACAGGTTGTGAATTTTAATCCCGTGTCGAGTAGTAACTAAATATTTTACAAGTAAGAGAGTTGAGATATGTTGGCAGAGGCAATTGTTAGACGAGGACTACGGCTGTTGAAGGCCTTCTGAAAGAAGCGACACAGACAAGAATCTATTCAGTTGGCGCCTACATTCAAGACGATCTGTCGAAAACATTTGCAAAAAAAGAGACAACCACTTGGTTCTAAAATATCAACACTCCATCCACTTCTGTTTCTCTGTGTCTTTGCATCTGTCTCTGTTTCTGTCTGTCTGTCTGTCTGTATGTCTGTCTGTCGACCTTGAATACAGAGACGTTGAATGTGTAATCGTATATACCTGCTGGTGGTCGAACACGGAACCAGAGTATAACAAAAGTCGATGATACCCAATGCATATTCATGAATATCCACGGATATTAGAATCAAGGTTGCGTCACGTTAGTGGACTATGGGAAGCGATGCACTGCTCCAATGGCAGCTACATGGTAGTATTTAGTATTGACTCTGGGTATGCTTAAATGCACATTGCAAGGGTTGGAAAGAAGGTAAGGTCAGCTTCTCCGCTATGTTTCTAAGGGAGTGGTTTTGGTAGCTTAGACAAGGTCAGATAACGCAGTCTGTCGTTGATCACAGAGCCAACACCAATACGACACTTCAAAATTTGGCAACTGCAACTAAGAAACAAACTCAGATCTTGGAATGTCGCATGGCAACCTTCGCCTGTGCCGTTAAAGAAGCTCGTTTTCAACCTAGACTACGTATTCACCAATCTCGGGGCAAACTGGCAATACAACCGAACAATCGCCATCGACCTCCAGCAATAATGACACAACTACATGCACATGGCCAGTGACGTGCGTAATGGTTATAAACTCCACTACGCCATAATGTTTCGTGACTCAGAACACCTGAATACGGGCTCTTGTTTCTACAATTAGGCTACGGAGATTACTTCTGAAGCCAAATACAAATCTAAAATGCGCGCATAATATACACGCATATGATTTTTTACCCTATGCCTGTGCTTTAAAATTCAGTAGTTTCTGAATATCATTATTTACATCGTTCATGCCCAAATTTCTTGCATACGCCTTAATCGTTTCCCTCTGACCTCAACCGTTCGCTTTAAAACTGCAGCTACATCAATAAACATCACGTGTGCTCACAACCTTTATTCCAACGTCTTTTGCATGAATAAGCTAACAAAGGACTTGTAAGACCTACCATTTATCATAGGAAAATTAGGTTACAAAGACGCTAAGATACTGATACGTTTTCAGAGAGAATCATGAAACCAGACCACAGCTAATTTTATAATCAACACCATTCGTACAGACATGGACTGCATGAGTCGTAATTGATTAGGGGGTAAACATTCCGAGGTCAGTGTAGAAGTCACCCGCATAAGACTATGGCGAGACGTGTAATCCAATGCTCCTGATTTACTGTCATAGGTAGAAAATAACGGAATGAGTAACGCAAGAGGAGATAATGGAAGGATGTAACGAGGGAAGAAGGAAGATGATGACAGCATGATTGAAGCCTCCAAAGAAACTTTAGAAGGGGATGGAGGGATAAAGAGATAAAGTCAGACAATCAGCACGGGAAGAGGAAGCGAAGAAATTAAGAAGGAATAGGAGACCAAGGAGGAGGCGTTTGATGAGGTTTGTAGCCTAGGGAAGGAAGACGGTGCCGTGAGTAACGAAAGGAATGAAATCAGTGATGGATGTTGAAGAACATACGAGGAAGGAAACCGCTGTATAACGCAGAATTGCCCTCCTTATTAGAATACCAACAAGTGAAACGGAGTTCGTACTTCTGAACCACATTATCGTATTACACTTTCTCCAGTTACTTATGACCTGTCTAAGGCCGATGTCGTGTTATAGCCTTACGCATCCGTGCGTCCGTGCGTCCGTGCGTCCGTCCGTCCATCCGTCCCTCCGTGCGTCAGTCAGTCAGCTTCTTTGTCACTTGTATGTATAAATAAATTCCCTCATGAACATCACTCCCCGCCTTTGCGAACGATGTCTGCTTAGCTCGGCTCTTTCACAATCTCCACTACCATGCGCCACTGCTCCTGTTGCCCACCATCGCCACCTTCTGCTTATATTCTATTACCTCCTAACATTTTGCCCTCCAATGTACCTTTGAATATCATGACATATTCATTGCCCAAATTATACATTCATATGTATTATATATTATATCATAGTTTTACGGGATAGCATATACTGCTAGCGCTACATAAATGAATGATGAGATGACGCTAGGTCAATGCATCTGCATTCCCAAGGCTTCATCGGCCTCCCGCGATTGACTGTCTGTCATACAGACTGTTCGACTCTGCGCAAGTAATGCACTATTTGAAACAACTGTCCTACTCTTATGGCGAATCGAACCCCACCATGACTACATTTACATCTAGGACTATTGCTCGGATCTTACACGGGGACATACAAGCTCAAACAAGTGGCAGCGCTGAATGGGATTTCCCCCGACAACACCATGGATAGTAGGATGGTCGAGGAGGCTATACGGTAACTACGTGTATAGCAGATGCATAAAATGTATAAGATTAAGCGTCCCTGTAACCAATGAATTTGTGCTTTCACTGAGATTCGAACTGCGTATTCAGCGGCATTAGTTAAGACTGGATTCTTTACAATACTTTAGGAAACGAAATAGAGTTGTTTCTTTTTTGCAAAACTCCTCAACGAAATTTTAAGCGTTGCAAACTTCAAGAAGAAGAAAACTTACTTGAATTTCGTGCTGAGTAAAGCTAAAGGTTTCGGTTGATGCCGATTCGCTGGTCTTCTAAGGAACTTGTTCGGCCTTAGACAAAGAGACGACTATTCGCTGTCTTCTAGACACTTCTTAGAAACGCTACTTCGAGTCGCCGACCGCCTGTATGTCGCGCCCCTTGGCCCTCTGTCGATATGCTCACTTCTAAACGCTTCGTGATGCACTGAAGGCCTACCGAAACCCGTCCTGTATTTGTACGGTGGGCCGATGCTAAGCACGCATACCAACAGGCGTCCAGACACGCAGACAAGCAGACAGATGAGGGTGCCTGCTCAAAGTTAGGCCAAGCCAACAGAAATGTTTGCTTCTCATCGTTGCGCCTGCGCCCCGATTCCATGGCAGCCGTATGACCTTGAGTACTTGGTAACATATATATGGACAGTACAGAATATTACCCAGGTGCATTTCTACTATTGCTGTTGCTAGTGCTATTGTTATTAGAATTTAAACCTATCAATACATTTACTATTGCTGTTACCTCAACTGTCATTACCGCAATTGTTATTGTTGTTATTATTATTACTATTACGAGTATTAGGCCCTATTGCCATTACTATCACTATTACTGATATTACTTAGATAGGATACATATATAAATATAAACCTACATACATG